>CM062819.1:1778772213-1779465713 GCA_031772625.1 Pinus tabuliformis | reverse complement strand
ACTGAGTTCCAAACTAAATTTCATTGTCTGCATACACATACTAGTTGCTTGATCCAGGTGGATATTGGTGGCCACCTGCCAAGTCCACCTGGACCCCCACCATTGTCTTCCTCAGCAATTTCAGTTTCCTTAATTGTAGCACAACTTACTATTTTTAGCAGTTTTTCGGGTCCTGAACTTCTGGAGCCGTTTTGAGGCCCTAAACGACGTTTTTTTTGGGAAATCTGGGGGCAACATGGGTCCATGGACCAATGTTGCCCTTCCCAAAGTGGTAGTGCTCGGATAGATCTTTCTAACGAGCTATTGTACGCGTCAAACGGAGATCGTATGCCAAAGTTACGACCCTGGGAAGTTGATGTACCAATTTACCCAAACGGGGCCCACAGTTTGGCGTTTCATCTCCTAGGGTTAGGTTTTGGAATGTTAAGGGTTTTCCATTGTTTCTCAACAATAAATAGGCCTTCGAGCCTCATTGTAACACAGTTCAGAGGCATGTAGCCATCACATCTCTTCTCAGAGATAAGCTACCATCGCCCTAGCTAGTTTATTTCCATTTCTGTTTGTAAGCATATTTCAGTATTTTCCATTAATGAAATGAAGTATTATTTCCGCTGCATCTTTATGTATATGGTTATCTCTGTAATTTGTTGCGTTCCTGTTTAAATCCGGATCAGTGGTATCAGAGCGGTCTGCTTTTTCTCTGTTTTTCTTTGCATGTCCCCAACAAGGTCGGGATATAAGGAGTTAGGGCTTGAACTGGTTGAACCTTTGCAAGACCAGCCTCGCAAATCCCGACGGCCTCCCATGGCGGACGAGAAGAAAGACGAGGGGGCAGGAGATCCCATCAAAATCTTGCTCGAAGAAGCGCTCGAGCGACAACGGAACGCGATGATGGACAGCTTTGCGCAGATCCTTCAGCGGCTACCCAGAAGCGGCGCATCGGCTTCCAGCAGCTCCTCTGGAAACGCCACACCCTTTAAGGTACAAGTTAATTTTGAAATCCCCATATTCGAGGGTCAGATAGACGCCGATGCCGTAGATAAATGGTTAAATCTGCTAGAGGGTTATTTTTCTGTTCATGAATTTTCGAGTCGGGAAAAGATTGTTTTTGCTCTTCTCAAAGCAGCCCCCCACGTCAAGGACTGGTGGGAAACCTACTGCGAGCAGAAGGATGAAAGTACTGGCTCACTATTTTCAGCCGCACCCACCTGGGATTCGTTCCGGGATGCCATCAAGGAGCAGTACTACCCTGTCGGAAGCTATGAGGATGAATACATAAAGTGGACCACGCTGCGGCAGGGAAGGGACCAAGACGTGCCGGAGTTCACCAATCTTTTCCATACCCTTCGCACAAAGTTGGGTATCAAGGATTCGGAGCAACATTTGATACTCAAATACCGTGGCTGCCTGCACAAGTACATCCAGGAAGAAATACAGTTCCTAAACATCCCCTCGCTCGGCGCAGCATACCGGTATGCCGTCAAGGTCGAGCAGAAGTTTAAACAAAAGAAGCGAGACTTTGGATCTGCGAATCCAAAGCAGGGGAAAGGTGCCCCTAAACCACAGAACAAAGGACAAAGCCAAGGCGGGACAGCCCAAGACAACCAGCCGAAGCTGCAAGCAAAGAGCAACGCCGCGAAGCCGAGAAAGGACACTGGAAAATGGTGCGAGTTCCATAAGAGCTCCACTCACAACACAAGTGAGTGTCGGGCCAAGCAGTCACTGGTGGCTGAGCTAAAGGTTTCAGAATCAGATGCATGTTCCGACTCTGAGTCAGAACCCGATAAGGGGTATGAAAAAGGGAAGCAGATCATTGATGCGGATCCCAGCGCCACTGTTGCTACCGCAAAGATCCAGAAAAATGAACCCGAAGATCCAGAGGAGGAGGAGCGTCTCTTCCACTCCCAGATGTGGGTAAAGGGCTCCCCGATACAGTTCATTGTTGATAGCGGGAGTCAAAAGAACCTCATTTCGGCAGAGGTCGTGAAGCGGTTGGGCTTACCGACCACAGCACATCCACAACCATACACCATTGGGTGGCTTCACCAAGGGCGAGATCTTCGCGTGAGCCAGCAGTGTCGCCTTCCATACAACATCAAGCCCTTCACGGATGAGGTATTGTGTGACATTGCTCCCCTTGAAGTTTGTGATGTATTACTAGGACAACCATACTTGTGGAAGCGACATGCTGTGTATGAATCAAGGCCCCGTGCTGTTATTATTACATTGGGAAATAAGTTGTTCAGGATACCAGAGGTAGCACCACCTGCCGCCATCTCTTTGATTACTGCAAAACAATGCAGTAAGATCATTTCCAAAACCAGGAAATTTGTTTTCCTGATGATACGCCCTCAAGGGAAGAAGAAGACAGTGGCCGCGGCCTCCAAACGGGGTCCCTCTGCACGGCAGCTACAGATGGACAAGATTGTGGAGGAGTACGAAGACATCTTCACCTCCCCGGCAGGGGTTCCTCTGCACTGTCAAGTCAAGCACTCCATCGATCTGACCCCAGGTGCGCCGCTACCCAATGGACCAATTTATCGGCGCTCCGTTCTGGAGAACAATGAAATCAAGAGGCAGATTCAGGAGCTCCTGCAGAAAGGTCACATCCGTCCGAGTTCTTCGCCCTGTGGGAGCCCGATAGTGTTGGTACAGAAGAAGGATGGGACGTGGAGACTCTGTATTGACTATCGGGCGCTGAACAAGATCACTGTCCGTAATAGGTACCCGATCCCGCGGATTGATGACCTCCTAGACCAACTAAAGGGGGCGAAATATTTCAGCAAGATCGATCTGAAGTCAGGATATCACCAGGTACCAATTGAACCCTCAGATGTGTGGAAGACTGCCTTCAAATCCAAGGAGGGCCTCTTCGAATGGTTGGTCATGCCTTTCGGATTGACGAATGCTCCTGCAACCTTTATGAGGCTAATGGATGACATCTTGCGGCCATTCACCAACTCCTTTGTAGTAGTATACTTGGATGACATTCTGATCTTCAGCCAGAGTTGGGAAGAGCACCTCCACCACATCCGACAGGTTCTCCAAACACTGCGGCAACACAAGCTATGTGCCAATTTGGAGAAATGCACTTTTGGCATGACCGAGGTTCAGTATCTGGGATACATCATTGATGAACAGGGGGTGCATGTCGATCCAGCCAAGGTCCAAGTCATTCGGGATTGGCCCTCTCCAACCACTCTAACAGAGCTCCGCAGCTTTCTAGGTCTTGCCAACTTCTACCGCAGGTTTGTGTTGGGATTTTCTCATATTTCTTGGCCCTTGAGTCAAGTCACCAAGGGCGGGGCGAAAGCAAAATTCTTTTGGTCTGAATCTCAACAGAAGGCATTCAGGGAGTTGAAGGATCGCCTCTGCACGGCACCAGTGCTCGCGTTACCAGATTTACAACAACCATTTGAGGTCGAGACAGATGCCTCTGACTATGCTATTGGGGCAGTCCTTACTCAACATGGACATCCAGTGGCATATCACAGTGAAACACTTTCAGACACAGTCCGGAAGTACCCCACTTATGATAAAGAGATGTATTCCATTGTACAGGCCTGCCGACAATGGAAGCATTACATTTTGGGGAAGGAAACGGTCATCCACACAGACCACCGACCTCTGCAGTTCATACAGACCCAAGGGAAATTGCAGAATGATCGCCATCAGAAGTGGTCTACATACCTGCAACAGTTTCACTTGAATATCAAGTATAAAAAGGGCAGCACCAATAATGTTGCAGATTGCCTCAGTCGACCACCGATCATGGCGCTAACCACCGTGCTCAACTCTTGCGGGCACGAGACTTCTGATTGGCCACTTCTCTACAAAAGCGACCCAGAATTCGGCCACACATACCAGACACTCTTGGAGGGTCGGCAGGTTGCAGATTTTCACCTCCAGGATGCCCTATTATGCCACCTCGGTCACCTTTGTGTTCCTTCAAGCGAGCGTGCCAAGATGATTTGGGAAGCACACTACAGTCGGGCTGCTGGGCATTTCGGGGTCGAGAAAACAGTGGCAGTACTGCAAAACTATTTCTATTGGCCGAATCTTCGACAGGATGTTGGGAAGTACATCCGATCATGTACTGCCTGTGCCATTGCCAAACCGACCATTAAGAAGCAAGGCCTCTATACCCCGTTGCCTACCCCTAGTCGACCTTGGGAATCCATCTCCATGGATTACATGTCAGGCCTTCCTTCCACTAAGCATGGAAATGACTGTGTTTTTGTGGTCGTCGACAGGTTCTCAAAGATGGCCATTATGATGGCCTGCAAGAAGAATATCACAGCAGAAGCCACTGCTAAACTCTTCTTTGAACGAGTGTGGGTGCACTTTGGGATCCCACAGTCTATCATCTCAGATCGGGACAGTCGGTTTCTCAGCACCTTTTGGTCCAGTCTCTGGTCAATGCTGGACACCAAACTCACGAAGTCCACAGCCTTCCATCCTCAAACTGATGGCCAGACAGAGGTTGTCAATAGGATGATTGTGCACATTCTGCGCATGTATAACTCAAAGCATCCACGCACATGGGACGAGAGCCTCCCCTACGTTCAGCACAGCTACAACCGAGCTCTTCACAGCTCCACTGGCCATAGCCCTTTTCAGGTGGGTTTGGGATTCCAGCCACTATGCCCCATTGATGTGGCCATGCCACTTGCAGCTACTCACATGAATTCAGCTCATGTCCAGTCCGAAACAGATAAGGCCACCAGCTTCATTGAGCGCATCCAACATATTCGCCAGCAGGTCCATGACATTCTTGAGAAATCAAATGCCAAGTACAAGCAGCGACATGATCAACATCGGGTGCCACACAAGTTTCAGGTGGGCGACAAAGTCTGGTTGCATTTGCAAAAGGAACGCCTTACTGGAGCCTATCGGAAATTGAGACCACTCCGATATGGTCCTTACACCATTACTAAGGCTATGGGAGACAATGCATTTGAGCTCAGCATTCCCCCATTCCTTGGCCTGCACCCAGTATTTAATGTGGACCGCCTTCGGCCATACTTTCCACCATTGCTAGACACATCCGACATTGCAGAACAGCTCAAACCCACAGAATTAAATCCAGATTGCATGGAACAAGCTGCAACTGATCGGATCATGGACACACAGATCAAGAACACTCGCCAACAGAATATCCAACTGTATCGAGTTGTCAAAGCGGGCCAACTCCTTCAGCAGGGCAAGTGGCTCACCAGGGAACAAGTTCAGCAGAAGTTTCCTCATCTCATGGAGGAGCTCAACGCAATGGGGACCATTGCTTCCTAAGGGGGGAGGAATGATCCAGGTGGATATTGGTGGCCACCTGCCAAGTCCACCTGGACCCCCACCATTGTCTTTCTCAGCATTTTCAGTTTCCTTAATTGTAGCACAACTTACTATTTTTAGCAGTTTTTCGGGTCCTGAACTTCCGGAGCCGTTTTGAGGCCCTAAACGACGTTTTTTTGGGAAATCTGGGGGCAACATGGGTCCATGGACCAATGTTGCCCTTCCCAAAGTGGTAGTGCTCGGATAGATCTTTCTAACGAGCTATTGTACGCGTCAAACGGAGATCGTATGCCAAAGTTACGACCCCGGGAAGTTGATGTACCAATTTACCCAAACGGGGCCCACAGTTTGGCGTTTCATCTCCTAGGGTTAGGTTTTGGAATGTTAAGGGTTTTCCATTGTTTCTCAACAATAAATAGGCCTTCGAGCCTCATTGTAACACAGTTCAGAGGCATGTAGCCATCACATCTCTTCTCAGAGATAAGCTACCATCGCCCTAGCTAGTTTATTTCCATTTCTGTTTGTAAGCATATTTCAGTATTTTCCATTAATGAAATGAAGTATTATTTCCGCTGCATCTTTGTGTATATGGTTATCTCTGTAATTTGTTGCGTTCCTGTTTAAATCCGGATCATTGCTTGTCCTAGGTTGTGGGTAAATGATATACATTAAATTTTCGATACTATATTTAATACTTAATGGTTGAACACCACACGAGGATGTTTTCCAAAGATGATTTTTCTATTTTCCCAATCTTTCATCGCAACTCCACCAAATGACAAATAATTAATAATCCTTTAAGATGTATTTTTCATAGTCTCTTTGAATAATTATCAAATTTGGAAGTTCGAGTAGCTCAATTCAGAGCCTTAGCCCTATCCCAAAAGGTAATAACATTAACCTTAGATAGCTCACTGTCTATTTTAATTGATTGATTAAACATTCTATCTCCAACAGTGTTTAGATTCCTTCTAATGTCTTTGTACTTATTTCATGAAAGACAAATGAGATCCTTGCATTCTTCTGTTAAACTCAGAAGATTCCAATCATTTGTTCTCTATTTGAAAAATCTTGTTCTCTATTTTGTTATTAATGGCTAGGTCATTTTAGGGCACAATTAAAGATTACCATACCCCTGTCATCTTCAGTGACTGTTACTCCACCATTTGCCTTCTACTCCACCAGTTTCCTAGATTTCCTTTGGAAATCCATAATCCTTTATTCAATGGTTGGAGATGCATAATTATTTATTCAATGCACATGTCTAAGAAAAAATATAGAACACAATATTTCTCAACATAATAAATCTATCTAGAAAAATAAGTATAAAAATTGCTATAAATATAAAGAGTTTTTTACATAATAGTAGTATTTGTTTATCTTAGTTACAATAAGATGTACTACAAATTACTTTACATAAGAGGCTTGTACTAAAATATTACTTGTTTTAATTTTATTTTAAAATAATCACATATATGTTTGCCAATTTTCCCTATATGATGGGGATCCAATGATTTGTTATCGATGTCATTGGTTCTTAACCCTCCTCACAAAACATAGATAGGATCATTAGGGATTATATGATTGAAATTACTTGGTGCAAGTTCTGGACAAGACATTTGTTGAAAATAATATCTACTTGAAAACCATCCCCACCATGGATTTCAAAGGCTATTTCTTGAAAAAAATTATTTGGCAAATCTTTGTTTAGGTCTAGCGTTATTAAAATTTCTTCGAAGAGTTTGGATGTTGGGAAACACCACAAAAAGTTGAAGCTGAGGAGTACCAAATGTTCAGTCTCAACGACATAGCCTTCGACAGGTACAATATTATGTATATATCGATCCCATGTATGTTCTAGATGTATATATCAATCAATTTTATCATGCCCTATAGCAGAGAATGGTGAATTACAGATAAACGATGGTTTGTTGCTGTAAAACATCTTCTTTTATGGCTTAATGGTTGGATTTATAACGATTTCGTGAACGAAATGTAGATAAGTGGTATATCCACACATTTTATTCTTATATATCTAAATTGATCTTATTCTCAGTGGATATTCACTACTGAATATATACAATTAATAGTTTGAATCAAATGTAGATAAATGGTACACTCCCACCTATTATTCGTGTATACCCACATGCTAACTTGATCTCTTCCTTAGTGGATACTCACTTTTGAAGATGTAGAATTGATATCGTGAATGGAATTTAGATAAATGAGATATACCTACATCTGATTATTGTGTTACCACATGCTAAATTGATCTTTTTTTTGGCTTAATTTTTATTTTTCTAGGTGAATACTCACTTTTGAATCTGTAAACACAATATTCACCCTACTTGCTTTCTTATTGACTACATGTCTGAAACGACCATTCGTTGTACTGACTCAGCAAGGTAGGTGTAACCAACCCTTCTAAAATGACTTAGCTTCAAGCTAGCTGAGCACAACCAGAAGCTCTTTGCTGGTAAGTAAGACCTTTATGCCTAGGAATAGAGAAGGAAAAACCCTGAAAGGTATTATATGAGCTAGTTCCTTCTCAGGTGAGGTCATCACTTACCTTCCTCCCTGCCTGAGCTCTACTTAGGTAAGGTCCTGAAATGCTTTACCTTCACTAAAGTTGAAGCCTAGAAGCGAATGTTATCTGTCCCTCACACACTCATTCACTAACTCATGTAAGGTTATACCAAGCAACCCTTGTAACTAGGTAAATGTCATTTCCAATTTTCCACTATAACTCTTGATGAAAATGAAGGATTCCTTTATCTGGTTGTTTTATTTTCAGAGTGTAAATTTGTTCTTTACTCTGTGGATTCTCACTGTTGGTGATGTATAACCATTTTTTGTTTAGTGGAATCCACTGTAATTATGAATGAAATATTATGTTTTGATGTTCCACCTAACCATTATATGAACTACACCAACATTGACTTCACTCAAATCAAAATCTTAAAATAGAATCCATATACCACTACTTGATCCTGGTCTTGATGTGAAACTCCATAGTGCTCAACTACATTTTCTGAGATGATACCCATGGGAAAAAGACAATCTTTTGCTCTTCTGAAAAATTCAACGTATTGCAAGGGGCAGCAAAAGCCATCAATGCCTTTCACACAAATATTTAATGAAGTACTTATATATCTATCCTTGTGAAGGTGCGTATGTATATATGTGTGTGTGTGTGTGTGAAGGCAATAGAAAGGTATATTAAAGACATAGAAGAATATGGACAAAAACATCAAATTGAAACTATTGACAAAATTAAAAGGCTTATATTTACAAGATCAGTAATTATTATTGATGCCTACCTTTGAATTAACAGAACCTTCCCACGCCATAGGATTGACAGTCATTGACTCCATTCCTGCATCGATGCTTGAAGTAGACAAATTGAAATAAAAAACTTATCTAAATTCAAACTTTCTATGATAATCCAATGGTAGAAAACTGATATTGACATATCAACGCCATAAAACCCATCTTTACTTGTAGTTGCAACATCTGTAATTGCTTGTAGGCCCGAAGAGCATTGTCTATTGATAATCTTGACAGGTACAATATCCATAGAGATGACATGGTAAGCAACATGTAATTTTCACGAAAACTCATGCATCCAAGAAGAAAATAATTCATTTGACACAGGAAAAGGTAGGATATACACCTGGGAATCTAGCATAAAAAGAAACCATATTGTAGTCATTAGCATGTTGAGAGCGAGGTGCAATAACAATACCCACTGCATTATCACCAACTGCAATTGGATTAAGTCTAGTCTTCTCAATCAATGCTCGTAGGAAGCTAGAGAACATTCAGAGATAGTTTTTTGCACTCATGCTTCATGGACCATAATTGTTAAGTGGGGAAATCTCAAACTGCATAAAAAAATCATAAATCAATTTATCGATGTAACCACTAATACATACCTTCAAAATAGGAGCAAGAAAGTCATCGACAAGAGTATCCTTAAATCATTTTCATTTAGCCTTGCAAATAGGGGTGCAATACACTTTGTAAAAGTGACAATCAGATAGATAAAAACTAGGTGTCGATCAACTAACCAATAAGAATTAAGAAAAATTTGAACTCAATCAGCCACATAAAATGCAAAGCGTTGGAAGATATTTCTTGAAAAACCATCAATTAAGCTGTAAAAAAATGGAAACTTACGCAATAATGACAATATCATCACCAAACAACAACTCTTTCATAGGAAACACTATCTCCAACATCACATACTAAAGCCTAGTCAAAAGAAAATACTCATCGATACTTATATTCTCACTAGAAGATCCATGTGTTAAATCTACTCAACACAGTATTGACTCTCTACTAATGTAAAGAAGATAAAATACATTTTTAATAGTATATTTATGACAAAACCAACTTAACAACTGCCCAAAACAAGGGTAAAATGAATCTAATTAAGGAGATTCAATTGTTAGGATTCACCTGGACTCAGGAATGATAGTCTATAGCTAGTGGTTTCGGGCCCATGGTATTATGCTAGTTATATTTGGATGGAAAGAAACCTATAAATAGGCTTATTAGTCTCCATTGTAATGTGACAAGGGTTGAGCAAGTGTGGGTTCCCCAGCCACGAGTTGTAAAGGGCCAAGGATTAAGCATGTGTGGGCTCCCCACCCATTGTAAGGGGTCAGTGGTTTACCAGCTTGGCCATGCTTTCATGGAATTATGTTAGCTATGTTTTCCCAAGACTTGGGGTTTTCCTAAGGTATTTCTTCGGGTTGTTAGTGTGTGTGATTGCTTCTATATTGTGTTGTTGTTAATGTGTGTGATTACTTCTATATTGTGTTGATGACTATATTTATTTACCTTTCCTTTTAAACATGAAACCAATTAAGTTTAATCTGAAACAAGCATCCATTAACCCCCATACAATAGAACCTCAAGAATTCCCAATCCATGAACACATTCGAACATATAACATTGATTTTCTCATTTGAAAATATTATCAACTACCACAACCATTGCACATAAATCTATGAACAATAGTTTTCACCCAAATTCTCCACAAAACACAACACTCACAACCCCTACCCCAACCCCCACCCAGACTAAATTCAAAAAACAAGACAAAAATAGGAAGGCTGATATGTAAGCATAAAGTAGATTTCACCATATTTTTTATTTCAAAGAATTCTCAGTAAGTATCCATTTGTATGGATTACTTTAACTTTCCTTCTAGTGTTACAATTCCCTTTAGGCTTTGACACAACAGAAAACCATGTGGGTTGGGGTTGCCTATTCTTCAGGGCACGTAAAGAGTCGTGTTTTTTCCTTTCACTCTCCTCCTTTTCATTAATTTTGTGGAATTCTCTTTGGTGGTGCCAATCATGGTCCACTAGACTAGAATCATAGATAAACCTAAATTTAACTATAAAACTTAATAATTCCCAGAAAACCATAGCCTCAAATTGCACCCAATAACCAAAATAAAAATGAAAAGGAGCAGAAGGATCTAGTTACATTTTGAAAAAGCAAAACATCTTGTATGAAGTTAAGTTCTACTGTAATTTCTAAAGCCTATGTGGAAAAACCCATCAAAGTTCAAAGAACAATAATCTTGTAATTAAATTTAAAAACAATGAAACATCTTCATATTTTGGTTGTGAATACAATGCGTTGCAACCTTGGATCTCATCCATCATCACTGAAGAGTTTGACCCTGATGTTTGCTACATCCCCCCAACACTCTTAGAGAGTTGATCTGTCAATACCTTGGTCCAGATTGAAATGTCTTTGTCTATTATTAATATTTGGGTTATCATCTGTGATGTTGTCCTCTAGGTCTGTGATTTTCCATCTGTGAATTTTTCATCATTATCCTATAGGAGTTTCAGTAGAATTTTCCATTTAAACTCAATGTTCCTAAAAACCTTAACTTCATGATGCCAATCCTCTTTGTTCAACTCCATTTTTTGTCAATCCGTTAAATACTCTGACTATTTTATCCACCTTTTATAACCTTATGTCACCTCACATGATATTGTCTCTTCCTAGTGGTTGTATCATGGAATTGATGCCACCATGGCTTGGTGAGCTAACAAGTTTGAAGGAATTGTACATTTAAAATGACTAGAGGTGCCATTATTCCCATACATACACATGTATTGCATGTTCTCTTAATTTCCTCCAACATGGAGTGGTATGAATTCTCACTTAAATTTTCTTTAGTCCCAAATGATGTCCTTAGTTACCTATCTGGTTCCTCATTTTTTGAACCATCTTGTTACATAGGAAAACCTTATTACTTGCAACAAGACACCTAATTTCCTCCAAGATATCCTGAATACTTGTATCTTTGATACCCCATTTATCCAAAACCTGATTACTAGAGGGTAGAGTCTCTTTCAATATTGAGTGTATCATTGCCTTATTCAGTACTTAAGTTAGTCCTTGAATTGGAGCCTCAAATTCAACTTTTGTTTGATATGCCAATGGAGAAAGAAAAAATGATACTATCTTTGTGATTCATTATTACCCCATCATTCCCAGGTCTTCCTGATTGGACTTTAGTTGCCCCATCAAGATTTAATATGAGCCGACTCTCAAGAGGTACTTCTCTAGGCAAGGGATTTAGTGTGGTGGAAAATTGTATCAAGTTGTGGATGTATGTCTATATGTGCTCTTGTTTTGACTATTTTGAATTTTCTTTTCTTTGTTGATAGACCTTGATGTTTTTCTTTGCGTATCTCATTTTTACTTTATGTATACTATGTTTGATTTTCACATGATTGGGAATATCCGTGACACTGTAAAAGATGATTGAATGGTAGTATAATCTTCTTCACATTCTATGGATTGTTACTTATCTTTTGGTATGCTTGTTCTAGCATTTGGTAAGAATTTTTTACTTTTCCCTTTGAAGAGGGAAAATTTTGATATGCATATGCTAAGTCTCTAAACTAATGGAATTGATAATATTTGTAGTTGAAGAGGAACCTAAAAGTGTAGCCATTATGTGTGTACTTATATCATTGTTTCATAGTTCCATGCATTACACAAAATCTACAAATAGCTGGTTGCTCTTCAGACAATAAATATTGTGATTTTGCCTTCTTGAGTAGTTAATCATGAACAAATTTGTAAAATAATACTACATTGTGTCACATGTTTCTTTTGTAGCTTAACTCTTAGTTGCACTGTGTTAGGATATTCCGACACATAGGAAATAGTTAAGTACAACTTGGTCTAGTATAGAGTTAGGTATAGAGTTAGGTAAAGTGTGTTTCTTTACCTTGTACATTTTGTAACTTACAATCCGATGGTCACGATATGTAGTGATCCGACGGTTCATTCTCTCCTCGGTATTACCGACACTTGATATGTGGCTTGACACCCAATTGGTCCATGATTTCTATTTAAAGCGCATGGAGGGTCATTTGTAGGGTAATCCATCTATGAGAGAAGCTTATGTAAATTTTCATTCTTTTATTAATAAATTGCCTGAAGTGGCCACGTTGGCTCAGGCCGTGGACTGTTTCCCTCTTTGAGGGTTTTAACCACGTCAAAATACTGGTGTATTGATCTGCGATCTGGTTGTGAGTGGTGTCCTTTGGTGTTCTCTCTTAGGAACTTACCCTGTAAATTCCTACATGGTATCAGAGCTATTTGAGGGCAGCGTCCGTTGGTGATCCAAATCTGAAGCTGGTAGAACTGCATTCGACTGCCGTTTCCTAGATCTACTGTTTCTGACTGCTTTCGAGCTGAGAGGACTGCTCTGTTGTGTTGGGAGCATCTGTTCCAGTGAGGAACCCCTTTCATTTCACGCGAAAAGGTTTCCAGTAGCCCTAGTTGCGTCATTTTTAAGATCTGGAGGTATACAGTGTTTATTTGCAGTTTACAGTTATTTTCTCTCTGTTTATTTCGGTTTCGGTTTATTTAGCCTTTTTTATTACCAGATCTATACCTTTCATTTCTGTGTATGCTCTTTTCCCTGCGACTCTGTGCGATCTGGGCAAATCAGAAATAGAAAGGAAGGATTTTTCTCATGCGTATGCTCTTTTCCCTGCACCTTAGTGTGATCTTGGAAAATCAGAAACATTGAGGAAAATATTTAGTTTCCGGCTAAAGCTAACTATAGAGCTATAAAAAGGGTCTCTTTCACCTCTAGTTACCTCACATTAATATGTCAATCCGGGATTGTCTGGTTATTTCAAAGGGTGTCTCAGTCTGAGGCTAGCATTTGCCAGAGTAATGCTTGTAGTACAGCTATTTACGACTACGAAAGTAAACTAATGCAAGTCTACAACTTAACTACTTCAAAGGACTAAATCACACCAAGTATTGCATCAGCCAAAGGTTCGGTAGCAATAACCCATCCTTTTCATAACTGATGAGAATAGATCAGAGGTCTGGGAGCCAAATATCAGATGCTGGGCTCGCTATAGCCTAGGATCGTTCTTAATGATTAGAAATGAAACAACAGATAAAAGAAGTGATAACGAAATGGAACAGCACATCAGCCAAGGGCTTGGTAGCAATAACACATCCCTTTCATAGCTGATGGGAGAAGATCAGAGGTTTGGGGACCAAGTAGCAGATGTTGGGGTCCTCTACAGCCTAAGTCCATCTTCAAGAAACAACAAATTAGCGATCTGGAAATGGAACAGCAAATTGAAATGGAACAACAAATAAATGGAACAACATGTAAATGGAACAACAAATAAATGGAACAGCAGGTAAATGGAACAACAGTTCAAGAATAGAACAGTAATCGAAATAAGTAATAACCGAGTTCTTTAAGCTGCAACTCTATTTAACCATGGCAATCAAAACACCAATCCCTCAATCTTATATGATGGAACAATACTATAGAACCTTAGAAACACACCATACTTAATCTGCTTCTGTTAAAACACATACGACTGTATCTCATAATAAAGAATAGTCACATTCGATACCCATGTAAAACAGATCTTTCCAGATGATTTGTTATAATGCAAAACACAATCGTGAAGAATTCTGTAATAAAGTAACAGTGTCCTGTAGGGATTAATCAATGCTTAAAGAATTGGTAAAATAACATAGCATCGATATAAAGTTCAAGAAAACGAAATGACTTAATCACAACAGAGCATGTAATAAAATATTCTCAAAACACAGCAGATTACCAGAGTACGTCTATGAACAAACCACACGGAAACCACACGTAATAATACAAGAGCAAGTGTCCTCTAGGGCCAGGCCCTTAGCCTCCAGGGGTACACCGCTTAAGATAGATCCAGGCTCAAAGATAAAAGAGTGAACAAGTCTTTATTAAAGCATGAAATAAAATTACAGGAACTCAAGTCTTCAACCGAACATAAAGATCATAGTCCTGATCTTCCTTAAAAGAAATTACACCCCAAAAAGATCCTCTCTAAAGCCAACAGTGCTACCCCTTTTATAGGGAAGATGGCGGAGATATCTAGGTACAAAAAATAGGTAAAATAGTGATCCCTCAGGATCTGAGATCCTGAGGGATTCGTAGAATCATTAATACTGCGTTACTTCTTCCCTTTTCTGTTTCATGCTGGTATCTCCGCGTCCTTTCTTGGGTTGATTCGTTGTGATCTGGTTCGTTTCCGGTCTTCTGTCAAAGGGATAGCAGTTAGCTCATCCTTGTCTTTACTTTTGGAATGGCCACCTCCCGTATTTCCTCCCTCCTGCACATAGAAATGACGACTATTAGTGCTTTTCATTAATCTCGTGTTTCGTTATAAATTCTTATCATTATCTAGATTTCTCATGCAAAAGGCTTTTGAGTTCTAATGAAAAGATACCAAAATGACCATCGAAACATACCTTCCTTGGTACTCCACACACCCCCCAGCTTACCCTTTTTCATGGCCTCATGAAAACATTGTAGTTGACATGCAAAGTAGTGAGGGAGTAGGCTGGAGATGGAATTTCGTGTGGGGGCCTACACCCATGATGTGAAACTAGATCATCAAAGAAATGGCTTGTCTGGACCTCGGGCATTTCATACAGGGCTTGGTATCCGGGTGCAGGATGCCAAATGATTGGACTCCAGAACCTATATCCTAACCAGGATGGCCCTGCCCTCAAAACAATTTCACCATAGAGGGGGAATTGGCTAGCAGCAAGCTTAAAATTTTCATACTTAAACGGCTCTCGGAGCTGAATATTTGGATTAGATACCCGATATTGAAATTTAGCTGCTTCAATGGCAGGGTCTTTAATAGAAGAAAAGAATTCAAACCCTTGCCGAATGATTGCTTCATGCACGGGTCCTAATTCTTCAATCACGCTTGGAGCCCTCATGAGATTTCTATGACTTCTCCATAACTGTTCCGGGTCTCTAGGCTCAGCTCTTACCCATAGGTCTAATCCATTTTCTTGTCTCTGAAATGCATTGTAGGCTTTGAGCCATTTAATCTGATTAACTGTAAATGAAATAAATACTTGTAATTGAATATCTTGGACAAAAGGGCCAGGGTTCAGCTCGGTCTCTTGTTCTAGTACAAGGTTATGCAGGTAAAATTCACACAATAACCTTTGTACTTTTACCCCATAATGCTTACAACAGTTTATAAAATCATCTATAGTGTTAATTTCTATGGGAGCACCTGCCCTAACGGCTTTAATTTTCAATTGTAAGTATCTTTCCATTAGAAACAGGGCATAATTTTTGGCAGGAGCTCTACATGCTAGGGCATCATTGTACAGAGCACACAAGGTATCCATTTGTTTAATAACTACATCTAATCTACGGGTTACCTTGGCAACTTTCTCTTGCTCCTTTCACCATCCTTAGAAGGCTTGGCTTTCCGACAGGTTGACATTCCTTAACTGCTACTATAATTCCTCATATTTTTCACGGGGGACCGTCTATTCCCTGAGCTTTTCTGCTTCTTGTTGAGCCTGCTTCAAATGATGGTGGAGGGTTCTTGTTTTTGGGTCCTTTTTCCATGCATCTGTGGAGGCTGGGAGCTTTACTTGGAGTTTCTTATTATGCTGCTTTGAATTCATAACCCTTATTACTCCCGAAGGTGGTGCCTCCGTCTGAACCACCTTATTATCTTTTTCAATTTTAACATGAACTCCAGCCCACTGCTGTTCCTTTTCAAATGGAACAACAGTCTGTCCTTTTGTTTCAATTGGAACAACAGTTTGTCTTTCTGCTTCATTAGGGACAGTAGTTTGGCTTCTGTCAGGATTCTAAGTAGTGGAACGGCTCCCAGTTCTTCGCCTTTTATTCTTACGGGGTCTTATTGGCGTGGCCGAATTTTTTCTTGTTGAGGTCCCTACCCCCCTTTGTCTTGCTTTTAGAAGCCTAATCTGTTGGCGAAGCCTGACTATCACGTTTAACAATGTCCCTTTTTCCTTTTGCAATTCCCTTATTTTCATCAACTTCTCAGAAAGAATAGCTGACTGTTTGCCGTGGGTTGGAGTGTGACTAATTTCCAGATTTTCTTCTTGAGGTGGCTGATCCGGGGTAAGAACCTTTCTTGGCTCTGTTGTTTCTTGGGAAAATTCTTCCTCTGCCCTTATTTCCTCCGGATTCTCCTCTGGTGCCTTCTGACTAGGAACGGGCCGTTCCTGCCTGATATTTTCTGTTTCCTTCTCATCATGGACGGGTGAAATTTCTACTTCTGCTTCTTCCGTATGCACTTCCTTGGGTGCATCTTTTTCCTGGGTTTCTTCTTTGGCCTGGAGGTTGGATGGACTTAGGGGCTGGCCATACTCGCCCATATTGGCCGATTCATCTTCCCTTATCGGGTTTTGTACTGGGCTTCCTCCCTGCTGTTCCATTTCTTCCTCCTGCTCAGGCCGCTCAACTTCTTCTTTCTCATCTCCTTCTTCTTCTTTATCCTGTTCTTCTTCTCCCCCTGTTTCTATTTCTGCTGACTGTTCTTCGTCTTCCTCTTCTGTTTCTGCCTCGGCGGACTGCTCTGTTTCTCTGCTATTTTCTTCTTCCGCCTCTGTCCCTGTGGCCTGTTCTACGTCCTCATTACTTTCTTCTTCTGTATCTGTCTCTGCCGATTGCTCATCTATAATTTCTATTGCTTGGCTCGTGCAAGCCCGGGGTTTCTTCAGCTCTGCTTGTAACCCTGCAAGCCGTGCCGACTTTCTACGTTTTGCTGGTTGCTCAAATGTACCAGCGTCGGGTTGTTTCTCAAGTTTCTTTTCTGCTTGTTTCTCGGCTTGTCTTTTAGCTTGCACTTCTGTGCAAGCGTCCTTCTTTCGCTTCTCTGGGCGTTGGGGTGTGCTGTCAATTTGTTTTCGTTTTTCTGGGCGTCCAGACGTGGCCTTCCCTTTATTAATAATATCAATTAATTCTTCCCAGCTGCTCTGCTGCTGGGTAAGGCTATGGTTTACTATCAAACGAATTAATCCATGGTGGCTAACCACAGATTCTTTGTGTTGTGCCTTTTTCATGATTTGTGCCACATCATGCAATAGCGAATTAAGCAATGCAGGTAAATTCACAGAACATTTTTGTTTTAAGACAGATAGGAGTTTTAGATGTCGTGGTCTTACCACGTCTTTTCTGCCCTCGCAAGTAATGTAGCTCTGGACAATTTTCGCCAATTCTGCCCATGGCTCTCCTAACGTTGCTGGTAGCACCCCTTTTCCTCGAACTGTTAAGCTCTGGCCCTCGTCCTGAAAGATTTCCACAATCTTCTGCAGCCTTTCCTTCTTTATTGCCCACACAGGCCCTGTGGCCGGTAGTCCTATGACTTTTGCTATTTTATCATCCCTGACCTCTATTCGTTTTCCTCTGATTGTGGAATGTTCTTCCTGCAGGATTTTTAAAAGTTCCTTCGCCACAGTTTCATTAGACTCCTTCAGGCGGTTGAGGTAGGTCAACCATCCTGCTTTCTTCAGAATTCTTCGGGCTGCAGCTGAAATAGTTTGTTAACACCCAGGTTGTTCCCTTTGACTCCCAAGGGAATACGGCCGGGGTAACCACTAACCAAGCTTTGGATTATAGGTTCTAGCCTACCTATAATCAGAGAGGGCTCTCTCTTTAATATTTGTCTCTGTTTTGTCAAGATTTTAGGCTAGTTATGATGTTCAGTTTTGTTCAAGGTTTTGGTTGAATGATGTCTTTCAGTATCTAGGGTGAAAATCTTTAGATAGTATTAGTTCATTGGGCAATGGAGTCTGGTGGTTATAGGTTGTTTGGAGTGTTGAGTGAGATTGTTGAAACAATAGGGCCATTTAAATATTTCATGAAACAAACTTGAAATTGTGATGGTGAAGTATGTTTAACCAGTGAAAAGCAATTATGAATTTTCCACTAAGCTGTGAGTGCAAGAAAGAGATATACTGGACAGGAGCAGACTTGAATTCCTGAGCAATAACCACTGTGAAAGATATAGTGTGGAGGTGCAGCAATTAAGAATCACACCCTTATAACTATAACTGAAGAAAACACTTATAACAGCATAGATTGAGGCCAGGGTATTCTATGAATAAATCCTGGAACTATTCTTTTTCTCTGCCATTAAACTATGAAACATAGAACATGAATGGGTTACGAAGAAATAATAAAAACACATAACGAAGAGTTTAAAGGAGACTTATTGTGCCATGAAATACGCAGGAATCCTGTAGCATTCAACAAACACACTACAATGCCTCAGACAACGCAGAACCTTAGAAATTCCATCAGCTTTTGTATTAATACTCTGAAAATTTACAGCATAAGAACTCTAGAAGAGAAAATCAACAACCCCTGCATGCTTATGCGAGGGGGAATATATACAATCAGTTCTACAAATATCTGAACCACTGAGTCATTTTGATAACTAAATACGCTCACCAACTTTACAAAATAGTAGATAAAGAAGTTATTACTGCTCTTAAATACAAAATGAATGCTCTTTAATTCTGTCAGAAGTCCTTTTGACCTTCGGAGGCCACTGAGTCGGTTGAGCGTTTTGCATAAATGTTGAATGATGTGTCTTTATGCTCTGTCATGCTGTAGCTTTCTCGGCCCTGTCATCTGTAACTGTCAGTGCTGCCGTAGTGGCCGAATCTTTCTGCTGAGTTGGCTCAGTCCACTCTTCTTCATTCATATTGCATGCATCAAATTTTCCTGTATATGATAACTTATGTTTTTTGAGGAAAAAAACTTGATGAGAGCCTCTTGTTCAAAGTATCATCTGTACCATTTTGGTCCACCATTTCTGTGTGGGCAGTTGATGTCTCAGAATTGCATCTAAGGTCTCATCTGCCTCTGTATATTTATAGAAGTTTGGAGGCACTTCAAACAAATGCTTGATCTCATTCATAATAAAAAATAAATTCTCTACTCTATCATAGAGATTTTGCCCAGATGCTGGCCCTGTTTCTTCTGAAGTACTTGGTGTTACAGTGATCTGATTTGTAGCAAATGTGTTGACCCTCTTTGCGTAGTTCTCATGTGAAAGTAGCCTACCTGCGCTGTTCAGTAAGCCAGGAAGACCTCTGCTTTGTAATGCTGCAAACTTGTCCATAAATCTGTTTACTTCTGTCTGCATGTCCTGGCTTCTTCTTTCCAGTGTTTGTACCAGGCTTCTTAATGTAAGGACCCTCTTTATCAGCAAAATGGCTTCAGTTCTATTGGGAATTCCCATTGCTGCCAGCTGAGGACCTGTATGGTTATTGAGCACATTAATCATTCTATTGGCTACCTCAGGCATGTTGCCTAGAGATGCCCTTGATCTCTGGACTTCTCTGTGTGCTTTTCCTATGAGCTCTATTTGCTCATGAATAGTCTCAATATATTGCCACTAATCTGTGATTGATTGGCCAATGTTGGCCCATAAAACTGTCTTAAGCTCAGCCACCACTTTGTCAAGGGTGAGCTCCTTCTCCAGCTCCTTTATCTTCTCCTTAAGGGCTTTTATTTCCCTTCCTTTTTCTGCTACATTCTGCTTGGATTTGTCATATCTTTCATTGAGCTTAGCTAGACTCTCCCTGGCCTCATTTAGTTCTACCATTTGGGCTTCCAGGGCTTGGATTTCACTCTTCAGCTTCTGCATGTCCAGGCTTTGAGCCTGCTCTGTTGTTGGTGCTGGTGATGATGTAGAAGGTGTTGTCTGTTCTGTGGGAGGAGTAGTAGTTTGAGGAGGTTCCTCAAGATTGATTATCTTTGGAGGGGGCTGAGAAGTTTGGCCTATTTCCCTCTATTGTAGGGCTGCTTGCAGCGCAGTCTCTGACTCTCCCAATTTCTCCTGTGTCTGGATCAGCTGTTTGTATAACGATACCAACATAGCTGCTACATCTTGGTCATGTCTCAGCTGAGCAACCTCTTCTGTTTGTGCGTGAATAGTTGCTGGGATCTTAACCATTTTTCTTAGTGCTGCCATATCTGCATCTCTTAGCTTCAGCAGCGCTTGTACAGCCTTGATGTCCTTGGGATCATGCCCAAGCTCTATGATTATATCCTCTAAAGCTTTGATTCGGTTGTCCTTTGCTTGAGAGGATGCCTTTTCCAACTCAAGTTGGGCAGCTGTGTTATTTAGGCTATTTTCCAGCCTAAGATTTACCAATGTTTTGTCTGCAAGAGTGGCATACACCATCTCACCCGTTTGCTTGTGCAATTCTATTTGATCCATAGGGTGGATGTCTTTGGCTAGGACCTCAAGGTTGGTCCTTATGTAGTCTGCAGCTGACTGGGGCTGCAACATGGTTGGCATGAAATGACTCATTACCATTTTTCCCTCATGTACATCATAGGTAGACATTAACCTCTGTTGGTTTGTAGGAGCCATCTTTAACAAGTGGTTGTAGAGCTGTATCTTGAGTGGCTCATTCCTCTTTTTGATATCTATAAATTGTTGTTTAATGCCTACTTCAGCTCCCTTTTGGTGGCTTGAGGAGCTGACTTCTCCTCCAACTGACCTTTCATGTTCCTGCTAAAAGGAACTTGCAGACGCCTCCATACTCGGTGGGCCCATACCCAAAGATTGCCCAATAGGCATTTCCTCTTCAGAGAGGGGATTCATTCTGTGCCTTTTCTCCCCATGAGTTGTGGAGGTGGTGAGGGGAGTCTCCTGCTCTCTATCCCTCTTTTTCCCCTTTTCTTATTGTTGTGGAGTTTGTAGTACCGAAGCCTCCACTGTCTTTTCTTGCCTAGGGGGCACATTCTCTTGAGCCTGTTGCCCAGTGGATATTGGAGCTTCAGATGTTTGCTCTTGCTGCCCTGGTTGCTCTTGTTCTTGCTGTTTTTCTTTGCTGTACCTCTTGTTGTTGTACTTCCTGCTGTTGTTCAGTAGGAGCTAGCTGTTTTGGTTCCATTTGTTTCTCTTTGCCTTTGCTGGAAGTTTGATGAGTAGTTCTGGCTGCTTGCTGATATGCTGTTGAAGATGATGCAGATGCTCCAAGCTGCCTTTGATATGAAGAGGAAACTTGCCCACAAGTTTCCAAGTCAGCCTCTTTCTCAATATTTTTTGCTTCTCTTTGTAGTATTTGCTCTCTAGTCATTGGCTCTTCTAGGGTGCCCTCTTTCGAACTTAGTTGATTGGCATATTTCTCAATATGAGGCAATTTAGTGTGAGCATAGCCACCCAATTTATGTTTTATCCTTCTGAGAGAAATGAAATGATTAGGGTCATAAGGTATCCATTTGAAACTAGTTTCAAATCAGAGGGCCTCTAGCATGCCATCTGCTTCCTTCCATCCCTCCTCCCTTATGTTGTAAAGGAAAGGGCCTAGCTGGTTCCTGACTTTTAGTTGCACTTTCTTGTTTTTACTATGGCAATGGATCATGTCTGCATTTCCAAACTGCCTGAAATACTCCAAGGCCAATAGTCTCATAGGGACATATCTTGGCAGCCTATAAGGGTCCAACTCACAGCCATATATTCTGATTACTGTGTGGTGTTGGTAAAAGTACCAATCACCAATGCTGTAGGACTTAGAAAGATGGAGAATTCTTTGCATTTCATCTGTTAATCTTGGAGGAGGAACACCATATAACAAGGTCAAAGCTGGATGAATGAAAAGGTCTATGAATTCAGAGTATGTGTATGGTGAGCAAGAGGTGTGATGAAAAACTGAGGTCCAAAACACAACTGACCTTGGATTTCCCTGGGCATCAAGTTTCTTGAGAGGAATAGGGAAACTGTTAGGTTGATAAAATAAGAACAGATGATATATGTATCTGGTGTATCTAAACACCTTTTCCCTTTCTAGATTCAACAGTTGCTCATGAATCTTGTTTGCAATGTATGTAGCATAATCATAGTGCACAGCAGGAGGCTTTCCAGGAGAAAATATGGACAGCATAGCCATAATGGTGTCATCAACATCCTCAGTTCCCTTGTAGCCCAAGACATAGCTGATCAAATCTACAAGCATTTGGACCAAGTCAATGAGGTATGGATTTCCAATAGGAGGCGTCCTCACAGTTTCAGAGCTCGGTTGTACAAATAACTGATTGATTTTGATGATCTGGGCACTGGACAGGTTGCCCCCCTTCTTTAATAAATCTAGCATGGAGAGAGGAGTCAATGGTCTTGCAGAATGAAAGTGCAGCATCTCATTTATGGCCTCAGTGGTAATATAAAACAAGACTGAGCCTGTGGGACTGAGAATAGCTCTCTGACATGGATCATAGCATTCACAACATCTATGGATCAAGTCTGGTAGGGAATTGACTTGAGGAAGGTTAAAAATGGGCAAGTTGGAATCCCAAATCCTTAATATATCAGCTCCACTGAGGTGTTGGGCCTTTAACTCATTCAGCAGATGGATGTTAAATTTGGAATTCATTGAAAATGAGTCTATCATCTGATAATCCTTATCCCCCAGGGCCTTCCATTCTAATTCTCTTTGTGGGGCATTCAGAGGTTGAATATTCAATGCTATTGGTGTTTCCATGGCTAATAAGGCCTCTGATTTGTATGTGAAGTGGTTTTACTGAACAGAGCAGCACAGAGGGGTATCTTTAAAGCAGAGAGGTAGATTGCAAAGGAACAGAGGGTAAATTGTAATAGCAGCAATTGAAATACTGCACAGAGGACTGCCAGAGCAAATGTCAGGCCTGAAAAACTCTCTTTACGGTGAATTAGAGCAGTTCGGGTTTTAAGTCCACGAATGCGCGGACATACTGCAGGTTTGGTGAAAACTTGGACAAAGAAGGCTCTGCAGGTGAATTTCGATTCAACAGTTGAAAATGAAGGCCAACCACCGGGGATTTACTGGTAAATTCAGTGTTTTCTTACTCTTTTAAGCTATCTTTGGACAATGAAGGATAAAACCAGGCGCAGAGGAATGCTTTGGATAAATACCTGGTAAATTGTCGGCAATGGCTACAAGTGCAGGTGGGATGGGAGCGTCGGCGGTCTCTGGGTTGATTTCTGCAGGTTGGCAACGAATGAACGTAATTTGCATGCAGAGCAGAATAGTTCTTGTTTTTGCAAAAAGTGAGAAAAACTGCGTTTTTTCGACAAAAATATGGACTTTTGGGATTTTGGTGCTTTTTTTTAATTACATCAGCATGACATCATCAGGTGGGGTCAGGGTCGGATGACGTCAGCATGACGTCATCGGGTGAGGTGGCAAGCTACGTGTGGTCCACGGGGATGCGTAGCTGGTGGACATGTCGGAGCAGTGGCGGACAGGGGCGCTGGCGCGGCGGTGATGTAGCAATGACGTGGGCCTGACGTGGTAATGACGTTGGCATGGCGGGTTCACACAAAACCAGAAACGGTAAGTGGATTTTCTCGGACCGCCCTCGATACGGAAGTTGTTTTGTCAGAGGGCGACCCGAGAAATTGTGGGGGCGACGCGTGGCAGAGGCCTGACGTCACCCTCTGACAGTTTCTCGGGTGCTATCTTACGGACGTCGGGCCCGACCCGATATGCATGTGGGCCGTCAGATGAAAAGGGCCAGATCCGACGGTTGACGGATCGCTAAGGCACTAGGACGATACGGCAGCGGGCGGGGATTATTTTAATATTTCTTTTGAAATGTGTGCCCGCCGGGGACTTAGGATTTCGGCGGATAATATGGGTTTTCAATGTAATTTTTTTATAAAAATGTGTATTGGCGCCAAACTTTGGATAAAGCCGAAAAGTGGGTTTTTGATGTATTTTTGCAAATAAAGCGGGTTAGGGGTGGAAATGGGGTTTTTTTACAAGGTTCTTTTGCAAATGAAGGGGAAAATGGTTTAAATGATTTCTGAAGGGGAAAGAGGGGTAATGCTTAGGCTGTTAAACTGACCAGAGGTCAATTTAATCCCTGATTTTGGACATATGGCTATAATGCCAAGGGGAAAGGAATATTTATACATTGCTTGGGATTTATACACCATAGTGTTTATAATAGTAGGGAAAAAGGGGAACATAGGGGATTTAGATAATAAGATTTTTTAGAAGTTAGTATGAGTGGAGGAAGGGGGTGAGAGGGTGAAACACTAAATTTTATATGAAATCAACTTAGTTTAGGAAGTAGATCAAAATGAAAATAATTTTAGACAAGAAATGTGGCTTTTAAAGAAACAAGAACCACCATAAGACCTTGAATTCTTCCATGAACATGGCTGGCAATGGGATGTTAGCAATGAATGTGAGGGGGGAGATTAGGAAGTTAGACATGCTCCATTGTGTTGCTATAAATGATAGGGAAGAGGAGCTTCTCCTATCCATTGATGCTTCCTTTATGTTAGACCAGCAAAATTTAGTTGAAAGGAATGACATTTCTGCAACCCCATCTACCTACCCATCTACTTGCCTAACATTTTTTGTTTTCTTCATGGAGGGTGCACTTAGACTTGCAGACCCTCATGTGCCTTTTCTTTTCTTTTGGCTTTTTCTTTTAATTTTCTATCTAGAACTACCCTTATTGCTTCCAAGGTCCCATATTAAGCAGTTGGGAACCTTAATTCTCTACCTAACTACTGGTCTGCCAAGATTAAACAGTTTGGATAGACTTCTTTCTCTATTCTACAACAGAAAATTGAAACATGGCATGATCCAGATTAGGCTGTTGGACCATCCATCCAAAATTGAGTCAACATCAAGCTTATGTACACACATTGTCTTCTCATGGAAATATGGGATCTTTGAATCACCAAAGCAGAGCATATTTGGAACTTTCATTTGCCAATCATGAAATATGAAACCTATTGGTATAGATAGCTAACAGTGGCTCCACATGGGGATGGTTTTTCCATTTGAAAGACCAAGAACAGCAGGTCAGAATGCCTTGGTCCATGAGTTATCTTACCAAACTTGGAGTACTTCTCTTTGAAATCTCAAAATTGTGCTCTTCCCCTCTTGGTGCATCTCTGAACTTATTTGCCTTTTGTTGATAATTCACAAAACTCGAAAAACTGCATTCTTTTACATGTTAACAGAAAGTAATATATACACCTGAAAGAAAGTAATATATACACCTGAGTATGTACAAGGGAGAATTAGGCTACACTCATGGATAGTAGTCAAAATAGTGCTTCAACATCCTGCCATTCACAGGACCTTCATCCAAATCAGTTTCATCAAGATTCCTAAGGAAGTAAGTATTATTTCCTTGCACTGCTTGAACAACAAATGGTCCTCTCCAAAGGGAATCAAATTTTCCATGTTTTCCTTTATCTTCCCTTCTTGAATCCCACTTGAGGACTTTATCACCAATGTTGAAATCTTCAGCCTTAGTCCTTCTATCAAAAGCTTTCTTTAACTTTTCTTGTAAAACTTGAACTCTGTGATAGACTTGGTCTCTAGTTTGCTGCAAACATATAATTTGATTTACCCTTCTTTGCACATCATTTGGTTCAGCCTGGCTTTCTTGAAGAAGTTTCATGACAGGGATCCCTAGTGATGAAGGAAATTTGGCTTCTAATCCATAAACTAACTCATATGGGCTGACCCCAATTGATCTCTTGGTTGTTAGTCTATCTGCCCATAAGGCATTGACCAGCTTCTTATGCCAATTCTTCTTATTTTCTTCCAACACCTTCTTTATGATGTTTACAAGGCTTTTATTTGATGATTCAGCAAGGCCATTACCTTGGGGATAGTATGCAGTAGAATGGCCCAAGGTAATGTGAAATTCGTGGCAGAAATTCACCATCTTCTTAGATCTGAAAGTAGAAGCATTGTCTGTTATTATCTTATCAGGACAACCAAATCTAGAAAGGATATTGGTCTCAAGGAACTGAATGATAGTGGAATCATTTGCTTGTCTACATGGGATGGCCTCAATCCATTTGGTGAAGTAGTCTGTGGCTGTGAGGATCCATCTATGTTGGCCTGAAGATGAGGGATGAATTTCCCCAATGAAATCCAAGCCCCATTGTTGAAAAGGTCTCTCTGTAGCAATAGGCCTCAAGGGAAGTGGCAGTAACTTTCTCTTTCCCTCAAACACTTGGCATTTATGACATGAGGTAGTAAATTTTTTAACATCAGAGAAGACAGTGGGCCAATAGTAACCAGCCCTCAATATCTTATCCACAGTGGACTTCCAATACAAGTGTCCACCACAATCACCTGCATGAAATTCTTTCATGACATTGTTAGTCTCATTCTCAATCAAGCAGTTTAACAGTATACCCTCATGGTTTTTCCAAAGCAAATTGCCATCCATGACACAAAATCTTGAAGCTTTCATTTTTAAGAACCCACATTTAGTTCTGGACAATCCTGGGGGAGCACATAGGTTTTGTAACACATAACATATATCAGAATACCAAGAGGATTGTTCAAAGGCCACATTGATCTTTGGAGTTGCCAGCTCTGGTTCATTGTCTAGTTGGTTAATGTCTAAGGCTTGAAAGTTTGCTTCTGTCATTAGTTTGGCCAAACCTTGCCCTTTTATCAGTTTTGTAGGTTTTATTTCAATATCAAATTCCAATATGTTGGCAATCCATTTGCCTCTTTTGCCCTCTAGGTTTTCTTGGGTGAGTATGTCTTTCACAATGGGACTTGGCACATAAGCTATAACATGGGAGTATAGGATGTAAATCCTAAAGTCTTTGATGGCTTTGACTAAGGCATATGCTTGCTTTTCCATGATCTGATATTTCAGGGGTGCATCTCTGAGAGCTCTACTAAAGAAAGCAATAGGTTTTTCATTTCCTTGGTCATCTTTCTGTAATAAAACAATAGCAATGGTATGCTGGGAAGCAAAAGAGAAAATGATAAATTCTCTGTCAAATTGAGGATTTGTTAGAACTGGGGTTTGGGTAAGGGCCAATTTTATACCTTCAAAAGCTTGATTTGCTTCTACCGTCCATTTCACTTTTGAATCCTTCTTTAGCATGTTGTTTAGTAATCTGATCAATTCTGCTAGGTTTGGGATAAACCTCCTTAAGAAGTTGATCTTCCCCAAGAATGCTTGTAATTCTTTGATGTTTCTTGGGTGGGGCATTTGTAAGATAGCTTGTATCCTGTCTGGGTCAATTCTAATGCCATCCTTTGAAATGATGTGACCTAACAACTTACCTTCTTCCAAACCAAACAGGGATTTCTTGGGATTTAAGGAAATTCCATATTTCCTACAGGTTATGAATATTTGTCTCAAATGCTTCAAGTGTTCTTGGTCAGATTTTGAGAATGGTGTGAGGTCATCTAAATAAATGACAAGGAAGTCATGAATCTCTTTGGCAAAAGCAATATCCATTGCTCTTTGAAATGTAGCCCCTACATTTTTTAACCCAAAAGGCATTTTGACATATTTGAAGGTTCCCCATGGGGTTATAAATGTTGTTTTGTCCTGATCATCAGAGTGAACTAGGATCTGGTTGAAACCTGAGAATCCATCAAGTAAAGAAATTCTTGAGGCCCCCACTACTCTTTGCAAGATGTGATCCATCTTGGGTAAGGGGTAATTATCTTTCAAGGACACTTGATTCAAGTTCCTTAGATCAACACAAAGTCTTATCTCACCAGTTTTCTTTCTTGTGGGCACCAAATTTGAAATCCAGTCTGAAAACCTGATAGGTGCTATGATACCCGCTTTAAACATTTTTTGCAGCTCTTTTTCAATTGAAGGGAGAAGCATGGGATTGATCCTTCTCAATTTCTGCTTAAATGGCTTTTGATTAGGCTTGAGAGGGGTAGTATGTTGGATAACGAAGGTGTCATAGGATTTTAAATCCTCATAACCCCATGCAAAGACATCTTGAAACTCTTTGAAGAGGTCAATGTATTTAGGTTTTTGATCAGGAGGTAAGGATGCAGACAATTTTATTATCTTGGGCTTTTCAACAGTTCCAATGTTGCATTCTTCAATGGCAGCATTAAGGGGCTGCATTTTTTGTTTTCTAGGGATATCATTTGAATAAAAAATGTCCTCTAATGGAGTCAGGCCTGTTGGAAGAAAATTGTCTTTCAGCTCTATGATTTCAGCCTCTGCACTAGTTATTTCTTCACAACTGATTTGTTGAATTTCTTGTATGTTGTCTTTGTTAAAAATTGTTGGATGTAGCATTTGGTTAGCTTTTTTGGGTGACATTGCCCTGTGGTTCTGTTCACTAAGTATTTGTGATTGACTTGCACCCTCAGTGTCAATGTTTAATCCTGCAAAATCTTGTTGCAAGGTCAGGAAATTATTAATTTGTGTATCATCCTCAAACACTTGCCAGTATTTAACATTGTTTGGGACAGAGGGTTTGTATTTTATCTCAGTTGTGAAGCAATGGCTAGGTTC
Organism: Pinus tabuliformis; assembly: GCA_031772625.1. Classification (NCBI taxonomy): domain Eukaryota; kingdom Viridiplantae; phylum Streptophyta; class Pinopsida; order Pinales; family Pinaceae; genus Pinus; species Pinus tabuliformis. The sequence continues at coordinate 1,779,436,798 of CM062819.1, read as the reverse complement.
AAAGGGTAGTTTACAGGTGCTTGCAAATGTGGCCAAACTATGAGCATGCAGGTTATGGGTTCTAGGAATTTTAGTAATTTGAAATTCAGTGAAGAACTTTAGTAGTTCAGCAGCAACAGATCTATAAGATCTTAGTCTTTTGTCATTGGTGAAAAAATTACCCTTTACTTGTTGGATAACTAGGTCTGAGTCTCCTAGGATTGAAACTTTTATGGCTTGTAAGGATTTTACTAGCTTGAGGTCTAGTAAGAGAGCTTCGTATTCTGCCATATTGTTGGTGCACCTGAAGTTTAACCTATAGGCTCGGCCTTCTGCATGACTGTTTTGTTTATTATGTATCCAAACCCCTGCTCCTACCCCTAATTTGTTGACTGACCCATCGAATTCAAGAAACGAGAGGACTTCTTGGTTAAGGGAAGAATTGTCAACTGTTGTGGGAGTTAGCATCAACAACTTGGGATCTTGGCTTACATTTGGTTTTCCTTCTTAAACAGTTTTGTTTATTGATTTCTCAATCATTATTTTTTGAACAACAGTTTCTTCATTTATATGATGATCTTGTTTGAGTGTCTAGTTTTCTTCATCATTTGTGGGACCTGCATTATCATTGAAGAGAATATAGGAGTCTATGTCAGAATGGATAGCATATATGGGAAAGTTTTGAGGTTTTTCTTCACTGCTGACCATGTATTTCATAAGTGACTCTCTATATAACCTCTTGGGTTGACCAAAGACTGAGATGGTGGCATATGACATGTCTAATTGTAGGGAACCTTGGAGTTTAGCCCCCCATGATCTTGATAACAGCATCCCATATTTGGGTGGGATATCAACAACTACAACATCCATTAGAATTGTTTTGTTTGGGTACTGAACAAGGGACACACATAAGTCTTTTATTAAGCCTAAACACTTAACTTGGCTGGAGTCAAATGAGAATAGGTCCTTATATGGTCTTGTAATATCTAGATTCAATCTTTCCATGACTGATTTAGGCATCAAGTTGTGAGAGGCACCTGAGTCAAACATTGCATTGTGTAGTATCTTATCATGAACATGCAGGCTGACATAGAAAGGTAAGATCCCTGTAACTGTTGTCTTTCCATCAACCTCTGGACCGAAAAGCAATTCTGGGGTGTCATCCAACACATTGACATTATCTTTATTACGAGTAAGTTGAAGGGACTTCTTGATTTGTTGTCTATAAATTTCATGCTTGGCTAGTTCTGAAAGAGGAATAGCTACCTTCAATTTGCCAATTTCAGCTTCTAAGTTAAAGGGTCTTTCAGATTGGATCTTGGTGTTGTGGGTGACAACCTTTTCCTTGTTCACTAGGCTTTCTTCTTGATTCTTATCTTGATCTTGAGGCTTGTCCTTCTTACTCATCTCTTGAGGAGTGTTACTTGGATTCGGCTGCAAGAGTGATGTAGCCATAGGCTGTTGTTTTGAAGGCAATGGTTCAGTGACTTCTTGAACGGTTACTTCATTTGTAACTGAATCAGTTGTATCATTAGGCTCTGTGACTATGGCTCTTTTGGGCTGCTGGCTATCCTTTGTTTTTTCAGGCTGTGTTACATTTATAGTTCTGCTTCTTAGCTTGTATTGCTTATGAACTTCATAAACAGCTGTGTCATAGCCTTGTTTAAAGTCAAATGACTCACCTGACCTGGTTTGGAATGGCTGAATGTCATCATCCTTATGATCTTCTTGACTCAGAAAAACTTGCTGCTCATCATTCAGGCCCATCAGGTTAATGTGGGTGTCATCTGTTTGCTCATTCGAAGTGGATGCCTCAGTATAGTTTTCCTGGAACGGAGGTCTTATGTCTGGATCAGAACCAGCCTTGCCAACGTTTGGGTTTTGATTTCTCCTAAAATTGGGATTCCTGATAGGGTTATTTTGTGGTGCTTCCCATGATGACTTTCTCTCAACTGATTCTACTCTATCACCCAATCTCTTCATACCAGTGAGTATTGCATCCAGTTTTTGATCAAAGGCTGAGGGTTCTTCTTTAAAGGTGGTTCTCTTTTCCAATCTTGCCCTGTTTCTTTTGGCAATCAGATTAGCCTCTACTGTGACAGCAACCTTTTGGGCATATTCAAGGGTTTCAGGGGCTCTTTCCTTCAACTGATATGCCATATCAGGGTCAAAACCATCAGGAAATTTGTACAAGGTCAAATCGGGAGGAGGTCTTAAATTCTGTGGTATTGCGTTATATACATTGTTGAATCTTGCACAATACTCCAACACGGTCTCTTGAGGACCTCGTTTGATTGTATCATATTCACCAAGTATGTGCAGGGGATCTTTCTTTTTCTCCCATCTGTTAGTAAAGGCTTGATAAATATCATCAGGAGTTGTGATGGTATTTACAGCCAACGATCTAAACCAAGTTCTTACATCCCCTGTCAGGCTCTGAACAACGATTCTCATTCTCACACTGTCATCATCTATTTCATAGTTCTCAAAATGGTCTTTCATCCTTCTAGCATGCTGAATTGCTGTGAAAGGGCCAGTGGAATCAAAATATGAGATCTTGGATTGGTAGTGCTGAGGCAGAGCTGCAGCATTAGCAGGCAGCTGCAGGGGTGCATATCTATTAGCCATATTTGTAGGATTTATAGGATTGACAGGGATAACTGGGATAACATGAACGACTCGTACAACAGGGGTAATGGGAACGGTAGAAACTAGAGTGCTGGTCAAGGGAATATGTGCAGTGGATGGAGGTGTGAAAGGAGGGCTTTGAGATGTGGATGGTGAACTAGGGGAATCAGGGGTAGACCGAAATAGAACCTTGATTGGAGTTGGAACAGGGTTTGGGTAAGCTGTCTCAAGACTCAAATCAGCAAGAGTTTCCTGTCCTTGCTTCTTCCTAATGATTTTAGGGATTGTATTAGGATTTTCAAAAATAGTTGGTGGATTGGGGTCAGGATTTGACCTTGTATATCACAGATTCTTCTTGGGAGCCAGCTTCTGAGCTTGTTTTTTAAGTATGTTTTTGGAATATTTTTGTGTCTACAAGGGCCAGACAAGATTTTGGAATGGCTCTGTATATCTTAAAGCTAGTATGAAGATTGACTGAAGCAACTTTTATCAGAACCTGTTAATGTAAAACCAAAAATAGTTTTGAAGGCTTCACTAGCTGACATTCAATGTTCATCTGCAGCTTTAAGAAATATACAGAAATTAGAAAATCCCGAGGAGCTCCCCAGTGGAGTCGCCAATTATGTTAACATCCAGGTTGTTCCCTTTGACTCCCAAGGGAATACGGCCGGGGTAACCACTAACCAAGCTTTGGATTATAGGTTCTAGCCTACCTATAATCAGAGAGGGCTCTCTCTTTAAGATTTGTCTCTGTTTTGTCAAGATTTTAGGCTAGTTATGATGTTCAGTTTTGTTCAAGGTTTTGGTTGAATGATGTCTTTCAGTATCTAGGGTGAAAATCTTTATATAGTATTAGTTCATTGGGCAATGGAGTCTGGTGGTTATAGGTTGTTTGGAGTGTTGAGTGAGATTGTTGAAACAACAGGGCCATTTAAATATTTCATGAAACAAACTTGAAATTGTGATGGTGAAGTATGTTTAACTAGTGAAAAGCAATTATGAATTTTCCACTAAGCTGTGAATGCAAGAAAGAGATATACTGGATAGGAGCAGACTTGAATTCCTGAGCAATAACCACTGTGAAAGATATAGTGTGGAGGTGCAGCAATTAAGAATCACACCCTTATAACTATAACTGAAGAAAACATTTATAACAGCATAGATTGAGGCCAGGGTATTCTATGAATAAATCCTGGAACTATTCTTTTTCTCTGCCATTAAACTGTGAAACATAGAACATGAATGGGTTATGAAGAAATAATAAAAACACATAACGAAGAGTTTAAAGGAGACTTATTGTGCCATGAAATACGCAGGAATCCTGTAGCATTCAGCAAACACACTACAATGCCTCAGACAACGCAGAACCTTAGAAATTCCATCAGCTTTTGTATTAATACTCTGAAAATTTACAGCATAAGAACTCTAGAAGAGAAAATCAACAACCCCTGCATGCTTATGCGAGGGGGAATATATACAATCGGTTCTACAAATATCTGAACCGCTGAGTCATTTTGATAATTAAATACGCTCACCAACTTTACAAAATAGCAGATAAAGAAGTTATTACTGCTCTTAAATACAAAATGAATGCTCTTTAATTCTGTCAGAAGTCCTTTTTGACCTTCAGAGGCCACTGAGTCGGTTGAGCGTTCTGCATAAATGCTGAATGATGTGTCTTTATGCTCTGTCATGCTGTAGCTTTCTCGGCCCTGTCATCTGTAACTGTTAGTGCTGCCGTAGTGGCCGAATCTTTCTGCTGAGTTGGCTCAGTCCACTCTTCTTCATTCATATTGCATGCATCAAATTTTCCTGTATATGATAACTTATGTTTTTTGAGGAAAAAAACTTGATGAGAGCCTCTTGTTCATAGTATCATCAGTATCATTTTGGTCCACCAATCCTGTGTGGGCAGTTGATGTCTCGGAATTGCATCTAAGGTCTCATCTGACTCTGTATATTTATAGAAGTTTGGAGGCACTTCAAAAAAATGCTTGATCTCATTCATAATAAAAAATAAATTCTCTACTCTATCATAGAGATTTTGCCCAGATGCTGGCCCTGTTTCTTCTGAAGTACTTGGTGTTATAGTGATCTGATTTGTAGCAAATTTGTTGACCCTCTTTGCGTAGTTCTCATGTGAAAGTAGCCTACCTGCGCTGTTCAGTAAGCCAGGAAGACCTCTGCTTTGTAATGCTGCAAACTTGTCCATAAATCTGTTTACTTTTGTTTGCATGTCCTGGCTTCTTCTTTCCAGTGTTTGTATCAGGCTTCTTAATGTAAGGACCCTCTTTATCAGCAAAATGGCGTCAGTTCTGTTGGGAATTCCCATTGCTGCCAGCTGAGGACCCGTACGGTTATTGAGCACATTAATCATTCTATTGGCTACCTCAGGCATGTTGCCTAGAGATGCCCTTGATCTCTGGACTTCTCTGTGTTCTTTTCCTATGAGCTCTATTTTCTCATGAATAGTCTCAATATATTGCCACTGATCTGTGATTGATTGGCCAATGTTGGCCCATAAAACTGTCTTAAGCTCAGCCACCACTTTGTCAAGGGTGAGCTCCTTCTCGAGCTCCTTTATCTTCTCCTTAAGGGCTTTTATTTCCCTTCCTTTTTCTGCTACATTCTGCTTGGATTTGTCATATCTTTCATTGAGCTTAGCTAGACTCTCCTTGGCCTCATTTAGTTCTGCCATTTGGGCTTCCAGGGCTTGGATTTCACTCTTCAGCTTTTGCATGTCCAGGCTTTGAGCCTGCTCTGTTGTTAGTGCAGGTGCTGATGTAGAGGGTGTTGTCTGTTCTGTGGGAGGAGTAGTAGTTTGAGGAGGTTCCTCAAGATTGATTATCTCTGGAGGGGGCTGAGAAGTTTGGCCTATTTCCTTCTGTTGTAGGGTTGCTTGCAGCACAACCTCTGACTCTCCCAATTTCTCCTGTGTCTGGATCAGTTGTTTGTATAACGATACCAGCATAGCTGCTGCATCTTGGTCATGTCTCAGCTGAGCAACCTCTTCTGTTTGTGCGTGAATAGTTGCTGGGATCTTAACCATTTTTCTTAGTGCTGCCATATCTGCATCTCTTAGCTTCAGCAGCACTTGTAGAGCCTTGATGTCCTTGGGATCATGCCCAAGCTCTATGATTATATCCTCTAAAGCTTTGATTCGGTTGTCCTTTACTTGAGATGATGCCTTTTCCAACTCAAGTTGGGCAGCTGTGTTATTTAGGCTATTTTCCAACCTAAGATTTACTGATGTTTTGTCTGCAAGAGTGGCATACACCATCTCACCTGTTTGCTTGTGCAATTCTATTTGATCCATAGGGTGGATGTCTTTGGCTAGGACCTCAAGGTTGGTCCTTATGTAGTCTGCAGCTGACTGGGGCTGCAACATGGTTGGCATGAAATGACTCATTACCATTTTGCCCTCATGTACATCATAGGCAGACATTAACCTCTGTTGGTTTGTAGGAGCCATCTTTAATAAGTGGTTGTACAGCTGTATCTTGAGTGGCTCATTCCTCTTTTTGATATCTATAAATTTTTGTTTGATGCCTACTTCAGCTCCCTTTTGGTGGCTTGAGGAGCTGACTTCTCCTCCAACTGTCCTTTCCTGTTCCTGCAGAAAGGAATTTGCAGATGCCTCCATACTCGATGGGCCCATGCCCAAAGATTTCCCAATAGGCATTTCCTCTTCAGAGAGGGGATTCATTCTGTGCCTTTTCTCCCCATGAGTTGTGGAGGTGGTGAGGGGAGTCTCTGCTCTCTATCCCTCTTTTTCCCCTTTTCTTCTTGTTGTGGAGTTTGTAGTACCGAAGCCTCCATTGTCTTTTCTTGCCTAGGGGGCACATTCTCTTGAGCTTGTTGCCCAGTGGATATTGGAGCTTCAGATGTTTGCTCTTGTTGCCCTAGTTGCTCTTGTTCTTACTGTTTTTTCTACTGTACCTCTTGCTGTTGTACTTCCTGTTGCTGTTCGGTAGGAGCTAGCTGTTTTGGTTCCATCTGTTTCTCTTTGCCTTTGCTGGAAGTTTGATGAGTAGTTTTGGCTGCTTGCTGATGTGCTATTGAAGATGATGCAGCTGCTCCAAGCTGCCTTTGATATGAAGAGGAAACCTGCCCACAAGTTTCCAAGTTAGCCTCTTTCTCAATATTTTTTGCTTCTCTTTGTAGTATTTGCTCTCTAGTCATTGGCTCTTCTAGGGTGCCCTATTTCCAACTTAGTTGATTGGCATATTTCTCAATATGTGGCAATTTAGTGTGAGCATAGCCACCCAATTTATGTTTTATCCTTCTAAGAGAAATGAAATGATTAGGGTCATAAGGTATCCATTTGAAACTAGTTTCAAATCGGAGGGCCTCTAGCATGCCATCTGCTTCCTTCCATCCCTCCTCCCTTATGTTGTAAAGGAAAGGGCCTAGCTGGTTCCTGACTTTTAGTTGCACTTTCTTGTTTTTACTATGGAAATGGATCATGTCTGCATTTCCAAACTGCCTGAAATACTCCAAGGAAAATAGTCTCATAGGGACATATCTTGGCAGCCTATAAGGGTCCAACTCACAGCCATATATTCTGATTACTGTGTGGTGTTGGTAAAAGTACCAATCACCAATGTTGTAGGACTTAGAAAGATGGAGAATTCTTTGCATTTCATCTGTTAATCTTGGAGGAGGAACACCATATAACAAGGTCAAAGATGGATGAATGAAAAGGTCTATGAATTCAGAGTATGTGTATGGTGAGCAAGAGGTGTGATGAAAAACTGAGGTCCAAAACAGAACTGACCTTGGATTTCCCTGGGCATCAATTTTCTTGAGAGGAATAGGGAAACTGTTAGGTTGATAAAATAAGAACAGATGATATATGTATCTGGTGTATCTAAACACCTTTTCCCTTTCTAGATTCAACAGTTGCTCATGAATCTTGTTTGCAATGTATGTAGCATAATCATAGTGCACAGCAGGAGGCTTTCCAGGAGAAAATATGGACAACATAGCCATAATGGTGTCATCAACATCCTCAGTTCCCTTGTAGCCCAAGACATAGCTGATCAAATCTACAAGCATTTTTCCCAAGTCATTGAGGTATGGATTTCCAATAGGAGGCGTCCTCACAGTTTCAGAGCTCGGCTGTACAAATAATTGATTGATTTTGATGATCTGGGCACTGGACAGGTTGCCCCCCTTCTTTAATAAATCTAGCATGGAGAGAGGAGTCAATGGTCTTGCAGAATGAAAGTGCAGCATCTCATTTATGGCCTCAGGGGTAATATGAAACAAGACTGAGCCTGTGGGACTGAGAACAACTCTCTGACATGGATCATAGCATTCACAGCATCTATGGATCAAGTCTGGTAGGGAATTGACTTGAGGAAGGTTAAAAATGGGCAAGTTGGAGTCCCAAATCCCTAATATATCAGCTCCACTGAGGTGTTGGGCCTTTAACTCATTCAGTAGATGGATGTTAAATTTGGAATTCATTGAAAATGAGTCTATCATCTGATAATCCTTATCCCCCAGGGCCTTCCATTCTAATTCTCTTTGTGGGGCATTCAGAGGTTGAATATTCAATGCTATTGGTGTTTCCATGGCTAATAAGGCCTCTGATTTGTATGTGAAGTGGTTTTACTGAACAGAGCAGCACAGAGGGGTATCTTTAAAGCGGAGAGGTAGATTGCAAAGGAACAGAGGGTAAATTGTAATAGCAGCAATTGAAATACTGCACAGAGGGCTGCCAGAGCAAATGTTAGGCCTGAAAAACTCTCTTTACGGTGAATTAGAGCAGTTCGGGTTTTAAGTCCATGAATGCGCGGACATACTGCAGGTTTGGTGAAAACTTGGACAAAGAAGGCTCTGCAGGTGAATTTCGATTCAACAGTTGAAAATGAAGGCCAACCACTGGGGATTTACTGGTAAATTCAGTGTTTTCTTATCCTTTTAAGCTATCTTTGGACAATGAAGGATAAAACAAGGTGCAGAGGAATGCTTTGGATAAATACCTGGTAAACTGTCGGCAATGGCTACAAGTGCAGGTGGGATGAGAGCGTCAGTGGTCTCTGGGTCGATTTCTGCAGGTTGGCAATGAATGAACGTAATTTGCATGCAAAGCAGAATAGTTCTTGTTTTTGCAAAAAGTGAGAAAAACCGCGTATTTTCGACAAAAATATGGACTTTTGGGATTTTGGAACTTTTTTTGGATGACGTCAGCATGACGTCATCAGGTGGGGTCAGGGTCGGATGACGTCAGCATGACATCATCGGGTGAGGTGGCAAACTGCGAGTGGTCCACGGGGATGCGTAGCTGGCGGACATGTCGGAGCAGTGGCGGACAGGGGCGCTGGCGCGGCGGTGATGTAGCAATGACGTGGGCCTGACATGATAATGACATTGGCATGGCGGGTTCACACAAAACCAGAAACGGTAAGTGGATTTTCTCGGACCGCCCTCGATACGGAAGTTGTTTTGTCAGAGGGCGACCCGAGAAATTGTGGGGGCGACGCGTGGCAGAGGCCTGACGTCACCCTCTGACAGTTTCTCGGGTGCTATCTTACGGACGTCGGGCCCGACCCGATATGCATGTGGGCCGTCGGATGAAAAGGGCCAGATCCGACGGTCGACGGATCGCTAAGGCGCCAGGACAATACGACAGCGGGTGGGGATTATTTTAATATTTCTTTTGAAATGTGTGCCCGCCGGGGACTTAGGATTTCGACGGATAATATGGGTTTTCAATGTAATTTGTTTATAAAAATGTGTATTGGTGCCAAACTTTGGATAAAGCCGAAAAGTGGGTTTTTGATGTATTTTTGCAAATAAAGCGGGTTAGGGGTGGAAATGGGGTTTTTTTACAAGGTTCTTTTGCAAATGAAGGGGCAAATGGTTTAAATTATTTTTGAAGGGGAAAGAGGGGTAATGCTTAGGCTGTTAAACTGACCAGAGGTCAATTTAATCCCTGATTTTGGACATATGGCTATAATGCCAAGGGGAAAGGAATATTTATACATTGCTTGGGATTTATACACCATAGTGTTTATAATTGTAGGGAAAAAGGGGAACATAGGGGATTTAGATAATAAGATTTTTTAGAAGTTAGTATGAGTGGAGGAAGGGGGTGAGAGGGTGAAACACTAAGTTTTATATGAAATCAACTTAGTTTAGGAAGTAGATCAAAATGAAAAGAATTTTAGACAAGAAATGTGGCTTTTAAAGAAACAAGAACCACCATAAGACCTTGAATTCTTCCATGAACATGGCTGGCAATGGGATGTTAGCAATGAATGTGAGGGGGGAGATTAGGAAGTTAGACATGCTCCATTGTGTTGCTGTAAATGATAGGGAAGAGGAGCTTCTCCTATCCATTGATGCTTCCTTTATGTTAGACCAGCAAAATTCAGTTGAAAGGAATGACATTTCTGCAACCCCATCTACCTACCCATCTACTTGCCTAACATTTTTTGTTTTCTTCATGGAGGGTGCACTTAGACTTGCAGACCCTCATGTGCCTTTTCTTTTCTTTTGGATTTTTCTTTTAATTTTCTATCTAGAACTACCCTTATTGCTTCCAAGGTCCCAGATTAAGCAATTGGGAACCTTAATTCTCTACCTAACTACTGGTCTGCCAAGATTAAATAGTTTGGACAGACTTCTTTCTCTATTCTACAACAGAAAATTGAAACATGGCATGATCCAGATTAGGCTGTTGGACCATCCATCCAAAATTGAGTCAACATCAAGCTTATGTACACACATTGTCTTCTCATGGAAATATGGGATCTTTGAATCACCAAAGCAGAGCATATTTGGAACTTTCATTTGCCAATCATGAAATATGAAACCTATTGGTATAGGTAGCTAACACAGTCAATGTCTGTGGTTCTCTGCAGACTGACCTTCCACCCATGGCTTCACTTGCAAATTCTCAAAGGAACAACAGCTGTTCGTTAAGACACAGGGAAGCTGGTGGCGAGTTTCTCGTTAAAATTTAAATACAACGGCGTATGCAATGGAAATAACTTCGAACAACGATTCATGCAGAAGAAACAAAAATGGCAAATGATCATACCGTTGAGCCGTGTTGTGCTCAAGTACAAGATATTCTCGAATAATGGGATGACACGTATTCTGGGGAATAATGAGGTTACTCCCCCCCCCCCCCCCCCCCCCCCGCAATATGATAGGCTGTCCCAGCCGTCAAATAAAGGAGCAGTGTCTGCTTCGTCCGCGAGGCCTTTATGGAGCAGCTTATGAAAATATGCCATGTCCGCAAAAACAACGTATTACTGGAATCGAGGTGAAAAGTTAAATCACTTTTAATACGTAAGCGACTGCGGTGAGTTGATGGAAGTTCGGGAATAGACATTTGCCATAATTAGCGAGCCCCATGCGGTCACTGTCACTAGCTCTGTAATGATTGGCGGTAATAAATAGTCATGCGGTATATGGCTGGGTAATTAAATTATCACGTTATAAGATACAAAGGTTATAATTTCCTTAACCATTGGTGTAAAGGTTACGACTTCGATACCATTAACAGAGCTCTGCTGCCAGCAAGTGTCCATAACCTTGGCAGAGTTGTTTATTTCACCCCGGGAACCATAGTCCTTTGTGTATGCGAGGAAGTGTTATGTGATGTCAAAACTGTAGGCCACTATGAAAGCTTGGTAACCAGTTAGTCATAGTGCCATTCACGAGGAAGGAGCGAATAGTGGGCAGGCCGGATCATGATGAGACCTCCTATTCCAAGGGTTATTTATTTATTTTGATATACCTTTTGGACCATTTCCCGTGTGTGGTGGCCCTAATGGGAATGCCACTTCGCTTCCATCCTGATGATCATGGTAGGTCAGCTCGTAATGAGACTCCCTATCCTGCAATTTGACAAAACTGCTTTGCTTGCTTCTTTTTTCTTTGGTTTTAATAGAGAACCTTTCCTGTTTATACACAAAGGGTGGTTCCGCACTCCTTAAGAGTAGGAATGGTGGAAGAAGTCTTAAAATCCCAATAGGAAGATATAGACTCTTTGATCTTATTGGTGAATGATAATTAAAATAGATAAAAACTCAGCATGATAGAGATTACCAATCAGAACAAAGTTAGTACAACAATGGCAACAAAAGGTGATAAGTAAGCATATCTTTTCCCTACATCCTTTCATCAATTCAGGGCAATTGCTTATAAGGATAGCGACTTATGATTTACCAATTTTCGTATACTGTGCTTTTGTTTCCATCACATAAGTAGATAGTTGTATTCTAAAGACCATTAGCACTTTGCATCCTTGAGAAGGAACAAGTTGTTTTAAATCATATGAGTAGTGCAGTTTCAAGGAAAGATACAACAACGATTGTTCGTTTAGAGAAAGGAGAAGTGGAAATCAATGGTGCAGTTCAATAAAATCAAACAAATGTCATTCCTTTGGAAAAAGACGGGCATAAATCAAACCGTGCTGTTTCTTTCGAAGACAACAAAAACACACAAATGTTGTTCTTTTTTAGAAAGGAACAGCAAAAACACTCAAGTGTTGTTCATTTTTAGAAAAGGAACAACAAAAATCAGAAATGTTGTCCCTTTTGAAAAAGGAACAGCAAAAATCACAAGTGTTGGTCCTTTTGAAAAAGGAACAGCAAAAATCGCAAGTGTTGTTCCTTTTGAAAAAGGAACAACAAAAAAATCACAAGTGCTGTTCCTTTTGAAAAAGGAACAACAAAAATCACAAGTGTTGTTCCTTTTGAAAAAGGAACAGCAAAAATCACAAGTGGTGTTCCTTTTGAAAAAAGAACAGCAAAAATCACAAGTGTTGTTCCTTTTGAAAAATGAACAACAAAAATCACAACATGCTGTAAAAAATATGTACAAAAACAATTCAAAGAATTATATACAAATTGTAAAGAAAAGTAAACTTCTTAGCGAGTTACAGGTGGAGGAGACTTGTCTTCCTCCCGTAAGATCTCCATATCTGAATCTTGGTGTAATTGCTGGTAAAATGACTCCCGAGTAAGTGGTTTACGATAGAGATGGACTTGATGGCCATTTGCCTTAAAGGTATACCCAGAACCATCAATAGTAATTAGTGTGAGGGTACCATTTTCATGTACTTTCTGAATTTCATATGGTCCCAACCAACGAGTTTGGAGTTTCCTGGGGAAGTCCTGAAATCTAGAGTCATATAAAAGAGCCCAATCTCCTTCATGGAAGACTCTATTTTTTGTGAGAGCATCATGCCACTTAGCTCTTTGCTGCTGTATCAGGGCAGTATGTTGAAGTGCAGAGAGTCTAATTTCATCTAGCTCATTAATCTGTTGCAATCGATTAGTTTGCGCCTCGGTTAAGTCTAACCCTACTTCTTGTGTTGTTCGTAATGTCTGGATTTCAAATTCTATAGGAAAGATAGGTTGTTTTCCAAACATAAGATGGTAAGGTGAGTGGCCAGTGGTGCTTCTCCATGTTGTTCTATAAGCCCACAGTGCTTCTGGTAGTCTGGCAGCCCAATCGTGTCTATGTGATGCAACGGTTTTGGTTAGAATTGCTTCTATTATCTTGTTGCTGCTTTCTACTTGCCCATTTACCTGTGGGTGATATGGGGTGGTCATTTTATGCTGAACATGATAATTGTTGAGTGTTGCCGCTATTTTGTTTCCAGCAAATTGTGGCCCTCCATCTGTGATTATCTCTCTAGGGAGGCCATAACGCACAAATAGATGGAGCAGGAACTGTATAACAGATTCTTCAGTAGCCCGGGGCAAGGCTTCCGCTTCAACCCATTTAGTGACATATTCTGTTGCCACTAGAATGTATGTTTTCTGGTTTGATGGTGGGTTGATTAGCCCCACGAAATCAAGGGCCCATTGCTCAAATGGTTCGATGACTAGCTGTGGTTTCAAGGGCATCTCATCTGAGTGACTAGGGCGTCCCGCCCTCTGGCAACTATCACATGCTTGGACAAATTTCTTTGCATCTTTAAAAATTGTGGGCCAATAATACCCTGTATGTAATACTTTATGTGCAGTCCTGCGATCAGCAAAATGTCCACCACATGGTTGGTCATGGCATGCTTTCAATATATCAAAGATTTCATCTTGTCGAATGCACCTCCTGATTTGCATGTCTGCCCCTGTGTGAAACAAATAGCCTCCAATCCAGGAAAATCTGGTACTTCGCTGGACAATCTGTTTTCGCTCATTAGGGGTTAGATGTTTTGGTAACTTACCTACTGCTAGGTAATTGGCGACATCAGCATACCAGGGTGTTTGAACAGCATCAGCAAAGAGATGCTCATCTGGAAACTGATCTTCAACTGTTGTTGCGTTGACTAGTTTTGGCATTCTTGAGAGGAAATTAGGTACTGGGTTTTCTTTTCCAAGTCGATCCTTGATTGTAATGTCAAACTCCTGCAATAAAATCAGCCATCTAGTTATTCTGCCATTTGTGACAGGTTTATTTCCTAGATACTTTATAGCAGAATGATCTGTGTACAGGATAACGGGATATCCAGTGATGTAATGTCTGAATTTATTGATAGCATGTATAACAGCTAGAAATTCCTTTTCAGTTACAGTATAATTTAATTCAGCAGGGGATAGATTTTTGCTAATGTAATAAATGGCGTATGGTTTTCTATCCTCCTCCTGACCAAGGACCGCTCCAATGGCTGTATCTGAGGCATCGGATGATATCTGAAATGGCAAATCCCAGTTTGGTCCGCGAAGGAATGGGGCTGTAGATACAAGCTTTTTCAGGTCATTGAAAGCACGTTCACATTTCTCTATCCAAAGGAAATCAATATTACCAATTAGTGCATACAATGGTGCAGCAATACGTGAATAATGTTCTATAAATCTTCTGTAATAAGATAATCCAAGAAAGCTACGTACCTCTGTTTGAGTAGTAGGAGTAGGAATAAGCAAAAGTATTTGGATTTTGGCTGGGTCTATCTGTATGCCGGCTGCTGAAATATAGTGCCCTAGAATAAGTCCTTCTGTCATCATCATGTAGCACTTTTCATGGCTTAGGCAAAGCCTGGTAGCTATACAGCGTTGTAGGACTTTTTCTAGTGTTTCCAATGCTGGATCAAACTCTTCTCCGTATGGAGTGAAATCATCCATATATACTTCCAATCCTTCATTTATTAGATCTACAAATATGCTAAGTATAGCCCTTTGGAATGTGGCAGGGGCATTACATAAACCAAAAGGTAAAACTCGGTAGGCAAATGTTCCCCAAGGACAAGTAAAAGTAGTTTTATCCTGATCTTCAGGGGCAATCTGTATTTGGTTATACCCACTGAAGCCATCAAGAAAAGAAAATAATTTCTTGCCTACCAAAGTGTCCAATACTTGATTGATGAATGGGAGAGGAAAGTGATCTTTCTGCGTTGCCTTATTTAGTTCTCTATAGTCCACGCAGATTCTCCACTTCCCATTCTTTTTCGGTACCACCACAAGCGGGGAGACCCAATTACTATCAGAGATAGGGTAGATAAAGTTAACATCTAAAACTTTTTGGAGCTCAGCTTTTACTACTTCTTTTAGATGAGGATTTAATCTTCTCTGAGGTTGTCTAACAGGTTTTGCATCATTCTCTATGTAGATGTGGTGTGTACACAATTAAGGATCAATTCCTTTCATATCAGGGTAATCCCATGCAAATGCATTTTTATATTTTGTTAAAACATGGATGATTTTTGTTTCTTGTTTCGGTGTAAGGTTGGCGTTAATGTTTAAGGTCTTCCTAGGTTCGATTTCCACTATTTTACTATGTGCAACTGACGTAACAGGGATTGTATGGTCATGCACATCTTTCAGAGGTTCCTCCTCTACTTCGTTATCAAATGTTGTTTTTATCATATGACACTGGGTACGAGATGTGAGTTCAGTTTGACTAATAAAATTACTGATGGCATCATCTTCTGTTTGATTTTTGAAATCTAGCGCTTCTTGTATAGTTAATGGAGATCTAATGTTGTCAGGAAGATATGATACAGGGTGCTTATTAGTTTTGACTATTGTGATGCTTGGCTGCGCTGGGGGATATAGTACTAAGTTCTTAATATCTGCCACCTTAGTTATGATCATGTTTCCTTGCCGACAGCCGATGTAGGCATCAGCGGTAGCGAGTCAAGGCCTTCCTAAGATCAATGGATGTACATCTAGTCGGGTTTTAGGATTTATTATCAGAAAATCAGTTGGGTATTCCCAGGAATCAACTAAGACCATAACATCATGCAATATGCCTTCTGGCTTGACCACAGATCGATCAGCCAATTCCAGCAAAGTTGAAGTAGGTTCTGCAGATGTAATTCTTAACTTTTGGCAAGTGGAGGTGGTCAATATATTGATTGCAGCTCCAAGATCAAATAAGGCATTGGTTAAGGTTTGGCCATAAATTTGAACAGTTAATATTGGGTTTCCTGGGTCTTCATACTTAATAGGTGTTTCCTTTCCTGATAATATGTCAGATAAAGTGACGACTACTTGAACTTTTGGATTATCTATTACATTCCTTCTTGGTCTTTTTATGCACAGTTCCTTAATAGTTTTAGCGTATATTGGGATGTCCTGAATGGCTTGAAGGAACATTATTTTTATGTACAAATTTTGTAATTCTCCCAGAATGTCAAAATTAGGTTGTTGTATAGGTCGAGGTATGAATAAACGTTCTGGGAATGGGGGAGAGGATGTAGTTGCTTGATTCTAAGTTTGTTGCCTGTTTTCATCCTCTTCTTATGACAGTTGTTCTCTAGGTAACTGATCTTCAATCTGAATTGTTTGTTTCCCTCTGTTTGAATGATACGCCCAGATCTTAAATGCAGATCATTGCACTCCCTCAGATCGGGTACTTCTTCTGGTGTTTCTAAAATTTGGAGTGCTTGGACCGGTCTGTTATTTGGATTGGGATTGGGCTGGGCTGGGAGTTGGGGTCTGAGATTAGATTGGGGGTTTTGCTGTAAAGCTGGTAGTGTAGGTTGAGGGAAAGGAATGTTTCCTACTGGCTGCTGTGTTGGTCTCTGCCAGTTATTCTGCCAGCTTGAACTTTGTGAAGTGGGGGGAGTCCATTGCGGTGGATAAGGGTTGTTTTACCAGTATGATGGGGGATAAGCAGGATTCGACCAACCAGATTGGCTTGTCTGATTTAGCCACGGGTTTGCAGAAGGGTATGACTGTGATGACCAATTTGGAAATGGGGGTTGAAACTGACTTTGCCATGTATTATACTGTTGAGTATTGTATTGCGGATACTGAAAAGAAGAAGCTGGGTCTGAAAACATACCAGTTTGTCGTGGCTTCCATTAACGACGCTGGTTAAGTAGATACACTGCTTCTAGTTCTTCTTCCGCTTCCTTATATATCACTTTTAGTCCAGGTAATGAGGGAAAGCTTTCTGTAGAGTGATCCCTTGTGCAAATGGCGCATGTCTGAACTGTATCTAGTGGGCATTCCTTATGGCTATGCTTCTTCCTGCATCTGGGGCAGAAAATTGCTAAATTCTGTTCTGCCTCCATTTGTTTCTACTTAGCCTGCAAAACGTCCAATTGTGTAGTCAGTGTTCCTAGTATATCAGTTTTAAAATTTTCAAGTAAATTCCCAATTTCCACACGTGTTACTCCTTCTGATGAAATTTTATTTTCCCGTGCAAATCGATCATGTTCTGCTGGTTTGGTTCGTGTACTGCCTCTCGAACTCCTGATACATAAATCAATTATGTCAGCAAAACTTTCCTGATATATATCCCCTTTCCCCATAATGTTTAATGTTTCAATCCATTGTTCTTTCATGCCCCTTATTAATGCTGTTTTCAACACGTTATCAGGCAAAGGCAACGATGCATAAGGGGATCTTTGCAGATTATACTGGAAACGTTCCACGTATTCTTCTAATGTTCCATTTGGTCTAGCTATCATCTGAAATATTTCATCTTTCAGTTCTCTAGACCTACAGTAATCTTGATATTTCTTTAGGAAAGATTCTTTCATTTGTTCCCAGTTATTTATAACTCCACCACCTAAACCCATAAACCATCTTAAAGCTGCCCCTTTCAAAGTGGAGGGGAACAATTTTAATTTATGGGGGTCAGTGGTGTAATCATATCCCCTGCATAGCACATCAAATTCAAATAAGAATGCATCGGGTCCTCTGATGTAAGTCCGTGAAATGTAGGAATGTGTTGAAGGGGGATTGCTTTCATAGGAGCATTTGCTACGAAATCCACTATGGGGTATTGTAATGTAGAGGTTTGGGTGTTTGGCGGATTTTGAGCCATTGGGTCAAATATATGCCAATAACCTTCTGGAAGATCTAAGAGGGTATTCCTAGGTTGAGGAGGAATATTTTCAACAGGAATAGTTTTAATAGCACTTCCTCTATCTGGAATTTTTGTCTGAGGAAATAGGGTGTCTTCAATAATAATTTTTACTGCGCTCCCCTTGTCTGGGCTATTTAATGGCTGAATTATCCTAGGAGGAGATCTTGGCTCCTCAATTTCCCCTGTTTCTCCTTCTCCTTCACAAAGATTGCTTAGATTCTCTTCCTGCAGTCGTTCTGGAATAGAATTTTCAATTTCTTGAAAGTCCTATTCGTCAGTCTGACTATGCACCTCAGCAAAGGCTTCAGATGGTGAGCCTGAGGCCTGAAGGGAACTAGTAGGTTGTTTGGAAGTAACTTTCCTGGGTCCTACTGAAGGCTGAGATTCGGATTTCTTATAGATTTCTTCTATGTATGTCGATCGACCAAGGGTCACCAGTCCCTTAGCTTTTTCTGGTTTCGGTAACGGTTTGGGATTTCTCTCTAGATTTTTCTGCTTAGTCATTCACTCAATTTAACTACTAAATTTTAAGAAGATAACAACAAATCTACAGGAAAGTGGGCAAAGGAGCAGGGCTTTTACATGCTCCGCACGTAGGTTCTTACCTTCCGTTTTCAAAACCCAATTCTTCCCTAGCAGGTTCGTACACTACTCTGAGAAAGACAAATGGCTACACTCCTTCCCCGGCAAAGGTGCCAAAATGTAGAGCTATAAAAAGGGTCTCTTTCACCTCTAGTTACCTCACATTAATATGTCAATCTGGGATCGTCTGGTTATTTCAAAGGGTGTCTCAGTCTGAGGCTAGCATTTGCCAGAGTAATGCTTGTAGTACAACTATTTACGACTACGAAAGTAAACTAATGCAAGTCTACAACTTAACTACTTCAAAGGACTAAATCACACCAAGTATTGCATCAGCCAAAGGTTCGGTAGCAATCACCCATCCTTTTCATAACTGATGAGAATAGATCAGAGGTCTGGGAGCCAAATAGCAGGTGTTGGGCTCGCTACAGCCTAGGATCGTTCTTAATGATTAGAAATGAAACAGCAGATAAAAGAAGTGATAATGAAATGGAACAGCACATCAGCGAAGGGTTTGGTAGCAATAACACATCCCTTTCATAGCTGATGGGAGCAGGTCAGAGGTCTGGGGACCAAGTAGCAGATGCTGGGGTCCTCTACAGCCTAAGTCCGTCTTCAAGAAACAACAAATTAGCAATCTGGAAATGGAACAGTAAATTGAAATGGAACAGCAAATAAATGGAACAGCAAGTAAATGGAACAACAAATAAATGGAACAACAGGTAAATGGAACAACAGTTCAAGAATAGAACAGTAATCGAAATAAGTAATAACCGAGTTCTTTAAGCTGCAACTCTATTTAACCATGCCAATCAAAACACCAATCCATCAATCTTATATGATGGAACAATACTATAGAACCTTATAAACACACCATACTTAATCTGCTTCTGTTAAAACACATACGACTGTATCTCATAATAAAGAATAGTCACATTCGATACCCATGTAAAACAGATCTTTCCAGATGACTTGTTATAATGCAAAACACAATCGTGAAGAA
This sequence comes from Pinus tabuliformis, assembly GCA_031772625.1. NCBI lineage: Eukaryota > Viridiplantae > Streptophyta > Pinopsida > Pinales > Pinaceae > Pinus > Pinus tabuliformis. The sequence continues at coordinate 1,779,417,318 of CM062819.1, read as the reverse complement.
TTATGTAATAAAGTAACAGTGTCCTGTAGGGATTAATTAATGCTTAAAGAATTGGTAAAATAACACAGCATCGATATAAAGTTCAAGAACACGAAATGACTTAATCACAACAGAGCATGTAATAGAATATTCTCAAAACACAATAGATTACCAGAGTACATCTATGAACAAACCACACGTAATAATACAAGAGCAAGTGTCCTCCAGGGCTAGGCCCTTAGCCTCCAGGGGTACACCGCTTAAGATAGATCTAGGCTCAAAGATAAAAGAGTGAAAAAGTCTGTATTAAAGCATGCAATAAAATTACAAGAACTCAAGTCTTCAACCGAACATAAAGATCATAGTCCTGATTTTCCTTAAAAGAAATTACACCCCAAAAATATCCTCTCTGAAGCCAACAGTGCTACCCCATTTAGAGGGAAGATGGCGGAGATATCTAGGTACAGAAAATAGGTAAAATAGCGATCCCTCAGGATCTCGAATCCTGAGGGATTCGCATAATCATTAATACTGCGTTACTTCTTCCCTTTTCTGTTTCGTGCTGGTATCTCCGCGTCCTTTCTTGGGTTGATTCGCTGTGATCCGGTTCATTTCCGGTCTTCCGTCAAAGGGACAGCAATTAGCGCATCCTTGTCTTTACTTCTGGAATGGCCACCTCCCATATTTCCTCCCTCCTGCACATAGAAATGACGACTATTAGTGCTTTTCATTAATCTCTCGTGTTTCGTTATAAATTCTTATCATTATCTAGATTTCTCATGCAAAAGGTTTTTGAGTTCTGATGAAAAGATACCAAAATGACCATCGAAACATACCTTTCTTGGTACTCCACACTAACTTTGAGCCGCAAGGTTCATTTTTGAAAATATTTAGTTTTTCGACTAAAGCTAACTTTGAGCCGTAAGGTTCGTTTTCTTTGCATGTCCGTGTTGGGTTTTGTGTTTTTTGTTTTGTAGGGAAAAAGAGCTTTCTCAAAGCAAGCACGCAACCCAAAGCACCCTCCTCTCTCTCTCTCTCAAATTTTTTGTATAGGTCAATTGGTTCAAAGATATTTTAAGAGAGTAGAGGTCTTGGGTTCAAGTCTCCATTTTGTGGGGGCGGACTTTTTCATTTCCACACATTCCCACACTTTGTCGGCAACTTCATCAACTTTTTTTTCAAAAAGCCATAACTTCTTCATTCGGAAGCCGTTTTCAGAGCCGTTTTTTTTGAAACAGCCTAATTTTTCGAGATCTATCCATTGGAACACTTAGTTTAGCATATTTAGCTTTAGTTTCCATTGAAATGGAAAGTCAATACCAAGTTACCCTTGACAGCACCAAGTACTTCCAATGGTTGTCCTACATTGAGGATTTACTTAGAAGTAAAGGTCTCTACAGAATAGCCTCAGGCCAAGAAAAGACACCGAAGGATGAAGATAAGGCTGCTAAATGGGAAAATAGGCAAGATCAAGCACGTGGATTGATAGGGGTGTCTATTTCTCCAGATCTTAGATTCCATATTGCAGAACTTGATACTCCTGATGAAGCAATGAAACAAATCAATAAAGTTTTTGGGATTAAAAATGAACTTAGAGCCCATCAACTTGAAAATGAGTTGCTTACATTGGACCCTAATAAATTTTCTTGCATTGAAGATTTCTTGTCCAAGTTCAAGACCCTTAGATATCTCTTGGAAGGTGTTAAAGTTAAGAAAGAAGATAGTAACCTTATCTATTCCATTCTTACTAAGTTGGGACCAGCCTACTCTATGTTTTTTTCCACCTTCCATTCTACAAGAGAAGCCTTCATTTCTCAAGGAACAGACAACAAGTCCCCTTCCTTTGACTCTTTTTGTGATTCTTTAATAAGAGAACAAGAAAAACTCTTACACCTTGGTCTTCTTAATCTTGGAAACTCTTCCAAGAAAGCGTTAGCCGCCCAGCAGCAACCAAATTCAAAGAATCCTAAGAAGTTATATCCTAAAAAGAATGGTCCTAAACCAAACAAGGGTCCTAAGAAATCTCAGCCTCAAAATGAAAAATCATTTCAACAAAATGATAAGACAAATAGAAACAAATGGAAGAAGACTGGTAGACATTGTAACTTTTGTAATCAAGATGGCCACATAGAATCCAAATGCTTTAAGAAGATGGAAGCCTTGGAAGCAGCGATGAAGAAACATAACATCCATTTGGAGTAATCTTCAACTTCAACTTCATCTTCAGGAATGGCACTTTCTGCATGTGGTTGTCAAGCATCTCGGTCTGGCTATGCACTAAATGTATCTTCTTCTTCTCATTCGCATGAGTGGCTCATTGATTCTGGAGATTCTTATCACATGGCCAAAAACAAAGCCATGTTTTCTTATTTAAATGATTGTAACACCAAAAATATATATGTTGGTGATGATAGATCTCTTAGTGTTGTAGGGACTGGAACTGTTCATCTAGACAATGGTCAGTTTAATGATGTATTATGTGTTCCAACCTTATCCTGCAACCTTCTATCTATATATCAGATAACTCATTCAGGTGAAGGTAAAATCGTTGAATTTTCACCTCATGATGTTGTAATCAAGGACCTAAGAGATCCTAAAAATATTTTAGCTACTGGCATTGCTGATGATTCTACAAGGTTGTATAAGTTTCACAACTTTGGGTCATCAAATCTTCCCTCAGTATTTGTTGTTCATAACGATGAAGTGAGCAAACTTTGGCATGAGCGATTTGGTCACTTAAACTATCGCTCCCTTCCGCATCTATGTAAAGAAAATATGGTGACAGATCTTCCTATGGTATCTTGCAGAGATGGTGTTTGTTCCGGATGTGTACTCGAAAAACATCATCAGGACAGTTTTGAAAAATGTGCCTCTTGGCACGCCTCAACCCCTTTACAGCTTGTGCATAGTGCTTTATGTGGTCCACTTCCAGTTGCTTCATTCTCTGGCTGCAAGTATTTCTTAACTTTCATTGATGATTTCTCTAGACGCACTTGGGTATACTTCTTAAAACTCAAGAGTGAAGTATTTAACACATTTTTGGTCTTCAAGGCCTTTGTTGAAAAACAATCTGGACATCAAATTCTTAAGCTAAGATCTGATAATGGCAGAGAATATGTTAAAAACACATTCATCAACTTTTGCACTGAGAATGGAATTCAAATGCAACATATTGTTCCATATACTCCACAACAAAATGGTGTAGTTGAAAGGAAGAATCGTACCTTAAAGGAAATGGCTAATTGTATGCTACAATCTAAAGGACTTGGTCTTCGTTTTTGGGCATGTTACACTAAAAAATGTCACCATGACTATTTGCAGTTAGTATGGCTCCATCCACTGTCATACTATCCTCCTTGGCAAGTCTCATGCCTCTGCTCTTCATGTCAAACTTCAAGAAAGAGAGAAAAGTCATTAAAAGTCAATTATCTCTGGTACGCAGTTTCTCTTAGCCTTACCTGCGTGTACGCGACCCGAGTTCACAATACTTGCATACTTGTACGCTCTGTATGTAAAGGGGTGGGTGCGTACTCCTGTAAAGGTCAAAAGGCCAAGTTTCACTCTAAAAAAGTTACTTGTGGTCATTTCTAGAGTCTTCTAGAAGCTTGTTTGACGTGTATGAAGCGCCTCCAGATGGTTCATGTATCCCTACCAAAGAGGAACTTATCCCATCAAGAGGGGAGCTATCCCATCCAAAGAGGGGCTTATCCCATTGATGGTGGACTTGAATAACTTCCTCTAGAGCACTATAAATACAAGCATTGGGCCAAAGGGAGGGGAGATTGAAAGCTGAATATTCCTAAGGGTAGATGCTGCTGGAATTAGGACTTCCTTGTAGAAGCTTGTGAGGAGAGATTACCATCTTTGCTTGTTCTATTTGGAAGTGGGTGAGCTGATCAGAGTAAAGGAGAACTCTTGTGGACCCTGGGAGGGACTTGCACAACACCAAGGCTCAGGTTGTAATGGTTCCTTTTGTTACCTTTTAATACAAATTAGTTCATTCTTGTCAACAATTTGTTATTTATGAGTTGTTTCATATACTCCTTGGTCTATATGTTAAATATGTTTTATTTTATGTGATATTCAGGTGCTATTTAATCATTTGATTGTTAGTGAATGCAGGTTTCGAAGTGAAGGAGGAGCTCATCCGGATCAACGAAGCTGGACTACTACAACAACGTTGGGTTACAGGTAGGATCTAAACTCTTGATTTCTCATATTGTAAAAACATATTTACAGAAGGATTGCTCTCATTTGTCTTGTTTGTCATTAGAAATTCTTAGGCTTCTAGGGAGGTCGGTTGTGTCCGCACTAACGACTCATTCCATGTGACAAATTGGCGACTCCGCTGGGGACTCCATGAATGTGTTTGAGTTCTTTTTGATTTGATATTTTGGTCTGAGAAAACTCGCTTGTTTTCTGATGTTTGGCTGTCTAACTGTGTATTTGGGTGGGTTAGCTTAGAGTCAATTTAGATTTTTATTTTTCTTAGCTTTGCCAGCAGTACGCAGTCTCTGAGTTTGACACAGTGCGTACTTGTACGCACTGCGTCTTTGTGCACAGGGCGTACCCGCGCCTGTGTCAACAGATCACCTGCGTACCCCTATCAAATTTGAGAAAATTTCATTTTTCCTCTTTTTTCTCTTTAGATTTTGTTTTTAAATTGTTTTTACTGCCCAGATCCATTTGTTTACTGTCAGAGATCTTCACCTGAACTTGTCCCGTTAGTGTCGAGGGTTTTGATGGAATTCATAGGGATTTTGCCTTAGGGTTTGATTTTTTAACCGGTCCTGTAGTGACTTTGGCGTTAGAGGTTGTCAAACTTTGGATCTCCTTTGTTTTGGTCAGTCCTCTTAGGAGTCGGGCCTGTCATAGAAGTCACCCTTGTGAGAGACCTACCTTTGTGTCTTCTCTTTGCGAATCTCGAAAAGTTTGTTTGTTAAAGCCTTGAATTCCATTCTTGAGAAAAAAGAACAAAAAGATTTCGATTTTGTTTTTTGATTAGTTTATGGTTCTGCATGAACTGATCCTTAGTTACATTTTGACTGAGTAAAACATCTGGGAATTATCCTTGTAGGCTTTTGTCCTCATTATTTTTGCTTCTAGGTAAATTTCCTTTTAATTTGCTTTTGGGTAAATTTGATTTGATTGTATTAGATTTTTTAAATTTGATTTGATAAAATAGTTTTTACATGCTTTATTAATATAGAAAAAACACAAAAATTCTTTTGGAAAAAGTTTGCTTTGGTAGCGTTTGTAGACTTTTGGGAGAAAAAGGAAATTTCGTAGAGTAATTAGTGGTCATGAGTTGTGTGTTTTGAAAAGATAAAGAGATTGTTTCTTTGATTGTTTTTACTAAAAAAGTTGTTTTCTATAAAATTTGCATTTTCCAACTCTCTTAGTTAGAAGATTCATTGAAAAAGAAAACTAGTGTAAATCATCTTAGGTGCATCTTTGTAGTGGTTGCGAGTCGAGTCTACACACCACCAGTTTCATCTCCACTACCTTTTGTCTTTAAGAAAAACCATAAAATTAACGCTTAAAGTAAAATCAACTTAGTAACTTTTATTTACTAGGGCTCTGAAACACCAATTTAGATCAGGCTAGTGTCTTGGAGTAGGAGAGTAATTAACTCTCCAAGATAACAAAACCAAACAAGTAGCTTATCTTGTGATAGAATAAATCCAATTGTTTCAATTGTACTCTGGGAAAGCTCCTCTTAAAGGAGAAGCACGAGCTCGTGTCCGAACCAGTGAGGGGATCAATCCTCCCTCGTTGGGAACGACGCCAGACACGCACGTATTACAAACGGTAAACCTTAGATTAACCATTGTCGAGGAGCCAGGGGTCACTTGTCGGTAAACCTTGGATTATTGTCAAGGAGCCGGCAAGGGGATTGAGCTTGATACTCTGCCCTTGCGTGCTGTCGGAGTGTAGAATGTTTCCCCAGGTGCATTTGTTGCTGTTGGTAACCTTAGTGACCATTATCTTTAGGATTCTACCGAGGTGACGGTGGAGGGAAGATCCCACTGTACCTGGAGCAGACGTCGGCTAAACTCACTTGGATTTTCCAGGGGGTTCACTTCACTCGAGACGGTTAAAGTGGAGGAACTTGTGCCGGTCTATTCATTAAGCAGGTTGCCGGGGTAAATGTTCCACCCACCACTTCTGTATTGAATCCGGCGATGTTGGGTTTCATCTCCAACTGGCGTTTTTGGTCCGGAAGGCTACTGTTTGTGCTTGGTTTGACGCCCTAGATTCTTTAGGTGTGTGATTCAAATTTGTTTGGTTCTTTAGAGACTTTAGGTGGTTTGCTTTGAGATTTTACTTTGTTTGCGTGTGCAGTAGTTAAAAGTTTTTAACTGTGGCAGAATTACCGAGACAGTCCCGTCGACTTCGGGGCAAGTCTCATGAGGTTGTTTCTGTGGCCGAATTGTTGAGGAAATCCCATAGACTTCGGGGTGAACCTCCTCAAGACGTCCCGAGTCATTACGAAGGTTTGAGGGTCCTTGTAACTCCTCCTAGTGGCAGTAGAGTAGGTTCACCTGCAGAAGGAGAGTCGTCTTTGGTAGTCCATCCAGATTACCAAGGTCTAGAAACAGGTTATAATCCTGAGTCAGTTGCAGTTTCTGAGCTTGCTGGTAGTTTTTCATCTACTAGTGATATAGGCGAAGAACCTGAAGTATATGAACCTGTTACTCCAACTTCTAGTGTACCAGATTCACCTAGGGTAGAAAGAGTCATCACCGAAAATCTTCCTACTGATTTGATAGCTATTGAAGAACTTGCTCTAGAGGAAGAATTAGGCGTATCTATCCTTGAAGATCAACCTACTATTGATCTAAGGGAGCGTGAATCTATATTTTACAGTCCTCCTAGAAGTACTACTTGGTGCCTTTCGTTAACCAATTATTTAGACAACTCAGGGATAGGTTTTTCTCCACCTCGTACTCCTTTTGCACCTGGAGGTACTTATACTCCTGTAAATATGTCTGGTCAGTCGTCTGTGTTCACTCAATCTCCTAAATCTTTCTTGCACGGCGGTCCTTCTGTTCCCGCCGGGTATCAGTCACTTTCTGGTACCTTTGCGGGGGCATCTCCTCAACCCATTGATCATGGGTTATTAGCTGGAAACAATGGTAATAAACCGTTGGTGTAGGGGACATTTACATGATGTCAGGTTCAGTTCCCGTTTATCAACCTCAAGGTGGTCAATTAACGCCTGGGGGGCAACCTCAAGGTCAAGGTCAACCCCAGTATCAGTATTTACCCCAAGGTTATCAACCTGAAGGTCAATACTCGAGTCAAGGTTTTCAACCACCTCAAGGTCAGTCTTATGTTCAAGGTATGGGAACTATGCCTTTTAGTTATCAATCCTGTTAACACCCAGGTTGTTCCCTATGACTCCCAAGGGAATACGGCCGGGGTAACCACTAACCAATCTTTTGATCACTGTTTCTAGCCAAACTGTGATCAGAGAGGGCTCTCTCTTTATTATTTGTATCTGTTATGATAGGGTTTTAGGCTAGGTATTATGCACAGGTTTTGTTTATGTTTTGGTTGAATATTTTCTTTCAGGTCTTGTGATATAATGTTCAAAGAGCCAAATATCATTGGGCAATGGAGTCTATGGCTGTAGGTGTCTAGAAACCTTGAGGTGAATGGGTGAAACTTACAGGGCCATTTGGATACTTCATACAACAAAATTTTTGATTTATAACACAAACAGGTGAAAAAACCAGTGAAAGCAATTAAGAATTTTCACTAAAGTATTCAAGTATTTCCACCAAACTAGGTATGAGAAACAGATAGATGTCTCAGGAGCAAACTTGAATCCCTGGGAATGTCTATCATTGTAAAAGATATAGTTTTAAAGTGCAGCAATTAAGAATTACACTTCATTCACTATATCTGAAAAAAACATGGATAATAGCTCAGATTAAGTTCAGGGTAATCAGTGATTAAATCCTGGAACTATTCTTCTACCTTGCTATTAAGTGTAAAACATTTAAACAATAAAAGAGAACAAAAGACTTGAAAATATGTAACACAGAGATTTAAGAAAGACCTATTGTTTTATGAAACACTCTGGAATCCTGCAACATTCACCATTCATCACAATGCATCAAGGTACGCCAAGCTTTGGAAATTCCATTCACCCTTTGTATTATTTCTCTGAGAATTTTACAGCAAGTGAGATCTCCAAAATGAAAATAACAACAACCCCTTAAGCTTCAGTGAGGGGCGAATATATACATACGATTTTTACAAAAATATCTGAGTTCTAAGTTATCTCAGACTTAATGTTCTCACCAACTTTTGAGATATTATTATCAGAAATTTATTACAGCATTGAATACAAAATAAAGGCGTCTTGATGTTCTGTCAGAAGATATTTTGGCCTTTGGGAGCTGCTAAGTCGGTTGGGATACTTTGATCAAATGCTGGAGAACCCGACTTTATGGCTCGTGCGCTGTATTTTGGGTCTGCCACCTGTGATTGTGATTGCTGCTGTGGTGAGTAAATAGCCCTGCCGAGTTGGCTCAGCATCTGTCCTTTCCTTGTGGAGTTATCCACCAAAATTTTGCCTGTGCATGATTGTTCGTAAACTGGAGAAAATTGACGCTACAGGTTCGGGCCTGATAAGATTATCTGTGTCAAATTCCTCCATACTTCCTGTGTGGGCAATTGGTGATTTATGATTGCCCCCATAGTCTCATCTGCTTCTGTATACTTAAAGAAATTTGGTGGTGTATCAAACAGGTGATCAATTTCATTCATGATAAAAAACAGGTTATCCACCCTATCATACAAATTCTGCCCTGATGCTGGCCCTGTTTCTGCTGAGGTACTGGGCTGTTTTGCAATTTGTGTTGCAGCATGGGCATCAACCCTTTTGATGTAATTTTCCAGGGTAAGCAGTCTTCCTACACTGCTTAAAATGCTGGGGAGGCCTCTGTTTTGTAATGCCAAGAATCTGTCCAGGAATTTGTTGATTTCGGTCTGCATGTCCTATGTTCTCTCCAGTGTTCCAACTAGGCTTCTTAGTGTCAGGACTCTTTTAACTACTGAGATTGTTTCAGTCCTGTTAGTAATTCCCATGGTGGCCAGCTGAGAGCTTGTCTTGTTATTTAAAATATTGATCATTCTGCTGGCAGCATCTGGCATGTGGCCAAGGCTTGCTCTTGCTCTGTGTATTTCCTTGTTTGCCTTTGTGATGAGTACTATTTGCTCATCCATAGTCTCAATATACTGCCACTGATTGGTGATGGATCGACCAATGTTGCCCCAGAGGACTGCTTTTAATTCTGCTGTTACTTTTTCTAGTGCAAGCTCCTTTTCCAGTTCAGCTATTCTCTTTTTTAGAACTTTTATTTCTCTTTCCTTTGCTGCCTCATTCTGCTTGCTTTTGTCAAATCTTTCATTCACCTTAGTCAAAGACATTTTGACTTCATCAAGCTCTTTCATTTGGGATTCAAGAACTCGGATCTCAGCTTGCAGCTTCTGCATATCCAGACTAGCAGTCTGCTCTGTTGTTGGCGTAGTTGTTGCTGTAGATGGTGCTGTAGTTCCTGTCTGCTGAGGAGGAAGAGTAGTTGTTGGAGGAGCTTCTTCAAGATTGATTACTTCCGGAGGGGGCTGGGAAGTTTGGCCCTCTTCTCTCTGTTTTAATGCTGTCTGTAATGCTGCCTTTGCAGCTTCTGATTGTCCTAGCTGGTCTTGAGTCCGAACCAGCTCCTTGTATAAGGATATCATCAAATCCGTGGCATCCTTTTCTAGCCTTTGCTGAGCAACTTCATCTGTTTGAGGATGGATGGTGGCTGGGAGCTTGATTTTCCTCCTTAAGGCAGCCATGTCTTGATCCCTTATCTTCAACAGTTCTTGGATACCTTTAACATCTTTAGGATCATGTCCTATTTCTATAATTACATCCTCCAAGGACTTGATTCTGTTGTCCTTGGCTTGTGATGATGCTCTCTCCAATTCCAGCTGAGAGGCTGTATTATCAAGGCTGCTCTTCAATTTGTAGTTTTCCAATGTTTCATCTGCCAAGGAGGCATACACCATTTCACCAGTTTGTTTATGCAGTTCGATTTTATCCATAGGGTGTATATCTTTGGCCAGAACCTCCATGTTGGTCCTTAGGTAATCCAAGGTAGATTGGGGGTGTAGAGTTGTAGGCATGAAGTGACTCATGATAATTTTGCCTTCACTTACATCAAAGGCAGACATGAGTCTTTGCTGATTGGTGGGAGCCAGGTTCAGCAGATGATTGTACAGCTGTACTTTAATAGGATCACTCCTCCTTTTAATGTCGATAAACTGCTGTTTGATGCTTACCTGTCCTTCTTTGTGCTGGCTGGAGGAGCTGACCTCCCCTCCCATAGCTCTATCATGTTCATGCTAGAATGAACTGGCTGATACTTCTCGGCTGGGTGGGCCCATGCCCGATGCTTGTCTTATTGCCTCATCATCTTCTGGGAAGTCATTCAACCTTTGCCTTTTCTCTCCTTGATTGATGGATGAAGTCAGGGGAGTCTCTCTATCTCTTTTCCTGGTTAAGTCCTCCTTTTGTGGGGTCTGGAGGACCGATGTATCAAAAGTAGTTTCTGCCCTAGGAGGCACTATATTCTGAGCCTGTTGCTCAGTGGAACTAGGAGTGTCAATCACCCTTTCTTGCTGCAAGGGTTGTTGTTCCTTAAGTGGCACTTCTTCTTGCTGTTGCCCTTCTTGTTGCTGCTCCATCTCTTCTTGCTGTTGCACCAATGTCTCCACTTGTTCTTCTGTTAATGGAGGTGGCTGTTCCACCTGTTTCCCTTTATCTTTGCCTGCTGTCTGCGGTGCCTTCTCGGCAGTTTGCTGCTGTGTTGTTGATGATGTAGTAGCTGCTCCAAGCTGTCTTCTGTATGAATGAGGAACCTGTCCACAATTTTCCAAGTCAGCTTGCTTTTGTATATTTCTAGCTTCTCTTTCTAGAAGCTCTTCAGCAGTTATTTCTTCTTCTAAGGTACCCTCTTCCCAGCTTAATGCATTGGCATATTGTTCAATCTCAGGTTGTCTCTTGTGTGCATAACCACCCAATTTGTATTTTATCCTCCTGAGGGAGACAAAATGATTGGGGTCATAGGGTATCCATTCAAAACTAGTTTGCAGTCTGAGGCCTTCCAGGATAGTGTTTGCCTCTTTCCATCCCTCCTCTTTTCTGTTATATAGGAAAGGACCCAGCTGGCTCCTCACCTTTAGCTGTGACTTCTTGTTCTTGCTCTGAAAATGTAGGTAGTCTGAGTTGCCAAACTGTCTGAAATATTCCAAGGCAAAAAGCCTCATGGGGACATACCTTGGCAATCTAAAAGGTGTCAATTCACAGCCATATATTCTGATGACTGTGTGGTTTTGGTAGAAGTACCAATTACCAATGCTGTAGGTTTTGTTTAGGTGAAGAACTCTCTTCATATCATCAGTTAGCCTTGGAGGAGGAACACCATGCAATACTGTCAAGGCTGGATAAATGAATAAGTCAATGAACTCATTGTATGTGTAAGGTGACACAGATGTATAGTGAAAGACAGAGGTCCAGAACACCACTGATCTTGGATTTCCTTGGGCATTGAGTTGCTTCAAAGGAAAAGAGAAGGTAGTTGGTTGATAAAACAAGAAGAGGTGGTATATGTATGAGGTATACCTGAATAGTCTTTCTCTCTTTAAGTTCATAAACTGGTCATGGATTTTATCTGCAATGTATGTAGCATAATCATAATGCACAGCTGGGGGCTTACCAGGAGAGAATAGAGACAACATTGCTATTATGGTTTCATCCACATCTTCCATTCCCTTGAATCCTAGGGCATAGCTGATCAAATCCACTAACATCCTGCCCAATTCATTCAAGTACTGATATCCAATAGGAGGAGTTCTAACTGATTCAGAGCCTGGTTTTACAAACAACTGATTGATTTTAATGATTTGGTCAATTGACAGCTTGCTCCCTTTCTTTATCAAATTCTGCATATTGAGGGGGGTCAATTGCTTGGCAGTATGGAAGTGCAGCATCTCATTAATACTCTCTGGGGTGATCTGGAACAGGACTGAGCCTGTGGGGCTAATGACAGCTCTTTGGTTTGGGTCATAGCATTCCTGGCAGCTGTATATCAACTCTGGCATAGGATTTACCTGGGGGAGGTTGTAGATTGGCAGGTTTGAGTCCCAAATCCCCAAGATGTCTGCTCCACTCAGGTGCTGGGCTTTCAACTCATTCAGCATCTGGATATTATACTTGGAGCCCATAAGAAACCAGTCCAGCATTTGGTAATCCATATCTCCCAGGGCTTTCCACTCCAATTCCTGGTGAGGGGCATTGAGGGGCTTGATGTTGAGAGCAATGGGAGTCTCCATGATCTTCTTCAAAGTTCAACCATTGTAGGTGGATGGTTTAATGGAAACAAAACAGAATAGAAGTGATTTTCTGTAAAAACAGTTTGTATCTCAGATACCAGAGGAGGAATTTACACAACAGCAGTTGAAATACTGTTTGTTTCAGGAGCAGGGCTTCTCTATGGTCTCACTATGTCCTCTTTTAGCGGGTGAATTGAGTTTAACCAGAAATTTGCCGGGAATACGCAGTGAATGATGTTTTTGAGCGAAATTACAGGCATTAAGGCTCGGCTGATGTTTTTGGACTTCACAGTTGCAAATGTGGATGTGCAGAGGGAAATGGCCGGTGAAAATATAATTTTTAAGGTCTCCTTAGCCCTCTGAGTAACTTTAATTTCAATAACAGGCGTATGGAGGGCAGCAAGCGGTAAATACCTGTTAATTGACGAACAGAGGTCGCATAGGCGTGCACGGTTGGAGCTCTGGAGGTCGCCTTGGTTAACTAAGCAGGTTGGCGAAAATTTGGACGTAAACAGCCATGCAGAGCCGAAGTAGCGACAGGAGTAAAAAGTGAGAAAAACACGGTTTTTTGGGTTAATATGGACCTTTTTACCATTTTGGCGCTTTTTAGTGATGACGTCAGCATGACGTCATTGGCGGGTCAAGGTCAAGTGAAGTCAGCTGACGTCATCGGGTGACGTGGCGGTAAGCTATTGGTCCATGGGGGCGATGAGGTGGCAGCCATGTCATCAGCGAGGTGGACCAATCAATGGCAAAAGGATAAGCAGAAATGACGTGGCGATATGACATAGGAGGGCAGCTGGCGGTCAGGACCGTAGCGGTTACGGTTAAGGCTTAGCCGCTACGCTCTCTCGGGGCGGTCTGGGTACGGCGCTGAAAGTGTCAGGCCCGGCTCCGAGAGACCTTATTGTTTGACGCGTGGCCTGCCCGTGACGTGACGCAACGTCACTTTCTCGGGCGGTAAAGGACCACCATGGGGGCCGCTCCGATATTGCTGTGCATCGTCGGATCCTTGGGACCTGATTCGACGGCAGGCGGAGCAACAACGTGCTCGGAGTATATGCGCGGGCGGAAAACTTTGGGTTGTGGGTTTTTTGATGGTTTTTCAATGTTTTCCATTAAAACAAACTGCGCGCTAACCTTTTGGAAATGTGCCAGGGGCGGGCCTTTTAGACTTTGGGTAATTTTTTCAAAGGATTTTTAAGGGTAAAAGAGGGTTTATAAGGGTTTTTTCAATGCAAATGGCGGTTTGAGGAGCAAGTTGGCTTGTAGCAAGGGGGAATGGGATGTGATAGGTTCACCAAGGTGACCAGAGGTCACTTTGGTTCCTTTTGAAGAACATATGGCTATAATGCCAAGGGGAGGAGTATTTATAGAATTTGGGGCTTTATACACCATAGTGTTAATATTATTAGGGGAAGGGTAAGATAGGGGAGCTATATAGTAGAATTAGAGGTTAATATGAATGAGGGAACAAATGAAGGGGATCTCACTGAGTTTATCTGAAATTGATTTAGTTTTGAGAGTAGATCAAAATGAAAAGATCTTAGACAAGAAATGTGGCCTTTGTGTGAACAAGAACCACCATAAAACCATGGTCTTTCTCCATGAATCTCAGCTGAAAAGGGAATGTTAATAATGGAGTGAAGGGGGAAAGGGAGGTTAGTCATGCTCCTTGCTGTAATTTGATGGAATTAACCACTTTGTCCATTGATAGATTTTGCCTTGGCAATACATCTTTTGACATATGTGCAATGGTGAAAATGCCCTTTCTGCAACCACAACTACTTACCCAGCTATTTTCCTAGCATTTTTTGTTTCTCCATTGGAGGGTGCACTTGGACTTGCAAACCATTACTTGCCTTTTCTTTTCTTTGGCTTTTTTCTTTATTCTTTTCTATCTACTTCTACCCTTATCTCTTCCAAGGTCCCAGATTAGGCTGTTGGGATCCTTTTCTTCTCTACCTAAACTAGTTGTCTGCCAAGATTAAGCAGTTTGTACAGACTCCTTTCTCTATTCTACAACAGAAAATTTAAACATGGCATGATCCAGATTAGACTTTTGGACCATCCATCAAAATTTGAAATAAGGTCATCAATATTTGAAACACTTTACACACCTCTTGTTCTCTAGGAAATATGGGATCTTTGTGATATCAAAGCAGAGCATATTTGGACTTTCCTTGGCCAATCATGAAATATGAAACCTATTGGTATAGGTATCCAACAAATCCTATCCTCAATCTGGTTATGGATCTCAGTATCCTCAACCTATGGGTCAATACCCCGGAATGATAGTGTGGGATCCATCACAAGGTCAACAGGTGTTGCAGCCAAGTATACAGTTGGTACCTCAAACTAGACAACCCGTAGTTTCTAGTTCACCCCAGCAACCGCAACCTGTCCAGTCAAATGTTCAAACTTCTGTAACTTCGGTAGTTACTCAGTCACCAATTGCACCTAGTACTCCATCTCAAACGACTGATGCAACTATCGCAACATCTACCGCACTTACTTCTGGAGTATCGACAGCTCTGGTTTCTACTGTCTCTGCAACCACTCCTCAGACATCTTTACCGTTGTCCGGATCTACGATTCAAACCACGGTCCAGATGCCTGTAGGGCAGTCTGGTTTAAGTGCTATTGTAACAAGTCAACCTCAATTTACCTATCAACAGTACCAGGGACAGTACCAATTCGGTCTTGCTGTCCAACAACTAGTTTACCAGTATCAACCGTATCCTAGGTACACTTATAACCAACCTCAACAACCCCAGTACGGTCCGGTTAATCCTGGTTTTCCAGGAGGATATAATATCCCGAATGCGATTCCTGTTCCAAGTTATCCTGGATATCCTCCTCCTGGGACTGGTCTTGTGACCCAGAGTTTTAGAGATCCTAACCGGCAATTACCGTTTATCGCAACTTTGGATTTACCAGACTTGACGCGCCTAACGAACGATCCAATTCAATATCTTCCGTTATGGCCTCCAATGCCAAATAAGTTGCCCAGTGATATACCCAAGTTCGAAGGTAAGTCTAGAGAGGATCCGTCAAATCACGTGATGACTTACCACCTCTGGTGTGCTTCAAATTCTATCTCGGATGATTCGATCCGCTTACATCTTTTCCAGCGTACGCTCATTGGTCTCGTGGCCAAGTGGTACATTGAGTTACCACGGGCTTCTTTTTACAATTTCAGCCAGTTAGCTACCTGGTTCCTAACTCATTTTCAGTTGCCAGTCAGATACGATAATGGTACTGAGTTATTAACTTCATTAAAACAATCAACGTCCACTTATATTTCCGATCATATCCATGAATGGAGACGTTGAAGACGTTTAGTGAAAGTTTTTATCCCGGACCAAATCTTAGCTGAATGGTTGTAAAATCATTATTACCAAAGATTACTGAAGATGTAGCTAAGGCCGGAGTAGTTACTGAGGAGAAAGTCATTGCTCAAGCCCAGTACCTTGACTTAGTTTACACTTAGTCGGGTACGTTGCACGAGAAGATCCAAGATCTTCCTAAATCGAATCAAATCGCTGCTGCTCCTTCGGGGTCTCATGCTGCTGATGGCATGATTGGTACGGTAAATACTAAAAGTCAGAAGAAATCCTCAAAGAATTCTTCTCCAATAATAACCTTACCAGACTCCCCGACAGGAGAATCTTCTCCTGAAATTACCGCCGACATTCACGCTGTAGAGTCATCTACGGCTAAATCAAAAAACGGTGGTAAGAAGAAAGGCAAGAAGAAGGGCAAAGCAGACAAGGCTCCAAAGGAGAAAAAAGAGAAGTCGGAATCTAACGACGAAAAGCGCAAACCTCGCTATCCTTGTTTAATTTGTGAAGAAGATCATTTCACAAGAGATTGCCCTCATTGGGCGGAGGTTGTGAAAATCGTTAAAGGTTCCCCAACTCCTATTGTTTTGAAAGATCCATTTCCAAAGCAGGAGAGTAAAATGATAGGTTCTTCCTCGAGTGCCAGTGAAGAACCCATATTGATGATGTCTCATGTACGGATTGCGACTCGCTCATAAGATTATGGTAGTAAAAGTCCTGTTGATGGATCGAAAGAAGCAGAATCTTCTCGTTCAAATCCATCAACCTCAGCTCCCAGTTCCAATCCACTACAGATCGAGAAACCTAACCCTGACTTAGTAATAAAACCGCCCGCCAAGGGTGTACTTCGAAGGTCTGCCTTCAATACACATGCGAGAGCGGCCCAGAATTACAACATTGTTGAGGATTTGGCTGTTTCACCCTCAGCAATGTCGGCTTTGGAAGTGCTGCAATCATGCCCAGCACAGAGAAAATTACTTTTGTCGGCTATAGGAGTTGTTGATTTTCAGGACCCGAACCTAATAATCTTTGATCTAGAAAATAGTACACCGCGTCTCCCCCATCAGATGGCTTTCCAGATTCCAGTGATAGTAAAAAACAGGCCAATTCATCGGACTGTAATTGATGAAGGAGCTTCTACGTGTATTATGTCGATTCAGTGTTGGAGATCGCTTGGCTCTCCTTCACTGAACCAATCCCCGACGATTCTTAAGGCCTTTGATGGCCGTGGGTTCCATCCATTTGGCATTCTACAGGATTTTCCTATAGGGGTTGAAGGAAAAACCGTTAGTCTGGATGTGGAGGTGGTTGATGACCCTCTAGACTACAACCTTCTTTTGGGTCGTAGTTGGTCTTACGCTATGACAACGGTCGTGTCATCGGTCTTCAGAGTTATAAAGTTTCCACACAATGGTAAGATCGTGACGATAGACCAGCTGGCTTACTTTTCATCCGACCCAACCTCTTCAGAAAGTATCCAGCATGTCGGTAAAACGACTATCCCTTACAAGGATGTTGGTGTAGGATTAGTTAAAGATTCTGGTTTACTGGGAACTTTTCCTTTCCCTCCAATCAACGCAGACCCTTCATTCGCAACCATTCATATGATTACTTCAGACGCTATTATCTATGATGATCCTTGGATTGTCCCATCTGAATCTGAGATAGACTCATTCGGTAATGCAATGCCTTTGAGTCCATATGAAATTGCTTATGAGGCCGTGCAGTCTTTTTCCGACTTAAGTTCAACCCAAATCGACCAAATGAATGTGGTCTGTGAGGAATCACTTTTCACATCGACCTCAGAACGGATAACTTTTCCTGAAGTTGTGTCATCTGACAAACAACTTTGCGAAATCCTAAGTGTAGATGATCTACCATGGGAAGATCTTCATCATCGATCTTCGTTTTTACCTGAGGGTGATGACTTTGAAAATGATTTTTCATCAATTTTTACAGCTGAATATGTCAAGGACGCTCAGAATCCCATGAAACATCCTGATTCAGAGTTGAATTTGGGAAACATTTCCCAAACTATTGCCATTGACATCTCAGTTAAAACCGGAATTATTGAGAACATTCATATAGGTGCCTCGTGTACAGATGACGAAATTCAAACATACAAGGTCCTATTTCAAGAATTCCGCGACGTGTTTGCCTCGTCCTATGAGGAAATGCCAGGAATTGATCCCTCCATTGTTTTTCATGAAATCAAGACTTACCTAGACGCTAAACCCGTTCGGCAACGTCTGCGTCAGATACACCCTAGGAAAGCGGCGAAAATTAAAGCAGAAGTCGAGAAGTTGTTGAAAGCAGGTTTCATTTATCCGATCCCATTAACAGATTGGGTATCGAATATTGTTCCGATTAACAAGAAACAAGGAACAATAAGAATATGTATCGACTATAGGGATATAAATCGTGCTTGTCCAAAAGACAACTATCCCACACCCTATATCGATCAAATAATTGATGATTGTGCCGGCAGTGAAATATTTTCCTTTATGGACGGTTTTTTCGGTTACAACCAAATCAATATTCTACCTGCTGATCAACCAAAAATGGCTTTCATTTGTCCTTGGGGGACATTTTCTTACTGCAAATTACCTTTTGGACTTAAGAACGCCGGAGCCACTTTCCAATGGGCAATGTCTTACGCGTTTCACGACATCAAGCGCATTGTGCAACCGTATCTCGATGATTTGCCTGCTCATTCTTTACATCGAGCTGATCACCTTGTCCACTTACGCGCTATTTTTATGAGGTTTCGGCATTATCGAATTCGGTTGAACCCACACAAATGTGTCTTCTGCATAGAAGTGGGATGATTTCTAGGATTGGTCGTTTCAAAAGCCGGTATCCGCGTCGATCCCTCGAAGGTCGAAGCTATCATCAAATTGCCTCCTCCTTCGAGTTTGTGCCAACTCCAAAGTTTGAAGGGGAAAGCAAACTCTTTACGTCGATTCATTCCTGACTACGCCGAGGTTACAAAGGGTTTCACCCGGTTGTTGAAACAAAATGCTTAATTTTCTTGGGATGAGATAGCTCAGAAATCTTTTGATGCACTTAAGCACGCGTTGACCCATGCACCGTTGCTGCATCCTCCCAACTACAACCAGGACTAATTTTTGTATCTCACCGCCTCCCACTCCACCATTGGAATGGTCTTAGTTCAGGAAGAGGAATTCGGAATGGAACATGTGATATATTATCTTAGTAGGACGTTAAATCACACTGAGCTAAAATATTCGCATGTGGAGAAATTGGCCCTGGCAGCTGTTCAGGCTGTCCAGCGTTTTCGTCATTACATTCTTCTCCGTAAAACTACAGTGATCTCGGATTGCAACCCTATGATTTATATTTTGACTAAACAATTGCTAGGGGGCAAGTACTCCAAATGGATTGTTATCCTGCAGGAGTTCGATTTGGAGTTCGAGAAGTCCAAGTCTAAGAAATCCTTAGTTTTTGCGGAATTGATGTGTGACTTCCCGCGTGCTGACACAGAAACTGTGGTAGAGGAACCCATTGCGGACGAATCTCTGTTTCTCATCAGCACTTTAGATCCATGGTATGGAGATATAATCGTCTATCTCCAAACCCAATCCTTTCGGCCCGAAGCTTCAAAGTCGGAACGTCGGAAAATTCGTTTCCAGTCCCAACAGTACAAAATTATTGGAGATACTCTTTATCGTCGTGGGGCGGATATAGTTTTTCGTCGTTGTTTAACTCATGAAGAGGCAGAAAGGGTTATGAATGACTGCCATTCTGGAGCATGTGGCGGTCATATGCCACAGCTCAGAAGGTGTTGCGTGCTGGCTATTTCTGGTTGTCCATGTTTAAAGATTGTATCATTGCGGTTCGGAAATGCCACAACTGTCAAGTGTTTGATCACAAGATGCGCGCAACACCTACTCCTCTCCACCCTATAATTGCCATTGGTCCTTTTGCTAAATGGGGTATCGATTTTATTACATGTAACCCTCACTCGGCCGGGGGGCATGCGTATATCATCCTTGCGGTTGATTATTTTACTAAGTGGGCCGAGGCGATGCCTACATTCGAGGCAGATGGCAAGACAGCTGCGATTTTTGTATTCAATCATATTATTGCTAGGTTTGGTGTCCCACAAGCGATAATAACTGACCATGGGCGCCATTTTCGAAACATTATGATGACAGAACTCACAAGCCAACTTGGTTTACGCCATGATAGTTCTACTCCTTATTATCCTCAAGCAAACGGTTTAGTTGAATCCATCAACAAAGTTCTAGTGATCATGATCCGACGAATCATTGGTATTCATCGGTCGAATTGGCATAATGTGTTATTTTCAGCGCTTTGGGCATACCGAACCTCAGTAAAAACATCAACAGGGTTCACTCCTTTCCAACTAGTTTATGGTTTGGAAGCAGTGTTGCCCATTGAATGAGAAATCCCATCACTTCAAATGGCTATCGAATTACTCCCAGCTACTTCCGAAGAGGAGAAGCGTCTGTTATACTTAGCAAAATTAGATGAGACTCGACGTGACACTGCTTTGCAAATCGAGACTCACGCAAAAAGGATGAAAGCTCAGTATGATCGCAACGTGACCCCTCGTAATTTTTCAGAAGGAGACCTAGTGCTATTGTATGATCAAGCTAACGATAAATTAGGTGCTGGAAAATTCGTTCCCATGTGGCATGGGCCCTACATTGTCAAGCGAAAGCTAGCAAAAGGGGCCTATGAGCTGGTAGATTTTGATGGGGACTCTTTGGGTAAGCCCGGAAATGGACTTTACTTAAAGAGGTATTATGCTTAAATGGTGGGTATGGAGATTCAGTTAAGTTTAGTTAGGTTAATTTTTTCTTTATAGCTGGTATGTTTGCTTAGTTTAGACAGTGTGCTTAGCTTAGAGAGTGTGTTTTTCGTCGTTATTCTGGCTTATCTTGGTTTTACTCTTGATATTGCAGATGTCGACGCCTCTCCAAACGTACATTGGATTTGCTGATGGTGCTTGTCGTAGTACACGAAATATCTCTTCCGCAGCTTGGGTTATCTATTCGCCCTCTAACGAGTTAGTTTCTATGCATGGGGTGAGCCTCGGTCAAACAACAAACAACATTGTAGAATACAGTGCAGTGATTGAACTATTATCTGAATCTATTTCATTTGGGATTCGGAGTTTGATAGTGAGGTTAGATTCTGAACTCGTTGTATTATAGCTTAATAGAGTCTATGCCATTAGAAATCTAGTGTTATTAAGATTGTTTTTGAGGGTGCGTCTCTTGGAACGTGAATTTGATTACATTGAATATCAGCATATTCCAAGGTCTTTAAATATATTAGCAGATGCAATGGCGTCTCAAATGTTAAATAGACATTTGTAACAATCATAAATGTAAATTTATAAACATTTCATCACACATGTTTAACAAAATAAGCCAGTAATAATGATATATATAGATAGGAGTGTGTCAAAAAATATACATCGTCTTTGATCATAGGTTGAAAAACACCTTATGATCGGCAAAAATGATAAGTAAAAAAAACCAAAAATGTCATATGTGTCTACAAAAGTGACTAGCCAATCACTGGTGGTGCTCTCTATACGAGACCACTGCCCGCGCTACCCTACACAGGAACCTCCTGAAAGGTCCCGGGACTGCGACCACATAGCGCTGAAGTCGGATAGGAATGTCGTCTATAGTCGTCTCTGGTATGCCTGCCGTGAGACGCTCTAAGTCCTGTTCCAGCTCGGCTAAGGTCTCTGCGGCCGCATCCTGTGGGGCCGGTGCTGGTACAGCTGGTACTCTTCTCTCAAAGGCCCAGAGATTGGCCAGACGCCGTGGGCCTACATCTGCATTTTGAAAAATTTGTGCTGTCAGTTTTGAGACGATATATAAAAAACAAAAACAAAAAAAAATAGATAATTTAAAAAACTTGTGAAAAATGAAGTACCTCTGTCGTCCCATTGTTCTCCCTGTTACACTAAAAAATGTCACCATGGCTATTTACAGTTGGTATGGCTCTATCAACAGTCATACTACCCTCTTAAGCAAGTCTTATGCCTCTGCTATCCATGTCAAACTCCAAGAAAGAGAGAAAGTCTTTATAAATATGTTTATCTCTGGGTACGCAGGTTCTCTCAAACCTTGCCTGCGGGTACGCACCTATTGTTCATAAGGTCTGCGTCCAAGGAAGCTCTGTATCTAAAGGGGCAGGTGCGTCCCTCTGAAAAGGTTAAAATGCGCAAGTTTTATCTTCAAAAACTTACTTGTGGTCATTTCTAGAGCATTCTAGAAGGTTGTTTGACGTGTATTGAGTGCCTCCAGATGGTTCATGCACTCCTACCAAAGAGGAACTTATCCAATCAATAAGGGAGTGATCCCATCCAAAGAGGGGACTATCCCATTGATGGTGGACCTGATTAACTTCCTCTTGAGCACTATAAATACAGGCATTGGGCCAGAAGGAGAGAGGTTGAAAGCTATACATTTCTAAGGGTAAATGCTACAGGAATTAGGACTCCCATTTAGAAGCTTGTGAGGAGAGATTGCCATCTTTACTTGTTCTATTTGGAAGTGGGTGAGCTTTTTCAAAGTAGAGGAAAACTCTTGTGGACCCTGGAAGGAGCTTGCACAACACCAAGGCTCAGGTTGTAATGGTTCCTTTTGATTACCTTTAATGAAAATTGGTCCATTCTTCTCAATAACTTGTTGTTTATGGGTTATTTCATGTACTCCTTGGTCTATATGTTGAATATGCTTTGTTTTATGTTATAATCAGGTGTTATTTAATTGTTTGACTGTTGGTGATTGCAGGTTTTGGAGAAAAGGAGGAGTTCATCCAGATCAACAAAGCTTGGACTTCTACAACAGCGTTTGGACAAAGGTAAGAACAAAACACTTGATTTCTCATATCATAATGCATGTTTAGAGAAGGATAGCTCCAGTTTGTTTTGTTTGTCATTAGAATGTCTTAGACTTCTAGGAAGGTCGTTTGTGTCCGCACTCTTGACTGATTCCGTGTGACAAATTGGCGACTCCACTGGGGATAGATTCCATTGATGAGAAGAGTCTTTTCTTTTGTGTGAACTTTGCTTTGAGAAAATTGATTTATTTTTCTGGTTTTGGCTCTGTGACCTTGTCTCTGGGTGGGTTAGCTTAGGATTAGTTTTATTTTGGTTTTTCTTGAGTTTTTCAGTAGGACGCACCCTCTGAGTGCTGCACAGTGCGTCCCTGGACGCACTTTTGCTGTGTGCACAGAGCGGGCCCGCACCTGTGCTAACGGGTTGCCTGCGTCCCCTGCCAAAATTTGAGAAATTTCCATTTTTTGCCTTTTTTGCTCTTAGATTTTGTTTTTCTTAGTTTTTTCTGCCCAGATCCATTAGTCTCTTGTCAAAGATCTTCACCTAATCTTGTTTCATCGGCATTCCTACTCTAAGCTTTCATCAATTGGGTGTTTTGAGTCTCTTTTTTGAGAAATTCTTGATTTGATTTCCTTTGACCATTACTTGGAGGTTTCTCTCAGTCCTTGATTTGAGTGTTTTTATTTTTGATCTTTGGAACTCTCACCCAATTTTCTCGAATTGCACTTGATTGGTTCTTAGATTACATTAGAATCATCTTGAGTTTGAGAATTCTCTTGCATAGATCACATTTGCGTAATTAGAATTCTCCTTTTCGGAATATTAATGAAAAATGTGCATAGATTACATTTGCATACTTTTCAAGTGAATTGTGCTTAGATTACAATTGCATAGTTTACATTCTGAAAAATCAATTGTAGATTTAGATCAACCTTCTTTGATTCGAATTTACACAAAATAAAAAATAAAAAAGGGTTTGGAATTGATTTGCATTAGTTTGTCTTGATAAAATTAGTGCATTAGAGAATTTGTTATATTTTCTCTTAGTGATCAATTTTTTGCACTGTCGGAAGTGAATGGAAACTCTCTCCTTACTCTAGTTGGGATTCATCGAATTGAAAGGATTGCATTATCATATTCGATTGCATTCAGTTGAGTCGGGTCATAACACCATTGGTTCATATCCATTTACCCATTTGAGTAATAACAGCCTTAATAACACAGCGCTTAATTAAAATTCATCTAGTAATTTTTACATTTCTAGGGCTCTGAAACACCAACATAGATCAGGCTAGTGTCTTGGAGTAGGAGAGTAATTAACTCTCCAAGACAGTAAAACCAAACAAGTAGTTGATCTTGTGATAGAATCAAATCCAATTGTTACATTTACACTCTGGGAAAGCTCCTCTTAAAGGAGAAGCACGAGCTCGTGTCCGAACCAGTGAGGGGATCCATCCTCCCTCGTTGGGAACGACGCCAGACAGTACGTATTACAAACGGTAAACCTCAGATTAACCATTGTCGAGGAGCCAGGGGTCACTTATCGGTAAACCTTGGATTACTTTCAAGGAGCCGGTAAGGGGATTGAGCTTGCTACTCTGCCCTTGCGTGCTGTCGGAGTTTAGACTGTTCCCCCAGGTGTACTTGTTGCCGTTGGTAGCCTTAGTGACCATAATCTTTAGGATTCTACCCAAGGTGACGGTGGAGGGAAGATCCCACTGTACCTGGAGCAGACGTCAGTTATACTCACTTGGATTTTCAGGGGGGTTCACTTCACTTCGAGACGGTTAAAGTGGAGGAACTTGTGCCGGTCTATTCATTAAGCAGGTTGCCGGGGTAACTGTTCCACCCTCCACTTCTGTACTGAATTCGGCGATGTTGGATTTCATCACCAACTAGTGTTTTCGGTCCGGAAGGTTACTATTTGTGTGTGGTTTGACTCCTAGATTTGATAGCGCATGTTAATTTGTTTGTTTTTACTTTTAGAGACCATAGGTGTGATTTGTGAATTTTAATCGTTAGGTGTGAATTGTGAATTGTTAATTTTAGTTTTAAATTGTAAATAAAATTCACTGAAGTTGAATATAATGGCAAATGTTCCGGAATTTATCAACCTAGGAACCCCTCCTGATGAGAATCCTAGTACTTTTCCTTACTTTGGAAATGTTGGTCCTCCTTACATGGCTACTTTGTCATTACCTGGATTTATAATAGGATTACCGATATGGTTATTTTCAACTTCGTTGGCCCAAAGTACTCCAATTGTTCCACCTCAACCGGATGCTTCACCTCAACAGAGTTCACCATCTCAACATCACCAACCTTCTGTTGACCCTTTACCTTCTTCGCCTAATTTTTCTTCCTCCATTTCTTCCTCTTCGCCTGGTAAAAGCCTCGATGTTAGTAACCAGGAGGCTAAGAAGAAGAAGAAAGGGAAGAAGAAGAACAAGAAGAAGAAGAAGCAAGATAAGAAAGAAGTCAACCAACCAACCATGGCTGTAAGTGTTAGTTGTGTTGAGGAAAATTCCGACATACATCGTAAACCCAAATACCCTTGCAGGCTTTGTAAGGGTGACCACTTCCTTGTCAATTGTCCTGGTATTCCAAAGGTCCTGGAAGTATGGTCAGAAAAATCTCATCGACTTTCCGTTGATCCATCAACCAGTGATAGTCAGGTTCCTAGGAAAAAGGGTAAAGTTAGGTTTCCTTGTAAGTTATGCAAAGGGAGTCATCAAACTCACATTTTCCCTCACATGGATGAAGCCTCAACATTGTTGGAAAAACTCACTGTTCCACAGCCAGAATTTCCAACTGGTTACCGTAAACTTTCTCCCAACCTACCGTCAACTGACGGAGAGATTGATCTAAATTCAAGTATAGTCGATCGCACTCTTCCATTGGAGAGTGAAACTCATGTCACTCAGGTTGATGATCCATTAGTTGGTCAAGTGGTCGATTCAATTTCACATTCGGTCGATCCCACTTTCCCTTTAGAGAGTGAACTTCATACCGCTCAGGTTCTTCTTGTTACATCAGATTCTTCTATGCCAGGGGGCTTTTCACCTGTTTCTACAGAACCCCCTCCAAGTAGTGAGGTCTTTTCCTTTGATTGTAATAGACTGACAGAACCTCGTCTTCCTTCCTCCATCCCTTTCCAAATCATTGTTAAGGCTGGTAGTAGGGACATACATCGTACTCAGGTAGATGAAGGTGCTTCTGTTAGTATTTTATCCTCAACTGTTTGGAAAGCTTTGGGTTCCCCTCAGCTTGTGCCTATTAGGCAGAATCTGAAAGCTTTTAACAGAACCATTAGTGAACCTTTGGGGATCCTTCCTAAGTTTTCTATTACCTTGGAAGGTAAAACTGTTTGTATTGATCTTATGATAGTTCGAGGTCCCTTGGATTTCAATTTACTCCTTGGACGAGACTATGTTTATGCAATGAAAGATGTCGTATCGACACTCTTTCGCGTGATGTCTTTCCCTCACAATGGCAGTATTGTGACTGTAGACCAGCTTTCGTTCCCTGGTCTTGTTTCAACTACCAATAATATGACACCCCTAAATGTTCCTGATTCTAAAGTGGTATCTACCCTGCCACGGGTTAATTATGTGGCAACTGGTCCCATGTTTTCAGTTACCGGTGAAAGTGAGCCTCTCACTGTTGACTTAGAGTCGGTAATTGACATGGAAAACTCTATGGGATTACTTGAACATGATGTTCTTATCCCTTTCGAGTCCCTTGACGTGTGTTCCTTCCAAAAAACTATTCTTCCTTCGGATGAAGACCTTTTGGAAGCCATGATCAAGGTGTGTCCATTGACATGTCTTTCTTCGAGTTGGAAGCCATGATCAATGTTGCGAGGATAGTTTATTCCTCTCTCAACCTTGTTAAAAAATGAAATTGGATGTTGCGAGGACAGTTCCTTTTCCTGTGCCAACCTCGTTAAAAAATGAAACAGGTGTCCGTGAGGATAGTTTATTCCTGTCTCAACCTCATTAAAAAATGAAACTGGATGTAGTGAGGAAAGTTTCCTTTCCTGTGTCAACCTCGTTAAAAAATGAAACAGGATGTTACGAGGATAGTTTTTTCCTGTACCAACCTCGTTAAAAAATGAAACAGGCTAGCATGAGGATAGTTCTTTTACTGAGTCAACCTCATTAAAAAATGAATCAGGTAGATTTTAGGATATGTAGGTAGATTGTAGAAAGTAGGATTTTGAGGGCAGTTCCTATTACTGAGTCAACCTCGTTAAAAAATGAATCAGGGTTATGAGGACAGTTCCTATTACTGAGTCAACCTCGTTAAAAAATGAATCAGGGTTATGAGGATAGTTCCTGTTACTGAGTCAACCTCGTTCAAAAATGAATCAGGTATGAGGATAGTTCTTTTCTTGTGTCAACCTCCTTAAAAATGAAACAACTCCCTTTTCAAGTTAAATATTGAAAGTAAACCTTCATTTCATCCAGCCGGTTGAATGCAATGAAGCCTGGGGGGCGTGTACCTCGCTTTGCATCATTATGCTGGGGGCATGCGAACTTTTTGAGCATAGTTCCTTGTCTTGTGTCAAGCTCGTTAAATAATGAAACAAGGGTAGGTTAAGTAGGTAGATTGTAGATAGTAGTCATGAGCATAATTCCTTGTCTTGTGTCAAGCTCATTAAAAAATGAATCAAGGATTTTAGAGCACAGTTCCTTGTCTTATGTCAAGCTCGTTAAAAAATGAATCAAGGTTTTTGAGTGGAGTTTTTATTAGGTAGATTGTAGACAGTAGTTATGAGCATAGTTCCTTATCTTGTGTCAAGCTTGTTTAAAAAATGAAACAAGGGTTTTGAGGATAGTTCGTTTCCTGTGTCAACCTCACTAAAAAATGAAACAACTCCCACGAGTCTTTCCAAGATCTTGAAAGTAAAGCTTCATTCCATCCACCTCATTGAATGCAATGAAGCTTGGGGGGCATGTACCTCGTTTTGCGTCATTATGCTGGGGGCATTTGAACTTATAACAAGCATAGTTTTTCGTTTCGAGCTTGCGTAAACATGAAACTGAATCCGAGCATAGTTCTTTTCCTGTGTCAAGCTCGTTAAAAAATGAAACAAATCCTCCTCTACTTGAGTCGAGAGATTGACTAGATCTCGTAAATGTTAAGTATTTAGGTTAGTTATTTCAATTTTTGCATAATTTTCTTACAGTTTTAGGTCGAGTCTTTCAGATGATCTCGTAACTCAACCTTCATTTCATCCAACTGGTTGAATGAAATGAAGCTGGGGGGCATGCACTCTAGCAGCTATGCTTAGGGGGCATCAAGCACAGTTTTATCTTTGTTTCAAGCTTGTGTAAAAATGAAACTACTTTGAAGCATAGTTTTTGTCTGTTTCAAGCTTTGGTAAAAATGAAACCTATTTCGAGTCAATTTTAGTTATTTTCAAGACTCGTTAAACTCATGAAAATCCCGAGATTATTTTGCTATTTTTCATTCTCGTAAAACAAATGAAAATGCCGAGTTCTTTCCGTCTTTTCCTGCTCGTAAATTAAATTGAAAGCCGGCCATATGAGTATATTTTTATCATTTTTTCGAACTCATTAAAACTTACGAAAAAGTGAAAACCATGAGTACATTTTTATCATTTTTTCGAACTCGTTAAAACTTACAAAAAAGTGAAACCTCAGAGTCATCTTTTAAGCTCTTTTCTGACTCCTAAAAAATGAAAAGATTGCCGAGCGTTTCTTTTACACTCGTTAAAACGGAATTAAAAGATGGTCCCCTTATAGCTCTTTTCTGACCGTAAAATCAGAAAAAGATTTCCGTGTTTTTGTCGTTTCAAACTCGATACGGAAATAAAACGACGTGTCCTTGATCGCTTTTTACTTTTCAGGTCAGTGACACTAATTATGAAAGTACTCCTTGGTCGCAAGATCAAGCGGTTCCCCCAGGTATTATTTTATACTTTTTCGGGCTTGAGGGACACAAATTTACGAAAAAGTTCAACTTGGAGTTTTCTTAAGTTTTTCAGACTCTCTAAAATTGAAAAACACCGAGTTTCTCCTATACTGGGCTCGTTAAACATTTCACAGTAAAGGACCTGTTCAATTACAAATAGGAACGAACCACTCCTTCCTAGGGTTCGAATCAAAACTAGGTTGGACTCATCCGAAGGATGAGCTTATAATCAAGCATATGTTATCCTCCTCAAGCTTGTTAAAAATAAAGAGGTACTTGCCAGAAATGGTGGGGGAAAAGAGAGAAGAATGAGCCTATTTGTTACCTTTTGTCTCAGAAGAAAATTTATTACCACTCTTGGACACGACACTTTTCATTCACCTGGGTTGGGAACTTCTTTACCTCACAGTTGATCAAACCACTTTTGAAAGTCTTCAACCGGGTTCTGGGGATTAACTTTGAGTTATTTAGCACCAAACCATCTGTTGTGTCGTTATGTGTTCAAGAGGTCTGCAAACAAAACTTTCATCTGCAAAATACTTGTCATCCATTTGACCATCCCTGAGTCAGTCCTTACAGCAACATTTCTTCAACTTGAACAATGATTTCGTGTTGTGGGCTTGCCTGCAACGGGTCACTTACTATCGACATCAGCACATTATCTAGAGAGATGACTTAGAAATCGTCAGTGCCTTGAAGTTTGCATGCATCAATGGCAGGTTTCTCGCCTTTGACATCAGTTTACATCATTGACTTTCGATCGAAGGATTCCGTGAAATGTTCGACACCAACTCATTCATTCACATCTCATGGATTGTACTGGGTACTTTGAGAACCATTGACATCACTGGTGGTCTCTCTCACGCTTGTTAACAGTTTACATCATCGACTGGTAATCAAGTGGTTTCTACCATGTTCGACATCGACTCATTTATTCGCATGGCTAGAATCGTACCAATTCGAGAAGTAGGAATGAAGACCCTGGATCAAATCTTTACTATCCAGGCTGCGAGGAGTTTTGTATTCATTATCTAAGTAGACTAACCATAAACAGATGGTTGTGCCCATACTGTGTCTACAAAAGTCTATGATTATGATGTGCTACAAAATCATTCCTGTATCAGAGTAGTTAGTCTGTTAGTTAAAGTTTTAATCTGAGTATGGGAATGGCTACCTCAGTGATGATATACTCTTATACATGTATTTTGTGTTGAAAATTGCAGGTTCTGACCAGGTTCTCCACGAGATAATCCTCGAAATGATAAAGCGCTTCACCCTTCCTAGATAATACAAAACCCTAATCTATTCCAGGCTTCGCACTTTAGGGGGCAATCTGTTACACTAAAAAATGTCACCATGGCTATTTACAATTGGTATGGCTCTATCAACAGTCATACTACCCTCTTAAGCAAGTCTTATGCCTCTGCTATCCATGTCAAACTCCAAGAAAGAGAGAAAGTCTTTATAAATATGTTTATCTCTGGGTACGCAGGTTCTCTCAAACCTTGCCTGCGGGTACGCACCTATTGTTCATAAGGTTTGCGTCCAAGGACACTCTGTATCTAAAGGGGCAGGTGCGTCCCTCTGAAAAGGTTAAAATGCGCAAGTTTTATCTTCAAAAACTTACTTGTGGTCATTTCTAGAGCATTCTAGAAGGTTGTTTGACGTGTATTGAGCGCCTCCAGATGGTTCATGCACTCCTACCAAAGAGGAACTTATCCCATCAATAAGGGAGTGATCCCATCCAAAGAGGGGACTATCCCATTGATGGTGGACCTGATTAACTTCCTCTTGAGCACTATAAATACAGGCATTGGGCCAGAAGGAGAGAGGTTGAAAGCTATACATTTCTAAGGGTAAATGCTGCAGGAATTAGGACTCCCATTTAGAAGCTTGTGAGGAGAGATTGCCATCTTTACTTGTTCTATTTGGAAGTGGGTGAGCTTTGTCAAAGTAGAGGAAAACTCTTGTGGACCCTGGAAGGAGCTTGCACAACACCAAGGCTCAGGTTGTAATGGTTCCTTTTGATTACCTTTAATGCAAATTGGTCCATTCTTCTCAATAACTTGTTGTTTATGGGTTATTTCATGTACTCCTTGGTCTATATGTTGAATATGCTTTGTTTTATGTTATAATCAGGTGCTATTTAATTGTTTGACTGTTGGTGATTGCAGGTTTTGGAGAAAAGGAGGAGCTCATCCAGATCAACAAAGCTTGGACTTCTACAACAGCGTTTGGACAAAGGTAAGAACAAAACACTTGATTTCTCATATCATAATGCATGTTTAGAGAAGGATAGCTCCAGTTTGTTTTGTTTTTCATTAGAATGTCTTAGACTTCTAGGAAGGTCGTTTGTGTTCGCACTCTTGAATGATTCCGTGTGACACTCCCTGTGGAAGAACCATGTCCGGATCATTGCGAAAATCCATTCCGTTATAAGGAAAATCCTGAATCGCAAAGACCTGGCTCTCCAGCCAGTGAAAGTAACCATCAGGAAATCGAACAACTGCTACTCCCTCATGAGGATGCCGAGCCATTACCGCAACCCATCTCGTCAACTTAGGCTCCCGAAGAGGCCCAACTGGAACTGTAAGATGCTGGGGGATCAGCATTGGAACTCTCTCTAGGGCAAAGCTCACAACTAAAGGCCCATATCAAAAGGTCTTCAGTTGTCCGTTCTTTGCCCTGGTTAGTTGGCCCTTCATATTGGCCAACACAGCATCGCACCAGTTGAAAATGGTGCCTCGGAAGCAATCTATAGCCATCCGCATTTGGGAATCATTGGCTATGTGCAAAGCGGCAGCACCGCAAAGTCTGGTAACTATAAAGGCAATTACCATAAGTTCAGGTCGGGATATGTATTTGATTTCTATCCCCTTATCCTGGTTTTGATTGTTGCACCACTCTAGCCGGAGACTAGCAAGGGATTGGCCACCCGGCCTAGTCTCGAATAGAGAGAGTTGCTCGCCCCTGTTAGGCAAGCCAGTGAGAAAGTATATGTCGGAGGAATCTATCTCGAGCTGGTATTCTCCGATGTAAAAACATTGATCCTGAATGTTCCACCTTTCAACCAGCCACTCTAAGAATGGCACCTGGGCCCTCATGCCAGGTATGGCCCAGTACTTGTAGAGACCGCATGCCTTTAAAGCATCAATGGAAGGTTGATGACCTATTGCGGCCAAATCGACATCTTCGTGTTCTCTTTCACGCCAATCTAGCATGGTGGGCAGTCTACACACCAAAAAACATTGATTAGAATTCATAAAATAAAAATTTGATGGTTGATTTTTGTGTTTGGGGTTTGAAAATCCGCTTTGCGCGGAGTACGCACCCTGCGTTCAGAAAACAGAGCGGCGGTACGCAGCTGTTCTGAAGGTGGGCTGCGTACTCCGACCTTTTTCCCATATACGAAAAAGTCGGGGTACGCAGGTCGCCCATGGGGCACCTGCGTCCCCCGAAAAGCGGACCCTAAAACCCAAAACCCTCTAAAAAATCAAACTAAGACTTGAAATGAAATTCTAAACGGATGAAATTGAAGAGGAGGATGTTGTGAAATACCTGAAAGAGACGGTGCTCGATTCTGACGGTCGGATTCTTCGCAAAGTCCACGGGAAGTTTCTTGCCAAAAGCCCTTTCCTCAACCTCAAGAGTAAAATGGTAAAAATGACATGGTAAAAAGTCTTTTTATAGGTTTTTTGGATGAATGAATGCTAAATTTGTTTATTTTTCACCATGAAAGGATGTTTTTCAATGTATTTTTGCCCATCTTAAACAGGTATGAGTAATGTGTTGTTTTTGTGCAGGACAAAAGGACTTTAGGGTAAAATCATCATTTTTCACGAACCAAGAAATCAGAGTCATCTTTTAAGCCCTTTTTTGACTCCTAAAACATGAAAAGATTGTCGAGTGTTTCTTTTACACTCGTTAAAATGGAATTAAAAGACGGTCCTCTTATAGCCCTTTTTTGACCGTGAAAACACGAAAAGATTGCCGAGTTTTTGTCGTTTCAAACTCGATATTGGAAATAAAACGACGTGTCCTTGATCGCTTTTTACTTTTCAGGTCAAAGGCACTAATCATGAAAGTACTCCTTGGTCGTAAGATCAAGCGGTTCTCTCAGGTATTATTTTATACTTTTTCGGGCTTGGGAGACACAAACTTACGAAAAAGTTCACCTTGGAGTCTTCTTTAGTTTTTTCAGACTCTCTAAAATTGAAAAACGCCGAGTTTCTCCTATACTGGACTCGTTAAAATTTCACAGTAAAGGACCTGTTCGATTACAAACAGGAACGTACCACTCCTTCTTAGGGTTCGAATCTAAACTAAGTTGGACTCATCCGAAGGATGAGCTTATAATCAAGCATATGTTATCCTCCTC
This sequence comes from Pinus tabuliformis, assembly GCA_031772625.1. NCBI lineage: Eukaryota > Viridiplantae > Streptophyta > Pinopsida > Pinales > Pinaceae > Pinus > Pinus tabuliformis. Next base: position 1,779,384,434 of record CM062819.1, on the reverse strand, counting down.
AAGCTTGTAAAAAATAACGAGGTACTTGCCAGAAATGGTGGGGGAAAAGTGAGAAGAATGAACCTATTTGTTATCCTTTGTTACAGAAGAACCTTATCACCACTCTTGAACACGACACGTTTCATTCACCTAGGTTGGGAAATCCTTTGCCTTAAAGCTGATAAAACCACTTTGAATGTCTTCAACCGTTTCTGGCTATTAACTTTGGGTCAATCGCCACCAAGCCATCTGTCGTGTCGTTATGTGTTCAAGAGGTCTCTGCAAATAAACCATTCATATGCAAAATACTTGTCATCCATTTGACCATCCCTGAGTCAGTCCTTACAGCAACATTTCTTCAACTTGAATAATGATTTCGTGTTGTGGGCTTGCCTGCAACGGGTCGCTTTCTATCGACATCAGCACATTATCTAGAAAGATGACTTAGAAATCGTCAATACCTTGCAGTCTGCATGCATCAATGGCAGGTTTCTCACCTTTGACGACAGTTTACATCATTGACTTTCGATCAAAGGGTTCCGTGACGTGTTCGACATCAACTCATTCATTCACATTTCATGGATTGTACTGGGTACTTTGATAACCATTGACATTACTGGTGGTCTCTCTCACACTTGTTAACAGTTTACATCATCGACTGGTAATCAAGTGGTTTCTACCATGTTTGACATCAACTCATTTATTCACATGGATAGAATCGTACCAATTCAGGAAGTAGAGATGAAGACCCTGGATCTAGTTTCCACCATCCAGGCTGCGAGGAGTTTTGTATTCATTATATAGTAGACTAATCATAAACAGATGGCTGCGTCCATACTGTGTCTACAAAAGTCTATGATTGTCATGTACTGCAAAATCATTCTTGTATCAGAGCAGTAGTTAGATTGTTAGTTAAAGTTTTCAATCTGAGTATGGGAATGCCTACCTCAGCGATGATAGCATCTTATATATGTATTTTGTGTTGAATATTTGCAGGTTCTGACCAGGCTCTCCGCAAGATACTCCTTGAAATGATAAATTACTTCACCCTTCCTAGATCATGTAAAACCCTAATCTACTACAGGCTTCGCACTTTAGGGGGCAATCTGTTACACTAAAAAATGTCACCATGACTATTTGCAGTTAGTATGGCTCCATCCACTGTCATACTATCCTCCTTGGCAAGTCTCATGCCTCTGCTCTTCATGTCAAACTTCAAGAAAGAGAGAAAAGTCATTAAAAGTCAATTATCTCTGGTACGCAGTTTCTCTTAGCCTTACCTGCGTGTACGCGCCCCAAGTTCACAATACCTGCGGACTTGTATGCTCTGTATGTAAAGGGGTGGGTGTGTACTCCTGTAAAGGTCAAAAGGCACAAGTTTCACTCTAAAAAAGTTACTTGTGGTCATTTCTAGAGTCTTCTAGAAGCTTGTTTGACATGTATGAAGCACCTCCAGATGGTTCATGTATCCCTACCAAAGAGGAACTTATCCCATCAAGAGGGGAGCTATCCCATCCAAAGAGGGGCTTATCCCATTGATGGTGGACCTGAATAACTTCCTCTAGAGCACTATAAATACAGGCATTGGGCCAAAGGGAGGGGAGGTTGAAAGCTGAATATTCCTAAGGGTAGATGCTGCTGGAATTAGGAATTCCTTGTAGAAGCTTGTGAGGAGAGATTACCATCTTTGCTTGTTCTATTTGGAAGTGGGTGAACTGATCAGAGTAAAGGAGAACTCTTGTGGACCCTGGGAGGGACTTGTACAACACCAAGGCTCAGGTTGTAATGGTTCCTTTTGTTACCTTTTAATACAAATTAGTCCATTCTTCTCAACAATTTGTTATTTATGAGTTGTTTCATATACTCCTTGCTCTATATGTTAAATATGTTTTATTTTATGTGATATTCAGGTGTTATTTAATCGTTTGATTGTTAGTGAATGCAGGTTTCAAAGTGAAGGAGGAGCTCATCCGGATCAACGAAGCTAGACTACTACAACAACGTTGGGTTACAGGTAGGATCTAAACACTTGATTTCTCATATTGTAAAAACATATTTAGAGAAGGATTGCTCTCATTTGTCTTTTTTGTCATTAGAAAGTCTTAGGCTTCTAGGGAGGTCGGTTGTGTCCGCACTAATGACTCATTCCGTGTGACAGGGCAGAAGCAATTAACTGTGCAAATTACATAATAAATCGCACTCCTACTAAGGCTTTAAAGAATATCACTCCAGAAGAAGCATGGAGCTCAATCAAACCAGATGTAAGTCACTTTCGTGTTTTTGGAAGTGAAGCATGGGCCCATATTCCAGATGAAAAGCATAAAGCTTTAGAACCTAAGAGTGAAAAATGTACTTTTGTTGGATATTCTGAAGATGTCAAAGGCTATAGACTTATTCCATTTAAGTCCAAAAATGTTATCATTAGAAGAGATGTAAAATTTGATGAAAATATATCAGCCTGCGAGCCTAGTCCGGCGGATGTGCCACCTCTCCCTATCTCTTCTACATTTGAAAACATTTCTTCTTCAGATGATGAAAGTGAGGATGACAATCCTCCCCCACCATCTCAGGATCCTCCTTTAGCTCCTCAACTTACAAAATGGGTTCGTGCTATTCGAGATGCAGCAGGTGATCTTGCCGGTGATCCTACAGATCAGCGACACACACGTTCTCAGTTTGACAGAGCCTCTTCTTACTGGCTCAAGCTCCAGTAAATTATGAGCCTGACACCTTTGCAGAAGCTTCAGGCCATCCAGATTGGGAAGCAACTATGAATGAAGAATATCATTCATTATTGGCAAATGATACATGGGATCTTGTTCCTCTACCAAAGGGATGAAAACTTGTTAGATGCAAATGGGTTTACAGAACCAAGTATGGACCAAATGGGAAAGTTGATAAACATAAAGCTCATCTTGTTGGTAAAGCTTTTTCATAGGTTGAAGGCATTGAATACACTGAAACCTTCTCCCCTGTTGCCAAAATGAACTCTATCCGCCTTGTTATTTCCCTTGCTGCCTTGTTCAAATGGGAAGTCCATCAGATGGATGTTAAATCTGCCTTCTTGCATGGGGACTTGCATGAAGAAATCTACATGGAACAACCCATTGGCTTCATAAAAACAGACTCCAGCCTTGTATGTTGACTTAAGAAATCCCTTTATGGTCTCAAGCAAGCTCCTCGAGCTTGGTATGCCAAAATGGATAGCTTTCTTTTAGAATCTGGCTTTTCTAGGTGTCATTCTGACAATACTGTCTACACCAAGAAAGTGGGCAAGTCTCTTATCATTCTTGTTCTTTATGTTGATGATCTTATCCTTACCAGTAGTGATCCCAACCTTATAAACCATGTGAAGTCGAACCTTAAAAAGAAATTTGAAATGACAGACTTAGGACACTTACATTATTTTCTCTGTCTTCAAGTCTTGCAATCCAAGGAGGGTATTTCCCTTTCCTAGTCCAAGTATGCCTGTGATATTCTACGCCATTTTCACATGGAAGACAGTAAGCCAGCCCCTTATCCCTTCCAGTCTGGAGTCAAACTTTCAGTCACTTGTACTTCTCCTGAAGTTGATGCTACCTTATACCGTCAACTTGTAGGAAAACTTCTGTATCTAACCCATACTCGACCTGACCTTTCCTTTGCCGTTGGCCTTGTTGCTCGGTTTATGCAAAACCCACTTGAAATTCATTGAAAAGCAGCTAAAATAATACTTCGTTATGTTCGAGATACAGTTCAGTTTGGGATTCATTACAGTGCTAAAGCATCTCCTCTATTGGTTGGTTTCACTGATTCCGCTTGGGCTGGTGACCCTGATGATCGGAAGTCTACTGCCGGTTATGTGTTCACTCTTGGTTCAGGACCTATTACATGGGCTTCCAAGAAACAAGGTTCCATTTCTCTTTCATCAGCAGAAGCAGAGTATCATGGTGTCGTAGAAGCTAGTAAGGAAGCCTTGTGGCTTCGTCAGATCCTGTCAGAGTTTGGCTTTCAGCAACAACATCCGACTACACTTTGGTGTGATAATCAAAGTGCCATTCAACTATGCAAAGATCCAGTCCAACATCAGCGCAGCAAACACATTGAACTGCACATGCACTTCATCAGAAAGCTCATTCACGACCATGTTCTTGAAGTGTAATATTGTTCAACAGATGATCAAGTTGCAGACATCTTCACAAAGGCTCTCACAGAGGCGAAGTTCACTAAACTTCGATTTATGGTTGGAGTTCAAGAAGTTGTCACTAAGGGGGGATAGGCTCTAGTGCCTCCTTCCTTCTCCTATTGTGTCATATTTGCAAATCCTTCAATCCTATCCCAAGTTATTCTTAAGGGGGGATGTTAGGATATTCTGACACATAGGAAATAGTTAAGTACAACTTGGTCTAGTATAGAGTTAGGTAAAGTGTGTTTCTTTACCTTGTACATTTTGTAACTTACAATCCGACGGTCACGATATGTAGTGATCCGACGGTTCATTCTCTCCTCGGTATTACCGACACTTGATCCGTGGCTTGACACCCAATTGGTCCATGATTTCTATTTAAAGCGCATGGAGGGTCATTTGTAGGGTAATCCGTTTATGAGAGAAGCTTATGTAAATTTTCATTCTTTTATTAATAAATTGCCTGAAGTGGCCGCATTGGCTCAGGCCGTGGACTGTTTCCCTCTTTGAGGGTTTTAACCACATCAAAATATTGGTGTATTGATCTGCGATCTGGTTGTGAGCGGTGTCCTTTGGTGTTCTGTCTGAGGAACTTACCCTGTAAATTCCTACACACTGTGAGAAAATATTATTGGGCCCCTCACCAAGTTTTCTAGTCATTGTCTTGGACAATATCTTCTCAAAATATATAAAAATTGTTTAGAGACTCCATCAGAATCTAGATCATATTAGATTGGTTGCATGTAGAATATTAATAATTATGATTCTATTTATATCAAACATAATGATATGTTCTTCATTGATTTTGGCTATTCGATGGATAGCTAAAGTAGAGTAAATTTTTTGAACACTGAATGGTTAACAAATTTCATTTGGATATATTTGTGTGCATCAACTATTTGCATGTAAATTTACTGATAAAATTGTGATTATTGAAGCACTAAAATTTTGAGATATGCACATCCCTTGTAATTCTAACACGTATCAAGGAATAGTTGCTGCATGAGTTTGATAATTGTTCAACTATATTAACTTGGACTGGATTGTGTCCTGGATGAGTTACACTATTTTTTTCTTACTATTTTTTCCCTTCAATAAATGAACTTCCTTCAATATAAGTTTGGTGATTACAGGCTCCGCTCTGGCTCGTTGTTCTGAAAATAGAGTTTATTTGCATTTTGGTGAAATTGATGATTATTTAGAATCACGACTACTAGAAGCTGAGACCGTGTTGTGGGTCTATCTCAACTTCTAGTGGAAATTAGACAAGGAGTGTTTGGATTGGACTGAAGGAGTTAACATGATGTAAATAGTTACCAGCAACGTTGATATGAAAACAAATCAATTCTATTTTTATATTCTAAGGATTTCTTCCATCAATGATTATAAAAATTGGGAAACTCTCAAAATCCGTCTTTAAAACACTAAAGTTTGTAGTCTTATCCATTGTAAAGGTATTTGTGATGTGTTTCCTTGGGCTCATCATGGCTACAAAGTACGTCAATATTTTAACTCCTAGAAATTGCAAGCTTCTCAAAGGGTAATCTTCCTCTTTATCTTCAATACTCATTGCATGTTGTAGCATGTTCATTTTTAGGGGGAAAACAAAAAAAATCTATCACAATTACACATAATTGCGTTGGTGCCTAGTAGAGGGTTCTACAAAGACCTTTATTCTATATTATCTATAGTTTATCTATCAAATACAACCTCCCAAAAGATTCTAACCATTTGAACATCAACCACCCATTCCTTGAGGGTGTAGATAGATTGGAAAATTCTAGTTTGACACCTGAGCTATGTCACAAGGTCAAAACCCAAGGGGGTAGGGTGGGTGCATCCCCATAAGGTGGCTCTAGCTTGCTAGCAAGGGTTATGACAAACAAATTTCCTTTAGCCTTTACTAACCATGCCAGAATATGATACTTAGGTATCTTTGCTTCAAGCATTCTTGGATGAAATGGACAAATTCCTTGCACTGGCCATTTCTTCATCTACCATCACCTTGACCAATGTATTAGCTCCAAATTTCTATTCAAATATTCATCTTGTTTAATTGATTGGGGTATCATTGAGGGACATGTAGAACTACAAGCCCCTTTGTGTCTAGCAAGAGTCTTAAAAACTCCTAAAAGTGGTATCCTCTATGCACTATGTTTCAAACTAGATCAGTTACTGCACTATACATATTTTAGATTTCTTTTGTTGTTCTTTTCAAAATAGGCTAGGAAAATAGAGGTAGCCAATAATATTTTTCCTCCACCCAAAACAATGATAGTTGTGCTACCTACGCAATTCATTATGGTTGGTGGTGAAAAGTATTCCTCTTGCCTTAAATGAGAGATCCCTGATTTAACATGACTAGAGGTGCTAGTATTCCCATATGTCCATGTGTCACATGTTCTCTTATTTTCTTCCAACATGGAGTGGTCTAAATTCTCACTTAAATTTTCTTTAGTCCCAAATGATCTCCTCAATTTCCTATCTAGTTCCGCATATTATTGAACCATATTCTTACATAGGAAAACCTTATTACAAGAATCTTTGCAACAAGACACCTAATTTCATTCAAGAGATCCTAAATACTCCAATATATGATACCCCATTTATCTGAAACTCGATACTGGAGGGGAGAGTCTCTTTCAATATTGAATGAATCATTGCCTTATTCAACAATTAAGTTAGTCCCTGAACTAGAGCCTCAAATTCAATTGTTGTTTGATATGCTGATGGAGAAAGAAAAAATGATACTATCTTTGTGATTCATTACTACCCCATCATTCCCAGATCTATCTACTTGGATCTTATTTGCCCCATCAAGATTTAGTATGAACCCATTAGTAAGAGTCAAGACACAATCCGAGCTTGAAATCAAGCTTGTAGGAAGCTGAGCTACATAGGCCATTTGCAGTGAAACATATAATTTGGTAGATACTTTAAATTATGGTTAAGTTTCCCTGAGACAGACTTGGACTCTTGGGGTCACCTCTAGAGCAAGAGTTAAGCTTAGAATGCAGATATGATCATGAGTTGAATACAATAATTTTCGCTCCTCTATTGAAATCTCATGTTGACATACGTGGGTTCCAAGTGCCCACTATCTAAGGGAACTGATGTATTTTTATTTTGTAACATGCCACATGATTCTTTTGCCTTCATTGACCATCACTGACATGCATTGAAACATTGTACATACTCCAAAGTAAAAAATGTGTTTTTGAGGCGTACTATGTACCTATTTTGTCTCCTTCAGTGATTAGAAGTTTAGCAGCTGCATCTATTAATGCTCTTTTTGTTTTCCTTTTTGTTGTATGATAGGTTTAGAAATTTTGTTGTATTATAGGTTTGTTGTATGAGAGTGGGTTCCAAGTGCCCAATCTCTAATAGAACTGATGTATTTTTTATTCTACAATATGCCACATGATTCTTTTGCCTACATTGACCATCACAGGTACCCATTGAAACATTGTACATACTCCAAATTAAAAAATGTGTTATTGGTGTTCCACATTCCCCTCAGTCCTACTATTGGTGTTCCTTTGCACCTCTCGATGCAATTGCTAGTTATCATTGAGAGGTGGAGAGTGCTTTCCTTGTATCTATGCAATTTCATCTTTGGATACTCATGCTTGGCTTGGATTTGAATGTGTTTGAATTCCCCTTGGATATTTTGTTGGTGTAACAAATATTGGCCAAACTTTGTGGTGAAAATTTTAACATCTGTTTAGTGGTTACATTTCAGGATCATTGTATTTTGACATCTTGAATTTATTAATAATGATAAGCACTCCCAATTAGTTTTCTAGGCCCCATATCTAGTAGGATTCAAGCATGTAGCTCATTATTTATAATTGCATCATATATACTCACTGTTTTTTACTTTCTGACATGAAAATAAGTGTTTTAGAGTCAAATTTTTATGTTGTCACAACATATTTACATGATTCACAAGGTGAGAAATCAAAATTTGGTGCGATTGCAGATTTTAAGTTTGATAATTATAGGTCATTGATAGGCTATAAATGTCTTCAAAGTTTCATTTCTAATTGAGTATCAACTAAACATATCGAGTATCTTATAGGTAACTATTTTCCCCTCCAACCACTTTTCGTAACTTCCATAACCATTAGGGCTTTGATCCTACTTTGCTTGTTTAGTGAAAGATTTTCCAAGACATTACAAAGTTTTATAGTTTATTGAAAGTTGTAGAATTTACAATTTATAAAGTTTCAAGGTCTAATTTTTTAAAGTCTAATTCTTTAAAGGGTGCTAGCTCAATGGAAGAGCACCTGCTTTACAAGCAGGAGGTTGGTGGTTTGATTCCATCGTGCCTTGATATTCATATGGAATGTCGACAATCATTTGTTGGTGAAAAAGGATCTTTTAACCATCACCGATGCGATTATGGTGACATTTTTTGATCCTCACCAAAATATGAAATGGTGATGATCAATGAACAACACCATATATATGCATCAATAGTGATGACCATGAAAGGTCCATCACCATAAATTTCTATTGTTCATATGAAATGGTGACAGTCACTATCTGTCATTATAATCATTATTCGTGATGGACCTTGAATGTCACCAAAACACCTATACTTTTGGCAATGTGGCCTTTTGTGACATTCAATTTTTGGTGACAAAGGCTTTTTTTATTGTTATCAATTTCAAAGTTTATGGTGACATTTTTTGACCCTCACCAAAATATGAAATAGTGACAGTCAACGGATGTCGCCATATATATGCATCAATAGTGACGACCATGAAAGGTCTATCACTATAAATCATTTTTGTTCATATGAAATGGTGACAGTCACTATCCATTATTATAATAATTTTCCGTGATGAACTTTCAATGTCACCACAACATTTATACTTTTGGTGACGACACCTTTAGTGACGTTCGATTTTTTAGTGACAAAGGCTAAATTCTGTCACCATTGCTCATATGAAATGGTGACAATCATTGTCTGTCACTGTAAATCATTATTGGTGATGAACCTTGAATGTCACCACAACACCTATACTTTTGGTGACGCCACCTTTGGCGACGTTTAATTTTTGGTGACGAGGGCTCTTTGAACCATCACTAATGAGCTTCTGGTGACATTTTTCTACCCTCACCAATGTCCTTTTTTCTTGTAGTGATCATTGGATCACGATAGATCCAGGTACTAAACTAATGACGATGTTAGATGAACACTGGGAAAAGTTTAATCATAAATTAAAGAGCACAATATAATTTTGTAGCCCAGATTCAATGTTGTTGAATGTATTAGGGGAAGCTATGGCAAAAGATTTTTGGGAGAAGTTAGGGACTTTGTACCAATCTAAGTCGCTGGCGAACAAACTATTCCTAGAGAAAAAGATGTACAAACTAAGGATGAAGGACGTAGACTCGTCGACAGAGCATATGAACGCCTTTAATACCATGGTATGCCAGTTCTTATTTGTTGATATTAAAATTTCAGATGCAGATAAGTGCATCAATTTGTTGTGTTCTCTACCAGATTCATGGGGTATTCTGGTTGTTGTAATAGGTATCAATACAACTACCTAGAAGTTTGATGAAATAGTCTCATCCTTGCTATCGGAGGAATGAGACGAAAAAATATGGAGGGCCATAATGGAGATGCCTTTTTTGTCCGAGGACATTCCCATAACAGGAAAAAAATAATTCCTCAAGTGGGAGATCTAAATCTCGAGGAAGACCTGTAAAGGTGTGCTAGAAATGTGGAAAGGAAGGGCAGTTAAAAAAGGATGTAGATCTAAATCTCCTGAGAAAGAAAAGGGATCTAATGATGCTCCTTATGCAGAGACGAAAACCACCTTAGATAAAGCTGGAGATGTGTACTTGGCTTCTTATTCAAGTACACATGTAGATAAAGGTGGAGAAATACAAAGCTTGGTTGGTAGCAAAAGGTTATTCCCAGGTGCCAGGAATTGATTTTGGTGATATTGTTTCTCCTGTTGCAAAAGTAGCTTCTATTAGATTCCTTTTATATGTTGTTGTTCCTTTTGATTTTGAGGTAGAATAGATGGATGTGAAGACAAAATTTCTTCAAGAGGATTTGGAAGAAGACATCTACATGAAGCAACCTGAAGGCTTTGTGGTGAAGGAAAAGAAATAAATTGTATGAAGGTTAAAATAGTCTTTGTATGGGTTAAAACAATCATCAAGGATGTGGTATTAGAAATTTGATACATATATATAGGGAATTGGCTTCACCAGAAGAAAAATGGATCCCTGTGTGTATTTTAAATTAATTGGTGATTGTGTTATTTATATGGCCTTCCATGTGTATGATATGTTGTTGATTGGAAATGACATTTAAATTATCCAGGATTTGAAGACCCAATTGTCCTCAAAATTCGACATGAAGGATCTTGGTGTTGCAGACTATATTTTGGGCATGGAAATTAAATGATATTGGGCAAAGAGGAAGCTCTGGTTAAACCAGAGGAAGTATGTCAAGACAATATTGCAGAGGTTTAATATGCAGGATAATGAACCGGTGAAGGTTCCTATTCCTGAAGGTGTAAAGTTATCTGCTGAACATTGTCCCAAGACACAAGAAGAGGAAGAGGATATATCCCATGTTTTATACGCAAGTGCAGTCGGTAGCCTGATGTATGCAATGGTATGTACTAGACCAGAAATTGCACGTGCAGTGGGAGTATTGAGAAGGTTTATGTCAAAACCAGGGAGAGAGCATTGGGCAACAGTGAAGCTGGTTTTCAAGTATTTGTGTGGTAGTAATGATTATGGTCTATGTTACCAAGGAAAACCAGGTCTAGATAAAGTTTTAGACATTCATGGCTTTGTTGATGCAGACTAGGCTGACGATCTACATCAGAGAAGATCTACAAGTGGGTATGTGTTTAACTTGTTAGTGTCTATCGGTCCTGCCAGTCACCAGTGATCAAAAATTATCTTACAAGGTTTTTGTTAGGGTCTCAAGTCAAATTTTTATCATCTCTTTAGGTTTTCAAAATAAAAATTTGGTCATTTGCTAGTGTGTCCCAGTCTATTACTGCTCCTTTAAAAAATTTACATGTTCCAGTCATTACCATCACTCAGTTGGATGTGCCATCACTCAAAGTTCATCATCATCATCTCAGTGATATCATCATGGTCCTCATTCAGCTCAGTGTCACCATTAAGTCATTAGGGTCAAAGTCATCAAAATCTATCATTTCATTCATAAATCCAACAAACGAAGGAGTAGTAATACGGAATTTTCTCAAAACACTTTTGTTTCAAAGTGTAATTTATTTCAAATATGATGTAATAAGTTCTAATGTTCCAAAGTTGCATTGAATGTTCCAAAGCTACATATTTTTCAAAGCAAAAGTGAAAAACATATGGTGGGCCACCCCACCACTATGAAGAAATTGACTTCCACAAGCTAAAAAGGACCATGAAAATTCGTTTATCTCACTCATTCCATTAAAAAAGAGCTCTCACTCACCAGCAAGCACTTCCTCAACACTTTTAGGGCCAAAGGATACTCCAAAAAGTGATTCCAAACAGCTATGCTGCGTTTTCACTCTAAAAGCCATCAAAATTGTTTTCAAGGGTTCTCAAAGTCAATTGAAGTCTTCATCAATAGTATACAAGTAAGTTACGGTCCCTTGATACCTCCTATCAACTTTATTTCCTTTTTTTATGGTGCATAGCCTCCATTTGTCCCCATGCTACGTTTTTGGCAGTTTTCATAATTGGGACTGTATAAACATTCCCTAGGCTAAATCTTACATTGATTTCATCACTTTCCACTTCCCAAAGTTCCCTATCACCCTTACCTACTTACCTAATTTTTCCTACCCTTAGTTCCCTTCCCTAAACCCTTCATCCTATCTGTTGGAAATATTGGGGGGCGGTGGGGGGGTGTATCAATATTCCTTAGCAATTAGCACTTTTAAATATTTTTAAAGCATTAGTTAATATTCAATTATTATTAATGTTTATGCAATAATAATAGTAACTAAAAGAACATAGTAGGAACAATAATTTTAGGTGGAAAACCCCCTCAAAGAAAAAACCACTGAATTCTTTTCTGATAAATTCTTTAATCTTCAGCCCCAACTGAAATGAAAGCAACAACTTCCTAGAATTCTAGAAAAGCATTCTTCTCCAGCTCCCACTGGAAGGATGCCCCAATGCCCTGGTTTATTTAGTAATCAACTAAATGGATGCCCCAACACCCTAGCGAGCCACAAATCGCCCTAGCATCACCCTACCACCCTGAAGTGTTCACATGCCCCAACCTATAGACGAATTCATACACTTGCCTAGAACCTCCCTGCCACCCTATAATGACTGAAATACAACAAGACTATGGATTCCCAAACCAGGGACAACAATCCACGATACTTTAATATGTACAATAATTTTCGTGTAATTGACGAAATACCCAATCACTCTATGACCTACAAATCAACCATGACATCATCCGAATAGTGACTCCTATATCTCCCAACATTGTCTCTTCGACTCTAGGTAAAATGACTCTTTTCAATCTTTACAATGATAACTCTTTTACAACTTTACAATGATGACTCTTTTACAAATGACTCTTGTCCTTTATACTTCTTCACAATATGTAGATGGTTGTCATTTCTTCAAAGGATGTCCCACTGCAATGCTTCCTTTGATTTGATACTTTAGCTCTTGAATTCTTGCTTGATGCTGTGCTTGAATCTATGAAAAATTTTCCTGGTGAAACCAAACCAAAAAAAAAAAAAGCAAAATACCTTCAACTTATCTCTACCTGCAAAACACATGTAAGTGCATAATAATGAATAAATACAAATTAAAATTACAATGTGTACTTGAAGTGTGCTTGTCACTTTTGTTGTTGATTTGTTGCAGCAGTAGACAAAGACTCCCACTCTTGATATAGGCCTGGACTCTATGCAAGACTATATCCAAAATTGAACTAAATATATATACAGTAAAAACTGGTGATGTTAGGGTCCAACCCTGTTATAGACATTTTTGTGCCTTACAACATTGAGCATGAAATGTCCATAATCCAAGGGATCCAAAGTCCCTAAACATGTTGTTCCTACCCCTAGAGGAACAAGGCTAACAAACCATAGCAATTCACAGAAGTTCTCCACCAGAAACTGCTCAAAAACAAGTCAATTCAGGATCAATTCAGAGGCTCCACTAGCTGTCTGCGCTGAAATGCAAAGTCTGCACTGGCTACCTGCACTGCAACGCAGGTAGAAGCACTACCAGGGTGCGCTGAGCGGGAATTGACAAATGGCAAGTTCATTCAACAAGGTGTTAAGACCCTGGAAGCTTCTAGAATCTTCCTCAATGACACTTCCCTCAGTGAATTCGACTAGTGATGAGTAAGATGCTCTCAATCTCCAAGTGGAAGCAAGAACTGAGAGAGGGAGAGGACACTAGTCAGATCTCAAGCTGACTGATCCTCTCTCCAAACATCTATATATGGATCTCTCCTCCATGAGATCTAGAGGCTGGAATTTTGTTATTGCAAAGAATTGTTGTTGGTTTGAGACTGGAATCAGTGGGTGCTTAATGCTTTGAGGGAAGGTGAAGATAGGAATTTCATTTGCTGGGAAGGAGATACTGGATTGGAGCCCTCTGGGTTGTATCTCTTCCTGAACCTTTTTATTCATCAATAAAGCTATCTTGGTTTCTCCTATATACTGGTGTATCTTTGATGTATGATTGCATTAGTATGTTTAGTTTATTTCTAATCCTGAACTAGTTATGAATATGAATCTATGTCTTTGTGTAGTGTTCTCTTCTTGTGATCTTGCAGAAACCTCTTGAAGCTGGGCGAGCGAGAAGGCAAGTAGCTGGGAACTCCCAAAGAGAAGAGAAACTGGATCGAGGGACAAACGGAAGACACCGGTTAGTCCATCCATCTCTCTTCATTCTTAATTCATAAAGGAAGAATACTAGAATAGCTGTCTCTGTTTGTTGCTAAGGCACTGTCACACCTTAGGTGGATAGGATCGTCCTGCATAGGCATTTTTCCCCACAACAAACCCTAACTGGCTTATTTATGTAACAGGGTCGCGTCATAGTTGTAGTTAGTTAAAGAGTCAATCAAGCCCATATTAATAATTGTAAGTGGTTGACCCACATTTAAAGAAGGGACCATAGTTAGTTGCAAATGGGCCAGGGTATTAGATAGATGGTATTAATAAGAACCATGGTACTGTTGAGGGCCCGGAAATCGGGTCAACAAAAAGAGGGATACCCACCCGGTCCAGAACTTGGTTGGCAACTCCTTGTCCGTTCGGTATAGCGGGTCCGACTGGGGATAATGGGACCAGTTTCCCAATGTAAGGGGTGTGTGTGTGTGTGTAGAGTTTGATGATGTTGATCTAGAAGTAATTTGAGCTAATGTAACTCTAACTTCTAAACTAAATCTATGCTATTGTAATCTAACAAAAACAACACATCTAATCTACGCTAACCCGGGGTATATTTCTTCTATTATGCGATCTAAAAAGATTTCAAAAAATAATTGGTAATAAAGATCATTCAACTATCGTAAGAATATAAATCAATTAAGATAAACCATCCTGCATAAAAAGTTAGGCAAGACAGTTGTGAACAGCATATCACATAATAAGTTATCCATATGTCAAGCACAAATAAATGACTCCACCATACAGAAGTGCCAAATGGTAACCCACACATTCATACATTAACATATAAACAACTAAAACTGCATACCACTCTAAGAATATAAGCAGAAATTGGTCAAGAGATAAAAGTACCATTTATGACTGATTTCACTCACAAACTTCAAGCAATAACAATTTATCTCTACTTGTTCTAACATCTACTAAGAGTACAGAAGTGCAACATCAGTAGCAGACATTAAAATGCAAACATAAATAAATCACGATCCATCCATTTATCAAAACCTCCTCTGAGGGTGCAGAAGTGCATGTTCTGAGGACAAGTTTTTTGACAAATTTCTGGACCCTTCTCCAATGCAATGAGAAGGGTTAAAATACTACTACCTAATTCTAATAATAGTATTATTACAAAATTTTTAGGATGCGGTTTTCAAACGACCGTCCTTTTTCTAATCTAGTTGAAGAAAAAAAAAACGACATTCTAAATGAAGTCACTTATGAACTTGGTCCTTAAAGTTGCAAGTATTCAGCATAGGCTTGAGAAGAGTCGGCTGACTGATTTCTGCGCTGAGCTAGGCTGCGAAAACGAAATCTACAAGAGTTGGCGCTACCTTTTCGGCTGCGTTTGTAATGCATTTCACCATCATCCATTGGTTGTGCGGTTTAACCAAGTACGTCCAGTAACATTCCCAATTCAACCTGGCCAATGCTTGGATTGCTTTCCCTCTTGCCTACGCTTTCTGCTTCCATTCTATTTCCAATTGCAACTTGTTTGGTAGGTACCTCGGGGTGGTCTCTGCAATTAAATTGGCCCTGTGTAAATTCTCATTTACACAGTCGATAATAATGCTTGCCTATGTTGTCGCTGTCTCTGTTGTTCGCTCTGCCTGCCTGATTTGATCGTCCCATTTATTAAAGAGCAACTCCTTATGATTTTCATTTATCCTGGGTGTACCTGCCCTTTTGCCTTCATCATCATCTTGCCAAGTCAAATATTCTATCACCTTCTTGTCATTCTGATCATAGTCACTCCGCAAGTCCACCACTTGACTGGGGATTTTGTCGCTTAGCTCACAATAGTGACTCCACTGTGATATTTTACGTCCCAACTCTTCTTGTTTCTTTGGTTGTTTCTTCGTTTTTTCCTTGGTCGTAAACAGACTCTTCAGGATGCTCAGATACTTCTTGCACGGCATTGGACTTAGATCTAGAAGTTCTAGAGTTTTCACTGAGGCTGATGCTTGGAGTTGGTTCTCTAGCAGGCAGTCGCAGCTTCTCTAGCGGAATACTAGCCAGCCTTCTTTCTCTATATAACGTGAATTTTTGGAGGTCACCTGAAGACAAACTTGACTGAGCTTCCCGCAAAATTTCTTGGAGTGAACTCTTATTCTGAAACAGGTCATCAAACAAATCTTTCTTTCCAGAGAACACTCTTATCTTGACATTCGTTGTGAATTCTTGGGCCACATCATTTGGGTCGAATGGCCTCGCTGGGAATTTAAATAATTGAAGACACGTCACATTCTCCACTTCTCCAAAAGCATGTCCTACATCGAAAAAAGAGAAGGCCCCACAAGTTACAGGAAATTGAGGCCATATGGCCTTCTTCTTGTCCTTTAGGTCTTTGGTCAGGCCGCCTTCAGAACAGGTTTGATAAGCGATTTCCCGAGCCAAAAGTTTATCAGGGACATATAGGGGTAGGACATGTGGAGGTACAGTGCTTCCAAAAACTCTAATGTAAGTAAACCATTCCTCCCCGAACCATCTCGCGATGGGGATGATGTCAATTTGTGCCTCGGGAGAGCACCTTGGGGGGTCTTTGTCATAGATTATTTTATATAGGGGCAAAATAAGCCCATGGAAAATCTGGTAGAAGTGAGGGGCAAACTGGGAATCCCATAATACCTTATGATAAACATGGATGGGCAATGGGTCTTGGGTAGTCCATTTCCAACCCATAGCAGGGAATTTAGATACAAGGCAAACGGAATCCATAATATAAGCAGACAGATAAAAAGGAGGATAGACCCTTTGAGACAAGGATATTTTAGACCGGTAATTGATAATGGCTGTATATAGATTATCAGAAAGAATTTTGACCCAATCTATAATGTCGGCGTTTGTGGCAGCATCAATTAATGGTAGCCATTCAAATGAAAACTTTTTGATATCCGGCATCCCAAATAACCTACAGAGCATGGCCGCAGCAAAACAATATGGAGAGGTGAGGGAACCAGTGCTGTACATACCGTTTTTATCCCTTTTTAGCGGCTCGTCTCTTCTAGACCATTCTTTAGTGGTGTCTGATAGATCTGGATTCTCCGCCGCGAACTTCTTAACAAATTGTGCGTTATAGGTTGCTTGCAGTTCTGGAAGATGATACATAAGCTTCAAATCTTGCGCAACAAACGATCCGACGAGCCTGTATCCTTGAACTTTGAAATGTCTGTGTTTAAGTCTGCATCATCCAGTGTCCACTTGATCATATCTGTATATGGTAGAATTTTAGGTCTTGCCGCTATTCTGTGAAGAAATGAACATGCCAGGTCCTCTAAGGATGCTTCAGAAGAGTGCGGTGCATCCACGACAGCAACAACCTTCATTATTCTAGGTTTTTCCTCTTCTAGCTGCCTGTACATGCCTTCCCATGTTGATATCCCCACATCTTTGTTACAGGTCGTGTCTGTGTACAGAGGCGCCATCTCCTTAGTCTTCTCCTTTGCTTCAGAGCTTTGAGCTTTATTTTTCTTTCCCATTTCTCTCTGCATTTGTGTCTGAGTCGTCTTAGCTCTTCGTTCCTGCAGATTACGAGTGAAATGGAAATGACTGATCCAGAAAGGTGATGGGAGAGTTTTAAATGCAGCAGATAAATCAAATATGCCACCTTACGTGAAGTAAATCTCTACCAAGGCACGCGTCTTTAATCCACTTAATAACTGACAACTAATTCATTTACTATCATTAAAAGCGCATGATTTCGGGTCAGATTATGGTAAGTGGCTTTTCTTTGAATGGCGTGCCCGGAGGATTCGTACTGAAGTGATTTATGCTTTGCTGACGTAACCTTGTATATCGCGCGGTCGCTAATCACATCATCGCAAATCGCAAGGATGTAGCATCGCAATGATCGCAACATCGCAGATCGCAGAAATTTGATGTTTGCCAAATCTAGCCGACTTATTTCCGTGATATGCGATCTAGCGATCGGCGTTATCGCAGATCGGGGAATCTCTAAGTTTTTCTTTATGGGCAGTACTTTTTTGCGATGCGATGTTACCGTTAACACGAGGGTCGTGTGCATATCGATTTTTTAAAGATAAATAAGGGTATTTCCTATCCTTCTACAACGCGACTTTAAAGATTTTCTTCTCATCATAAACTTAGGCTTAAAATATCCAAGAGGCTTTTCCTAAGCATATGATTGTGATCTTAAAAAGAAACTCTTACTTTTTCCTAAAATTTAACTAAGGGTCCCCATTCATTGATACTTAGATGAACTGGGGGGGTGTTTCTGGCCACAACAATTGGCGATTCACTTGGGAGAACCAGTTATCTCTGATTTTCTATTGACGCTTTCAAACTCCTGATTTTTTTTTTTTTTTTAGAAAACTTGAACTTTATTATAAAAAGATAAATCAAATGATACTTCAAACTGTCAATTATGTTTTGTTTCAACCCTTTTCTATTTCAATTACTTGCATCCTCAGTTTGTCCTTGCATTTAAATCAGTCATTACTCGGTCTTGTAAAACATAAAATAAAGCCTTCCCTATATAACAGCCTCTTTTAAATATGCTCCTTTGTCGCAGGTAGAGCCTTTGCTACCAGCAGGCATCCATACCCTCGACAGGGTTATCTATTACCCAACAATGATCCTTTATCCTGCTTAAGGTTATTTACAACTCTTTCTGAGAAAAACGTTTTTTGACACTTTTTTCTTTTTTATATTCTCTAAAGAACAATGTCTTGGTTTGGTGGCCAAATTATGACACAGTCATTCACTTGATTTACACTTTTGCTGAACAAGCCGGCTCGTGATGAGACCCCTTATCTTTTGATTGCAAAAATCTTGAGTCATTGCCCTGTTTTGATAGACAGTTTTGGCAAAGTCAGCAAGTTATAATATATGTGATCATGATAAGCCGGCTCGTGATGAGACCTCTTATTCTTTGAGATATAGTGTCTTTTTGGATTGTTCCTCTGAATGCTGTGTTTTCCTTTAGCAGGGAGGAAGTCAAGTTTTCTTTCCTTAAGAAAGATCTGGACGACAATGATAGAGTTGTTTGGTTATGGTTGTTTCTACAGAGAATCTTTATTTTATTATTGATACCTTTCATTGTACTGACCTAAGACAATTTCTTCACTAAGATAGCTTTCTTCAAATTTCTTGGAGTTGAAACTAGTATCATATCCAAGTTAAAGTTCTATTGATAATAAAGATCAAGTTTCTAAAATATTTTTTTGTTCATAGAAGTAGAAGTTCAAAATCTTTGACAGAGAAAAGGTGCCTCTAGTAAATGTCAAATGTCGTTAACCAAAGCAAATGTTGTTATGGAGAAAAATATTTAACGCAATGAGAGGTAGATATTTCCTAGGGTTATGCACAGAATAGGTATAATTTTGCCTATCAATTATCGAAATCAAACCTAATAAATTAGCTAAATTACTCCTACTCCTATTCTAGCGATATATAGAAAATAAACTATGTGAAATGATACTTCCAATGGAACCATCTATTCATTTTCATTGCTAGCCGTATGAAACTTCCAAACATCAGTGTAATGAACCAAATTTTCCTTGGATAGTAAATGTTGGTTGTGGAATAAGAACATATAACCTCAGCTGGAATTATGTCTGATTTTCCTTTCTCATAAGTACTTCTTTCCAACTGGATACCTATTGGATCATAAAAATTAGGATGAATTTCTGTTATGAATTGATGATCTTGTAATAGGAAGGATAACAAAACAGGTTGTGAAGATGATTTTTTAGTTTCAATGGCTTGTAACCTACTGTTTGTTAACGCCGAGCTTTTAGCGATTTCGTTTGAAATGAAAGTTCCCATATATAAATCGCTAAAACATAGTCTATCAAAAGTTTGAAAATTTAAAACGAAATCCGATTTTGTACAAGATGAGTGCAAGTGAGAAAGAAAGGAATGACTATTTGTACAGATAGTGTTACAGCACAACTAGGGTTTACTTGTAACATCCTGCTCCTCACAAGAACTGGCCAGGTCTTGTGAATTGGGAGATGAGTTATGATTGTGAACAGGTATGGAGCTTTCCTCATGATATGAATCATAGATCGGGGTATTGTCTTGGATAGTAAAATCATTTAAATGATCTTTTACTTTGAAATGAGGGTCGACTGATATGATTTCTGATTTAGGATGTTTCTCATTATCTGAACCTAGTTGAGTTACTTGGGATAACTCAACAACATCATCGTTGTCGAAGTAACTATCACAAATGATTTTACATATTTCCATAGGCTTCTCTTTTTCATTATATATTTTCAGACAAGGGAGGTCAAGCGGCTCTTGTTTGACATTGGTCAAAGGATGTGCTAAAGCTGTCTCTTTATCTTGAAAACCTAATGATGAGTCGTTTGAATAACCCTCTGTGTTTTTTGAGATGTCTTTAATATTGAGAGGGGAAAGATTGTCATCACTGAAAACATCGGGGTAAAGAGAAAAATGCAAATCTGGAATAATGCATTTGAAAACATCATGAAAAAAACTTTGTTCATCAGATTCATCATAAATATCGGGCTTTAGATCATACCTTTGTGCCCTGACACTTTTTGAAAGGGAAAAAGTTCGTTGTTCTAACCTTGGGATCTGCATTTGTTGGTTTGTAATGATATTGTCTGACCTTGTATCAGAGTCATCTCCTAGTTCCAAGGTAGTTTCTCCTTCAGCATCTTCGTTTTTGTTTTCTGGTATTAGAGCATGCATGACCCCTAGGCTTCGCAGATTTTCTTCATTATGGATGATTTGTGTATTCAACTTGGAATGCTCATTCATATTAGAAGAAAATGAAACAAAGGTTGAACTAATTTCTGCTTGATCAGACATAGGAGGTAGGGAATACTCATCATAATCTGAAGATTCTTCATCCGTGAGCTCACTCTCAAGATCATACTTTAGACATTTAAGATGAAATCACATATTATAATCCCTTGCGGGTTCATCTTGCTTCCGTAGATAATCAATTTCATCATATACCCGGTCGTAGTCATAACAATCAAATTCCAAAATGAAAATCTTGACGAATTGGTCCCAGCTGTGAATTGATGCAACTGGGAGGGTTCTGCACCATTTTCTAGCTTCCGCTGTGAATGTAAGAGTAAAAATCCTGCACAAAACGCCTTCATCAATTCTCTGAATATCAGAACCTGAAACTTTTTGAATAAACTGAAGGGCATGATTAAAGGAAGAAGAATTATTCTTACCGTTGAATTTTACCTGAGACAAGAGTCTTACCACATCTGGTGGAGTGTTGGAAGAGGTAGGAACATGGATGCAACTCCAAATAGGAATTTTATGAGCAGCCATCCTGATTCAAATTTTACGATTTGGAAATCATTCCAATAGACACTATGCTCAGGCCCTCCTTCTAGTGCCAAATATGTTGAGGGCCTAGAAATCGGGTCAACAACAAGGGGGATACCCACCCGGTCCGGAACTTGGTTGGCAGCTCCTTGTCCTTTTGGTATAGCAGGTCCGACTGGGGATAATGGGACCAGTTTCCCAATGTAAGGGGTGTGTGTGTGTAGAGTTTGATGATGTTGATCTAGAAGTAATTTGAGCTAATGTAACTCTAACTTCTAAACTAAATCTATGCTATTGTAATCTAACAAAAACAACACATCTAATCTACGCTAACTCGGGGTATATTTCTTCTATTATGCGATCTAAAAAAATTTCGAACAATAACTGGTAATAAAGATTATTCAACTATCGTAAGAATATAAATCAATTAAGATAAACCATCCTGCATAAAAATTTAGGCAAGACAGTTGTGAACAGCATATCGCATAATAAGTTATCCATATGTCAAGCACAAATAAATGACTCCACCATACAGAAGTACCAATGGTAACCCACAACTTCATACATTAACATATAAACAACTAAAACTGCATATCACTCTAAGAATATAAGCAGAAATTGGTCAAGAGATAAAAGTACCATTTATGACTGATTTCACTCACAAACTTCAAGTAATAACGATTTATCTCTACTTGTTCTGACATCTACTAAGAGTATAGAAGTGCAACATCAGTAGCAGACATTAAAATGCAAAGATAAATAAATCACGATCCATCCATTTATCAAAACCTCCTCTGAGGGTGCAGAAGTGCATGTTCCGAGGACAAGTTTTTTGACAAATTTCTGGACCCTTCTCCAATGCAATGAGAAGGGTTAAAATACTACTACCTAATTCTAATAATAGTATTATTACAAAATTTTTAGGATGCGGTTTTCAAACGACCGTCCTTTTTCTAATCTAGTTGAAGAAAAAAAAACAACATTCTAAATGAAGTCACTTATGAACTTGGTCCTTAAAGTTGCAAGTGTTCAGCATAGGCTTGAGAAGAGTCGGCTGACTGATTTCTGCGCTGAGCTGGGCTGCGAAAACGACATCTACGAGAGTTGGCGCTACCTTTTCGGCTACGTTTGTAATGCATTTCACCGTCATCCATTGGCTGTGCGGTTTAACCAAGTACGTCCAGTAACATTCCCAATTCAACCTGGCCAATGCTTGGATTGCTTTCCCTTTTGCCTGCGTTTTCTGCTTCCATTCTGTTTCCAGTTGCAACTTGTTTGATAGGTACCCCGGGGTGGTCTCTGCAATTAAATTGGCCCTGTGTAAATTCTCATTTACACAGTCGATAAGAATGCTTGCCTGTGTTGCCACTGTCTCTTTTGTTCGCTCCGCTTGCCTGATTTGATCGTCCCATTTATTAAAGAGCAACTCCTTATGATTTTCATTTATCCTGGGTGCACCTGCCCTTTTGCCTTCATCATCATATTTCCAAGTCAAATATTTTGTCACCTTCTTGTCATTCTGATCATAGTCACTCCGCAAGTCCACCACTTGACTGGTGATTTTGTCGCTCAGCTCACAATAGTGACTCCACTGTGATATTTTACGTCCCAAATCTTCTTGTTGCTGCAGTAGTTGCTCGTTCAAGCCAATATATTCTGAAATGAATTCTGTCAGCTTGGGCTCATCTTTATGCATTTCTTGCAAAGTCTGCAATTGTTTTTCTTTCTCTTCGAGACTCCTTTGATAGCCTATCTACATTTGTTGAAATTCTTCCTGTAGTTTTTCGATCTGTCTGGAAGCTTTAGTGTTAGCGTTGGCTTTTTGCAACTGCTGTTGTAGTAGCTGTATATGATTCTCTTGTTCCTTCAATAGTTGCTGAACTTCAGAGGCCTTGTCAATAGTTGCAGAAGCATATGCTCCTACAATCTGAGACAGCTTCGTGAGATTCTCAGTCGGGTTATTATTGGGGTCTTTCCATAGGACGTCCAAATGTTCAGCATCTTGCGACAGTGTATTCTCTAGTTTTCCTTTCTTTCTCTGTCTCCTTACAACTGCTTTGTGTTGGGGACTATAGAATACATCCAGTGGGGGAATTTCTTCTACGTTAAGTAGAAGCTCTGAAGGTGGAGCGATAGGAAGGTGTTCTGCTTCTGCGGCACTACTGACTATGGTTGAAACCACTTCTTGCGCCACCTGTGTATTATTCACAGGTGTTTTCGGGGCTTGCCCTTCAAGATTGATCAATTCATTGAAGGTTTCCCACTCTTTATCTAGCTCTGTTGTGACAAGTGGTGCTTCGATGACAGGAGGGGGAAGATTTCTTATCGGGAGGCGATAACTTGCTGTTGAGACATTGCACTTGACTGAGCTGTATCTTTGGTTGTTTCTTCGTTTTTTCCTTGGTCGTAAATAGACTCTTTAGGATGCTCAGATACTTCTTGCATGACATTGGACTTAGATCTGGAAGTGCTAGAGTTTTCAATGAGGCTGATGCTTGGATTTGGTTCTCTAGCAGGCAGTCGCAGCTTCTCTAGCAGAATACTAGCCAGCCTTCTTTCTCTGTATAACGTGAATTTTTGGAGGTCACCTGAAGACAACATCGACTGAGCTTCCCGCAAAATTTCTTGGAGCGAACTCTTATTATGAAACAGGTCATCAAACAAATCTTTCTTTCCAGAAAACACTCTTATCTTGACATTCGTTGTGAATTCTTGGGCCACATCATTTGGGTCGAATGGCCTCGCTGGGAATTTAAATAATTGAAGACATGTCACATTCTCCACTTCGCCAAAAGCGTGTCCTACATCAAACAAAGAGAAGGCCCCACAAGTTACGGGAAATTGAGGCCATATGGCCTTCTTCTTGTCCTTTAGGTCTTTGGTCAGGCCGCCTTTAGAACAGGTTTGATAAGCGATTTCCCGAGCCAAAAGTTTATCAAGGACATATAGGGGTAGGAGATGTGGAGGTACATTGCTTCCAAAAACTCTAATGTAAGTAAACCATTCCTCCCCGAACCATCTCGCGATGGGGATGATGTCAATTTGTGCCTCGGGAGAGCACCTTGGGGGGTCTTTGTCATAGATTATTTTATATAGGGGCAAAATAAGCCCATGGAAAATCTGGTAGAAGTGAGGGGCAAACTGGGAATCCCATAATAACTTATGATAAACATGGATGGGCAATGGGTCTTGGGTAGTCCATTTCCAACCCATAGCAGGGAATTTAGATACAAGACAAACATAATCCATAATATAAGCAGACAGATAAAAAGGAGGATAGACCCTTTGAGACAAGGATCTTTTAGACCGGTAATTGATAATGGCTGTATATAGATTATCAGAAAGAATTTTGGCCCAATCTATAATGTCAGCATTTGTGGCAGCATCAATTAATGGTAGCCTTTCAGATGAAAACTTGTTGATATACGGCATCCCAAATAACCTACAGAGCATGGCCGCAGCAAAACAATATGGAGAGGTGAGGGAACTAGTGCTATACATACCGTTTTTATCCCTTTTTAGCGGCTCGTCTCTTCTAGACCATTCTTTAGTGGTGTCTGATAGATCTGGATTCTCCACCGCGAACTTCTTAACAAATTGTGCGTTATAGGTCACTTGCGGTTCTGGAAGATGATACATAAGCTTCAAATCTTGCGCAGCAAACGATCCGACGAGCCCGTATCCTTAAACTTTGAAATGTCTATTATTTAAGCCTGCATCATCCAATATCCACTTGATCATATCCGTATATGGTAGAATTTTAGGTCTTGCCGCTATTCTGTGAAGAAATGAACATACCAGGTCCTCTAAGGATGCTTCAGAAGAGCGCGGTGCATCCACGACAGCAGCAACCTTCATTATTCTAGGTTTTTCCTCTTCTAGCAGCCTGTACATGCCTTCCCATGTTGATATCCCCGTGTCTCTGTTACAGGCCGTGTCTGTGTACAGAGGCACCATCTCCTTAGTCTTATCCTTTGCTTCGGAGCTTTGAGCTTTATTTTTCTTTCCCATTTCTCTCTGCATTTGTGTCTGAGTCGTCTTAGCTCTTCGTTCCTGCAGATTACGAGTGAAATGGAAATGACTTATCCAGAAAGGTAATGGGAGAGTTTTAAATGCAGCAGATAAATCAAATATGCCACCTTACGTGAAGTAAATCTCTACCAAGGCACGCGTCTTTAATCCACTTAATAACTGACAACTAATTCATTTACTATCATTAAAAGCGCATGATTTCGGGTCAGATTATGGTAAGTGGCTTTTCTTTGAATGGCATGCCCGGAGGATTCGTACTGAAGTGATTTATGATTTGCTGACGTAACCTTGTATATCACGCGGTCGCTAATCGCATCATCGCAAATCGCAAGGATGTAGCATCACAGCGATCGCAACATCGCAGATCGCAGAAATTTGATGTTTGCCAAATCTAGCCGACTTATTTCTGCGATATGCGATCTAGCGATCGACGTTATCGCAGATCGGGGAATCTCTAATTTTTTCTTTATGGGCACTACTTTGTTGCGATGCGATGTTACCGTTAACACGAGGGTCGTGCGCATATCGAATTTTTAAAGAGAAATAAGGGTATTTCCTATCCTTCTACAATGCGACTTTAAAGATTTTCTTCTCATCATAAACTTAGGCTTAAAATATCTAAGAGGCTTTTCCTAAGCATATGATTGTGATCTTAAAAAGAAACTCTTGCTTTTTCCTAAAATTTAACTAAGGGTCCCCATTCATTGAAACTTAGATGAACTAGGGGGGGTGTTGCTGGCCACAACAGGTACTGACCCGTGGTATTGCATGTATGAAGCCTATATAAAGGATAGAGACTCCCCACTGAGGAGCGTCGAGTCTTATTTTGTAATCGAGCCCTACTCTATTGGAGGTTGCCCCCTTGAAGAGGCAAGTGAACATTGCTTTCCTTTTTGAATAATAAAACACATGCTATTATTTCTCATCTATTTTGTTTTCTGGGTTGTATTTCTTCACATATTTGGTATTTTGGCATCTTCTCGCAAGTCAAGAGCATAGCAAGTGGTATCAGAGCACTTTCCAGGAAGGTGGGATCTCCATTTTTAGCAGAATTTTTTTTAGCTAGAGACATGTTACAACGTCTTTAAACCATGGGATCTATAGTTGAGCGCATAAACCTACGTATTTGGGGAGGCATGCATGCAAGAAATACAAGAGGTGGTCACACTTGTTGGACTCCCTTGTAACGCCCGTGGGTACCCCTTTGAGTAGTAGCACATTAGACAAAACCATGCACGGACTGTCTTCCACGTACCCTCTGGGTATATCGGAAGCCCCCTAGGATCACCTGAAACCTCGCCATAGATAAACTGTTGACCGTCTTGCTGCTACAGTACACTGAAAACAACACTCGGGGAGATTACTCACGTGTACGATAGGGTAGTCAGGTAGTACGACTAAGGGTACGGTTGATCCTCCTTAGTTAGTGCCTTGAAAGATTGGGCCGAGTACTACTGTTGGACCCTTATGTATATTGCAATCTGTAGCACCTGAAACTCCTTGAGACCATAGTTCCCTTGTCTCTCTACAGATCGCCCATCATCTTCTTTTCTAGATCAGATCTAGTAGGTTGGGTTCTATCGCAACCGCAACAATCAGATCTGCCATTCAAATCTAGCAGTGGGGGTTCGTTCACTGCCACATTCCTACTCACACTCTACAGTTGAAGGTTTCGCAGACAGATCCGACTATTTGTGCAGGGAGGCTTATAGGAGACTTAGCCCATAAGAATCAGGACGACAGGCTGAGTAAGGTGGTACCATTCACTTGTCAACTTCAAATTTTTGGGTGGTCCCAAATTTTTTCACAGTGACGACAAGTGAACCAGATCTATGCATGGTAGAAACCAGAGCTCAAGCTATGGCCAATGAGAAGATGGACACCCTTGAAAAAAAGTTGGAGGAGTTAACGAGGCAGATTCAGTCATTAAATGACACAGTCACAAAGGGAAAGTTGGTGTTACAAGCAGAGGCATATGCTTTTAATGAAGACCATGAGGGCGAATCTAGCCATTCTCTTCACTTCCATGGAAACCACCAACATTCCCACCCTCGACCACCCAAGCTGGACATGTACAAATTTGATGGCTCTCATCTGGCCATATGGCTATCACAAATGGACCAATATTTCACATTGAATCACATCAGAGATGATGAGACTAAGCTAAGTGTGGGAAGCCTTTACTTGGACCAAGAAAGATGGCAATGGTGGCAGTGGCATAAAAAATGCTATGCAAGGCCAATTACTTGGCAAATATTCTCAAAATCCCTTTCTGATCGCTTTGAACATGAATCTAATTTTTTGGGTCGTCTTACTAAGCTCAAATAGTCAGGCACAGTACAAGACTATATTACAGCCTTTGAAGCATTAGCATTCTGCACAGGAGGTCTAGCAGATGAATTCTACTTGGAATGTTTTATTAGTGGTCTCAAAGACACCATACAAACACACGTCCGGATGCACCACCCAGCCACATGGATGGCAGCTTGCGTGATGGCTCATGAAGTGGAACGCGCATTAGCGGCCCAGTCGCCCCTTCCAAATTTCATAGCCAAGGGTTGCCCCACCCAGGCTTCGAGCACTACTCAAACACTTAAGGTTCAAAAGTTGTCACCAGCAGAAATGGCGGAAAGAAGAAAGCAAGGATTGTGTTACTACTGTGATGACAAATACTCCCCAGGGCATAAATGCAAGGAACCCAAATTCTTTCAAATTGATGCTACTAAGGAAGCCCCACCCTTTGAGGTACCAGAGGAGGAAGATGAGGACAACCAGCAGGACAATGAGCTCACAACTACACCAGAAGAACTAGTTATCTCGCTCCATGCTTTGGCAGGCATTTCTTCTCCCCAAACTCTAAAAATCAGAGGTTTTGTTAAACATTTCCATGTAGTAGTCTTGATTGATAGTGGTAGCACACATAACTTTATCCATCAAAGAGTCATAGAAGTAGTGCATTGTTTTTTCAGAGAAATCTCTAATTTCTAGGTCCAGATTGCTGATGGGGGGACAATGAAATGTGATGGCTGCTATGAAAATGTCAAACTTCAGATGGGAGATTACCACCTAAAGACCCACATGTTTTCCATCAACATGGGTGGGTGTGACATTGTCTTGGGGTTTGAATGGCTCCACACACTCGGCCCAATAACAATGGATTTACAGGAGTTACATATGAGCTTTAAGCAGAATGACCACACACATACCCTCCACGGACTCCAGGTAGGTGCTCCTTCTATCATCAGCTCGCATTGGACGGAAAAGTTGTTTAAAAAGGGCCACCATGGAGTTATCACCCAATTTAATGCCATCCAAGCCTTCGAGACCACTTCTCTTCATATTCATCCTGAGATGCAACAGGTCTTAAACAACCATCTGCAGGTATTTGATAAACCTCATGAGCTTCCACCCTTGAGAGGGGAACATGATCATAGCATTACTTTGGTCCCAAGGGCACAACCACCAAATGTGCACCCATATAGATACCCTTTCACCCAAAAGAATGAAATTGAAAAATCATCAAGGAACTCCTAGAAGCCAGTGTCGTTCATCCTAGCATTAGTCCTTATTCATCGCATGTGGTCATGGTGCTTAAGAAAGATGGGGAATGGCGTATGTGTCCGGACTTCAGGGCCCTCAACAAGTTGACGGTCAAAGATAAATTTCCCATCCTAGTTGTTGATGATTTGCTGGATGAACTAAATGGGGCATAATTCCTTACTAAGCTAGACCTTCACTTGGGCTATCACCAAATTCGCATGAAAGAATTAGACATTCCAAAGGCTGCTTTCCAAACTCATGAAGGCCATTATGAATTCCCGATAATGCCATTTGGTCTTTGTAATGCCCCATCCACTTTTCAGAGCCTCATGAATCACCTGCTCAAACCATATCTTAGAAAAATTTTCCTTGTTTTCTTTGATGACATCCTCATCTACAACCTCACCTGGGAAAAACATCTTCAGCATGTAGA
Source organism: Pinus tabuliformis (assembly GCA_031772625.1). NCBI lineage: Eukaryota > Viridiplantae > Streptophyta > Pinopsida > Pinales > Pinaceae > Pinus > Pinus tabuliformis. The sequence goes on along the minus strand of CM062819.1, from coordinate 1,779,355,090 downwards.
CTTGCTCTTGCAACTGCTCCAGAAGCATAAATTATTTGTCAAATTGTCCAAGTGCTCTTTTGGCATGAAAGAAGTTGAGTATTTGGGCCACATTGTGGGGCATGAAGGTGTCAGGGTGGATCCCAAAAAGATCCAGGCAATGCAGGATTGGCCCCAACCAAAGACCTTGAAGAGTTTGAGAGGATTTTTGGGTCTCACCGGCTACTATCGCAAATTTTTCCACAATTATGGTTGCATTTCTAGACCCCTCACTCATCTTCTCAAGAAAAATTCATTCGTTTGGAATGATGAAGCACAACATGCATTTATAGCTCTCAAACATGCCATGTGTTCTACTCCCGTATTGGCACTACCCGACTTCACCAAATCTTTTGTGATTGAATGTGATGCTTCAGGTATGAGTATTGGGGTTGTCTTAATGCAGGAAGGTCGACCCTTGGCCTTCACTAGCTAACAACTAAGTGGGAAAAATTTGGAAAATCTACCTATGAGAAGGAGATGATGGCCATGTTACATGTAGTGGATACCTGGAAACCATACTTATTGGGGCGGCGTTTCCAAATCCGCACAGACCATCAAATCCTTAAATATTTTTTGGAGCAAAACCTATCCTCACCACAACAAAATAAATGGCTAGCCAAAATGTTGGGATATGATTATGCGATAATTTACAAGAAAGGGTGTGGAAATGTCGTAGAAGATTCTTTATCACGCCAATTTGAGGAGGAAAGCACCCTGCTAGCAATCTCTCTTCCCATTCTAGACTGGATTGAAGAGGCTCACAAGGAATGGTTTTCACATCCTTCACTCTCCCAACTCATTAATAAAATGTAAGCAGATCCAAATTCCATAGTGGGCTACTCTTGGTACGATGAGATTCTTCGCTACAAGGACAAAGTAGTGATATCACCAACATCCACCCTCAAAAGTCGCATTTTATCAGAGTTGCACTCATCTCCCACTGCAGGCCATTTAGGCTTTCAGAAGATTTATGCTTGCACTTGGCGTTCATTCTTTTGGATAGGCATGAAAAAGGAGATTCTTACTTTTGTAGTTGGATGTGATGTGTGTCAATGTCACAAAGGAGAAACAGGCAAATCCATAGGCACTTTATAGCCATTGCCCATCCCTGCCTCAATCTAGATGGATGTTTCTATGGATTTCATTACTAGTCTTCTGAAGTCAGGCAACAATTCAGTCATCATGGTGGTTGTGGACAGACTTTCTAAGTATGCTCATTTTTGCACCCTACCCCACCCTTTTACACACACTTTGGTGGATCAATATTTCATGGACCAGATCTTCAAATTGCATGGCATTCCCACTTCCATTGTGTCTAATCGTGACTCGATCTTCACCAGTAACTTTCGGTAGGAACTCTTCAAGCTACAAGGTACCCAAATACAACTTAGTACTTCCTATCATCCCCAAACTGATGGTCAAACTGAAGCAGTCAACAAATGTCTAGAGACATACCTTAGGTGTTTCACTTCAGAAAAGCAACATCTATGGGAACAGTGGTTACCTATAGCCGAATGGTGGTATAATACTAACTATCATGCCACCACCAAGATGAATCCATATGAAGCAGTTTATGGTCAACTCCCCCCTTCGCCTACTTCTTATATCCCAAGATGATCTAAGGTACAAGCATTGGATCAACTCCTACAAAACTGTGCAACCATGCTTGCCCACCTCAAAGATAATCTCCATCAAGCTCAAAATCATATGAAGCAACAGGCAAACCAACATCGTTCAGAGCGCACATTTGAAGAAGAGGATCAAGTATTCTTGAGGCTGCAACCATATAAGAAAACATCACTCAAAGACAAGGGTTTTCAGAAATTATCTCCAAAATTCTACAGACCATATCAAATACTTCAGCGCATCAGAGAAGTAGCCTACAAGCTAGCCTTGCCACCCACTGCAAAAATCCATCCCATCTTCCATGTCTCATGCCTCAAGGAAGTGGTCGGGAACAATTCCAGAATTCAAACCAATCTACCAAAAATGGATGAAGAAGGTTCAATCTAGCTCCAACTTGAACAGGTTCTTGACACGTGAGAATGACACCTGCGCAGCCACACGATCAAGGAAGTCCTCATCAAGTGGAAAGACACCTCTCTAGAAGATGCAAGCTGGGAACCAGCCACTGTTCTTCAGAAGTTTCTGTAGCTTCAACCTTGAGGACAAGGTTGTTTTTATGTAGGAGGGCATGTTAGGGTTCAACTCTAACCCCGTTATTTATGTAATAGGGTCGAGCCATAGTTATAGTTAGTTAAAGAGTCAATAAAGCCCATATTAATAATTGTAAGTGGTTGACCCGTATTTAAAGAAGGGACCAAAGTTAGTTGCAAATGGGCTAGGGTATTAGATAGATGGTATTAATAAGAACCATGGTATTGCATATATGAATCCTAGATAAAGGATAGAGACTCCCCATTGAGGAGAGTCATGTCTTACTTTGTAATCAAGCCCTGCTCTATTGGAGGTTGCCCCCTCAAAGAGGCAAGTGAACATTGCGTTCCTTTCTAAATAATAAAACACATGCTGTTATTTCTCATCTGTTTTGTGTTATGGGTTGCATTTCTTCCCATATTTGGTATTCTAGCATCTTCTCGCAGGTTAAGAGCATAACAGATGACAAACCCTAGACTTGTGATGGACCAAGTTCTAAGTACAACAATAGAGACCATTCTATCAACTATGAAAAGACAACTAACATGAACATAAAACATCATATAGATTTAGCAGACTTGGTGTAGCATCAAGAATATGTAGCATCAAATGTGTAGTATCAAGAACAGGACATTTGAAATGTGGTATCAAAACTAAGTGTGACATATAGAGACATAGAGATATAATTGAGACCCTGTATGTACTTACGTTGTACTGCAAAAACATATGTCAAAGATGATATTAATATCTCAAATATAAACACTTAATCATACATACCTTGTTGTAGGAGACTTACCCTTGACTGTTGATGTGTGGTCCTTACTGTAGTGATCCTTGAATGCATGCTTCTTCTCGTCTTCTAGAAGCTCTATATTGAATTTGTTGTATCTATGTAATTTTGGATCTCTAGGGTTTGAAATTTCATCTTGTGGTAGACCTATGATTCCTCTTTCCAACCCACATGTCTAATCAAGATTGGATTCTTCAAGAAAGAGTTATGCCTAATTTCCCACAATGACCAGATTATAGACGGGTTCAGTAGAGTGAACTTGTACGAAGTGCCACGTGTCATTGTTGCAACCAGGCCCTGGAAATGCTACTCAACAAACTAAACTCTGTCCTCTTTGTGTGACTATTTAAGAATTTGAATCCAATCCTCAGAGAGAAATTTATGAAGATTTTCCTAATGTCACATGTTTGACATGGAATTCGGGAGCCTACAAAAAACCTGACTTCCTCATATTATATCTTTGAAAATATAGCGAACGAAGATTTGAAATTCGGTCACGAGGTTCATCAAGATTTCGGATCAAATGGATTTTAATTTCAACTTCTGAAGCTTTGCAGAAAAAAGTGCTATAGCAAAAATTCTATAATGACCTATTTGAACTCACAAAATCTGATCAGGTGCTCATGTCCTAAGTGTCGTAAAAATGCTCAAAATTCAAGGTGCTCAGAACTGGTTCAAAGCTGAATGACTGGAAATTTCTCGTCCTCCTGATTCCGGAGCCACAAACGGTTCGAGAAACGGTCGCCGTATGAGGAAGATATGGCCAAAAGAATATTTTGCCCAAAACATTAGAAAATTTGAATTTTTAAAAAAAAATTAAAAAAAGAATATTCCGTAGAATATTCCTTGGAATATTCCAAGGAATATTCCCTTTCAGCAGCCAATCATAGGCCACCACGTGGCCCTAGATGACGTCAGCAAACAATGGCGTATGTAAAAGAAATGGTTTTGGCCTTAGTCGGATTTGAACACGAGACCTCCCGCAAGTAAATCCACCGGCTTACCGTTGGCTGTCTCATTTAACATGTGAACGGCAAAAAATATATTTAAAGTTTAAAATGCGTGGGCGGGAAACCAAAGGGGGCCAGGCCCTAAGGGCCTGCCCCTCCCATACCATACGACCAGGTGCCGAGAACCAAGGGCTTAACCCAACCGCCAGCACTAACCGCCGGGCACGCAATCCGAGGAAACGGTCACATGCACATTTAATATAACAGCAGTTCAATTGGTAGATTATTTGGCGGAGTGCCAAATTTGGCGGTCCCGCCATATTTTTCGGGCTTAACTGGCCGTCACTAAATGTAACTAGGGTTTTGTTAGGCCAAACTGGCAGTCAGGAGTAAATGGCCATAACTTTGGCCTAGAAAGTCGGTTTTGGACGAATTTTTTTTATTTATTTTGGGTATTTTCGACCTTATGAAGCCATTGGTGTAGGTATTACAGCCATCAGAGGTCATTTGCATACATTTTGGAGCCGTGAAAGTTCTAGGAGCCACCAGGGGCCAGTATTAGGAAGACTTTACAGGGTTGCAAGTATCCATTGGAGGCGATCCAATAGTCAATCCTGAAGGATTCAAGTGTTCTGAATCCATTTATACCATCTATTTCTCTTGTAGATTCTTCTATTCAGCTGTATTTTCAATTTGATCATTTTATAACAACAAGGACAAGCCCATTTGGGGACTTTGGACCCAGCAGATGTAGCCCTGGAGGGGGTGAACTTCTTTATCAACTTCTTTTGCATCTGTGGTTGGTTTATTTTGCAGAACAAATTCGTTTTAATGTGTTAAACAGTAAAAGGAAATAATTCTGCTATGCTTAGATGGGTCATAAACAGCTGAAAATTTCATGTGTTTCCTTTCTGCAAGACATGGAAGTCTTTTAATCATGTTTATTTCTGAATTGAATACCTTGCAAACAAATTTCAAGTAGTTTCAAATTCAGATCAAGTTGGTATCAGAGCTAGATTGTTGCTTCTTTGTATCAAAATCAGTCAAATAATCTATAGACAGAGCCTGAAATGAGCGAGGAAGCCTTCGAAATGCTCTTGTTATACAATTGCAAAGTAGATAAATGCTTTTTTCAGTCAATCTCTGGTGTAGTTGTCTTTTGATTGTTTTTGTGCAAAGATCTTCTAATTGTCTTGCAAGTATTGATGCTTACCAGGTTGAAACTTAAAAGAGGGGAAGGACAGTTGACTAGAGAACGAGAGAATCCTCAGTCAAGGAAGGCCAGAGAGCCATCACCTCCACCTTCAATTTCACGCTCAAGAGTCTCAGCAGAAGCTTCAAGGATGTCTGAACATGAAGGAGAAATTCCTATAGAGACAGATCCAAGAGAAGAAGAAAGAGTCTTCAGAAAGAGATCTCACTGAAATGGTGAGGATATTGTACCAAGAAAGAAATGAGAAATTGGCTGGAGAAGGGTCCAAACATCCACATGAAGGAGAGGGCTCTTCAGGAGGTAATAAGGATGATGATCATTCCAAGAAAGGACATGGAGGTAATGGTGATCCACCACCCCCATCTTCACCTTCTTCCTCTTCATCCTCGTCTTCTTCTGTTCATAAGCATAGATCCTCTGGAAAAAGTCCTTTTTTGAAGCTTGATGTAAAATTCAAATTACCTATGTTTAATGGTGAAGTGAATGCAGAAAAGCTTGACAACTAGATTAGGCAGTTGGAAGTTTACTTGAGGATCCAAAATATGCACGATGATGCCACAAAGATTCAGTTGGCTTCTTTGAGAATGGATGGAGCAGCCTTGGTCTGGGGGGAGGCCAAGACTAAAGAGGAGATCAAGAAATTTGGTAAGGTTACCTTAACATGGCCTGAATTTCTGTTAGCCATTAAAAAACAGTTTTATCCTCTTGCTCACATGCAGAAAGCCATTATGAACTGGCAAAATTTCAGACAACTTAAGGGTCAGAGTGTCCAAGACTACACCCAAGAATTCAGGAGAAGGGCTCTCTTGTTAGGGGTAGATTTACAGACCCAAGAAACCTTGCTGAAATACATTGGTGGCTTGCATAGCTACCTTGGACATACCATCTTGATGTTTAACCCTACTAGCCTCGACGAGGTTTGTGTCCAAGCTACCCATTTAGAGGCAAGGGGAAAAAACACATTTGAAGAGGGTAGAAACAAGCCCCCCAAGGGGAAAAGCAAAGAGAAAACCTCCAAGGGAAAGGGAAAAAAGAATGCATCTGTCAAGCAAGAGAGTGAGAAAGTGATCTGTAAACACTGTTCTAAACCAGGCCATGAGGAGAAAAACTGTTGGAAATTACATCCTGAAAAAAGACCTCAATCTAACAAATCCAAAGGGAAACAGAAAACTGTTGTTGCTACATCTAAACCACAAGATTTAGGGGAAGATTCAGGTGATGAAACCAAAATTCCAGCCATGGGTTTGAAAAAATTGAAGGGAAAAGAAATTGAAACTCAAGCCAGCACTAGTACCTCAAACTGCCATGTACAAGCCCCTAATGAGGAAGAAAGAATTGAACTGTTTCATGTGACAGTGATTTCAAAACATACTAAGATTGACACACTTTTTGATAGTGGGTCACAAGCAAACCTTATATCAGAGGACTTGGTCAAGCAGCTTAAACTTGAGACTGTTCCACATCCAAAGCCATATCCAATTGGATGGATTTGCAAGGATGCAAATTTACAAGTTTCAAGAAAGTGCACATTGTGCTTTGCAATTACTGCACATTTTATTGACACAGTTGAACTTGATGTGGTACCTTTTGATATAGCAGGAATTGTTTTGGGAAGTCCCTACTTGTTTGACAGGAAAGATATCTTTCATTGCCATGAAAACAAATATCATATTTTCAAAGATGGCAAGGAGTTCATTGTTAGAGCTCATCGCAAGAATACAAATATAGCGATGGTGAATGCAGGACAGGTAAAAAGGTTGGTCAATTCAAGTAAGAATTTTGTTCTTCTTATGATTAAGCCCAAGGTTGATGTGAATCATGAGTCATTTGAAAATTGTGATCCAAAACTTAAATCAGATCTGTATGATGTAGTTGATGCATATCATGAGATGTTTCAGGAGCCAACCGGTTTGCCTCCTAAGAGGGAGATTCAACATGAAATCCATTTGCATCCAGATTGTCCTCTTCCAAACATAGGAATGTACCGCATGTCTATTATGGAGAATGATGAAATAAAGAAGCAAATCAAGGACTTGTTGGACAAGGGTTTCATAAGGCCAAGTACTTCGCCATGTGGGTCACCGATTGTATTGATTCCAAAGAAAGATGGCACTTGGCGTATGTGTGTTGATTTCAGGGCCTTGAACAAGATAACGGTAAAGAATCATTACCCACTCCCAAGGATAGATGATTTGCTAGACCAGCTGAAAGATGCCCGATATTTCACTAAGTTAGACTTGCGTAGTGGATATCATCAAGTAAGAATTGAAGAAAGTGACATTTGGAAGACAACGTTTAAAACCAAACAAGGACTCTTTGAGTGGCTTGTGATGCCATTTGGTTTGTGCAATGCACCTGCAACTTTCATGCGGGTAATGGATGATGTCTTGCGTCCTTTTCTTGATGATTTCGTTATTGTCTACTTAGATGATATCTTAATTTTCAGCAAGTCTAGAGAAGATCATGTCATGCATGTTAAGAAAGTACTTGATGTTTTGAAGAAGAATCAGTTATTTCTTAAAATGTCAAAGTGTGAATTTGGAAAGACTTCTTTGGTTTATTTGGGACACATAGTAGGAGGAGGTGCTTTGAGAATTGATCCTGCTAAGATTGAAGCTATTGTGAAATGGCCTACTCCCAAATCCATAACAGAGGTAAGAAGTTTTTTGGGTGCAGCTCAATATTGGAGGAAGTTTATCTCTAACTTCTCTTCTATAGCAGCTCCTATGCATGCAGTGACAAGTGTGAAGCATGCTTTCCAATGGGGAGGCAAGCAGCAAAAAGCTTTCAAATCTTTGAAAGAGAAGATTAGTTCAGCTCCAGTCCTTGCATTACCGGATTTGAGACAGCCATTTGAGATACAAACTGATGCTAGTGATTATGCTATGGGTGCAGTTCTTCTACAGTAGGGTAAGCCTATTGCTTTTCATTCTGAAACTTTTAATGGTGCTGTTGTAAATTATCCTACATATGATAAGGAGTTGTATGTGTTGGTACAAAGCGTCAAAAAGTGGAAACACTATTTGATGGGCAAAGAAACGGTTATACATACCGACCATCAGCCCTTACAGTACTTGCAATCACAAAGCAAGTTACAACAGTCACGACACTTCAGATGGATGGGTTTCTTGCAACAGTTCCATTTGGTAATAAGGTACAAGAAAGGTACTTTGAATAAGGTTGTTGATATGCTTTCAAGGCCTATTATTGGTGCTGTTACTTTACTTAAGAATGATTCCATTGTACATGATAGTTACATAGAACAATATGCATCTGATGATGACTTTGAAGATGTGTATGCTAACTTGAGTAAAGGGAATCATGTAGAGGAAAATGATTATCACATGCATAACAATTTGTTGTTTCATTTGGGCAAGTTGTGTATACCACAGGGGGAGAGGATAAATGTCATAAAAGAAGCTCATTCTTCTCTTATTGCTGGCCATTTTGGTGTGAGCAAAACAGTTGCACATCTACAAAGGTATTGTTATTGGCCTCGCATGGTAGATTTTGTTTCAAGGTTCATAAGAGGTTGTTCATTATGTGCTACAAGCAAGCCTAGCAATAGGAATCTTGGTTTGTATACTCCTTTGTCGGTACCTTCTAGACCATGGGAGAGCATCTCTATGGATTTTGTAGGAGGTTTGCCAAAATCTAGAAAGTAGCATGATTATTTATATGTAGTAGTTGACTGTTTCAGCAAAATGTGTATACTTATGCCTTGTAAGAAAACTATAACTGCTGAATTATTTTTTCATCATGTATGGATTCACTTTGGTTTGCCTACTTCCATTATTAGTGACAGGGATTCCAGATTTGTGGGGAATTTTTGGTCCAACCTATGGGAGATGATGGACACAAAGTTGAAGAAAAGTACTGCTTTACATCCGCAAACAGATGGACAAACTGAAGTTGTGAACAGAACCATTGTGCACCTCTTGAGAGGTTATTGCAGCAAGCATCCCAAGCTTTGGGATGAACATTTGCACTACATACAACATGCTTACAACCGTGCCAAGCACTCTTCCACAAACACCTCACCGTTTGAAGCTTGTTTTGGTTACTTGCCAAAATCACCTCTTGATTTCATTCTTGAGAAAGATGTTGCCATTGAGGGACATAGTGATATTGACAAAGCTCGTTCATTCATTGAAAGAATTCAGCAAATACATCAGCAAATTCAAGAACAGCTTGAGAAGAGTCAAGGCAAGTACAAGGAAAGACACGACAAGCATAGAGTCGATCACAAGTTTCAAGAAGGGGATGAGGTATTGTTGTGGGGAAAAGTATCCGATGCGGATGACACTAACCCTTTCTAAAGGTGACAGTCTTTAGCAACAACTGAATGATAAAGTTTTCATGTTCCACTTTATGAAAGCACAGAGAGAATGGAAAGAGGGTCAACCAACCTGGTGTCTTGCGCTTAGTCGATCCTTGTCCTTCTCGCTTTGTATCCTATTCCCAGCTCTTTGCTCTCCAAGCCGATCCAGCTACACACAGAATCTGCACAGCAAAAGGGAGCAAACTACGAGATACAAGCAATCATAATTGAAGCATGGATTAGGTTGCATCAAATATACATGTAAACACAAAAGCATCTATGTAAAACAAGTATATAGAAGAACATGCAAACTTTATTGATAGAAAGTAACAGGGTTCCAGAGGAAGTTACAACCAATGATGTTGGCTCCAATCCAGCAGCACCTCCTCGGCAGCAAGAACTCTCTTCTTCACCTCTAGTAAAACAATCACCCAATAATCCTGGCAGTATACCAACAGCACCTCCTTGCTTAAACAAAATTCCAGCCTCCTCAGACCTCATAGAAGAGCTCTATATATAGGAGGGAAGAGGAAAGGATGAGTCAGCTGGAGGCTGGCATATAGCTGACTAGTGTCCTCTCCATCTTCAGTTAATCTTCAGTTCTTGAGTCCACTTGGAGATCCTTGGTTACACATGGTGATCAAGTACCTCTTACTCATCACAAGGCGCTGGTCCAGTTAGCCTTAGTCTAGCTCAGCTCTTCCTTTGTGTCTTGGCCCTGTTTGCACTTGTTTTTGGCTGATTGCTTGCTGGTTAGTGTACTTGCTGTAGACCACTTCTCCTTGACATTATTCCGCCTCAGTTGTGTGATGAAATTGTAAACGTTCTTTCAGTATTTCTTGTTTCAGTTACAATTTCCCATTGTGAAAAGCGAACCTAGTAGCTATGGCCTCTTAGATCCTGAATTGTAAAAGCATTTTTGTGGTCTTATGAGTTAGTGTTATTACTGTTCATAGCTGTTTAAGTTGGTTTGTTTTCACTTTATGGTTTGAATTCATATATTTTTGGTGTAAAACAAGTACCTGTAAAGCGTCTTTTCATTTAGACAATACTTGTTTGTTTACGCTTCAAATTGAATTCGAAAGTCATACAACAGTTTTCCTTTTGTTAGCATCAACATTAAAGGAAAAGAAAAGAAATACGTGCATCTTGCATTTGCATTTTTGATAAGTTTGGGTGTCTGATCTAGGAGAAAGTGCATTAGTTTGTGCTTGGTGCTCTGTGTGGAAAGATATTGTTTTTCTCTCCCCTCAGTAGTTAGGATTTTCAAAGCTAAAAGGATTGTGAAAGCTTGCTTATCATTTTAGCTGCATTTAGGAATTTGTACCAATACATCTCGTGGTGATCCTGAAAGACAAACTGATAAAAAGATCAACTTAAAATATATTGAATGAATCTAAAAACGCATTGTAACATAACGCTCACAATAGAGGTCTAGGTAGAGACGTTGTTATAGCTCCAAATCCCACTCTTATGGTTTGTGATGCTGCACTCATGGCCTAGGGCAACCCCTCCTTCCAGACCTGGTCCAAAAATTTAAAAAACAGTGTTTTATTCCCTATACGCGACATTGCCCTGAGTTACACGCGTGTACACGCGGGTCTGTCATACCCAACCCGCGTGTATCTATTAAAACACTTAAAAAATATATAATTTCCTCTTTTTCGGGCGGTGATCGCGGGTTTACCTGCTGGATCACCTGTTAGTGCCCGTGGCCCAACTGTTCCCAACCAACTCCTAACTAAAAAACTACTTTGGAGAGGGTATAAAAAGACATCAATGGGAAGGCCAAGGGAGGAGAGAGAAGAGAGAGCAAGATTATTATGCTGAGATTTTTCCCTTAGATCAGGTCTGAAGTCCTTGGTGCTGTCTGCACTTCCCCCATCTTGCATAGGAAACCCTTGTTTCCATGTGTATTGATGATCATTCATCCTTGGTATCATCATTGGAGTAGGACTTGGAAGGAGCTCTTGTCGAAAGCTTGAGGCTGGAACGAATCCGGGAGGAAGCTTGCTTGGAGCCTGCTGAAGGTGTTCAGGTGATATCTTTCTGATATCTGTACTTTATTTGCCTTTATTTATAAAGAAACACGTCTTTGTTCCCGAATAATCTTTCTTTATGCTTATGAAATTCGTGTGTTGAATTCTAGTGAAAGTGGTTACTTAGAGATTTTTTATAACTAACTTTATAGCATGAAGATGATTTATACATAAGTATTTGTACAGGTACTGTTGTGTTCTTTGATTTGTTTGTCTTGCAGGTCAAAGAAAGAAGAAGGGAACTCCAAGGAGGGTTCGCACCCTAACGGTCTTCTCGAACGTAGGACCATTGGTATGTGCCCTAAACCTTAGAATTTGCTTAAAAGTAAAGATGATGGCTGTGTGTGTTTCTTTAAATAAGCAATTTTCAGTCTGGTAGAGTCTTAGCCCAAAGGACCCTAGGGGTACTTTCCCTTAAACCAGAATTGGCGACTCCACTGGGGACAACACTCTTGTTGTTCCTAGTTTGGGTAGTCCTCAAGCCAATCGAGGCTCAGCCCCTCTGTTTATTGGTTTTGACTGTCTGATATTTTCTTGAACCCAAGCTTTTCCAGTTTTCAGTCTGTGTTTTTTTATTTTTCTTGAAAGACTTCAGATATGCCTTTTGCCTGGATTACAGAAGCGTATATACGCTAGTTGCACTAAGTGAACCCGCGTATATGCATGTTTCCTTAGTTTCCGTCGCGTATACACGCATTCTGCAAATATTTGCAGGCGCGTATAGCACATTATTTTCAAGATTTATAATTTTTCTTTTTGCTGAATGTTTTTCTGGTAGTTTGGGTCAGTGTCAAGCAGTTATCTCTCCTGTAATAGTTCCCTGTTTGACAGGGGGCATCTTGTTCCGAACTCTCTCTAGTTTTAAGGAGTTCTAGTCTTGTTTTTCGTTGATTGCAAGCGTCATTGATTTTTGACACACAAGATTTCTGTCTAAGAATCTTGATTGCTCTGTTTCGGCAGAGTGAGAAGATTGTTTTCAATCTTTGTGTCCATTTTGTTTTCGTGACATTTGTGTTTGCTTAACGGAATCATTTTTGAGACCATTTGCTCCTTCTTTTCGAGAAATTTGTTTGTTACCATTTTTCTTGAAATTTGTCTTTTGATATTTTGGACTTTCATTGCTGCTTTTGATTGTCAAAAGCGTTTTCGAACACATTTTATTTTTGTTGAGTTTTCATCATTTGAAAGGTGTCAATTCACAAAAGTGTTTGGTTGCTTGTTTATCGATCATTGCTATCAGTTTTTGAGAGCTCTACCTTGAAAAAGACTTTTTTGGTTTGATTGAAAGAAAATCTTTTGAAAGTTTTGAGTTTCGCTTTCTTAAACTTGCTTTTCGTTTGATTTCCTTTTTGCGAAGTGAAAGTGCTTTGTTTTTATCTTAAAACTTGTTTTTATTGTTTGGACGAAATGATTGGTAACACATCATCTTCTATCTAAGCATTTTAGTGGCAAGACAAAATTTGGTAAAGCAACAACTTTCCTTCTTTGTTTGCAGAGTAGTCTTAAAATCTTGCATTCACATATAGTTCTTGCATTAGCATAGCTTTGCATCCTCTTTTAGGCATGCATAGTTTTGTTAGCTTTTGTGAGTGTGGAGTTTGAAAAGAAAGCAAAAATTTTGTTTAATTTGAAGTACATCTGAACCTCATAGAAATTGCTCTTCATCGAAACGAAAAAGTGCATGTGCATGTAGTTAGGATAGTTTCTTTTTGCGTCCTAAAAACACCACAAGTTTCACTTTCGTTACCTTTGACTTAAAGAACAGCCTAATAAAATCAAGCGCTTAATTAAAATCCACTAGAACTTTTTGTTTTAGTTATTACACCAACAAGTTTAGGATTTTAGGGCCTTGGATTAGGCGAGTGGAGAGTTAACTCTCCAAGGCCACACAAAACGTCAAACATAAGAGTCTGATTAAAGAGAGTAAATCCAATAGCGTTAGGAAGACCAGGAAAGCTCCGGATCTGGGAGTTAAGCACGAGGGTCTGTGAAGACAGGGAAGAGAGATACCCCCTCTCCTACTTGTCCGAACTTACCTCACGACTGTTCCGCCTGGCTTCTGTGACGATTTGGTACCCATAGTTGCCTCTCCTAGGGATCTGCATAGGTGGCTGCGGAGGGGAATCCCGTGGCACCTAAGGTCGACGTTGTATCACTCTCGACGGTACTTCCGGAGGGCACCCTTGCGAAGCTTGGGGGCTTGCACCGGCACAGGCTGTTGTTAGGAGGTCAGCGTAACTTCCTCTGATACCTTCGCTGATAGGACTGGGCCCTCATCATCCCAGACTATCTTCGGAAGGCCCTTTGATTCACTTTCTCGTATTTTGGTGTCCGGTCTCAATCACCCGGAGTGGAAATACTTGAAAGTTGTTTGACTGGCTGTATCTTTAGGAACTTTATAGTGTGTGCTCTTTGCTCCTTGTATATAGTTGGCTTTAGGTATGTTTGTCTAGTCACATTTGGACTTTGTGTTCTGAGTGACTGGCTTGCTGCTCTACCGATCTTGAAAGGCTTTTGGTTGTTCTTTCAAAAGTTGTGGAGTTGCCTCCTCAAGGGCAAAGGTTTTGATTGCTTATCCATATTCTTTGAAGAGTTATTTCTATATTCCCGTAGGGGAAGGGTCTTTGGATCATTTTACTATGGCTAATATTCCTGTGGACACCAACCAAGGTACCCTTCCAAAAGGGGATCCTTGTGCTTTTCCTTTCTTTGGAAACGTTGGTACTCCCTTGATGGCCACTTTGAATATTCCTGGGTTGAATGTTGGACTACCCGTTTGGCTGTGGTCCACTCCGAATATTCCAAATGCTCTTGAAGCTTCTCAGATGAATGCTTTATTTCAGGGGCATCATATGGGTGCTAATTGTTCATTTTCTTTCAAAGAGAAATCTGGGATTCCTTCTTCTTCTCCTTCTTGTAATAAGAGATCTAAAAAGAGGAGAAAAAGGAAGTCAACGAAGAAGAATAATTCTATCCTTTCATCTTCAACCTCTGCGAGTCATGTTGGAGATGAGTCTTCAGCCGCTGCTAGTCATGCTGGGGGCACGAGTCTAGTCACTGCAAGTCATACTAGCACTTCATCTTCAACCTCTGCAAGTCATGTTGGAGATGAGTCTTCAGCCGCTGCAAGTCATGCTGGGGGCACAAGTCTAGTCACTGCAAGTCATACTAGCACTTCATCTTCAACCTCTGCGAGTCATGTTGGAGATGAGTCTTCAGCCGCTGCAAGTCATGCTGGGGGCACAAGTCTAGTCACTGCAAGTCATACTAGCACTTCATCTTCAACCTCTGCGAGTCATGTTGGAGATGAGTCTTCGGCCGCTGCAAGTCATGCTGGGGGCACAAGTCTAGTCACTGCAAGTCATACTAGCAAAGAGTCACCGACCTCTGCAAGTCATGTTCAGGACTCTCCGCAAACCACTGCTAGTCATGTTGGCGGAATGGAGGTTGATAAGAAACCTGGACGTAGAAGTTTTAAACCTAAGTTCCCTTGTAAGATATGCAAGGGAGACCATCTTACTCATTTATGCCCTGGTATTCCAGAGGTTCAAAGGATATGGTCTGAGTCTGAAAGTACTTCTGCTCCTAGATCTGATTTGGTTTCTCATCAATCCCATCAACCATCGGTTGAAAATGTGGTAGAGTCAGTGCAATCGCTGGCCGATTACACTCCTCTTTTGGGGGGTGAAGTGCCTAACAAAAGAGTCTGTTTGATCTCTAGTACAGAGTCTTCTAGTATAGGGGGCATTCCGGTTTCTTCGAATGTTCCCCCTCCAAGTTCTAAGAGTGTTTCCTTTGATTGGGATAGTCTTGTTGAGCCTCGTCTTCCTTCCGCTGCACCTTTCCAAATAAAGATCAGGGTTAATTCCACAAATGTCTATCGATGTATGGTGGATGAAGGATCCTCTACAAGTATTATATCCTCTTTGACTTGGAAAGCTTTGGGTTCCCCAAAGTTGTTGACAGCTCAGAGTCAGTTGTTAGCCTATGATAGAAGGCCTGGTGAATCTATGGGTGTTCTTCCTCAAGTGCCTATCACTTTAGGTGGGAAGACTGTCTTAATCGATATGATGGTGGTTGATAGCCCTTTAGACTTTAATATGCTACTTGGGCGTGATTATGTCTATGCTATGAATGCTGTGGTGTCTTCACTCTTTCGAGTAATGTGCTTTCCTCATAACGGGAATATTGTCACTATTGATCAGCTTGCATCTGATAATCATCACCCTAATTCGACTTTACTGCAGAATGCCCCTTGGTTTGTTCCAAGTGTTCAAGTAGACTCTACCCTGCCACGGGTGAATTATGTGGCATTGAATCCTCAATGTTCAATTGCTTCTAAGAAGGATCCTTTGACTTATTATTCTCCTTCTTGGGACTTGGTCCCGGCAGTTGACCGAGAGATTCTTCCTATAGAGACATGGGACCCTTTAATTCCCTCTTTTGATCCTTGTAGTTCTCATGATTTCTCAGATCTTGTTTTGCCTTCACAGGAGGAACTCTTTGAAGCCATGAGTTATGACTACCAAAGGAGTCCTTGGTTTCAGCCCTGCAAGGGGTTTATTCCGAAGAGCTATTATACGTAAGCCGAAAGGTTGCGTGGTTCCCTGTACCATATTGTATATATGAGGTACGCATTTTCAAGTTTTGTATTATATAACACAAAGATATTATATGAAGTTTATATGTGGGATGTATTAACTTCGTGTCTAGTGTTCCTATTTATGTTTACAGAACTTGGAAGATTTCTCCTTTGGAAGTTTATGGTTGGTCCGTTCTGACAGGTATTGGTTCTCAAAACTGGCATATAGGTTAGGTTTTTTCCGCCTGCATTGTGCACTTATCAGTTTCCTTTACCATATTGCCTTAGGATCGACCCCACCAAGTTATGGTGCGGAACCTTCTCATTGCTTAGAAGTATCATGACTTGTGTGGTAGAGCCTACCTTATCATGGGTGCCCTAGTTAGTACCTTGTTGTCACTTGGCACTCATGCTGATTTTTGTCCTTAGGCTCGGGAGTCCTCTGTAGTCCCGCCATGACTTATGTGTTGAATACTCATTCTTCTTTGCTTCTTCGTTTCGTTCTGGCCTTATACCCTAGAGGCTCCTATGTGTGTTGAGTTGTACTTTTGCATTGCATGTTGACCATTTGCACCTTTTGGCCTATAGCCGGCTTCACTTGGACTCGTGTTTAAGCCCACTTTTGACCATGACGTCTGCAAAAAATCAACCTTGCATACCCTTGACCTCTGCAGCTTGACATACCCAGATCCGTGGAAGGGACATACTTCTGAGTGTCACTGACCAGTTTTTCACCTCCCTGCATTGAGCATAGGAACGTTCCTTTCCCAGGAACTAGATCATCTGTTTCACCGACACTCGTTCTTTCCACTGTACCATAGCATTCTTTTATTCTTTTTCCGGCTTATCAGAAAAAGACAAAAAAATTAAATATTCCAAAAAGAGCGGGAACAGGGACATTATTTCCATTTATTGTTGGCAGCTAGAGTCAGTCGTGTCACCCTTGAACAAAGCACTCAAAACAAAGTCTCCTCCGCATGGGTGGGATTTAGTTTGACTTAGGTAAGCCATAACCTTGTTATCGAGTCAGTTCTCCCCCGATTGGTTATCTCTTCCAATCATATGGAGGGTTCGTTCGTGCCTCCTGCATGACGAACTTATACAGATTCATTATATGCTGCCACATAGTCACATTGAGTCGTGCTTTTGTTCAAGGGAAGTTAGCCTGAGTCGGCCTTTCTGCGGTGTCTCTTGACTCATTTTTCAGTCGGCCATCCCTGGTTGTCAGTATCATGTCTATCATCACATCAGTTATATTGGTCCTGCACTCGTGCCGGTTTGAGAAGGTCCTCATTGACTTCTTGCTGGCGGGTCTTGTCCTTATCGACGACGACACATTGCTCTGAGGGCAGACCTAGAGACCGCACCCTGGCCCTATTTTCATTATTGATAGGTCACCTTGTGCTCAGCATCGATCAGTATCATGGGTCTTTGACTGAGTGGTTTCCCTTGTGTTCGACATCAGCATACATTATCACACATTGGGATTCGTGCAGTACCTTGGTTTCCATTTGACCCTATTGGTGGATACCTCGCCTCTGTGTCAGCTTTCATTATTGGTTGGTTCAGAGGGTTTCTGCCGTGCGCTAGCTACATCTTGTGTACGCCGGAAACGTACTTCGGTTGGGTTACTACATCTTTTTTTTGTCCGATTCCTTCCACATTATTGGCCTACGGGTTACACTCGCGCTAGATTGATGGAGGATGCCTTAATGCCTTCCTTCTAGCGGATCTTTCCCTATCGACTCCGACTCATTGCTCTGGGGCAAAGATCTAGAGTCCATTTGGCAGTACCTTGGGGTTTGCAGTCATTAGTGGCAGATTCCTCGCTATCGACAGTGGGAAACCATCATTGTCTCCTGATTGATAGATTCTTACAGGTGTTCGACTTCAGCTCATCCATTCACACTTGTTAGATTGTACTGGGTACCTTGACGCTCATTATCATTATCGGTGAGTAGTCTCGCGTTTGTTAACGGTATACATCAATGACCGGTAATCAAACGATTTCTCACATGGTCGACTTCAGATCATTTATTCCCATGGTGTAGAAATGTACCACGGCGGTCGGTGAAGACCTCAGGTTGTATCAGCATCCATTGGTTCACTTGACAGTTGCTCCTGTTACTGCTCGTTGATACCACTCCACCTTATATGTTGCAGTCAGTCATGGCGACATTCTATATGCTGGCACCTGAGTTTGCAGTGTAGTACCATCCTATTCCATCATGTTCAGTTGGTACCTTATGGGATCAGTCTTTGATTTCAGTGATCCGTTGCATCTTTCAGCATCATTGACAGTTTTATATGTGATATTTAGACATGTACTTACTCATTATGATCAGATGATCCATTATGTATTTTACAGTCATTTATACTTGTATACTTAGTGGATCCGCTTGTACTTGATATGCGGACATGCTTTACTTTTCCTGAGCATGGGTATGCCCGCCTCAGACAGTGTTTCTTTCTGATCTCCTTTCGGTGGCTTGGCAGGCTGAATTTTGGTGAAGTCCTCCTCAGTTTTTCGGCAGAGTTCCTTTCCTTGTACTTACTTAATATATTTCGGCCATCATGTTCCCCTTCTGACCTCATATATTAGGGGGCATCTGTTATAGCTCCAAATCCCACTCTTATGGTTTGTGATGCTGCACTCATGGCCTAAGGAAACCCCTCCTTCCAGACCTGGTCCAAAAATTTAAAAAACAGTGTTTTATTCCCTATACGCGACATTGCCCTGAGTTACACGCGTGTACACGCGGGTCTGTCATACCCAACCCGCGTGTATCTATTAAAACACTTAAAAAATATATAATTTCCTCTTTTTCGGGCGGTGATCGCGGGTTTACCTGCTGGATCACCTGTTAGTGCCCGTGGCCCAACTGTTCCCAACCAACTCCTAACTAAAAAACTACTTTGGAGAGGGTATAAAAAGACATCAATGGGAAGGCCAAGGGAGGAGAGAGAAGAGAGAGCAAGATTATTATGCTGAGATTTTTCCCTTAGATCAAGTCTGAAGTCCTTGGTGCTGTCTGCACTTCCCCCATCTTGCATAGGAAACCCTTGTTTCCATGTGTATTGATGATCATTCATCCTTGGTATCATCATTGGAGTAGGACTTGGAAGGAGCTCTTGTCGAAAGCTTGAGGCTGGAACGAATCCGGGAGGAAGCTTGCTTGGAGCCTGCTGAAGGTGTTCAGGTGATATCTTTCCGATATCTGTACTTTATTTGCCTTTATTTATAAAGAAACACGTCTTTGTTCCCGAATAATCTTTCTTTATGCTTATGAAATTCGTGTGTTGAATTCTAGTGAAAGTGGTTACTTAGAGATTTTTTATAACTAACTTTATAGCATGAAGATGATTTATACATAAGTATTTGTACAGGTACTGTTGTGTTCTTTGATTTGTTTGTCTTGCAGGTCAAAGAAAGAAGAAGGGAACTCCAAGGAGGGTTCGCACCCTAACGGTCTTCTCGAACGTAGGACCATTGGTATGTGCCCTAAACCTTAGAATTTGCTTAAAAGTAAAGATGATGGCTGTGTGTGTTTCTTTAAATAAGCAATTTTCAGTCTGGTAGAGTCTTAGCCCAAAGGACCCTAGGGGTACTTTCCCTTAAACCAGACGTGTTCCAGCGTCGTTAAACGTAGTGACTGTCGATCTCTACGAAGGTGGGTGATTCCTCCTGAGGGACGATAGCACTAATACGGACTTGTGCTCCCGCGTACCGTCGCGTATATTGGGAGACCCCTATAGGCATTTATCCTTTATCCTTAGGAAGCCGTGTCGGCTGCCCTACTGATCGCGATGCAGTGAACACAGCATTCACGAAGATCGACCACCCGTACCGTAAAACGTATTCTGTGGTTTCGCGAAAGGTTTGGCACACCCTCTGCCTAGATCTCAAGAGTAGTTTCTTTTGGCCTTTTTCAAACTCTATAACTGAAAAAGTCCAACCGAGCATTTGTCACTTCGGGCTCGTTAATACATCGAAGGCGACTAGAGTCATCTTTAGCTTTTTCTCGACTCTTAAAACATGAAAAAGCAAAGTTGTGTCTAAAAGCGTCTAATAAAATTCATTCAATACGGAAACATAATTCCCCTTTTTTGTATTTTAGTTGATCAAGTAATCCGCAACCGTGGAGGAAAGTCAATTAAAACCCCGTCGTTCAGGGAGGCTTGCGAGTCAACCGCCTTTGTCTCCGGAACCGAGAGTAGTACGGACGAAGCGAACTCGCTTGACCAGGTCAAAATCTCCTTTTAAGGTTAGAACGGAAGTTCCAACAACATCTGAGATTCTGGTCACTCCCAATATTTCTGGAATCCCTGCCTCTATTGGAGAAGTTCAACAGCAACAGAAGGACAGTGGTACTGATCCTAGTCTGAAGACAAGTACTTGCATAACAGAACCAGTTCCATCTGAAATCGGTCCACAGAGTCTTGTTGTTCAAACGACTGTCGCTGTCGAAGCAACCCCTTCTTCGGCACCAGAAATCTTTTACGGACCTGATGGTCTTCCTCTTCCTCCTGGTCTAATTGCAATAGAGGAAATCGTAGAGGACCAGCAAGCAAATACTCCAATTCATTTTCGAGTAGGTACCCCTCTTTTTCCTTCTGCATCAGAAGTTTGTCTATCGCCACCAGAAGTTCCTGAAGAATCGTTAGGAAGTTTATTGGATAGACTTAAAATGTCTGAACAACCGTCGACATCTAGGACTGTGCCAAATGACACAGCGATAGCAGAAGCTCCTGCTGTCACTCCAACGATGTTTGCCGGCATACCAGCCGTCCCGACTAGCTCTCATCAGCTAGAAGGAGTCCACCCAGGGACTATTATGACAACTTGGTCTGTTCCAGTTTGTTCTTCCGGTATAATACCCAGTAATTCTTATGTTGAAACTAGACAAATTGATCCCTTTGGGAATCAGTTTGGGCCATCCAGCCCTCAAAGGCCATCTACACCCTTGAGCTCCGGATTGTTACCGTATGGGGGGAAATATGCCCTTTCACTTCCCCTTCCGGGGGGATACCCATACGGCAGTTTTCAACAACATTCAGGTTTGACTGAAGTAACGACGAATGGTTGGGTACCTATGTTACCCCAACAACCAAGAGTTGTATATTCCATGCAACAGTGTGTACCTATGTCTAGTATCCCGACGACGCCAGCAATTGTAACCGTGTCGCAAGTTCAATCGATGCCTGCTGTATGTCAACCCCAAGTTGTAATGCAACAGCCCATTGACCCTGCAACACAACCACAATCGCCAACTGTCGGGACGACACAGATACAAACGGGAACCATAACCCCGCATCTTGGTCCGTCGGTTAGTGTCGCACATCAAAACATGGCTTCACAACCATGGATGGTGCAATACCAACAACCTCAGTTTCAACAGGTATACCAGGGATCTGAGCAACAGATTTTTGCGAATAGTGGGCAACCCTATATTCAGAATGGGTTAAATCAACCACTTTACAGTGGCCAAGCCCACCAGCCGTATCAGTCATATCAACATCAGTTGCATTATGCTGGTATGCAAAGGCCTACTGCTCAGGCGATTCCATCGTATCCTGGGTACGCCTCGCCAAACCTGAATCAGCAGTTGCCATTCGTGGCGACCCTAGAATTACCAGATTTACATCGATTAATGAACGATCCAATCGCCTATGCCCATTGGTGGCCAGCGATTCCTCACAAACTTCCTTCGGACATTCCTAAATTCAATGGAAATCCTGGCGAAGACCCGTCGAATCATGTGATGACTTTCCATCTGTGGTGTTCGTCGAATACCTTGAATGATGATTCGATTAGGCTTCGCCTTTTCCAGAGGACATTGACTGGTCCGGCGGCTAAATGGTATATTGAATTACCTAGAGCCTCTTTCGACAATTTTAGTTCCCTAGCCACAACTTTCTTAACACACTTTCAGTTACCTATAAGGTACGAAACTGGAACAGAGATCTTAACCAATTTCAAGCAGACAACGGCCACACATATATCAGATCATATACATGAGTGGCGTCGTCGTCGCAGAATGGTAAAGACTTATGTTCCAGATCAGCTTTTAGCTGAGTGGTTTATAAAGTCGCTTCTTCCTGCTATAACAGAAGATGTGGCCAAGGGAGGCGTCGTAACAGAGGAGCAAGTTATTGCTCGTGCCCAGTATTTAGACTTAGTATATACTCAGTCTGGCACGCTCTATGACAAGATACCTGACGCCCCTAGACCGGAATTTTCAATTCCTCCCCCTCCTGGATCAAATAGTGACTCTCATGCCGGCGATGGTGTGATTGGCACTGCAAACGCAAAGTCAACACGGGATTCGTCTAAGAAAACCCGTAAGACTTCGAATCAAAATGAAAATGAAGAACTTCTTGCCTCGGAAGTAAGTGCCGTGTCGGACGACAAGGGCAAACAACTGAAGCAACCAGGAGACAAGAAGAAAAAGAAAGGGAGAAAAGGGAAACCCCCTTCGGGGTGTCATATATGCGATGAGGATCATTGGACAGCAGATTGTCCATGCAAAGCTGAGCTTAAAAGATTCTTTAAGAGTCCGAAAACCTCAATTGTGTTGACTGATCCGTTTCCTAATCCTGGTCAAAATCTGGTTGCTAATCAAAATGCTTCCCGATCCCAAGTGCTTATGTTGTCTACCTCAAAGCAGCAGAATAATGCCTTGACAAGGAATAAAGATTACCGAAATCCACAGCGGTCGAACAACAAGGCTGATAAACAACCTAGTAGTTCGACAACAACTTTGAATGAAGTTTTTCCACCCATCGTTCCTAAGCCAATAATAAACTCGCCAAAATCGACATTTAATCCTCGTGAAAAAATAACACAGGATTATAATATAATAGAGGACCTGACCCAATCGTCGTCCGCTATGTCGACACTTGAGGTAGCACAAAATTGCACCTCCCAAGAGCAAGCTTTATTATCAGCTATAAGTGGGATTGGCCCAATGGATTCCAATCTTGTGGCCTTTGACCATAAAGGATATGACCCTAAGTTACCAGCTCAACAAGCTTTCCTTATTAAAGTGAAAGCCCTCAACAAAACTGTGCATCGAACAATTATTGATGAGGGGGCATCTACATGTCTTATGTCGATGAATTGCTGGAAAAATTTAGGCTCACCACCCTTGTCGAAATCGTCAACGACGTTAAAAGCATTTGATGGACGATCATACACTCCATACGGGATTTTAAGTAACTTGCAAGTTGAACTGGGGGGCAAAACAGTAGAAGTTGATGTGGAAGTAATCGACGGAAACCTCGATTACAACATCCTACTGGGAAGGCCTTGGATATATGCCATGGCCGCAGTTGTGTCGACCTACTTCAGGAGGATTGTATTTCCTTTTCAAGGAAAAATTACAATCGTCGACCAACAAACATTTCTCCCCAACAGTTCTCAAGTTACGGGAAGCAGCACAATGATCCATGAAAGTAATCAATCACTCCAAAATATCGGAGTAGGTCTCCTAAAAGACCCTGCCTTAATGGGTACTTTTTCCCTACCGCCGGCAGGTAATCTAGCGGAAGTAGCCACAGTGGAAACCTACAATATGAAATCTTCCATATCCAACGGATTCAGAAGGTTCCTAAATATTTTGTCAGCATGGATCGTCGCCCTAATGGAAATACTGTAAATACAGTGGGCCCCGAGGACTGTTCTTATCTTGTGTCAACCTCGTTAAAAAATGAAACAAGGAGTCGAGGATAGTTCCTATCTCAGGTCAACCTCGTTAAAAAATGAAAAACCATGAGGATAGTTCTTTTACAATGTCAACCTCATTAAAAAATGAAACAATCCCCTTTCCAGATCTCAATGGTAAACCTTCATTCCAATCAACAAAGTTGAATGCAATGAAGCTTGGGGGGCATGCACCTCGATTTGTATTATTATGCTGGGGGCATGCAAACTTATCACCGAGCAGTTTTAGCGTCATAGTTCATGCTCGTTAAAAAATAAACATAAGCTTTTGAGCAGTGTTTTGGTGCATTCAAGCTCTTTAAAAAATGAACCCAGTACCGGTAAAAAACCTTTTGAGATCGTAAATTCATCAGCCATAAAAGCCTTGGTCGTGTTTGTACACCGTCACCTCCACTTTTCATTTGGCCGATCATTCACTTCCATTTGTGTGTTTACCCATTTTGAGGAACATCTGCGAAGAGTGATTCCACCTAGCCATCCTCGTGACACTGCCGTGATTGGAAAATTCCAACCTGTA
The DNA here is from genome assembly GCA_031772625.1 of Pinus tabuliformis. Taxonomy (NCBI): domain Eukaryota; kingdom Viridiplantae; phylum Streptophyta; class Pinopsida; order Pinales; family Pinaceae; genus Pinus; species Pinus tabuliformis. The sequence goes on along the minus strand of CM062819.1, from coordinate 1,779,330,777 downwards.
CCTGGAATCAGTTGCTATCCCTGTTTATCACTCGTTCCTCAAAAGACGAGTCTTCTTTGAGCTCTTTTCACTGACTCGTAAAATATGAAAAGTTTGCCGAGTTTTTCGGCCTTCTAGCTCGTTAAACGACTGAAAGCTATCCCTCCTCTAGATTTTAATCTTTTTGGACCTGAGGGATTATTGCACAAAAGGATCGAGCGCTTGTCTTGTTCGGCTCGTTAAAAGTACCGAACAGCCATCCCTTCTGTATTGTTTTATACTTTTTCGGACTTAAGGGATTTGCTGACGAAAAAGGAATTATGGAGTTAACTTTTTGTACCTTTTTAGACTCTCTAAAAATGAAAAGGACCGAGTTTTCTTTATCGTTAGACTCGTTAAAATGATTAAATAGCGACAAACTTGTCTTTAGACGAGAACGAGTTTTCCTATCGCTAGGCTCGTTAAATCATAGCGATGGGCTTGCCCGAAGGGCAGGTTATAGAACAAGCATATGTTATCCTCCTCAAGCTTGACAAAAATAAAGAGGTACTGGTCAGAAATGACTGGGGAAAAATTGGGAGAACATCAAAGTTTAAAGGTAGCAAGTCACTCTTGGACATGACACTTTTCCTCCGTACCATATCGGGTTGGGTTGTTTCATTCACCGGTCTCATCACCATGGTCCTCGCCACACCATCCACATTTGGGGTAATGCTACCGATCCATCACGTCAGTGTCGTTATATGTTCAAGAGGGGTCATTCTGGAAGTGTCAATCGTGTCCCATCCACTACCATACATTATCCTTCATCCATTCATGATCGCCACCCTGAATCATATTTCACAGTTTGTTTTCACCTCCACTAAAGTCATTAACTCCGTTCCGTGTCATTGATGTGGGATTCATTAAGGCCCTCCTTTGACGGATCGCTTCTTGTCGACTTCAGCTCATTATCCAAGAAGTTGATCTAGGAACACCCCCATCAGTACTTTGAAGCTTGCATGCCTCAATGGCAAGTTTCTCACTTCCGGCGACAGGTATACATCAATGACCTTCGACCAGAAGATTTTGCGTGGCGTTCGACGCCAAGTCTTTTATTCACGCCACGTGAATTGTACTGCAGTACCTTGAGGGTCATCGTCATTATTGGTGATTCCTCTCGCGCTTGTTAACGGTTTTCATTATTGACCGGTAATCAAGCGATGTCTTTCCATGTTCGACTTCAGCGCAATTCTCACATGGATCGACTTGTACTTAGAGTGAAGATCGAGCGAGTTTGAAGACCCCGGATCTAGTTTTCATCCATCTGGGCTGCGATATATATTCAGGAAATATAAAAGCATTTGCCGTGTACATCATTGCAGCAGATGATCATCATATTCAAAGGATGATAGTTTCAGCAGAAAATTATCAGTCTATCTTCAGACGATCGTCTATCATATGTACCAAAATGTATTTATAGAAAGCTGAGCATGGGAATGCCCGCCTCAGCTAGATCATGAGAATAATGATGAATGAAAAATAATGTATTGTATTGTATTGTATTACAGGGCACTCTCCTCAGCACTGGAACGAACTTCGGATCCTCTAGCTAAAGCATTTCACCCGATAAACGGCCTCATACTTTAGGGGGCAACTGTTATAGACATTTTTGTGCCTCGCGTCAAGGAGCATGGAATGTCAATAATTACAGGGATCCTCAGTCCCTAAACATGTTGTTCTTACCCCTAAAAGAACAAGGTCATCAAACAACAGCACTTCCAATCAGTTCTCCACCTGAAAACACTTCAAAACAGGCTTATTTTGGATCATGTCAGCTGCTTAACTGAGCTTCTGCGCTGTATTGCAACTGTCCCACTCTGTACCTGCGCTGGAAGTCAAAAACAATGAAGGCTACCTGCGCTGGGCGAGATTGGCCAAGTGGCACAGTCATCCTGCAAGGTGTTAACTGCCCAGGAAGCTTCCAAACTGACACTTGGTTCATCAGATTCGCCTTGTGATGAGTAAGAGGTACTTGATCACCATGTGTAACCAAGGATCTCCAAGTGGACTCAAGAACTGAAGATTAACTGAAGATGGAGAGGACACTAGTCAGCTATATGCCAGCCTCCAGCTGACTCATCCTTTCCTCTTCCCTCCTATATATAGAGCTCTTCTATGAGGTCTGAGGAGGCTGGAATTTTGTTTAAGCAAGGAGGTGCTGTTGGTATACTGCCAGGATTATTGGGTGATTGTTTTACTAGAGGTGAAGAAGAGAGTTCTTGCTGCCGAGGAGGTGCTGCTGGATTGGAGCCAACATCATTGGTTGTAACTTCCTCTGGAACCCTGTTACTTTCTATCAATAAAGTTTGCATGTTCTTCTATATACTTGTTTTACATAGATGCTTTTGTGTTTACATGTATATTTGATGCAACCTAATCCATGCTTCAATTATGATTGCTTGTATCTTGTAGTTTGCTCCCTTTTGCTGTGCAGATTCTGTGTGTAGCTGGATCGGCTTGGAGAGCAAAGAGCTGGGAATAGGATACAAAGCGAGAAGGACAAGGATCGACTAAGCGCAAGACACCAGGTTGGTTGACCCTCTTTCCATTCTCTCTGTGCTTTCATAAAGTGGAACATGAAAACTTTATTGATAGAAAGTAACAGGGTTCCAGAGGAAGTTACAACCAATGATGTTGGCTCCAATCCAGCAGCACCTCCTCGGCAGCAAGAACTCTCTTCTTCACCTCTAGTAAAACAATCACCCAATAATCCTGGCAGTATACCAATAGCACCTCCTTGCTTAAACAAAATTCCAGCCTCCTCAGACCTCATAGAAGAGCTCTATATATAGGAGGGAAGAGGAAAGGATGAGTCAGCTGGAGGCTGGCATATAGCTGACTAGTGTCCTCTCCATCTTCAGTTAATCTTCAGTTCTTGAGTCCACTTGGAGATCCTTGGTTACACATGGTGATCAAGTACCTCTTACTCATCACAAGGCGAATCTGATGAACCAAGTGTCAGTTTGGAAGCTTCCTGGGCAGTTGACACCTTGCAGGATGACTGTGCCACTTGGCCAATCTCGCCCAGCGCAGGTAGCCTTCATTGTTTTTGACTTCCAGCGCAGGTACATAGTGGGACAGTTGCAATACAGCGCAGAAGCTCAGTTAAGCAGCTGACATGATCCAAAATAAGCCTGTTTTGAAGTGTTTTCAGGTGGAGAACTGATTGGAAGTGCTGTTGTTTGATGACCTTGTTCTTTTAGGGGTAAGAACAACATGTTTAGGGACTGAGGATCCCTGTAATTATTGACATTCCATGCTCCTTGACGCGAGGCACAAAAATGTCTATAACAGGTATGGCTGTACATTAGTAAGGAAAGGATGCAAGGAGAAGGTAAAAAGCTGAAGCCTATTCGTTATGGTCCATTCAAAATCCTCAAGAAGGTTGGAAATAATGCTTTTCAATTAGATTTGCCTTCCTACATGCAAATGTATTCTGTTGTCAATGTGGAGAACTTACGTTTGTATGAACCTCCTTTGATTGTTGATCATGAAAGTGCTGTTCAGCTGCCATCTATAGAAGATTTCTCGCCAGAATTCTTAGATGAGCTGAAAGAAGATACAATCCTTGACAGAAGGACACGCACTTCAAGGAGGGGCAGTGTAGATTATGTTCAGGTTGGTTTCAAAGGTAGCAAACTGAACAAGGAAAAGTGGATGGAGGTGGACACAGTGAGGGAGTTGTACCCTCACCTCTTTAACAGGTAGTTGAAGGCTTTTGGGGTCTAAAAGCTTCCCAATGGGGAGGCGTGATCAGGTGCTCATGTCTTAAGTGTCATAAAAATGCTCAAAATTAAAAGTGCTCAGAACTGGTTCAAAGTTGAACAACTGGAAAGTGCTTGTCCTCTCGATTCCGGTGCCGCAAACGGTTCGAAAAACGGTCGCCGTATGAGGAAGATATGGCCAAAAGAATATTTTGCCCAAAACATTAGAAAATTTGAATTTTAAAAAAAAATTAAAAAAAGAATATTTTGCAGAATATTCCTTGGAATATTCCAGGGAATATTCCCTTTCAGCAGCCAATCATAGGCCACCACGTGGCAGGCCCGGAGGGCACCACGTGGCCCCAGATGACGTCAGCAAACAATGGCGTATGTAAAAAAATGGTTTTGGCCATAGTCGGGTTTGAACACGAGACCTCCCGCAAGTAAATCCACCGGCTTACCGTTGCACCAACGCTGCCTCATTTAACATGTGAACGGCACAAAATATATTTAAAGTTTAAAATGCGTGGGCGGGAAACCAAAGGGGGCCAGCCCCTAAGGGCCAGCCCCTCCCATACCATACGACCAGGTGCCGAGAACCAAGGGCTTAACCCAACCGCCAGCACTAACCGCCGGGCACGCAATCCGAGGAAACGGTCACATGCACATTTAATATAACAGCAGTTCAATTGGCCGATTATTTGGCAGAGCGCTAAATTTGGCGGTCCCGCCATATTTGGCAGGCTTAACTGGCCGTCACTAAATGTAACTAGGGTTTTGTTAGGCCAAACTGGCAGTCAGGAGTAAATGGCCATAACTTTGGCCCAGAAAGTCGGTTTTGGACGAATTTTTTTTTGATTTTGGGTATTTTCGACCTTATGAAGACATTGGTGCAGGTCTTACAGCCATCAGAGGTAATTTGCATACGTTTTGGAGCCGTGAAAGTTCTAGGAGCCACTAGGGGCCAGTATTGGGAAGACTGTACAGGGTTGCAGGTATCCATTGGAGGCGATCCAATAGTCAATCCTGAAGGATTCAAGTGTTCTGAATACATTTCTACCATCTATTTCTCCTGTAGATGCTTCTATTCAGATGTATTTTCAATTTGAGAATTTTATAAAAACAAGGACAAGCCAATTTGGGGGCTTTGGACCCAGCAGACGTAGCCCTGGAGGGGGTGAACTGCTTTATCAACTTCTTTTGCATCTGTGGTTGGTTTATTTTGTAGAAAAAATTCATTTTAATGTGTTAAACAGTAAAAGGAAATAATTGTGCTATGCTTAGATGGGTCATAAACAACTGAAAATTTCATGTGTTTCCTTTCTGCAAGACATGGAAGTCTTTTAAACATGTTTATTTCTGAATTGAATACCTTGCAAATAAATTTCAAGTAGTTTCAAATTCAGATCAAAATCTCTACTAGAAGAGGATATGAGGGTCATTATTTATATGAATATCTTGAGTTGAGAGGGTCCTCAACAAGTGAATGTTGGAGGGATTTTAGGAGAAATTTCATTTGATTAATTATTGACTATTCAATGATCACAACCAATTATGAGTTCCATGCCACAACCCCATAGGGTTTTAGCCCACTAACTGGGGTTACTAACTTTAAACATGAATATCTCTCAAACCGTGAAGAATTAGGTGGTGTGCCATATATCAACAGAAAAATATCGACGCGTAGAATCCATATACGGGATCCTTGACTCAGAATAGAGTAAGTTTTCATGTCAAAATTCCCATGCAAGATCGGGGTAGCCCCTGGTTCTACTTGGGTTGACATCAATGACAACCATTGATCAACATTATCCCCTCACTCACTTCCCTTGTTTTTCCCACTAGGTTTTTCTCTTGCAAACTATCAACATGGAGGAAGAAAAAAAATCTTATAACAAGGGAGGTCAAGTATCAAGGTATGAACCACTCAACACCTATGAGATGATGTCCTCCTCACTGTCCAAGCAATTTTTTCAAAATGTAGGGTGTTTAGGGTTTTGTGAGCAAGTTCAACAAGTCAAGTATCATGCCAAGTTGACCAGCTTGTTTGCCACTAAACTTAGGAGAGATAAGGTCACTGTTGCACGAGTCAGCTTCATAATTTCAGCTGAAGCCATAGAAGCAACCATAGGGATACCAAACAGTGGGGAAAAGTGGTTTAATAGCCTAGACTTGGATTTTCAAAAATACAAACCCTTCATCAAAGGTCACTACAAAGACACCATTAAGAAATTTTTTCATTTTGGACATCTCTTTGAGAAGTTTTCTCCATTGATGAGGGTCATTATGAAGTATTTTACATGTGAGGGAAAATTTTCGAGATTGTACAAGTATCATGTGAGATTGCTCATGTATTTCAGAGGGGTAAAACCACTTAATCTATCCTACTGCCTCTATAAGGGCTTGGCTAAAATGGTATAGAAGGTGCAACATAGACAAAGTGATCATCAAACCAACCTTTTTTACCATGCCCTCATCAAAATCATTGAATTTTATTAGCTTGCACAAATGAACATCACTTGGGAGACATTCATCCAGTCAAATGTCTTTTTGTTGTCTGCTAGTCAGCCTACCAGCCAAAGTACACCATCAACACCATCCAAGCATATGGAGATTGGCTCATCTAGCAGAATTTCAGTCAAGAGGACACCCAGGGTTGAGGTGAATAAAACACATCAGAGAGGAAGGAGGCTTTTCTTTGCTCCGAAAATTGTGGAAGGGGCCAAGCCTACATCAACAGAGCATGGATCACCATCATAGCATGTGGCACCTTTGTAAGATGAGGAGCCATTCCATCTTGACACTGATATAGTAGACTTAGAGGTTAATGAAGAACATATAATAGTAGAGTAGGTCATCATGGAGAAAGATACTGAGATCAAAGAGCTTAAGGACAACTTTTCTAAGGCCAATTTCATGATTTCATTCCTAGAGCAGGAGAATAAGCAATTGAAGGTAAATCAACTACTCTTGAATAAGAATAAGGTTGATGTTAGCAAATAAGATGTAAAGGGAAAAGAAATAGTTAACATAGATGATTCAGATGAGCATCAAGAGCAGGTGACAAGGAAGAGGCCAAGGACTAGAGGCCTCCAAAGGGCACTTCAACAACAAAGAGAACAATCTCCACCAAAAGAGAAAATGTCTTTAGATAACCTAATTGCAACTGAAATTAATCAAAATAGATAGTTTTGGCTTGAAAAAGTGAATTTCCATTTGGAAAAGCTCCTTAAGAGGGCCAATAGAGACGAAAAATTTCAAATACACATGGTTTCTCATTACTATACAAGGAATTAGGTCTCTAAAGTCAAGATCAAGCAGTTGAAGGAAAAACTCAAGGAAACTCTAATCAAGAAAAAAGAGAAGGTTAAGCTGGATTTTCTTGCCGATGTCTGCCTCATAGCATGGAATACCATCTTAGGTCTTCATGGAGCAAGTCTAGACCAATTTTGAAGAAATTTGAAGAAATTTTTGGGAAATTGTGAATTTTAAAATAGTGCCCCACATTGTGCTTTTGATGGGGAGCTCCAAATGACAATTTTCTTGCATATTTGGATTTTTTTTTATCACTTTTACATCACTTCTAACCCCTAGGAGAAAACTTTAAGCAAGTTTTGGTATGTGAAAAAATGCCAAAAACCACTCAAAAATCACCTCTCTGCCCTCTTTTTGAAGAACTCGCTGCATTTTTGGAGTACCTCTAGGAGAATGAAGTTTTGGAGGGCTAGGAGCAACCTTTTTCAGTGCTTGAGGATTCTATCATGTAGAAAACATCCAGATATATCTCCATCATTTTTCAAATTAGGACTTAGACCTCGGGAAGGCCTTCAAAAGTCCCTTCTACCAATTTCACTGCGTTTTCTCCTAGCACGCTGCGCTTTTGCCTGAATTCGCTACAGTTTTTCCTGAAACTCCTGTTTCTCAGTTCTATTAGCTAGTTTCAGGTTTTCATGATGTAATTACTAGTCCTTGATGTAATTATGATGTAATGAGAGGTAAATAAGCTTATTATGGTTGTTTTCGTGTAAATTTAGGCCTCATTTATGAGGAGAAGTTCAATCAAAGTTCAAAAGGAGGATTTGCTTTAACCTTCTTAGACATTAGGGTTTTGTTGAGAACTTCATGTAATCGGTTCCTTAGCTGAAGGATTCAACCTTGAGAGAGGGGAAACGGTTATTTTTTCTATATGTATCTAGTTTTCAGTCATAGAACATGTTGGACATCAATGAGTAGAACTCTTGGAGCTTGTACTTCATCACTTTTTTATAGAAATCAAAGGGTAGTTGTAACTATTATTCAGGAATTCTTGTGTTGTAAGTTTGTGATAATGTTTTCTCTCTGTTATAGTTTTATATGAATAATAAATCCATATTCTTTCCATGTCTATGCTTTTCAGTGATTTTCCTAAGAGGTTTTAAACAAAATTCTTAATTTTAAGCTCTGTTTTGTTAGGAACTTCATGTTTATGTCACTTGTCTTCTGATAAATGAATTCATGCTTGCCATGCTCATTTTGATATTTTCTTTTCCACCCTACACTACATCGACAAAACCCCAAAGTATCACAAAGGCATACCTACCCTGCTCCTTTATATCTCTTGCAACTGAAACCTTTGATATTTTGACCTAGTTCCCTAATTTTCCCTCCTGATCCAGCAAAACCCTAAAATATTCAAAACCCTAGAGCTGAACATATCTAGCCTAACATATTTTCCCACTCCAGTCATCATTGGTTGTGAGTTCATAGAGAGATCCCTCTCTGGTTTAGCAGGGCTAGCTATTGAACCCTAAGTGGTTTGAGGTTACCTCCTTCGATCTCCTTTCTCAACCTTGGGATATTGTGGAGGATAACATGACCTATTTGGAGGTGCAGTCAATTGGATGAGCATGAGATAGTCTATAGTGGCACTTTCAAATACAAAGGTAGAATACATGGAAGCCACTCATGCAAGTAAGGAAGCAATTTGGTTGCAGATATTTTGTTCAAGTATGGGGTCAGTACAACTAGTTGTAAGGATAGATTGTGACAACCAAAGTGAAATTTTCTTGGCAAAGAACCCTGCTTATCATTCAATGGAAAAGCACATTTATGTTTAATATCACTTTTTGAGGGATATGGTTGAGGAAAAAAAGGTGTTGCTGGTAAAGGTGGACACTTTGAAGAATGTTGTTGATGCATTGAAGAAGTTTGTGAGCACTGAGAAATTTTCTTGGTGTAGAGAAACAATGGGTAGTGTAGAGTTGGATCAATGGCTAAGCTCTCCTATGACCCCCTTGTGTGGCAAAGAAAACAACAAGTGGGAGAATATTGGTTGTGTGTTATATTATTTCCATGACTAGCCACACCTACCTATGGTTTTTGACCCTATATTAGGTGGTTAGACCTACCTATGGTTTTGGGCATGATGGTTTTCTGCCCATGGTATTTTGTAGATCTGGTTAAGGGAACTATGGTTATATTCTAATACAGGGTTAATGGATTGGGGTTTATGAATGCTTCAACATGTATATATATATGTATTGTAATATTGAAAGGAATATAATGAAAAATCAATCTGTAGTCTCGGTTTTGGGATCTAGGGGGAATATTTGTGTAATTGTTTTCTATTCTCATCATTGTTTCTTTTCTATTTTTAGAATTTATCTGTAGGTAATTTCTGTACAGGGTTAAAACCTACACAATTTGAATGGATCTCGAACCCTATACTCACGAGGGTGAGGGAGAATGTGTATATCCATACCATTGATCTCTCTTGGCATCTCAAAATTATGCTCTACCTCTCTATATAGGAGCAAAGCAAAAATACCAAGATTCTGGAGGCCAAGCTTGACATGCTGAATGAAAAATTCACAGTGTATGTGGAGTTTGTTCATCATTGTCACTTTGTAACAAAGCATTCACCCCACTATGAGTTACTAAAGCGCTACATTGCCACCATGCAAGCCAGTGGAGGAAGTTCATTAAGCATTAAAAGAGAGACAAGTGGGGCTTCCACCAACCATCAGGCCTCCAAGGATTCCCTTGTCGGCAGTACTGTTGAAAAGTTGCTCAGGTTGGAGGAGGACCCCTCAAACAACTAAGTTTGATGAATTGTGCTTACTTCTTATTTTGGGCACTTTCTCTGTTTTCTCTGCTTCAGTGATTAGTCCTCATTGGGACTCACTCTCTAATAATATCACATGTAAAAGATGGTACAATAATTAAGTCACAAGTTGGTGGCGAGGCTGAGAATTCTACAAGTAGTCAAACTAAAAATCATTTGAAGGGAAACAGTCTCTATTAGACCATTCAACCCGCATGGAAGAGAAATTTTTGTATATTTTGTAAGAACAAAAAGCAAAATCTTTGTAACCTTTGTATGAGTTATAAGCTAAAGACACAACACTTTGATTGTAATTACCACATTTTAATATAATAAAACTTTTCTTACTTAAAAAAAATCAAATGCAAAAATAATAAATATAAATATAACTCTTATAATAAAATCAATATTATTAAAATATAAATAAAATTATATATATATATATATAATGACATCAATATTATTATGTTAGAAATCCATATTATCATATCATGTTTCACAATTACATTAAATTTAATAATATTATTTTTCATAGTATTTTCATTTTTCATTGTTTCCTTCTTTTATTATTAATAAAATTAGTTTGTTAAAGTTATATAAATTTATTTAATTTATTAATAGATGTGTTTATTTTGAAATAAATCTCTTAGAATTTTAATTTAATTATCAATAATTATAAGGTAGATTTTATGGATTTAACCTCCAAAGGTTTTTCTAGAATATTCTTAACAATATTCACAAACTAAAGATTGTGATTTATCTAAAAAATAGTTAAAACAATTATCAATAATTATTAAGATTTATTTTGAACACTATTTCCAAAATTTTAATTTAATTATCAATAATTATTAAGTGGATGGTAGGGATATAACTTCCACAAAATATTCTAGAATATTCATAGTAGTATACACAAATCAAAGGTTAAGATTTATTTCTAAAGTAGTTATGTAATTTTCTTCCCTTTTAGTTAAGCTCATTAATTAAACAAATGTCATATGAACAAGTGTTGAACGAAATGAGTTATGGTTTTTGGGCATGTGGTATTTTTAAGCCATGATATTATAACAAAGCCTATTTAAAAATTAAGAATATCCATGAGAAAGTGTGGGTGAATCTCCATGGTTAAGAACCTCTTTACTTAAATTTTATAAATGTATGCATATTTAACTTATATATTAGTTCTTTTATTATTAAATAACGATTATTATTTTAAATAAAGTTATTGCACTTTCCATCCAAATATAATAGAGATGTTATGTCATGTAAGCATTTTGAATCTGTAAAAAAAAATCTATGTTAAAATAAAAATAACTTCAAATTAAAATAATAAAAATTAAAAATCTACATTATTAGTATTATTATTATTAATTTTTGTTGAGAAATTAATGTAAACTTGACTTGGTTAAGTTTTTTGAGCTTCGAGTTTACAAGAACCGGTGGTATTGACCCATGGTATTCATGTGGATTTAACCTATTTAAACTTTGGAGCTACCAAACACCCAGAGGGATCAAATCTCTTGAGATGCAAACCAAAGAGATACCTATTTTATAGTGAAAGAGATTTGATCCTTGTAGGCTCTAGAGTTAAGATGGATCTAGGCTAGTAATTGCACCTAGAGGCACTTTCTAGCCCAATATGGTAGAGATGTTGTAATGTCTTGTAAACATTTTGACTTAGTCCAAATAAAATAAAAGTAACCCTATACTAAAATAAAAATAACTTCAAACTAAAATAATAAAAATAAAATATAATTTTTGTTGGGTAGTTAAGGTAAACTTGACTTGGTTAAGTTACCAATGGTTTTTGGGCTCCAAGTCTCGGAAAAGCCATGGTTTTCATGTGGAATATAACCTATCTAAAGGGGGAAATTAAAGCAACCTAAATCCATTATGGCCACTGGAGCAAAGGTTTCATCATAATCGATTTCATGAACCTAACGAATGCCTTTGGAAACCAGCAATTCTTTGCTTTATCTGAAAAGTCCATTCAATACTTTCTTTGTCATGTAGACCTACTTTCATTTGACAAGCTTATGACTTGAAAGAAGTAGAACCAAGTCCCAAGTTTGGTTCTTAATGAGGGAGCTATACTCCTCGTCCATAGTTGCTTCCCATAAATAATTCCCTACAATGTTTGCGTAAGTTTGAGACTGAGATGCTAGAACCATGTAACAGTGCATGGGTATAACTAGTTCTGTAGTTGTGAGTCCATGAGGTGCTTCAAATTGATATCTCATGGTAGGATCATCCAAGAGATCACTCATGAGGTGCCACTTCTATGTCAAAAGTTGTTGGGAATTTGAATCTTCACATGCATGCTCACAATCTTCTAAATTGCTTTGAAAATTAGATATGTAATATGATCTAAATGACTAGATACATCATCTCGTACATCTACTACAGGAGGAGGCATATAAGTTTTTACATGTTTTTTCTTTGATGTGTGTAGGGGACTTTCTTTGAATTAGATACTTCTCTCATTGAAGAGTTTTTCTATTGAAATATCTAGCAATATGTATCCATTTACATCATCTGAATATCCAAAAAACATTCACTCTTTGTTTTGAGGCTCAAAATTCTTCCTCCTTTCTACAAGAATGTGGGCCCATGCACGAGATTTGAAAATGTGGAAATATGTAACTTTTGGTTGCATTCCCCTCCATGCTTCAAAAAGTGTTATTCCTGTAATAGATTTGTGAGTAGATCTAGTTTGTATGTACAAGGCATAGTTGATCGCTTCAACCCACATTTTGGAAGGAAGGAACCTTGCATCCAACATGCAACTGACCATCTCTTTCAAGGATCTGTTCTCCCTCACAACTACCTTGTTTTGTTGCAGAGTGTAAGGAACTATGTATTGCAAGTATATTCTTACTTCATCACAAAATTGTTGGACATCCTTTCTGACATACTTGCCTCTCCTAGTATTTGTATGGAGTATCTTGATCATGTCTCTAGATTTCTTTTATGCATGCACTTTAAAAATACTCAAATGAAAAAATACTTTATATTTGAGTTTGAGAAAGTGCACCCATGTGTATCTCGTGTAATCATCTATGAATGTGAGTAAATATATAGCTTTGCCTATGGATGGATATGGGAATGGCCCCATAAGATCACTGTGAACAAGGTACAAATTAGAGGAGGCCCTACATGCATGCTCCTTCCCAAACTTTCTTGTGGATGCTTTCTGAGATCGCATCCTTTACAAACTCCATCAAGAAATTCTATGGTAGGTAGGTCTCTCACAATCACTTATTTGCTAAGTTGTTGCATATATATGGAATTTATGTGTCCAAACCTTTCATGCCAAATTCTAATTTCATCATTTGCATGCATCAGTATAAAAGTGTGATCTGATTAAGGAACAAATTCAATAAAAAATTTACAAACAAGACTAATGATTTACTTTACGCACTGAAAACTTGGAGTTATCTTGCATGTCATATATGTTCACTAAATTTAGGGTGACTTCAACTCTCCTAGTGTTGGTATGTGTCATTTGATACATAGAGAGAAGATTTACTGAAAGCTTTGGAATATGTAGAATATTATCAAAACATCCATCTCCAAGATCTACCATCCCTTGTATAGTTGTCTCTACTAGAGAATCATCTCCCATGAGAATAATAGGACCAATATATGGGTTTAAAGATGACAGAGTATATTTTGTGGCTTTCATATGATGAAAATCTCCATAATATATGGTCCACGCATCATTAGAAGAATGAATAGAAATTAATGCATGCACATTCCCTCTTGTTTTAGGTGCTCATTCTCCTTCCTACTTCTTGGCACTCTTTGGAATACAATCACTAAGATTGTTTTGTTGAAGAGTTCGTGCCATGAGATAAATTTTCTTCTTCAGGAATGATGATTTCAAATGTTAACCATGGTTGTAATAGTTTTATTTTGATTGCCCCTTCTTTTTCCCCGAGCTGGTCAATTCATTTAGATGTTTGGGATTGCATGCTTTTCTTGGATTTGGTTGTTTTTCCTTTCCTTTGCATTTGGATTTCTAATTGAATTTCAAGGTGGCCTTGTCCCTTTCATGCAAAACGAGTGCATGGGCTTTGAAACTTTTCAATGTCCCCATCTTTATGAGCTTATCCTGCTCATGTATCAAGGACTCAACAAAAGAATCGAGTTTGGGTATTCTCTAAGTTGCTCCCATTGCAAGCTTAACTATGTGAAAAGTGGAGACAAATATAACATACTTTGGATCCAATTTTGACAATATGGCAAGAATTATTTGGATTTCTTGCTTGGATTTTTCAATTTTGCATTCTTTCAATTAGGGTAATAAGGCTTTCAACCTTGTGAAAAAATCTCAAATGTTTTTGAAACAACTTGGATGACATAATTTGAGCTCATTTTCAAGGATGTGACATCGCATTTGACCCCGCTTCACAGGGAGTGCATCCAAATTTGTCCAAACATGATCTGGAGTGGTGTGCGTTTCAACACAAAACCATGATTCTAGAGAAATTAATTGGCACAATAGACCAAAGGCATGATCCATGTGATTGAAATGTTTGGATTTTCCAATTGTGGAATTTGATTCAATCCTTGTTTGCATCGCTATTCAATACAAGTTTCTATTTCTGAGTTGAAGTAGAATCTTTGGCTTCATTTGGTATAGTTATATGGCGTGAGAATTTTAGAAGGTGGAAACTTCATTCTTTCTGATAGCTCTAACGTTCAATACCCACAAATAGATTTTTTATGTTCCTTTCTCCTAGCTCCCATGGGCTCTAATACCATGTGAGATTGTATATGCAACATGCACATATTGGATCTAGATAGAAAACAATGAAAAAGTTTTGCTAGGAAAGAAGAAAGAAATTTGATAGAGAAAAAAAATAATAAATTCTATTCATGCACAACAAAAAATATTGAGAGAATACAATCGAATGCAATATATTCTACATGGCTGAGCTAATATAGTAGTGAATCTAAAAATATGTGAACATGCACTAATGAAACCTCACACTTAGTCAATTATGGAAAATGATTACGAAGAGTCCAATAGAAAACGGCACGCATGTTTTACAGAGGAGGGATTGAAGGCTTTGATTTGTGAGCTAGGGATATAGACTTACAGAGTTGGTTCTCCATGGAGGGACGTAAAGGAGGGAGCTCCACTCCCTCCTATAAGCAAGCAGTAGCCGACAGAGGTGAAAAACCAGTTGAAGAGGATAGAGGTCCTTCTGATGATGTAAGGCAAAGAAACAAGGAAGAGGAGTAGGATGGCTTTAAAACCAGGGAGAGCAGCAACACTAAAGACAACGAGGAAGTAGAAAAGGAATAGGAAATAAAAGGCAAAGCACAAAAGGGACCATGCAAGCCCAAAACCACAATCACGCCCAGAGTGGTGTTGAATGATCGTGCTCTGCAGGCGCATAGGGACCACATGCAGACATATGCAATCATTTGTAAATTCATGGGCTTATGGCCCACTGAAAAAGCTTTACAAACATGGATTAAATACCACTGGAAACCAAAAGGAAGCATAGAACTTCATCTGGGGTCAAAAGGATTCTTTACTGTAGTCTTTGCAAATATTGAAGACAAGGACAAAGTGTTTGAAGGAGGGCCCTACTTTTACGCAGCTACAGGCCTGTATATGTGACCATGGGTGATGAATTTTGTCCCAAAACGCGAAACTTTTACCTCGGTTCCGGTTTGGGTAAGACTCTACTCTCTACCTTTGGATTATTGGCAACTAGAATCCTTATTTTCCATAGGAAATAAGCTAAGGTGTTTTGTCAAAACCTTTGAGGCCACCAAAAAAGGAAAATACACATGCTTTGAAAGGATATGTGTGGAGATGGATCTTTCTGGAGCTCTGCCAAATGAGGTAATATTGGAAGTGTTTGATGAAGAATGGGTGAAAACAGTGGATTATGGACACATCCCCTTCAGATTTCATAAATGCCATGAGCATGGGCACCTATTCAGAGATTGCCCTCTCAGTAAAACAGAAAACAAGAGTAAAACTAACACCATGAAAGACACTGAAAGCTTTCATAAGGTGGTCTAGAAAGGAAAAGGGATAAAAAGGGGACCGAAGCTACCTCGTACAGACAAACACAAGGCTAGTCAAAATAGGTTTCAAGCCCTAGAAGAGGAAGAAGGGATAATGAAAGCAGATGAGGTCAAGGGAGGCAGTCCAGTGGAGGAAGAGAACGAAGAAAATGTTGAGAAAACACAAAACAGAAATAAACAGAAAGAAGACATTATGAGTGACACAGAACTAGAAATGGACCAGGAAATGACCCAGAGTGAGATGGAAATGGAGGATCACGAACTATAGGAAATTCTTGAGAAAGATAATCTAGATCTAGAAGGATTCTTGAAACAAGGAACTAGAGAGGGAGTGGATTCATTACCTCCAGAGGAGTTCCACAGAGTTGAACAACTGTTCATCTGGAAAACTCAGAATAGAGGGTTAGAAAAGAAAAGGAAAAATGAAAGACAGGGTAACGAAGGAGTGAAAGATATGAAAACCACACCAGGATTAGCACCCAGAATCGCAAGAAATAAAAGCGGCTGGAAAAAGCAGAACGAACTGTTGATGGAATGTGGAAAGCTAATGATAGACTCAGGTAAGATGAAAGACCTATCCAGTTACTCCTTTACAAATCTTTAATAATGAAGTTCACTTCTTGGAATATAAGAGGTCTAGGTAGTAAAAGAAAACAAAGATTACTAAGTAATAGAATGAAACAAGCAGCCCCGGATGTGATCTTCATTCAGGAAACTAAATGTTCCATTCAAAAAATAAAAGAGATTCACAACAAATGGCTCAATAGATTTGAGTTTCTGGAAGTCAAAGCAGAGAATACAGCAGGAGGAATTCTCACGCTTTGGAACCCCCAAAAAATTGACATTATAGATGTTGAAGCATCTAGAGATTATCTTTCAGTGGTCATTCAACCAGTGGGAGATAAGGAAATTTACCTGGTCACGAATGTGTATGGCCCCCAAAGAATGGATGGTAAACTCAAGCTTCTAGATTCCCTACAGAAGCTTAGGGAACGACATGCAAAAATCCCTTGGATCTTAGGGGGTGATTTCAACATGATCAAATCGCTGTCTGAGAAAAAAGGAGGAACCAGAATTCTAAACAAAGACTCTTGTGCTTTTCAAACCTGCATAGAAAATTTGAAGCTCGTGGATATTTTTATGAATAATGGTACTTTTACTTGGAACAATAAAAGAGGAGGAGAGTCTCAGGTGACCTCCAAATTAGATAGATTCATAATTTCAGAAGATCTTATGATCAAGGACAAGGACATAGTTGCAAGCATTCTTCCCTTTGGAGGCTCAGTTCATTGGCTGATGCAACTGGATATTTAGGGCATTGGCAAACCCAGGAATAAACCTTTTAGATTTGAAAACATTTGGCTCTCCCACCCAGATTTCAACAATAACATAGCCATCTGGTGGGAAGAAGATTTGGAAATTCAGGGCACAAGAATGTTCCTTCTTCAAAAAAGACTCAAACATATCAAACTCTGGCTCAAGGAGTGGAATAAGAAGGAATATGGCAATATTTTTGAAGCAAAAAAAACTGTTGAAGGAAAAATGCAGGAACTCAACCAAACCCTTATTATGGAGGGTTTTGATAAAGAGAAAAATGATCAGGCAGCTAAATATCATCAAGATTGGGAGAACTTATGTAAACAAGAGGAGATTTTTTGGAGGCAAAAATCTAGAGTGCAATGGCTAAAAGAAGGAGAACGTAACACTAGATTTTTCCACAGATCCACTATGGCGAACAGAGCTCACAACAGGATTTCTTCAATCAAGGATGAGGGAGGTAACCTACTCAACTCTCATGAAGAAATCGAAGCAGTGCTGGTTTAGCACTTTCGTGGTATTGCACAGGAAACCTGTTCTGACAGAGAACAATCCATCAAGGTTATTTCTAGACATATACCTAAGCTAGTTTCCAGAGAGAACAATTTCAACCTCAATAGACCAGTGTCAGAAGAGGAGGTTAGTGAGGTCCTAAAAGAAATGCAAAATGATAAGGCACCAGGTTTGGATGGATTAAATGTAGACTTCTTTAAAGCTTGCTGGAATATAGTAAAACAGGACATTCTGAATGTAGTGGAAGACTCCAGAAGGGATAAAACCATTTTTAAGGCTCTAAATACCACCTTTATCTCCCTGATACCTAAATAGGATTTGGCTGAAACTTTTGATAGGTTTATATCCATTGCCCTATGCAATGTTGTCTACAAGATTATTTCCAAAGTGGTGGCCAATAGACTCAAACCTCTTCTTCCTACCCTGGTGTCGGCTGAACAATTTGGCTATGTGGAAGGTAGACAAATCCTTGACAACATCATTCAAGCTCATGAGGTGGTGCACTCATTGAAAATCAATAAGACAGATGGAATGATCATGCAACTGGACATAGCCAAAGCCTATGATAAGCTGAATTTGACATATATTAGAAAAGTTCTCAGTGCTTTTGGGTTTGATCATAACTGGAACAAGTGGGTTATGGCCCTAGTTACTTCTCCCAGTTTTTCAATCCTTGTTAATGGCTCTCCCTCGGAGACTTTTACTCCTTCAAGAGGCCTAAGGCAGGGAGATCCCCTCTCTTCCTTTCTCTTTATACTCATGATGGAAGGGCTGGGTTGAGTGATCAGGTATGCTAAAGTAGTTGGTAAAGTCAAAGGTATCCAACTTTTTGAATATGGTTGGGCCTTAACTCATCAACAATTTGTTGATGATACCATGATGCAGGGTATCCCCACAGTCAAAGAAGCTCTAGCCTACAAGAAAATCCTGAGAGACTTTGCCATGGCTTCGGGTATGGAAGTAAATCTCTCAAAATCTAAGATTTTCTCTTTAATACTCACATTGATATTCAGAGAAATATATCTAGAATTTTGGGCTTTCAAAGGGAGCTCGTCCCCTCAAAATATTTGGGAGTTCCTCTTACAGCCCAACCATTACACAAGAGCATCTGGGAGCTAGTGATTAAAAACTTGCAAGATAAAATCAGGAAATGGACTACAAGATCTCTAAATTTGGCTGGTAGGTTAGTGCTAACCAAGGTTGTCCTACAATCAATCCCAGTCTTTATGCTATCTACTCTCCCAGCTCCACAAGGTGTCCTACATCAACTCAGAACCATTCAAAGAGACTTCCTTTGGGGCAAGGGGGATGATCGTAAGAAATGGGCCTTGGTAGCATGGGAAAAATATGCAAACCTAAGAACTTTGGTGGGCAGGGTTTGGATGATCTTGAGATTCTAAGCAAGGTTTTAGGAGCTAAATTATGGTGGTGATGGGTTAAAGTGCCAGAAACTCAGTGGGCAACAATTTGGAAAGAAAAATATGCCAGCACTTGGCATAACAATGATCTAATAAGAATGTCAGGACACAGAAAGGGCTCGCACATTTGGAATAAGGCCTGGGATAACTGGGGCTTAGTCCAAGGAAGAAATCAGAGAAGGAAACCTTGGCCTTTTTTGGGAGGATAGATGGAAACAAGAACCTATTTTATTAAAAGAAGACTTAAGGGATCTCAAGGAAGAAACAAATATCAAAGGGTTTTCTAAAGTAAAAGACTTTTGGGATCAAACCAATAGTAATGGAAAATGGAGAACCTCGAGGAATTTTGATTTTAGGGATAACAACCCCCTGAAGGCTAAAGTAGAAACTCTAAAATATATGTTGGATTAGAGGAAGATTCTGAAATCAGAGGGCCAAGATTAGTTAAGATGGGGCAACAACAATGAGGGTGCTTTTAATCTCAAGGAAGCAAAACTCATTCTCCTTGACCTTAACTCTCAAACTCCAGATAAGATTTGGCTAAACCTATGGAGACATCAAGGTTGGATGAAAATTAAACTATTCATGCGGCTAGTCCAGCATAGGAAAATTATGACCTAGGATAATATTAGGAAGAGGGGCATTTTGGGGCCCTCTAGATGTCAGCTCTGTGAAGCTCAAGAGGAAACTATGGAGCACCTTCTCAACAATTGCATTTTCTCCTCCAGTCTGTGGGATTATTTTGCCTCCATTTTCCATTAGACAAATAGGGACAAAAGGAACATCTATAACACCCTAATCAACTAGAGAAGAAATTTTTTGGATAACAAAGTTCTTGCCACAACATTGACCATCTTTCCAAGCTTCATTATTTGGAATGTCTAGAAAGAAAGGAATAACAGAATATTCAAAGATGAAAAGAGGACTTCCCAATGCATTTTTGAGCTGATCTTAAAACAACTCAAGGAAATGGTCGGTACCATAGTGCAAAATCTCCCTAAGAACCCTCCCTCTGCTACTGATCTAAGAATTCATTATGAGCTGAGCTTGCAGGGTCTTACTCCTCAGGGTCTGGATAGAAATGTTATCTCCTTGAAGTCTGAGAAATATTTCTAGCATCCTCCCCCTAGGGGTTTTCTGAAATTCAACATTGATGGGGCTTCAAAAGGCAACGTAGACACTCCTGGTTATGGAGGTGTGTTAAGGGATGAGAATGGAAGTGTCGTTTTCATCTTCCACTGTCATTTGGGAAAGACCACTAATAACATGGAAGAATTGATGGCTATGGAGCAATGTTTAGATTTCTTGGTTCAGGAAAATCGACAAAATGTGATAGTGGAAGTTGACTCTGAGCTTATCATCAAATCAGTCAAGAAAATCAGCTGGGGAACAGGGCTATAAAAATTCTTAAAAAACTAGAGGCTGATATAGGGCTTTCAATGGAATTAGCAGCACCTACAAAGCCTTCGTACAGTTAGCTTTAATAATGTTCGAAGATCGGCAAACAATTTGGCGGATCTATTGGCCAATCAAGGTGTGATTAGTACAAAGAACAGGGTAGCCTGAGTTTCCTCAGAGTAGGTTAAAAGCGATTTGGCATGAACAAGCAGAATATGACAAGTTGTTGTTTCAAAGCAGAGCCATGGTCTCGGAATCAAGTTGATTCGATCAATGCAAGTGGTTGCTTGTCAGTAGGCTCAGATTCCTCTTCGACTGGCTTTTTGGCGGGTGACTCCTCTTTCCTCAGTTCAGGAAGGAATGGCGCTTCGACAGGCACTCTCGGCGGCCGCATTACCTGGTGTTTTCTATTTGAAATTGGCATACAGGCTTGGGAGTGGTTTTCTGGCGATCACAAGCCTCGCAGGCGGAAAACGGTATTTTCGTTTTGGCAGCGTGATTCAAACTGGATCCATAAAGAACTATCAAAGAACCATGATTGTATCAAGTCAGGACAAATCTCTAAATAATCCATAACAGTGATCAAAAACACCTTGAACCAGTGGTAATGGCAGCTAGCATGGAACGACGAGGACCTCGGTCAAAGCGTGTTGACCGAGGCCCTTGGAGACTGCGCAGGAGGTCAAAGTAGCCCCTGGGAGCCCTGGATTAGGAAAAGAAGGTGATTTTTAATGCGTGATTAGCACATTGCTGGGAAAATAGGGCCATAATGGAAAAGCCCAAGCACTCGGACGCATGGGGGAGCCGGAGAACCGCGGGTGGAAAAGCGAAAAGTGCTAAGGGACAAAGGCGGGACCCACGCTCTAGAAAATCAATGGGATTGATCGGAGCACCCTCAGATGGTAAGTGGTTTTGGACGAGAGTGGAGCGATTCCATTCATTGATCGAAGCATGGCAAGCAAAGGTGAGAGAAAACTATTTTTGATCATGTGCTATCGGTTGAGAAAGTCAACCGCGTGAAACATGTGTATGGCTTTGGATCTGGAGGCCCCAAATCGGATGGCTAAGATTGTGCCTGATGGAGGAAGCAGAATTAACGAAGGAATGAGCCGCGATTTAGAAGGATTTGGAATCCATTTGACCGCCATGGTGGAGGAAAGATTCATCCACGATGTAACTGAAGAAACGAACCGACGAAGCAGGCTGGCGCCATTTAGAGGAGGACATGTGGCCACTCCCTGAGCGCTGATGATGATGCCGAACAGGGAACTCCAAGTGCAGCTGCAAAAGGTGAATCGACAGAGGCAGAAGAAGAACTGAATAGTCTTGGAACGGATGGCTAAAAGCCATGAACAGAGAGAGAAGAAGACAGTTATCGAGAGAGTTAGTCGAGTTAGATGAAGTCAGAGAAACAGAGAAAGAGACCAGAACCCCGAGAGGAGGACGGAACACAGAGAAAGAAGACAGTATAGAAAAATCAGAAAGAGGACAGAGGGCCGAGCTGACCAGAGGTAGCATCGAGCACTAGAGGCTTGAGAGATTCGAGCCATCCCAGAGAGGATATGTCTGGGCTGAGCACCACATTGGGCTCTCCACTGTAGACCAGCAGGTCATAGAGCTGGTAGGAAGAAGAAGTCTATGTACTCAAGTGGCTTGGGGAATCCAAGAACCACCTTGGCAAGAAAACCTACTTCAGGAGAACTCACATTGAGTCCCTGTATTGTAATTTCTCTGCTGAAGACACAATAAAAGAAGGCCACCACTGGAAGCTAGATTGGAGACGTAGCCCTAGAGAATAGGGTGAAGTCCTTATTAATTTCTTGTGTCTATGTGTTTTCTTACTGTATTTCTCTGTTGTCTTTCCATTTAATTGTCTATGTATTGGCAATCTGATCGATTCATTGCTTCAATAACATAGAATGCACACCAGAACATGAGTTTGTAATACCTTTATTCAATAAATATTTAATTGATGTCACTCATAGGGTGATTATCAGATATCTAGGCTGTAAGGTTAGACAAGCTTGTGTTGGTTTAGCTATGAATGCTCACTAGATCAAAGCTCAAATTAGGAGAAGGAGAGTTGGTGGAAACTAATCCTGGAATTGGGAGAGTCTATCCTTGGAAGACAATGTCAGAGGAAGGTTCTGTGGGGCTAGACCCTCAATTCATAGAGAGTTTCCTAGCTATAATGTCTATGGTAGAAGAAATGTCTAGGGACTTTAGAAAGCATACGGTTGAATATTCATCAGGTTCTAAACAAGATAAAGAAAAAGATGAGTCTCATTTCCATGACCACTCCAAAGGAAAGGGGATAGAGGAAAGCTTTCTCACACCTCCTAATAGCCCTGTGCATAATAAGAAAGCATTTTTGATTAAGCTAGATGTTAAATTTGATTTGCCTATATATGATGGAGAGCTAAATGCTGAAAAGTTGGAAAATTGGATTAGACAAATTGATGTATATTGCAGAGTAGAGAACATATACTCAAACAAGAGTAAGATTCAGCTGGCAAGCCTACGCCTAGGAGGCACTGCCTTGGTTTGGTGGGAAGGCAAAACCCAAGATGATATGAAAAGACATGGTAAGACCATCTCTGTCTGGAGTGAATTTGTTGCTGCAATCAAAAAGCAGTTCTATCCATTGGCCTACATGCAACAAGCCATGATGAGTTGGCAAACTATTTGACAGTTGAAAGGGAAAATTGTGCAAGGGTATACTCAATAATTTAGAAAGAGAGCATTGATGTTGGGTATCTCATTAGACTCACCAGAGACTCTTTTGAAGTATATTGGTGGTCTATACAGCGACATGAGGCATACCATCCTCATGTTTAATTCCACTAGTATAGATGAGGTATCTATACAAGCTACTCTTCTAGAAGCTAGAGGTAAGAATGGAAATCCAGAAGTTTGGGGGACCATCCCAACCCACTGTAAGCAAGAGCAAGGAGAAAAGAAAGAAGAAGTGGAAAGCAAGGAAGGTTAACACTGCACAGAAAAACAAAGCTTCATGCACTCACTGTAAAAAGGAGGGGCATGATGATGAGCATTGTTGGATTCTACATCCAGAGCTGAGACCCAAGAAGTCCGAGGGAAAGAAGAAGAAGATTGTTGCAGCTATTCAGAAAGATTTGGGGTCAGACTTAGGAGATGAAACAATTATAGCAGCCTCAAGTATAAAGGGTAAGAATTTTGAATCATCTACTAGTAATTCTACTCAATTTGTTATTGATGAAGAAAATGAGAGAAAAAGACATGAGATTTTCCATATTCGAGTTATTTCCATAAATCAAAAGATTGATACTTTGTTTGATAGTGGATCACAAGTAAATCTAATTTCTAAAGAAATTTTAAAGAAATTGGGATTAGCAACTACACCTCACAAGAAACCATACCCATTAGGATGGTTGAATGATAAAGCACAACTACAAGTGACTAGACAGTGCAAACTCAAGTTTTCTTTTGGGTCAACATTTGTAGATGAGGTTGAGTAAGACATAATTCCTTTGGATATATGTGGAATTGTTTTAGGAATTCCTTACTTGTATGATAGAAAGGTTGTTTTCTATAGACCTGAGAACAAGTATCTACTTGTTAAATATTGATCCAGGTGGATGTGGTGGCCACCCACCTATCCCATTTGGACCCCCACAATTGTCTCTTTTAGCTCTTTCAGTTTCTTAAATTGTAGCACAGTTTACTATTTTTAGCAATTTTTCGGGTCCTGAACTTCCGGAGCCGTTTTGAGGCCCTAAACAACGTTTTTTTGGGAATCTGGGGCAACATGGGTCCATGGACCCATGTTGCCTCCCAAAGTGGTAGTACTCGGATAGATCTTTCTAACGAGCTATCGTACGCGTCAAACGAAGATCGTATGCCAAAGTTACGACCCCGGGAAATTGATGTACCAATTTACCCAAACAGGGCCCACAATTTGGTGTTTCATCTTCTAGGGTTAGGTTTTGGGATGTGAAGGGTTTTCTATTGTTTCTCAACAATAAATAGGCCTTCAAGCCTCATTGTAACACAGTTCGGAACAGTTCAGAGGCATGTAGTCGCCACATCTCTTCTCAGAGATAAGCTACCATCGCCCTAGCTGGTTTCTTTCCATTTCTGTTGTAAGCATATTTCAGTATTTTACAGTAATGAAATGAAGTATTATTTCCGCTGCATCTTTGTGTATATGGTTATCGCATCTATGTAGTTATGGTTATCTCTGTAATCTATTGCGTTCCTGTTTAAATCCGGATCAGTGGTATCAGAGCAGTCTGCTTTTTCTCTGTTTTTCTTTGCATGTCCCCAACGAGGTCGGGATATAAGGAGTTAGGGCTTGAACTGGTCGAACCTTTGCAAGACCAGCCTCGAAAATCCCGACGGCCTCCCATGGCGGATGAGAAGAAAGACAAGGGGGCAGGAGATCCTATCAAAATCTTGCTCGAAGAAGCCCTCAAGCGGCAAAGGAACGCGATGATGGATAGCTTTGCGCAGATCCTTCAGCGGCTACCAAGAGGCGACGCATCGGTTTCCAACAGCTACTCTGGAAACACCACGCCGTTTAAGGTACAATTTAATTTTGAAATCCCCATCTTCGAGGGTCAAATAGACGCAGATGCTGTAGATAAATGGTTAAATCTGCTAGATGGGTATTTTTCTGTTCATGAATTTTCAAGTCGGGAAAAGATTGTTTTCGCTCTTCTCAAAGCAGCCCCCCACGTCAAGGATTGGTGGGAAACATACTGTGAGCAGAAGGATGAAAGTACAGGCTCACTATTTTCAGCCGCACCCACTTGGAATGACTTCCAGGATGCCATCAAGGAGCAGTACTACCCTGTCGGAAGCTATGAGGACAAATACATCAAATGGACCACATTGCGGCAAGGACAAGACCAAGATGTGCCGAAGTTCACAAACATTTTTCATACCCTTCGCACACAGTTGGGTATCAAAGATTCTGAGCTGCATCTGGTACTCAAATATCGTGGCTGCCTGCACAAATACATACAAGAAGAGATGGTGTTCTTGAACATCTACTCACTCGGCACAGCATACCGATACGCTGTTAAAATCGAGCAAAAGTTCAAACAGAAGAAGCGAGACTTTGGATCTGCAAATCCGAAGCCAAAAGGAAAAAGCCAAGGCGGGGTGACCCAAGACAACCCGTCGAAGCCGCAAGAAAAGAACAATACCACGAAGCCAAAGAAGGACACAGGAAAGTGGTGTGAGTTCCACAAGAGTCCCACTCATAACACAAGTGAGTGTCGGACCATGCAGTGGTTGGTGGCCGAGTTGAAGGCTTTCGAATCAGGTGCATGTTCTGACCCTGAGCCAGAACCCGACAAGGGTAATGGAAAAGGGAAGCACATCATTGATGCAGATCCTAGCGCCACTGTTGCCACCGCCAAGATCCAGAAAGATGAGCCCGAAAATCCAGAGGAAGGGGAGCGTCTTTTCCACTCACAGATGTGGGTGAAGGGTTCACCGCTGCGATTCATTGTCGACAGTGGTAACCAAAAGAACCTGGTTTCAGCAGAGGTCGTGAAGCGGTTGGGCCTACCGACTACACCGCACCCGCAGCCGTACAGTATCCGGTGGCTTCATGAAGGATGAGATCTGAAAGTTTGCCAGCAGTGCCACCTTCCCTACAGCATCAAACCCTTCACAGACGAGGTATTGTGTGATGTTACACCTCTGGATGTTTGTGATGTATTATTAGGCCAGCCATACTTGTGGAGGCGACATGCTGTGTATGAGTCCAGGCCTCGTGCTGTCATTATTTCTTTGAATAATTCATTATACAGGATACCGGAGGTAGCCCCACCTACCGCCACATCTTTGATCACTACTAAGAAAGGCAGCAAGCTCATATCACAGACCAGGAAATTCATTTGTCTGGTTCAATCCCAAAGTAAGGGGAAGATCGTTGCTACATCCATGACCCCTGCAAAGGGTTTCTCCACGCAGCAGCAGCAGCAAAGGGATATAGTCATGACAGAACATAGGAACAACTTCTCCTCACCCACAGGGGTACCACACAAGTTTCAGGTGGGCGACAAAGTTTGGTTACATCTGCAGAGAGAATGCCTTACCAGAACCCATCAGAAACTCAGGCAATTCCGACATGGTCCTTACACCAGCACCAAGGCTACGGGCAACAATGCTTCGAAGCACAGCATTCCTCCATTCATTGGCTTGCACCGAGTGTTCAATGTGGACCGTCGTCGACCATGCTTCCCACCATTTCTGGTCACATCAAAGAGTGCAGAACAGCTCACCAGAGACCCAGCTCACCAGAAGCTTCCTCATCTCAAGGAGGAACTCAACGCAATGGGGACCATTGCTTCCTAAGGGGGGAGGAATGATCCAGGTGGATGTTGGTGGCCACCCACCTATCCCATTTGGACCCCCACAACTGTCTCTTTCAGCTCTTTCAGTTTCCTAAATTGTAGCACAGTTTACTATTTTTAGCAGTTTTTCGGGTCCTGAACTTCTGGAGCCGTTTTGAGGCCCTAAACGACGTTTTTTTGGGAATCTGGGGCAACATGGGTCCATGGATCGATGTTGCCTCCCAAAGTGGTAGTACTCGGATAGATCTTTCTAACGAGCTATCGTACGCGTCAAACGGAGATCGTATGCCAAAGTTACGACCCCGGGAAATCGATGTACCAATTTACCCAAACGGGGCCCACAATTTGGCGTTTCATCTTCTAGGGTTAGGTTTCGGGATGTGAAGGGTTTTCCATTGTTTCTCAACAATAAATAGGCCTTTGAGCCTCATTGTAACACAGTTCGAAACAGTTCAGAGGCATGTAGTCGCCACATCTCTTCTCAGAGATAAGCTACCATCGCCCTAGCTGGTTTCTTTCCATTTCTGTTGTAAGCATATTTCAGTATTTTACAGTAATGAAATGAAGTATTATTTCCGCTGCATCTTTGTGTATATGGTTATCGCATCTCTGTAGTTATGGTTATCTCTGTAATCTATTGCGTTCCTGTTTAAATCCGGATCAAAGATGGAATCGAATACTTTGTAAGAGCTCATAAGCTCAAGAGTAATTATACTCTCATAAAAACTCAAGGTAGATGAAAAGAATGATAAATTCACGCAAACAATTCTTACTGATGGTTGTAAAGGAAAAGAAACCTGATAAAACCAATGTATTTGAGGGCTATAATGCTGAACAACAAGTTGATATAGAAAAGGTTGTTTCAGAGTATGATGTCTTGTTTCAAGAACCTAAAGGTCTACCACCCAAAAAGGGAATAGTACATGATATTATTTTGCAACAAGATGTTCCATTGCCTAACATTAGGATGTACAGGTTGTCTGCTTTAGAGAATGCTGAAATCAAGAAGCTGCAGGTGCAGGAGTTGCTCGAGAAAGGGTTCATCAGGTCTAGCACATCGCCATGTGGGTCACCAATTGTTTTGGTGAGAAAGATAGATGGCTTGTGGAGAGTGTGCATTCATTACCAAGCACTGAATAAGATAACAATCAAAAAATCGTTATCCCCTTCCTCGCATAGATGATCTTTTAGATCAATTAAAATAAGTTGTTTATTTCACCAAGCTGGATTTGCATAGTGGATACCATCAGGACAGAGTTGCAGAGCAAGATGCATGGAAGACTGCTTTCAAAACAAAGCAAGGATTGTATGAATGGTTGGTTATGCCTTTTGGATTGACCAATGCTCCTGCTACTTTCATGAGATTAATGAATGATGTACTCAGACCTTTTCTTGATGATTTTGTTATTGTGTATCTAGATGACATTCTGATTTTTAGTAAGACATGGGAAGAAAATTTAAAGCATGTTAAGCAGACATTAGATGTTTTGAAAAGATAAAAACTATATGTTAAACTCTCAAAATGTGAATTTGGAAAAACATCTCTAAACTACTTGGGTCATATAGTAGGGGGAGGTGAATTGAAAATAGATCCCTCTAAAGTGGCAGTGATTGTGAATTGGCCGAAACCTAGGTATGCTACAGAAGTGAGAAGATTCTTAGGAGCAGCACAGTGTTGGAGGAAGTTCATTTCTAACTTCTCCTCGATTGCAGCTCCCTTACATGCTTTAACAGGATTGAATGAGGTGTTTCAGTGGGGAGGCAAACATCAGAAAGCCTTCGACACCTTGAAAGAAAAGATTAGTACAACACCTATACTGGCATTGCCAAATCTACAAAGACCATTTGAGATCCAAACTAATGCCAGTGACTATGCCATGGGAGTAGTGTTGACATAACATGGTAAACCCATATGTTATCATTCTGAGACTTTTAATCCTACAATAGTTAACTATCCTACATATGATAAAGAATTGTATGCATTAGTTCAGAGTGTGAAAAAGTGGAAACATTATTTAATGGGCAAAGAGATAGTAATACATACTAATCATCAACCACTTCAATATCTACACTCCCAAACTAAGTTGCAGCAATCAAGACATTACAGATGGATGGGGTTTCTACAATAGTTTCATTTAGTCATTAGATATAAAAAGGGCATACATAACAAGGTTGCAAACATGTTATCTAGACCCATTATAAATTCATCTACCATACTTAAGCATAATTATGTGCTACATGAAAGCTACATAGAATAATATGCTCAGGATATGGACTTTAAAGATGTATATTCAACTTTGAGTCAAGGCAAAAGAGTAGAAGAATTGGAATATCATGTAAAGGACTGACTCTTATATCATTGTGGGAAACTCTGCATTCCACAAACTGAGAGAGTAAAGATAATTAGGGAAGCACACACTTCTCTGATATCAGGTCACTTTGGGGTAAGTAAAACAATTTCACAACTGCAAAGATTCTGCTATTGGCCAAAAATGGATGAGACGTTTTCTAGATATGTAAGAGGGTGTGCCATGTGTGCTAAAAGCAAGCCCATCAATAGAAAACTAGGCTTGTACACTCCATTGCCAGTTCCTTCTCACCCTTGTGAAAGTGGTTCCATGGATTTTGTTGGAGGACTGCCTAAATCTAGGAAAGGTCATGATTAATTGTATGTTGTTGTGGATAGGTTCAACAAAATGTGTATTTTGATACCTTGTAGTAAACAGATTACAGCTGAACAAACTGAAAACTTGTTCTTTTAACATGTATGGGTTCATTTTGGATTACCCACTTCCATTATATCTAATCGAGACACCCGATTTGTGGGGAAGTTTTGGTCAAGTCTGTGGGAACTGATGGACACCAAACTAAAGAAAATCACAGCTTTTCATCCACAAATAGATGGCTAGACAAAAGTAGTAAATAGGACAGTGATCCAGTTACTGAGAGGTTATTGCAACAAACATCCTAAGCTTTGGGATGAACACTTTGTTATGTGCAACATGCTTACAACAGAGCCAAACACTCTTCTACACAGAGATCTCCTTTTGAGACCTATTTTGGTTTCACACCAAGGTATCCTTTGGATTTTGTCTTTCGTAAAGATACCATGGTTGATGGACACAGTGATGTGGACAAGGAAACTAGGTTCATCGAACAGATCTAGGAGATCCACCAGGCGGTACAGGAACAGCTGGAAAAGAGTCAGGCCAAGTACAAGGCTAGGCATGACAAGCATT
Organism: Pinus tabuliformis; assembly: GCA_031772625.1. NCBI lineage: Eukaryota > Viridiplantae > Streptophyta > Pinopsida > Pinales > Pinaceae > Pinus > Pinus tabuliformis. The sequence goes on along the minus strand of CM062819.1, from coordinate 1,779,300,690 downwards.
GGATGGAGCATAGTTTTCAAGTTGGAGACCAATTCTGGCTGTATATCAACAAGGACAGGATGCAAGTTGAAGGTAGAAAGTTAAAGCCTATCAGGTATGGACCTTTTAGAATACTTGAGAAGATTAGTGAATTTTTTTTTCGCCTTGATCTGCCAGCTTACATGCACATCTACTTAGTCGTAAATGCAAATTGCTTGAGATTGTTTGAACCTTCAATGGTTGAGGACCTTGAAGAACAGAGTCAATTTCCTTCTATTGATGACCTACTACTTGAATATCTTAATGAATTGCAGGAAGACACAGTGCTGGACAGGAAGGTGAGGACGATGCGTAGGGGAGATGTTGAGTAGCTCAGAATTGGGCTCAAAGGTTCAAAGCCAAACAATGCAAAGTGGATTGAGATTAGACAAGTGAGAAAGCAATACCCTTACTTAGTCGATGCTTGAAAACCAACTTTTGGTGGTCCAAAAGCTTTTTCAGTGGGAAGGCCGTGATCCGAACTGGATCCATAAAGAACTGTCAAAGAACCATGACTGTTTCAAGTCAGAAAAAATCTCTAAAGAATCCAAAACAGCGATCAAAAACACCCTGAACCAGTGGCAATGGCAGCCAACGTGGAATGACGAGGACCTTGGTCAAAGCGTGTTGACCGAGGCCCATGGAGACTACACAGGAGGTCAAAGTAGCCCCTGGGAGCCCCAGATCGGGAAAATAAGGTGATTTTTGATGTGCGATTAGTGCTTAGCACTAATCACGCATCGTTGGGCGAATAGGGCCATAATGGAAAATCCTGAGCACTCTGTCGCATGGGGGAGACGGAGAACCACGGGCGGAAAGGCGAAAAGCGCTAAAGGACAAAGGCGGGACCCGCGCTTCAGAAAACTGGTGGGATTGATTGGGGCACCCTCAAACAGTAAGTGGTTTTGGACGAGAGTGGAGTGATTCCATTCATCATTCGACGCGTGGCAAGCGGAGGTGAGAGAAAATCATCGTTGATCGCATGCTATCGATCAAGCAAGTCAACCGTACGAAACATACGTATGGTGCTGGATCTGGAGGCCCCAGATTGGACGGCTGAGATTGCACCCAATGGAGGAAGTAGAATCGATGAAGGAATGAGTCATGATTTAGAAGGATTTGGAATTTGTTTGACTACCACAGTGGAGGAAAGATTCATCCACAACGTAACTAAAGAAATGAACCAACGAAGCAAGCTGGCGCCGTTTAGAGGAGGACATGTGGCCACTCCCTGAGTGCTGATGATGACGTCGAACAGGAAACTCCAAGCGCAGCTGCAGAAAGTGAATCGACAGAGGCAGAAGAAGAATTGAATGGTCTTGGAATGGATGGGTAAAAACCATGAAAAAAGAGAGAAGAAGATAGTTACCGAGATAGTTAGTCGAGTTAGACGAAGTCAGAGAGACAGAGAAAGAGACCAGAATCCTGAGAGGAGGACAGAACATAGAGAAAGAAGACAGTATAGCAAAAGCAGAAAGAGGACAGAGGGCCGAGCTGACCAGAGGCAGCATCGAGCACTAGAGGCTTGAGAGATTCGAGCCATCCCAGAGAGGATCTGTCTGGGCTGAGCACCACATTGGGCTCTCCACTGTAGACCAGAAGGTCATAGAGCTGGTAGGAAGAAGAAGTCTGTGTACTCAAGTGGCTTGGGGAATCCAAGAACCACCCTGCCAAGCAAACCTGCTTCAAGAGAACTCACATTGAGTCCCGGTATTGTAATTTCTTTGCTTAAGACACAATAAAAGAAGGTCACCACTGAAATCTGGACCGGAGACGTAGCCCTGGAGAATAGGGTGAACTCCTTATTAATTTCTTGTGTCTTTGTGTTTGCTTACTGTATTTCTCTGTTGTATTTCCATTTAATTGTCTATGTATTGGCAATTTGATCGATTCGTTGCTTCAATAACACAGAACGCACACCAACGCATGAGTCTGTAATACCTTTATTTAATAAATCTTTAACTGATGTCACTCATAGGGTGAATATTAGATCACAACGATTCCGTATAGAGGATTACACGTGGTGGTGGGGCCGGTTTGAATACCGCCCTCATTGCACGCTAATTTTTAGCGATTTGGTGGATGCGATATGATCCTTGATGGTCAGATCAAATGAAGTGGATCGATTGTTGGGATGGATCGAGCAGGTTGGTGGTCGTGTTGGTTATGTGTCGTGCTTCTTTTCATCGCGATGTAGTCCTCTGCCATCGGATAGGGTCCGACGGATCAACGGTGAAGATTAATGAGACAGGTTGGTTGGTTGGCGGGAAGCGCGTTTGCCCTTTATTGATGGGGGGTTGATAAGGTGGGCGGGTTTCTTATGGGCACGGTTTGCTCCACTTTTCTGAGGGTTGGTGGGGCCCTTTGTTCTAAACATCTGTTTTGTCCACTGCTTTGGTTCCGCAATTGGCTTCTTCTTGTTTAGCTTTTATTTATTGAAAGGCTAGTTTTTTGGGGCAGAGGCTTTTTACCTTAGGCCCGATCTCGGTTTGTTCGGTGGGTCTCTCCCTTGGGCCACACTTCAATTTGGATTGATGTAAATTTTGTAAATTATCAACAAAAAAGAAGGTCCTACTCTTGCTTCAGCAAGAAAAAAGAAACCTCACACTTAGTCTTAGTTAACTAGCCATGTAGTGATTAGTTAATTGTCTCATGTAAGTGGAGATAACCCTAGTTAATTGGCCATGCAGTTATTAATTAATTTTCTCATGTAAGTAGAGTTTAGTAGAACTCAATGTGAATGTGCTTGTGGAGTGGCTCTTGGTGATAATAATGATGTTATTGAATTTAGGTTTCTGATCCATATCAAATTGATTGAAATGACTTTCGACAATAATCACATCGAAATTCGTTTGTCGAGTTTCGAACCAATCGGCGTGGTTCATCATCAGGACAAGATGAAGAATCAGATGAAGGACACAAGTTAAATAAACCCATTAAATAATTAGTGGGTTAATTAATAAACCTTGGTGATTATTCCCTATTTATCCCATGATACCTTTAGTAAATGAACTTAAATAAATTTAATATGTAAGTTAAATAATTATAAACAATTTATCCCAAAAATATTCATAGTACTAACCCTTAATTTATTACCTATTGAGTTACGCATACCATGTAAATAAATAAATAAATAAACTTAGTATCATATTAACTAATTAACTAACTAATTATTAATAGTTCTATAGTAATTCATGTAATTTAAAATATTTTTATGTTTTAGGTTTTGAGTTTTAGTTCATTAGAACAAATTAGTTATATATAACTAAATATTAAATAAATAATCTCATAATTATATTAACTAATTAACTAACTAGTTTTATAATTGTCCTATAATAATACATATCATTGGACAAATTAAAAAAAAATGATTTCATTTAACAAACTAACTATTTATTTATTTAAATTAGTTTTATTCCTTTCCTTATCTCTCAGTCCAGTCAATTGTAGGTGCTGCCCAGTCCTTGTAGGCGTTTCCTTGGTCAAAAGTAGTCGTTTCCTTGGTCAATAGTAGCCGTTTCCTTGGTCTAAAATAGTCATTTTTATAGCCGTTGAATGATGGATCTCTCTATTTAACTTGTGACCTTGATCTGATTTTTCATCTTGTTCTGAAGAACCACACTAGTTATGATGGATCTCTCTATTTAACGTGTGACCTTGATCTGATTCTTCATCTTGTCCTCATGATGAACCACACTGGTTGGTTGGAAACGGTTTGACTTGGTTGGAAATGCGTTGACAAATGAATTCTGATGTGATTATTGTGGAAAGTCATTTTAATAAAAAAATAATGATGTTGTCATGCATGACTCCATATTGATATAACTGAAGTACAATTAAGTGTATGCTATCTCCAATACAAATATCCAAAAATATTATACTTGTTTCTATCAATAAAAAACTCTCTTTCACACTACTATCATGCAATAACTACCAATACTCTGCCATCCAGGCCTTAGTTAAAGGTGTGTTTATTGAGCCGAGAGGCACTAGAGTAGATATGTAGGTGTAATGTAAGTATGTAAACAACTATGGAGTAGATGGGTAGGTGTAATGTAAGTATGTAAACAATTCTAAATGTCAGTTTAATTAAAAAATAATAATAACAAAAAGACAAAAGTGATCGAGGATGAGTGCAAACATCTAAATGTTGGCTCAATTAATAATAAAAGTTAAAGTAATAAAATTAATAAAATTCAATTTGTTATATTTTTATTTGGCCCAATTAATAATAAAAGTTAAAGTAATAAAATAATGAAATTCAATTTGTTATATTTTTATTTTATTATTAACTTGTGAATAGGTTTTGTTGCAATACCATGGCTTATTAATACCCAAGTCCAAAAACCATAAATTATTTCACAACCAAAATATTTTATAACAATATGACAACATTCTTAACCATGGATATTCACCCCCACTTTACAGTGGATATTATTAACTTGTAAAAAATTGGCTTTGTTACAATACCATGGGCCAATACAATGACTTATCAATACCACATGCCCAAAAAGCATAACTTATTTCAAAATCAAAATACTTTATAACAATATGACAAGATTCATAATCATGGAATTTCACCCCCACTTTGTCATTGATATTATGAACTTGTGTTGTTACAATAGCATGGGCTAATATCATTGTTTATCAATACCACATGCCAAAAAATCATCACCTATTTCACAATAAAAATATTTTATAACAATATGACAAGATTCTTAACCATTGATATTCACCCCCACTTTACCATGGATATTATTAACTTGTAAATAGGTTTTATTACAATACCATGGGCCAATACCATAGCTTATCAATACCACAGGCCCAAAATCCATAACTTATTTCACAATAAAATTATTTTATTTTAATTTAATTTATAACATTTTTTTAATTGAAGCTAAGGAAAAAGGTTATAATTAGTTTTGAGATATATCTAAACCCTCTATCGTTATGACTACTAAAAATATTCTCATAGAAATTAAATTAAGGTTATTTAAAAATGAGGATACATTTATATTTAAAGATGTGAAATTTATATAATACAAATAGTATTAGTAAGAACCAACATAAATCCATATTAATTAAGGATCTAAACAATGAAAACAAGCTAAGTGAAGGGAAGAGAGGGGGAGAGAAAGAAGGAGGGACATAGTGACAAAGCAAAGTGAAGGGAACAGAGGTGGGGAGGGAGAGAGGGAAGGAGATAGTGACAAAGCTGGAGGGCCGAGAGAGAGAATTATGGGGGAGACAGAGAGAGAGAGGAGGGAGAGAGAGGAGGGGAGATTGGAGGGGGTAGAGAGGGAATAAAGAACAAAGGCATAGGGAGATAGAGGTGGAGAGGCGGGAGAGACAGGAGGGGAGAGAGATAAGAAGAGAGGGGGTGAGAGAGATATGGAATTGGATGGGGTAGAGAGGGAAGCAAGAACAAAGAAATAGGGAGATAGAGGTGGAGAGAGAGAGGGAGTGACAAGGGAGAGATGGAGAGAGAGAGGAGGAAAGAGGAGAGTAGGGAAGATAGAGAAGATGTGCAATAGAGATAGGGAGAGAAGAGCAAGAGAGAGAGAGGGAGGCACAAAGATGGAGGAGATAGAGAGGGAGTGACAAGGGAGCGATGGAGAGACAGTGAGGGAGAGAGAGAGAGAGAGATATGGAGAGAGAGAGTGTGTATGTTTGGGGGTTGAGATGGAGAGAGGGAACAAGAAAGAAACAAATAGATGCAAATATATATATATATATATATATATATATATATATATATATATATATATATATATATATATATATATATATATATATATATATATATATATATATATATATATAACCAGCCTAGATCCATCTTAATTTGAATCTTTCAAGCACCTAGAGGGATCATGTAATGCCCCCAGCAGATTGTAAATGTGGATTTTACTGTAGTAAAAAGACAATATGATAGTAGTTGTTGTTTATGTTTTAAAAGAAACAAAAACTGTGATAAACTACATTATTAAATAAATGGAATATTTTCTTGAAATGCTGGCAGCCTCTGGGAGGTGTATTTCAAAGAAAGGAAGTCAGTTGTCATAACTGATTTGAACTGCCCTCCCAAACAGGAAAAGTCCTGGGGTGTAGGGAGGAGGTTCTGTGCTGTTGGGACAGACAGAAGAGGATTCTTTTCCAGAGACCAAAAAGGAGGAAAAGAGGACATACTGAGAAGATTGGTTAAGTCTGGTAGAGACCAGATAACCAGGCACTAGGTGCTCAGATCTTGTTGAGGGCTTGAGGCCTGCAAGATAGCTCGGGGGAGAGAATTCTGTCAGAAGATGGATCTCATGGCTGGGTGGACGAGCAGACTCGAAGCACAGGTGACTGCTTGAGTATCTGATTGTGATTCTGTCAAACCAGGTACGGTTTTCTAACTTCAGAATCCTTTTGTATTAAAGTGTAAGACTTAAGAAAGACCACAGTATCTAAACTAGACTTGCTATGGTTCTTTAGTACTGTTCCAGTGTACCTGGAATCGCATAAATGTGTAAGATAAAGGCTACCTGCTGATAGATCGGGTATAGGAACTGACTGACAGTTGATAAATACATGAAGGGTTAGAATTACGGAATATCTGAGAGACCTCTGTAAATATTAAGTTAGTTTATTCACTGACTGAATGATTTATTAAAGGTCTGTCGAAGGTGCAGTGTATAGCATGAACAGGCAGAAATAACCATGGAGTATATAAACAATAGTTATGTGTAAAGGAACATGTAACTGAAAATATCCGAATCACAACTATTAGTACATTTTGGAAAACCTTGAGATACGAGTCTGGACCAACCCAGATCTCGGAGAAAGGTCACGGCTGTAGCCGGAATACTCTAATGAAACAGAATAGGAAAGCGCATGTCGACATGTAGATACACATATTCATGATATATAAAACACGAAACAAAAACCAGTTAAGAAAAGAAAAACATCTCACAGCTACCTGGGACTTTGTCCCTGAAGGTGAACCTATGCGACTTAGTCGCAGTTCTTCCATAAAAACTCACAGTGAAGTTATTCCCTGGATGAGGAACGAAGGTTGGAGGGTAGACCCTAAACCTCGTATAAACCCTCACACCCGTGAGACCCATATTTCTGGGCAGTATTACTTGCATAAATTAAAGAAATCAACGGAAATAGCATTGTACCGAGGTACCGAGAGCATCCATAGTAAAATAATAAAAACAGGACCACATGCAACCTATATGAATCTGTGTATAAAGATCTACCATTTTTGCATATCAACCGAAAGAAAAACACGAGTTCGGTAGCGCTGAGTTATACAGCGTCCATATGTACAGGATAAACAAATGTACAGACAGTCGAACACCATTAAGCCAAAGCGGGCATATATTAAAAGGAATAATATAACATATATCTAAATGAAAGGCTTATGCCTTCTGGGAAAACGAACAAAACAACAAGTTCCTGTCTGTCATCCATTTTAAGAACAATATTATACCCTGTTATGAAACCATATACATTTACAACAAAATAGAAGTAGCATATAACAAGGACCTGATGCCGTCATTTACAAGGTAAGCCTCCGGCCAGGCCAAAGCTGGAAGCTATATAAAGATCTAAAGACCTAGTTCGACAGTTATAGAAAACTATCATGACCAATGAGGAAATAAGAGTCGGAACACTGTTTTCCATCTGCAAGTCGAACTTCCAGAGAACTTCAAACAAATAATGTATCATTCATAATGAGACCTCGAGGGCTCTCATGGAGAATACCTCGACGGACCCAAGTGCAAGCCAGCAGCCTCGACGGTCTGAAATAAGCATGTAGGTATAGCTCAGAACGATAGGTTCCGAGCCCTTTTAACTAAACCAGTAATTAGTAAGGGAACCAACCTGTAACCGCCGGAAAGTGAGCTGTTGAGAACCATTACCTCGACTCAGTGATCGGGTTGAGCAACCCCCACCGGTGCTTGCCTGCAAAGAAGAGCAAAAACATAATCAAAACGCATCTTTCAGTGGAATAGCAGGACTTTAGCAGTGTAACAGTATGCGAGATTACCTGAGCTGAGCAATCCGGTGCTGGTCCCTTGCGGCCTCTAGAGCGGTAGCAGGTGAAACTGTAAACTGGGGAAGACCAAACCATAGTCGCGGCAGAGAGCTGAAGTGACGGAGTAAACGCAAAAAAAATGAACCTTGCCCTTGATTCACGGGGTTTAAGTAATGAAGTGAAACCCTTAGAGTGATATCCACCCTTCGATCGCCAAACGAAATCTGGGACGTCCAAATGAAGCGGGAAGAAGAGGCGGGAAGGCCGAGGGCCCCAAGGCCGAGGTGTCACATGGCCTTGTGTACCGGCCATTCCACCTGTCCAGCGGAGAACCATAGTAGACGGTGCGGTAGGTGGAGAAGCCTGCCAAAACCTGCATCTGGATCTTCGAAAACCGAGACCAGCTAATGCTCCGTATGCTGGGGAGGGTTTAGGGGATTAGGTCCAGATGTCAACGCTCATGGTACTTTGAAGTTTAACACAGCTTAACACCACTATGCAACAGTAAAAGCCATTACTTGTATGCGAATTTATAACAGTATTATGGTGAACCCTATATAGTATAAGGTTGATAAATGTTCATTAGATTAAGCGCATAAGTTTGTACATGGTGACAATGCGTAATATATATATGGTTGCCTATGATAATGTTTAGTGTGTCCACTTATAAAGGAGTATGAGTGCTAGCATGCAGACCATAGTTAAATTTTTTTTTACTAAGTATATTTATGCGTGAAGGGTTGTGACAAATTGGTATCAGAGCCCAGTTACAACACTGTGGCCTCAATCTGACATGTTTCACTGTGCAGCAGCATACACCATGTATATTTAAAAAAAAACTGATAAAAGTACTTAACTGTTGTTCTGTTATGAAGGGGTGACACACAGAATTATAACAAGCTAGCAGACAAGCCAAAGAGAAAAGCAAAGTAACAAAATGCAGGGAGATGGCAGTAACCCTCAGGAAAATCCAGAACTGTGGGTACAGTTGGGTGAGGCAACACGAAGTACCAACCTGGCAATACTTGAAACTGTTCAGGAGTTGAAAAATGAGATGGCACGCTTACGAGAAGACAATGCACGTTTAACAGTAGAACAAGAAAGAATCCTGAAGAGTTTGTCAGACAGGCAGAACCCACCCTCAACTAACCCCAGCGCGGAACAGCAGAGAGTAACAGAGGAGCAAGACTTTCAGCATGCACCTGAAAATTCAGAAGACAAGGAGGATCATTCTGACAATGTGCCACAACAGCAAACCTCAAAACGTCAGAAATTGGAGCTGCAGGGAGAATTCCGGAAGATTAAACCCCCGCATTTCGATGGCGAACAGGAAGAGGCAGCAGAGGCATGGTTAATAAATATGAATAAATACTTCCAGTTGTATGAATACGACCACAACTTGAAAGCAAGGCTGGCCATTTTCCAGCTACAAGGTAAGGCAACCTTGTGGTGGGAGGAAATCAAGATCGTTAAAGGGGTCAGCGAACGAACCATTACTTGGGAAAAGTTTCAGAAATACTTCAAAGAAAGGTACCTAACTGAGCGTTTTTACGATGAGAAAGCAAGAGAGTTCCATGATTTAAGACTGGGGCAGCAGACTATGGACGAGTTCATTAATCGCTTTACCTCTCTGCTACGTTACGTACCTTATATCAAGGAAGAGAAAGCCAAGGTTCAAAGGTTTGTGAGCAGCTTACCTTCATATATAAGAGAACGGATTGAGTTTGACAATCCTAGAACCATGGATGAAGCCATTCGAAAGGCAAGGATCTGTTACCAGCAGAATAGGCAGAAGGGGGATACTTCAAACAAAAGATGGAATGAGAAAAAGAACAGTCGGATGGCTGGAAACAGCAAGGGAGGGCGCAGCAATGGAGGTAAGGGAGCTGGTAAAGGATTTAACAGTAGATCTGCAGCAAGAGGTGCATCCCGAGCAAGGCCAGCAAGTGAATCTAGAGTAAATGAACAACCTGCTAGGCCAGAAAGTGAAGGGGTGACCAGACCTCCAGTGCAATGCTGGGGCTGTGGAGGACCTCACTATGTCAAAAACTGCCCGCAGCGAAAGGGGACAGATCAGATCTCCCAAATTCATGAAGCATCAACCGTTGGGGACGTGGCACGTAGCATACCCAGAATTAATGCAGCCCTGGAGGACCGCCAAGCAGAGTACCAGCCATCTATGGTTGAGTTTGAAGGTAAAATTTCAAACCTTTCTTTAGTTGTTCTTATTGATCCAGGAGCTACTTTAAGTTATGTTAGCCCTAAGATAGTAGAACAGTGTAAATTACAATCTGAGAAATTCAGAAATCCGTGGCTGGTTCAATTAGCTACGGGAGCCAAGAGGCGAGTCTTGGCCAAAATAAATAAATGCTCCTTAACCATAGCAGGGCAGCCAATAGTGGCAGACTTAAACATACTACCGCTGGGTTCATATGACGTCCTGATTGGGATGGATTGGCTGGAAAAACACTGGTCACTAGTGAATTGCAAGACGAAAACCATCTATTATAAGGACGACCATGGGGAGCAGCAGGAGCTGCAAGGGATCAAGCATCCCGTACAGATTCGACCCATTACAGCATCTCAGTTAGCTAAATGCATCAAGAAGAAGTGTCAAATTTATGCTATTCAGGTGGGTTACGCAAATCAGAAGGATAAAACAGCTATGCTGGACAACATTCCAGTAGTACAAGAGTTTGTAGATGTATTTCCTGAGGAAGTACCAGGACTGCCACCTAAAAGAGATGTGGACTTCACCATTGAACTAATTCCGGGAGCGGCACCTGTGTCACGGGCGCCTTACCGAATGAGCGTACCAGAGCTAACAGAATTAAAAATGCAACTGCAGGAGCTGTTAGACAAGAATTACATCCGTCCCAGCGTATCACCCTGGGGAGCCCCAGTGTTATTTGTCAAAAAGAAGGATGGAACCTTCCGGATGTGTATTGATTATCGTCAGCTGAATAAGCTCACGATCAAAAATAAATATCCCTTACCTCGGATCGATGAACTTTTCGACCAGGTAAAGGGAGCAACGGTATTCTCTAAGATCGATTTGCGATCTGGTTATCATCATATCAGAATTAAGGAGGAGGATATCGCAAAAACAACTTTTAGAACGCGGTACGGGCATTACGAGTTCGTGGTGCTACCTTTTGGTCTGACCAATGCACCTGCTACATTTATGTGTTTGATGAACAGTGTGTTTCACAAGTTCTTAGATAAGTTTGTGTTAATCTTCATAGACGACATTCTGATTTACTCCCGATCAAGAGAGGAGCATGAAGAACATCTTAGAGTGGTGTTGCAAACTTTGCGGGAACATCAGTTATATGCAAAGTTTAGTAAGTGTGATTTCTTCAAGGAGGAAATACAATATTTGGGTCATGTGATCTCAAAGGAAGGAATTGCAGTGGACCCTGAAAAAATCAGAACTATAATGGAGTGGCCTATACCAAAGGACGTGGCAGATATCAGATCCTTCATGGGGCTAGCAGGTTATTATAGAAGGTTTGTGGAAGGCTTTTCAAGGGTAGCATACCCTATCACCTCCTTACAAAAGAAAGGAAAGATATTTAAGTGGACATCAGAGTGTCAGCGAAGTTTTGAGCAGCTCAAACACTTACTCACCACCGCACCTATTTTGAGTATAGCTGATCCTAATAAGGATTACGTGGTCTGTACTGATGCAAGTAAAGAAGGTGTGGGGGGAGTGTTAATGCAAGAAGGAAGAGTGATTGCATATGAATCAAGGAAATTGAAGGAACATGAACAGAAATACTCTGCTTACGACTTGGAATTGACAGCTGTTATTCATGCGTTGAAAATGTGGAGGCATTACCTGTTAGGGAGAAAATTTTTGTTGCTGACAGACCATCACAGCCTGACGAACTATTTCAGTCAACCCACCTTAAATACGAGACAAGCTCGTTGGGCAGATTTCTTAAGTGGGTTTGACTTCGAAATTAAGCATTTGAAGGGAAAGGAGAATAGAGTGGTTGATGCTTTGAGCCGAAAGGTGCAATGTGTGTGCAGACTTTCAGTCAGTAAATGGCAGAGTTCCTTACTTGAAAAGATACAATTAGCAGCTGATCAAGATGCTGAATACCAGCAAATACAACAGCTTTCTGACAAGGAAATACAACAAGGATACGAGTTAGATGATGCCAGATTGCTGTATTTTCATAAGAGGTTGTATGTGCCCAATGGGAATGATCTTCGGAAATTGATTCTGGATGAATTCCATACCAGCCATTACACCGGACATCCAGGGTACCAGAAAATGGTTGTCGCACTTCGGAAAGAATACTATTGGCCAAAAATGAAAAAAGAGGTGGCTGAATATCTAGCACGGTGTCTAGAATGCCAGCAGATTAAGGCAGAACATATGCATCCAGCAGGGTTGCTACAACCCTTACCCATTCCGGAATGGAAATGGGAGATCATTTCCATGGACTTTATAACCGGGTTGCCCCGAACAAAGAAAAACAATGATTCTATTATGGTAGTAGTGGATAAATTAAGTAAGGCAGCACATTTCATACCGGTTCAATCCACGTATAAAGCTGTGCAAATTGCTCATATCTTCATGCAAAATGTGTTTAAGCTGCATGGACTTCCGAAGGTGATAATCTCGGACCGTGATGTTAAGTTCACATCAGCTTTTTGGAGGACATTGTTTGCGGAACTGGGGACACAGCTGAACTTTAGTACAGCCTATCATCCCCAGACCGATGGGCAGACGGAGCGGGTAAACCAGGTGGTGGAAGATATGCTGAGGGCATGTGTTATGTTGCGGCCAAACCAGTGGGAGGACTATCTCCATCTGGTTGAATTCGCATATAATAACGGGTATCATTCATCAACACAGTTGAGTCCTTTTGAGGTACTATACGGGCGGAAGTGCCGCACACCCTCAAGTTGGGGTGGACCTGAAGATAGATTAAGATTGGGCCCGGATATGCTCAAAGAGATGGAAGACATGGTGAAAAAGGTGCGCAATAATTTAAAGGCTGCTCAGGACAGACAAAAAAGTTTCGCCGACCGAAAGAGAAGGTTCAAGGAATTCCAGGTCGGAGACCACGTTTTCGTAAGGATTCAAACCAGAAGAAGTGCCTTGCAGTGGAGTGGGTGTGCCAAGCTGGCACCACGCTATTTTGGACCTTTCCAAATTCTGGCTAGAGTAGGGCCAGTAGCCTATCAGCTTGCCCTACCAAGCCATATTAAGATTCACAATGTTTTTCATGTTTCCGTATTAAAACAATACGTCTATGATCCCAAACATGTGATTCAATGGCAAGGAATTCGGGTAAGAGTTAAAGTTGGTCATTATGAATAAGTTCTATTCTTAAACAGTGAATAACTAAATCTGTTGCTTTCGCAGGTCGAGCCGGAAGGCGAGGTTCTGGTCGAACCACTGACCATTCTCGACCGGAGAGAAGTGCAGCTGCGGAAACGGGCTATTATCCAAGCTAAGGTGCAGTGGCAGCATTACGGGCCTGAAGAGGCCACTTGGGAGGATGAGGAACTCCTTGAAAAGGCTTACCCGAATTTGTTTAAGAGAAACGGACATCGGGACGATGTCCAATCTTAGGGGGGGGAGATGTAATGCCCCCAGCAGATTGTAAATGTGGATTTTACTGTAGTAAAAAGACAATATGATAGTAGTTGTTGTTTATGTTTTAAAAGAAACAAAAACTGTGATAAACTACATTATTAAATAAATGGAATATTTTCTTGAAATGCTGGCAGCCTCTGGGAGGTGTATTTCAAAGAAAGGAAGTCAGTTGTCATAACTGATTTGAACTGCCCTCCCAAACAGGAAAAGTCCTGGGGTGTAGGGAGGAGGTTCTGTGCTGTTGGGACAGACAGAAGAGGATTCTTTTCCAGAGACCAAAAAGGAGGAAAAGAGGACATACTGAGAAGATTGGTTAAGTCTGGTAGAGACCAGATAACCAGGCACTAGGTGCTCAGATCTTGTTGAGGGCTTGAGGCCTGCAAGATAGCTCGGGGGAGAGAATTCTGTCAGAAGATGGATCTCATGGCTGGGTGGACGAGCAGACTCGAAGCACAGGTGACTGCTTGAGTATCTGATTGTGATTCTGTCAAACCAGGTACGGTTTTCTAACTTCAGAATCCTTTTGTATTAAAGTGTAAGACTTAAGAAAGACCACAGTATCTAAACTAGACTTGCTATGGTTCTTTAGTACTGTTCCAGTGTACCTGGAATCGCATAAATGTGTAAGATAAAGGCTACCTGCTGATAGATCGGGTATAGGAACTGACTGACAGTTGATAAATACATGAAGGGTTAGAATTACGGAATATCTGAGAGACCTCTGTAAATATTAAGTTAGTTTATTCACTGACTGAATGATTTATTAAAGGTCTGTCGAAGGTGCAGTGTATAGCATGAACAGGCAGAAATAACCATGGAGTATATAAACAATAGTTATGTGTAAAGGAACATGTAACTGAAAATATCTGAATCACAACTATTAGTACATTTTGGAAAACCTTGAGATACGAGTCTGGACCAACCCAGATCTCGGAGAAAGGTCACGGCTGTAGCCGGAATACTCTAATGAAACAGAATAGGAAAGCGCATGTCGACATGTAGATACACATATTCATGATATATAAAACACGAAACAGAAACCAGTTAAGAAAAGAAAAACATCTCACAGCTACCTGGGACTTTGTCCCTGAAGGTGAACCTATGCGACTTAGTCGCAGTTCTTCCATAAAAACTCATAGTGAATTTATTCCCTGGATGAGGAACGAAGGTTAGAGGGTAGACCCTAAACCTCGTATAAACCCTCACACCCGTGAGACCCATATTTCTGGGCAGTATTGCTTGCATAAATTAAAGAAATCAATGGAAATAGCATTGTATCGAGGTACCGAGAGCATCCATAGTAAAATAATAAAAACAGGACCACATGCAACCTATATGAATCTGTGTATAAAGATCTACCATTTTTGCATATCAACCGAAAGAAAAACACGAGTTCGGTAGCGCTGAGTTATACAGCGTCCATATGTACAGGATAAACAAATGTACAGACAGTCGAACACCATTAAGCCAAAGCGGGCATATATTAAAAGGAATAATATAACATATATCTAAATGAAAGGCTTATGCCTTCTGGGAAAACGAACAAAACAACAAGTTCCTGTCTGTCATCCATTTTAAGAACAGTATTATACCCTGTTATGAAACCATATACATTTACAGCAAAATAGAAGTAGCATATAACAAGGACCTGATGCCGTCATTTACAAGGTAAGCCTCCGGCCAGGCCAAAGCTGGAAGCTATATAAAGATCTAAAGACCTAGTTCGACAGTTATAGAAAACTATCATGACCAATGAGGAAATAAGAGTCGGAACACTGTTTTCCATCTGCAAGTCGAACTTCCAGAGAACTTCAAACAAATAATGTATCATTCATAATGAAACCTCGAGGGCTCTCATGGAGAATACCTCGACGGACCCAAGTGCAAGCCAGCAGCCTCGACGGTCTGAAATAAGCATGTAGGTATAGCTCAGAACGATAGGTTCCGAGCCCTTTTAACTAAACCAGTAATTAGTAAGGGAACCAACCTGTAACCGCCGGAAAGTGAGCTGTTGAGAACCATTACCTCGACTCAGTGATCGGGTTGAGCAACCCCCACCGGTGCTTGCCTGCAAAGAAGAGCAAAAACATAATCAAAACGCATCTTTCAGTGGAATAGCAGGACTTTAGCAGTGTAACAGTATGCGAGATTACCTGAGCTGAGCAATCCGGTGCTGGTCCCTTGCGGCCTCTAGAGCGGTAGCAGGTGAAACTGTAAACTGGGGAAGACCAAACCATAGTCGCGGCAGAGAGCCGAACTGACGGAGTAAACGCAAAACAAATGAACCTTGCCCTTGATTCACGGGGTTTAAGTAATGAAGTGAAACCCTTAGAGTCATATCCACCCTTCGATCGCCAAACGAAATCTGGGACGTCCAAATGAAGCGGGAAGAAGAGGCGGGAAGGCCGAGGGCCCCAAGGCCGAGGTGTCACATGGCCTTGTGTACCGGCCATTCCACCTGTCCAGCGGAGAACCATAGTAGACGGTGCGGTAGGTGGAGAAGCCTGCCAAAACCTGCATCTGGATCTTCGAAAACCGAGACCAGCTAATGCTCCGTATGCTGGGGAGGGTTTAGGGGATTAGGTCCAGATGTCAACGCTCATGGTACTTTGAAGTTTAACACAGCTTAACACCACTATGCAACAGTAAAAGCCATTACTTGTATGCGAATTTATAACAGTATTATGGTGAACCCTATATAGTATAAGGTTGATAAATGTTCATTAGATTAAGCGCATAAGTTTGTACATGGTGACAATGCGTAATATATATATATGGTTGCCTATGATAATGTTTAGTGTGTCCACTTATAAAGGAGTATGAGTGCTAGCATGCAGACCATAGTTAAATTTTTTTTTACTAAGTATATTTATGCGTGAAGGGTTGTGACAGATCAAATCTCTAGAGTTGCAAAACTTTCCTCAAGTTTTGCACTCAAAAAAGAGGTTGTCACCTTGAGAGATTGGATCCCTCTTAGGGCTTGATCAATCCGGGTTAAGATGCTGATTTTGTTTATTTAATTGAAGATAGTTAGAATATAATAATAATAATTTTGCAAATAGGCAACAATCCTATGCCTCTTAAGCTAAATAACCAAAATCTTGTAAAGAAAATTCCAAATAATGAGCATGTTATAGTGAAAAAAATAGAAATCTTTTATGCAAACACGTAGTAAATTCAAACACGTAGTAAATTCTTTTTATTTTTGACTAAATGATAACAATTTTAGTTATAGTGTAATTCTTCTAAGTTTTTGTTTTGTTGGAGCATATTTTCCAAGAATTTTGTTTCTAATATGATAAGAATGTGTTGGAATTACAAATTTAAAATGTAAAATCTGCATAATCCCAATGATCATGTTTGAGACCTTTTTAGTATATGAATCTATTTATGTATTTAGAAACACATTTCTAAGAACAAAACTATTATCTAGCCAAAAATATATAACTAAATTATCGTGAAAAGAAAAACAACATAAAATAAGCAAATAGTGAGAAAAATAATCAAAATTTCAGCAAATGAGTATTAATGTCCCCATACTCAAAATACATCTATAAAAGTAAAAGCTTACCCATTACGAAACCACTTGCAAATCAATCCTGATGACATAATTTTACTTGAATAAGAAATTGACTTGCATTCACGAATAACAACCAAATATTAATGTATCCACTGCTATTTAACAACTAGATAATTATTATAAATTTTTCCACTATTAAGCTCAGTAAAGTCAAAAAGAAGGAGAGTAAGAGAGTAATACAGTGACACAGTAGTAAAATGGATAAGGCATACTGTAAAGCACGCTTGTCAGTACGGTTAATCAATAGGGCGAGGAATGTGAGGCAACTCTCGCAAACTTTCTGAATACGTTTGTCCTGAGACAGCAGCATTATTTCCACTTAACCCAAATCTCCTGACGCTTCATCAAACAAGACTGCAACAACAAACTCAATATCTCTTTCCTCCACCAAATCTTGGCAAAAGGCTTGGATTTTCTGGATTTCATGGATTATTGGTCATGTGTTAAAAGTCCCTGCAAAGATTTCCTCTACCAGGGAGAAGAGCACTGTGGCCCAGTAATAATGTAGAGTTGAAGAAATGGAGAAGGCAGTGCAGCCCACTAATGATGTAGAGTTGGAAGATAGTTATAATAGTAACAATGTGGTGAAAATTTCAAATTTCTATCCCAAAAAATACTTCATATATATTTTAAAATAAAATTTTTTATTAGTTATTTTATTAAAAAACAAAAAAATGAATTATGTACATTGATTTGAAATACATAAAATTTTGAATAGACACTCATAATTACTGATGGAAATAAAAAAACCCAATAATATATATTTGATAATTACTACTTTCTTTGTAACTAATCATAAGTGTAGCCTCCACTCAAAACATTGAAAGTTTCAAATCAATACACATGGACTGTTTCAAAGTCAGTGCATGCAGTTTATTAAAAAAGACTCCACAATCTTGATATCTAATTTTCCTTTTAATTTATTATACATAAAATAGTATATTTCAACGCTGGTTTGCTCGGTTAGTTTATTGGGTGGCTTGTCAGTATCAACTCTGGTTGTTCTCAATACACATTGAGTGTTTCAAATCAATCCACACAGTCCAACTCCACAAACTCTTCAAAATTTTGGTTTTCTAGATTTTACTATATGAGCTGTTTTTAGTATCACTTTTTGGAAGCTTTTCAAGTGGGTTTTTCTGGTCTAATTTCTCTAAAATCGTGCAGAAATTTATTGAAATCACAAGTTTTATGGGTAACCCTTGCACAGTAGAAGTGCCCTAGGGGTTTTTGAGGGTGCTAAATCCACATATACAGTCAACAAACCAATTTAAATAATAGAAAGCAAGATTTCACCTCAAATTTTAGAATTCCAACACCAAAGAGTCCAAAAAGTTGCTCTAAAGACAACCCATTTTCAGGACAGCAATAGTATTCACTTTTTTTTCCCGAAATATTCTGGTATTTAATGGTTAGAAGACATTTATTATAGATAAAATAATATATTAAAAAAAACTTAGTTGATTGGTTACTGATCCACTCTTTGACACCCCAACGAGGATATATAGTATTCACTTTTTTTTTTTGGGAATATTCTGGTATTTGATGGTTAGAAGAGATATATTATAGGTAAAATAATATATTTAAAAAAAGTTTGGTTGGTTGGTTACTTTATGATCCACTCTCTCACACCCCAGCCAAGATATCTCCTGGTTTTCCCATATGATGTAGTACTAGTATTCACATTTTTTTTTGGAATATTCTAGTATTTGATGATTAGAAGAGATTTATTATAGGTATCTTAATTAATTGGTTACTTTATAATCCACTCCCTGACACACCAGTTAGGATATCTCCTGGTTTTTCCATATTTGGTAGCACTAACATTCACTTTCTTTCGGAATATTTTGGTTTGGTATTTGATGGTTAGAAGAGAAAGGTTAATTGTTTAACCCTTCTGGCGATCTTCAAATTTAAAAATATTTCAAAAATCTACAGTCACCTTAAATTCAACACTTTTATATTAAACTGACTTATCAATTCAACACTTCCATCCTGGACTAACTTAATTTCAGCACTTCTGTACTGAACTATGAGTGAAATGTCCACTAAAATTTCAACTCAATACATGTCAACAACTTTATTACTTTTATTTTCCAAAAAAATTATTCTACATAAAATAATCTATTTCAACGCTTAAGTTGCTTGGTGACTTTATTGGTTGGCTTGCCGGGATCCAGTTTCTGACTCCCCAAGATACCTCCTGGTTTTCCGTAGGTGGGGGGCGGGGCACCGAGCTTCGTCGTGCTAGTCTTTGGATTGTCATTGGGGCTTGACTTTAGTGGTTGATGATCTCTGTAGGTGGAATCGATCAGTGGTTTGTTCAGACGCTTTTGACTCCTAATCTAATAATGATCTCCGCTGATGTAGGCACAGGATATGGGGAAAGTCCTATTTTCTCCGCTGTGTGGGCACAGGATATGGGGAAAGTCTCATTTCCAACCTTATTGCATAGTAAATGTGGTCTGAAATAGGGTCGATATAACACGATATAACATGCTGTTATTTTTTTTCTTTCTCATCACTGGGCTACTAGGCTGCGTGTTATATTGTATTATATCGACCCATGTCAAATCACATTTACTATACAATAAGGTATTACTATACAATAAAGTTGGAAATAGGGCTTTCCTAAGATATGAGGGGTTATCCATCCATTCCACTTGAGTGTTGATTCAGAGTTTGATCATACTTTAAGTTTTGGTTGCTCTGACGTAGGCACAGTATGTGGGGGGTTATCCATCCATTCCATTTGAGTGTTGATTCAGAGTTTGATCATACTTTAAGTTTTGCGTTCCATGGAATTGTAACAAAAAGTTCATCAGTCAGCATGACAATTTGTTCTCTGTATTCTTGGCATACTTTCATTTGTTTCTTGGTGGTTTTTACTAATGTCGAATGTACGTGACAAGTATATTGACGCATTTTTTCGTTTGTTTCTTGGTGTTTTTTACTAATGTCGAATGTACGTGACAAGTATATTGATGTATTTTCTGTTGACGTGAGTGACATGAATACTAACGAATACGTCAATTGCATCAATCATATCAATCTTCCTTTTGAATTTCGGGTATTTTGAAATCTAATACCTACACAGTTATTTGGGGTATTTTCAAATCTAATAATGTTTTTTATAACATCATTCATCTAATTCATAGTTAAAGGGGAGTCACTTTTCACTGGTAGGGAATTTAAATGAAAAAGAAGCACAAGTTTTAGTAAATAATAAAGGGTATTAAACTCTCTATAATTGTTTTTGTAATAATCTCTATTTTCCTTGAATCTGTAAAATTGACATTATGAAATGAAAAGAACAAAACCTAGACCAACCTTGGAATCTTAATTCCTACAAGAATGATAAAAAACATGCCCAAGGTATAGATTTATCCAAAATCAATGGTTTCATCGCTCTTTCAACCTTTTGGGCATATGCCGAAATAAGATACGGCAATATTGTCATGATTTGTGTTATGATTTGGAAGGAAAGCCAAAATGTGTCTTCAAATGTAATATGATTATGGGCAGCCCAAATTCCTCAAAGCACAAGAAAAGAAACTAATCTCCACATTTTTAATTTCAATTCACATACCAATGTTTCAAATTCGATTATATGGAAGGTCCAATCTAAAGAGGTCTTTGGCCCACTAAATTCTCCAACTTGAACCAGACTCCAATAGTGTAACATCAATGAAGAAAAAGATGTTCATTTGTTCCTTCACCAGAGCTACATAGCAAAGATATACCTGAACCCACCCTACCTCATTTTAATAGTTGATTCTAGGTGAAGACCCTACTAATAAGTGCCGGCCACATCAAAATATTATACTTCAAAGGGGCTATAGTCTTCTAGATTTTTTTCCAACACCAATTTTTATCCATTTCCAAGAGTCAATGTACCTTTATTATCTAATTTGCTATGTATTCACCTCTAACATCATTATAGCTCTATATTATCATATTCATTTGTTGAGATAGCATTATTTGAACTTTTGAAATTTGTACTATGTATGCTTTCCTAGTACAAACCTCTATCCCAACCAAGGCTAGATCTTCAGTTGCAATCCAACAATGTGCCTACATGTTTGTAAGCTTTGGTTTCTTTAGTTGTCTGAGCATAAAAATTTCCATATTGTGCAAATATTACCATATCTCATCAGACGCCAATATTTTCTAGTTGTAGCTTATGTTGGCATCTTTTCCCACTCTCATTTCCATTCCACTCCCTAACTTCCAAGCTAAGGTCCTCCCCTCAATTGAAAATGCAACGAACAAGGCTTCCAATGGTTATACCCCCCACTAAAAATTCTTTGGATCCCAACAAATCTAATCAACCATTGATCTCAAAGTAATATATGTTGGGCATGGGATCCCCCAAGGGCAGTTTTGGGGCTTCAAGCCCATATTTTGGTCCAATTTTGTAATTCCAATGTAAAGACTCCGCATTTTGTGGGCACAAAGCGCGTAGTTGTTAAAGAGTCATAGGGTTGTCCGCCCTTATTTTGATAATGTAATGTTGGTTGTAGAAGATCTACCCATGGTCCACGGACCATGGGATTGTATAAATAGAGCTAAGCTCTAAGTAGTTAGAGACACAATGTCTAAGCAATGAAGATGTATGCGAGATAGCTCTGAAGTGTAAGTCTAAGTTTTGGGTCGTAGCGTAGGTAGAGGCTCTGCAGCTGAGTGTGCAGAGGCCTAGTAGTTCGCAGCTGAGTGCGCAGACCCCTGCAACTGAGTGCGTAGGGCGAGTCGAGTCTATAACCATCGGGAATCATTAATAAAGAGAAGTTTTCTATCATTTTGCATATTTATTTCTTGTTTATGCATTTGTTATATTGGGTATGAATTTCACTTCTAATGCTTATATGATGCATGAATGTGTATAAATATATTGGTTAAGTGAATGCAAGTAAGAACATCTGTTTACGTGAAGCTAACTAAGATATATTAATAAGATAAGTAAGATACTTAGCCTAGTTCAAGAGATATCACAGTTCGCTTCCCTAGCAGCACGAAAGGACTTCAGCCCCTGGTTAGGGCTGCACAAAAGTTGATTGTAACATTTTGCGAAGGTACTGAAGGGCAGAGCAGAGGGATAAGCAACCTGCATGAAGGCAGGTATAGTTGGAATAAACCGACATCACAACCATCTCAAGGGTGCGGAAACTTGGTTCCAGCATCCCCCCATACTGCTTCAGGTGAGACTTCAGTCCGTGCTCCGCGAGCTGATGCTGAAAGGGCCAGTAGTGTAGGGATTTGTTTGGCTAAATAACGTTGAACCTGGGCTAAGCCCCCTCAAGCCAACAAATGGTTCCGTTGCCGGTGAAAACTAAGCAGGTGCACATTGGTACGGAGGAAGAACCCAAATTTGCAAAAGATCAGAGACTACTGGGACGACACGACGATGGATAAGGTCATTGAATTACTCCATGAATATCAGGACTTATTCCCAACCAAGTTCACGGATTTGAAAGGAATCATCAGAGATCTAGGAGTAATGAAGATCACGTTAAAGCCCGACGTGAAGCTAGTTAAGCAGAGGCCTTACCGCTTAAATCTGAAATACAAGGAGAAGGTCCGCGTAGAACTAGACAAAATGCTCGCAGCATGCATCATTGAGCCTGTGGAAGAATCCGATTGGGTAAGTCCAATGGTGGTGTAAGAAAAGAAGAAGGACGAGATAAGGATATGCGTGGATCTCAGAAAACTGAATGACGCTTGTGTGCATGATCCTTTCCCAACTCCGTTCACATATGAAGTGCTCGACAATGTAGGTGGTCAGGAAGCATATTCTTTCACTAATGGGTTCTCGAGGTACCACCAGATCAAAATCGCACTGGAGGATAGGAGCAAGATAACCTTCGCGATTGAGTGGGATTACTTTCAATATACTGTCATGTTGTTTGGATTGAAGAATGCACTTGCTATCTTTTCGAGTGTGGTCGTTGCGGCATTCAAGGAATATATTCATAAGTTCTTGGAGGTCTATTTTGATGACTGGACTGTATTTGGGCTGGTTAAGTGCCATGTAGCGAGTTTGCGCTTGATGCTAGATACCTATTGAAGATACCAAATCGCGCTCAACCTCAAGAAGTGTCTATTTCTTGTTCCTTTAGGGAACCTATTGGGGCATGTGGTTTGGTAGACCCCACAAAGATCGCGGTGATTTTGAACTTGGAAGTGACAAGAAGTGTGAAACAGTTGCGCGCTACTCTGGGACATATGGAATATTACAGAATGTTTATCAAAGGCTATGCCCAGATCACCACACTGATGGAAAAATTGTTAAAGAAGGATGTCACGTTCTGCTGGAATGATGACTGTAAGAAAATCCTGGATATATTGAAAGAAAAGATGGTTACTGCGTTGATTCTAGTCTTCCTGAACTGGAAGAAAGAGTTCCATGTACATGTCGACATGTTGTGTATAGCGTTGGGGGCAGTACTAACGCAGGATGGTAGAGAAGGCTTGGATCACCCTATCGCGTTCGCAAGCCGTAGATTATCCAAAGTAGAGAAGAATTATTCCACCACTGAGCGCGAGGGACTAGCTATGGTATATGTGCTCTAGAAGTATCGACACTACTTGCTAGGAGGCCACTTTAAGATGTATACAGATCACTCCGCACTAAAGTACCTAGTCAATAAGCTTGTGTTGGGGGGGCGAATTTGAAAATGGCTCCTATTGTTCCATGAGTATGACTTTGAAGTTGTTGTAAAGCCTAGACGATTAAACGTGGGACCAAATCACCTGTTGCACATCGAAACAGGGGAGGAACCTATTAGTTTGGAGGAAGGATTACCTGACACACAACTCTTTGCTGTGCACATAGCGGATGGACATTTCGAAGACATAATACACTTTCTAACAACTGGAACTGCGCCGGAAGGATACTTTGTCCAGCAAAAGAAGGAATTAGTGGTATGCGCAGCAGATTTCTCTGTCATTGTTGGGAATTTATACAAGATGGGGAATGATGAAATACTACAAAGGCATGTACCTTAATTTGAATGAAGCAGCATCCTTGTGAACGCTCATGGGTGATCCAGGTGGATATTGGTGGCCACCTGCCAAGTCCACCTGGACCCCCACCATTGTCTTTCTTAGCATTTTCAGTTTCCTTAATTGTAGCACAACTTACTATTTTTAGCAGTTTTTCAGGTCCTGAACTTCCGGAGCCGTTTTGAGGCCCTAAACGACGTTTTTTGGGGAATCCGGGGGCAACACGAGTCCATGGAATGGACTGACTGGTGTTGCCCGTTCCAAAAATGATAGTGCTCGGATAGATCTTTCTAATGAGCTATTGTACGCGTCAAACGGAGATCATATGCCAAAGTTACGACCCCGGGAAGTTGATGTACCAACTTACCCCCAAACGGGGCCCACAGTTTGGCGTTTCATCTCCTAGGGTTAGGTTTTGGAATGTTAAGGGTTTTTCCATTGTTTCTCAACAATAAATAGGCCTTCGAGCCTCATTGTAACACAGTTCAGAGGCATGTAGCCATCACATCTCTTCTCAGAGATAAGCTACCATCGCCCTAGCTAGTTTATTTCCATTTCTGTTTGTAAGCATATTTCAGTATTTTCCATTAATGAAATGAAGTATTATTTCCGCTGCATCTTTGTGTATATGGTTATCTCTGTAATTTGTTGCGTTCCTGTTTAAATCCGGATCAGTGGTATCAGAGCGGTCTGCTTTTTCTCTGTTTTTCTTTGCATGTCCCCAACAAGGTCGGGATATAAGGAGTTAGGGCTTGAACTGGTTGAACCTTTGCAAGACCAGCCTCGCAAATCCCGACGGCCTCCCATGGCGGACGAGAAGAAAGACGAGGGGGCAGGAGATCCCATCAAAATCTTGCTCGAAGAAGCGCTCGAGCGACAACGGAACGCGATGATGGACAGCTTTGCGCAGATCCTTCAGCGGCTACCCAGAAGCGGCGCATCGGCTTCCAGCAGCTCCTCTGGAAACGCCACACCCTTTAAGGTACAAGTTAATTTTGAAATCCCCATATTCGAGGGTCAGATAGACGCCGATGCCGTAGATAAATGGTTAAATCTGCTAGAGGGTTATTTTTCTGTTCATGAATTTTCGAGTCGGGAAAAGATTGTTTTTGCTCTTCTCAAAGCAGCCCCCCACGTCAAGGACTGGTGGGAAACCTACTGCGAGCAGAAGGATGAAAGTACTGGCTCACTATTTTCAGCCGCACCCACCTGGGATTCGTTCCGGGATGCCATCAAGGAGCAGTACTACCCTGTCGGAAGCTATGAGGATGAATACATAAAGTGGACCACGCTGCGGCAGGGAAGGGACCAAGACGTGCCGGAGTTCACCAATCTTTTCCATACCCTTCGCACAAAGTTGGGTATCAAGGATTCGGAGCAACATTTGATACTCAAATACCGTGGCTGCCTGCACAAGTACATCCAGGAAGAAATACAGTTCCTAAACATCCCCTCGCTCGGCGCAGCATACCGGTATGCCGTCAAGGTCGAGCAGAAGTTTAAACAAAAGAAGCGAGACTTTGGATCTGCGAATCCAAAGCAGGGGAAAGGTGCCCCTAAACCACAGAACAAAGGACAAAGCCAAGGCGGGACAGCCCAAGACAACCAGCCGAAGCTGCAAGCAAAGAGCAACGCCGCGAAGCCGAGAAAGGACACTGGAAAATGGTGCGAGTTCCATAAGAGCTCCACTCACAACACAAGTGAGTGTCGGGCCAAGCAGTCACTGGTGGCTGAGCTAAAGGTTTCAGAATCAGATGCATGTTCCGACTCTGAGTCAGAACCCGATAAGGGGTATGAAAAAGGGAAGCAGATCATTGATGCGGATCCCAGCGCCACTGTTGCTACCGCAAAGATCCAGAAAAATGAACCCGAAGATCCAGAGGAGGAGGAGCGTCTCTTCCACTCCCAGATGTGGGTAAAGGGCTCCCCGATACAGTTCATTGTTGATAGCGGGAGTCAAAAGAACCTCATTTCGGCAGAGGTCGTGAAGCGGTTGGGCTTACCGACCACAGCACATCCACAACCATACACCATTGGGTGGCTTCACCAAGGGCGAGATCTTCGCGTGAGCCAGCAGTGTCGCCTTCCATACAACATCAAGCCCTTCACGGATGAGGTATTGTGTGACATTGCTCCCCTTGAAGTTTGTGATGTATTACTAGGACAACCATACTTGTGGAAGCGACATGCTGTGTATGAATCAAGGCCCCGTGCTGTTATTATTACATTGGGAAATAAGTTGTTCAGGATACCAGAGGTAGCACCACCTGCCGCCATCTCTTTGATTACTGCAAAACAATGCAGTAAGATCATTTCCAAAACCAGGAAATTTGTTTTCCTGATGATACGCCCTCAAGGGAAGAAGAAGACAGTGGCCGCGGCCTCCAAACGGGGTCCCTCTGCACGACAGCTACAGATGGACAAGATTGTGGAGGAGTACGAAGACATCTTCACCTCCCCGGCAGGGGTTCCTCTGCACTGTCAAGTCAAGCACTCCATCGATCTGACCCCAGGTGCGCCGCTACCCAATGGACCAATTTATCGGCGCTCCGTTCTGGAGAACAATGAAATCAAGAGGCAGATTCAGGAGCTCCTGCAGAAAGGTCACATCCGTCCGAGTTCTTCGCCCTGTGGGAGCCCGATAGTGTTGGTACAGAAGAAGGATGGGACGTGGAGACTCTGTATTGACTATCGGGCGCTGAACAAGATCACTGTCCGTAATAGGTACCCGATCCCGCGGATTGATGACCTCCTAGACCAACTAAAGGGGGCGAAATATTTCAGCAAGATCGATCTGAAGTCAGGATATCACCAGGTACCAATTGAACCCTCAGATGTGTGGAAGACTGCCTTCAAATCCAAGGAGGGCCTCTTCGAATGGTTGGTCATGCCTTTCGGATTGACGAATGCTCCTGCAACCTTTATGAGGCTAATGGATGACATCTTGCGGCCATTCACCAACTCCTTTGTAGTAGTATACTTGGATGACATTCTGATCTTCAGCCAGAGTTGGGAAGAGCACCTCCACCACATCCGACAGGTTCTCCAAACACTGCGGCAACACAAGCTATGTGCCAATTTGGAGAAATGCACTTTTGGCATGACCGAGGTTCAGTATCTGGGATACATCATTGATGAACAGGGGGTGCATGTCGATCCAGCCAAGGTCCAAGTCATTCGGGATTGGCCCTCTCCAACCACTCTAACAGAGCTCCGCAGCTTTCTAGGTCTTGCCAACTTCTACCGCAGGTTTGTGTTGGGATTTTCTCATATTTCTTGGCCCTTGAGTCAAGTCACCAAGGGCGGGGCGAAAGCAAAATTCTTTTGGTCTGAATCTCAACAGAAGGCATTCAGGGAGTTGAAGGATCGCCTCTGCACGGCACCAGTGCTCGCGTTACCAGATTTACAACAACCATTTGAGGTCGAGACAGATGCCTCTGACTATGCTATTGGGGCAGTCCTTACTCAACATGGACATCCAGTGGCATATCACAGTGAAACACTTTCAGACACAGTCCGGAAGTACCCCACTTATGATAAAGAGATGTATTCCATTGTACAGGCCTGCCGACAATGGAAGCATTACATTTTGGGGAAGGAAACGGTCATCCACACAGACCACCGACCTCTGCAGTTCATACAGACCCAAGGGAAATTGCAGAATGATCGCCATCAGAAGTGGTCTACATACCTGCAACAGTTTCACTTGAATATCAAGTATAAAAAGGGCAGCACCAATAATGTTGCAGATTGCCTCAGTCGACCACCGATCATGGCGCTAACCACCGTGCTCAACTCTTGCGGGCACGAGACTTCTGATTGGCCACTTCTCTACAAAAGCGACCCAGAATTCGGCCACACATACCAGACACTCTTGGAGGGTCGGCAGGTTGCAGATTTTCACCTCCAGGATGCCCTATTATGCCACCTCGGTCACCTTTGTGTTCCTTCAAGCGAGCGTGCCAAGATGATTTGGGAAGCACACTACAGTCGGGCTGCTGGGCATTTCGGGGTCGAGAAAACAGTGGCAGTACTGCAAAACTATTTCTATTGGCCGAATCTTCGACAGGATGTTGGGAAGTACATCCGATCATGTACTGCCTGTGCCATTGCCAAACCGACCATTAAGAAGCAAGGCCTCTATACCCCGTTGCCTACCCCTAGTCGACCTTGGGAATCCATCTCCATGGATTACATGTCAGGCCTTCCTTCCACTAAGCATGGAAATGACTGTGTTTTTGTGGTCGTCGACAGGTTCTCAAAGATGGCCATTATGATGGCCTGCAAGAAGAATATCACAGCAGAAGCCACTGCTAAACTCTTCTTTGAACGAGTGTGGGTGCACTTTGGGATCCCACAGTCTATCATCTCAGATCGGGACAGTCGGTTTCTCAGCACCTTTTGGTCCAGTCTCTGGTCAATGCTGGACACCAAACTCACGAAGTCCACAGCCTTCCATCCTCAAACTGATGGCCAGACAGAGGTTGTCAATAGGATGATTGTGCACATTCTGCGCATGTATAACTCAAAGCATCCACGCACATGGGACGAGAGCCTCCCCTACGTTCAGCACAGCTACAACCGAGCTCTTCACAGCTCCACTGGCCATAGCCCTTTTCAGGTGGGTTTGGGATTCCAGCCACTATGCCCCATTGATGTGGCCATGCCACTTGCAGCTACTCACATGAATTCAGCTCATGTCCAGTCCGAAACAGATAAGGCCACCAGCTTCATTGAGCGCATCCAACATATTCGCCAGCAGGTCCATGACATTCTTGAGAAATCAAATGCCAAGTACAAGCAGCGACATGATCAACATCGGGTGCCACACAAGTTTCAGGTGGGCGACAAAGTCTGGTTGCATTTGCAAAAGGAACGCCTTACTGGAGCCTATCGGAAATTGAGACCACTCTGATATGGTCCTTACACCATTACTAAGGCTATGGGAGACAATGCATTTGAGCTCAGCATTCCCCCATTCCTTGGCCTGCACCCAGTATTCAATGTGGACCGCCTTCGGCCATACTTTCCACCATTGCTAGACACATCCGACATTGCAGAACAGCTCAAACCCACAGAATTAAATCCAGATTGCATGGAACAAGCTGCAACTGATCGGATCATGGACACACAGATCAAGAACACTCGCCAACAGAATATCCAACTGTATCGAGTTGTCAAAGCGGGCCAACTCCTTCAGCAGGGCAAGTGGCTCACCAGGGAACAAGTTCAGCAGAAGTTTCCTCATCTCATGGAGGAGCTCAACGCAATGGGGACCATTGCTTCCTAAGGGGGGAGGAATGATCCAGGTGGATATTGGTGGCCACCTGCCAAGTCCACCTGGACCCCCACCATTGTCTTTCTCAGCATTTTCAGTTTCCTTAATTGTAGCACAACTTACTATTTTTAGCAGTTTTTCGGGTCCTGAACTTCCGGAGCCGTTTTGAGGCCCTAAACGACGTTTTTTGGGGAATCCGGGGGCAACACGAGTCCATGGAATGGACTGACTGGTGTTGCCCGTTCCAACAATGATAGTGCTCGGATAGATCTTTCTAATGAGCTATTGTACGCGTCAAACGGAGATCATATGCCAAAGTTACGACCCCGGGAAGTTGATGTACCAACTTACCCCCAAACGGGGCCCACAGTTTGGCGTTTCATCTCCTAGGGTTAGGTTTTGGAATGTTAAGGGTTTTTCCATTGTTTCTCAACAATAAATAGGCCTTCGAGCCTCATTGTAACACAGTTCAGAGGCATGTAGCCATCACATCTCTTCTCAGAGATAAGCTACCATCGCCCTAGCTAGTTTATTTCCATTTCTATCTGTAAGCATATTTCAGTATTTTCCATTAATAAAATGAAGTATTATTTCCGCTGCATCTTTGTGTATATGGTTATCTCTGTAATTTGTTGCGTTCCTGTTTAAATCCGGATCAATGGGGGCATCGCGGGAGGAAATTATGCAGGAAGAGCAAGCACGCAAAAGATTCTACGCACAGAGTTGTGGTGGCCAACCCTTCATTAGGATTCAAAAGCATATTGCAAGGCATGTGATGTATGTCAAAGAACAGACAGGCCATCATGGAGGGATGAAATGACCTTGAATCCACAAATGGCATTATATCCTTTCAAAAAATGAGTAATAGATTTTGTAGGACCCATTAAACCTCAAGGAAAGACAGGCGGGAGGTATATTATCACTACAATGGAGTATTTGACTCGTTGGGCAGAAGCGCATCCGGTGGAGGATTGCACGGGTGCGACTGCTATGAAATTTCTATTTGAACATGTACTTACAAGATTTGGATGCCTGAAGATCTTGATGAGTGATCGTGGTACACACTTCCTGAATGAGACGATTAGCACACTAACGGAAGAATTTTAGGTGTATCATCAAAAGAGCACACCTTACCACCCACATGCTAACGGGATAGTGGAGGAGTTGAACAAAGTGATTGAAAATGTGTTGACAAAGGTATGCAATGCGTAATGAAGTGATTGGGACCTTTGCATACCTGCAGTGTTATGGGCTTATCGGACGACATGCAAGAAACTGACGGGACAGACACCTTTTAGGCTTGTCTATGGAGTGGAAGCCGTAATGCCTATGGAATACATCATGCCTAGTCTATGAATAGCAGTGCTTAGAGGTATGACAGATTGTGGAGCCTTGGAAGAGAGGCTCGCACAGTTGGATGATCTTGAAGAAGAACAATTTTTGGCAGGATTTCACCGGTATGTCCAAAAGCAGTGTGAAAAGGCATGGCACGACTGACACATCAAGTTGCACACATTCAAGGTAAATGATCTGGTTTTGTTGTATGCTAGTAAGTTTGATAAATTCCTTGGAAAGTTCAAGATGCACTAGTTAGGATCGTATATTATTAAGGAGATTACTGATGGAGGCGCGGTACAGTTGGTCAAGTTAAATAGAGAACCCTTCCCATGAAAGGTGAATGGCAGTTGCCTGAAGCCATACACTGGTGATCTGGTGATGTGACTATATTGAAGTAGCACAATCTTAGCGCTCCAAGAAACTGAAAGGAGGCACGGGACTATAAAATACTCTACCCGGGAACTGTGCGATGTCAGGACTACGTGCAATAGTGAAGTGTCATAGGGTCCACGACAACGCAAAGACAGTTTCCCTAGTGCATAGGTCTGCTGGAAAGTGATCGTTAAAGTCACTATTCATGATTTGATGGTTGGTTTATGGGTTAGATTATTGGAAATCTACTACCAATCTAGCATTAATGGGTCGAATGTAGGGGGAATGGTTGAATTCAAATTCAAAAGGCCCTATAAATTACAAGTGGCTGTCCAACGAAAAACACTTGGCATTTTGAGAACTGAGTTGTTGTGCTATCAAGTGTATATGGACCTTTTGAACTTTGAGGCTTTAAGAGAAAGTTTGGTGTTTGAAACCTTTCCAAAGGAGACGCAGGACCTTCTAACTAGACTCATGTTGACACCCATGGAATTCGCACAGGAGATTGCAGAATTAGAAGCCCGAGAGAGCGCCAGAGTGACAGTTGAGGTCCCAAAATCACCCTGCACATCAAGACCTAAGAAGGATAAGTAGGCTATGATCTCGGTGCATGTCTCACCATGAAACACGCAAAGGACCAAGCTCACCTTATAGGAAAAGGAGAAGGCCATTAATCTGGAGGTCGATGAAGGGGAGTCTGAAGAAATCCTGGTGGATGAGGAGGGTGAGGATGTAGAGATGGAAGTTGGAACCCAGGGTGTGGACCCTATTATCCGGTTACCTAAATATGTTCCTTCAAAAAAGGTAAAGCTAAGGTACCGAAGGATATAGATGAGAGCAAGAGCTCTCTGTAAACTCCATTGCTCCAAGACGATATTGTTTTCGAGGGAGCGCACTTGGGGCGGGTTCCTGTGTTGAAATTTGAAGATTGGGACTTCGCAGGCCAGGAGAAGTTCCCGCATTTAGTGACTGTGAAGCTAATGCACCAGAAGATCGACACAACAACTCAAATGATTAAATTGGAGCTGTGCAAATGGCTCAAAGTTGTCAAGATAGCAGGGTTACTAAACCTGCTCTAGGTGTACCATTACCATCGTGCCTCAGTGACCATCTTCGTCATCAAGCAGCTGCTCTGTTTGGGGCATGATGGGTGCTTGTGGCTAGAGGAGCCCATCCCCATCACAAACCATCTAATTCATTGAATTACATGGCTACCTTACTCAGGAGAGGATCCAACAAACATTTTAGAGGGAAAAGGTTGCAAATTGGCCCTCACGGAAGCGATGAAAAAGAAGTTCAAACTGGAGAAGAAGAATCGAGGGTATGCCATCTCCAGCATTAAAAACCCTGTAGTCAAGGTTATGCAGGAGCATCCAGCACCCTTAGACAAAGGGAGGAATCCAAAGCAGAAAGAAGAGGAGGATGTGGACTAGGGGAGCAAAATAGGGAAAAATTTGTTTTAAAACAGATTTAAAGATTTAAAGATGGATAAAAGTCTCTCGAAGTCTTGTTATTATTGTAATTTGCCATGCATGAATGTACTGAGAGCTTTAAGGGCTTTTGGCTAGAGGATTGATCAGATCCTTCCGTGATCCGATCCAATAATTCTTCCTTATATATATGTGATTGAACCTGCGTGTTCAAGGTAGTAGATAGAGAGATAGAGCAGTAGTTAGACAAGATGTAGTTGAAAGGAGAATTGCTGCTAAGGATGAAATGCCTTAGAATTGTAACTGTGTTGTGTTTCCATATATATTATATGTGTCTGTTCAAGTGTTGATTATGCGTTATGTGTTTGTCATGTGTATATGTGCACTGAGGGTTTAAATCCCGATTGCATGCATGTTTTTGACCATCGACCACTGTAGGATCGATGGCAATCAAATGATTACTGAATCAATGTTATATGAGAGTCGTGATCTGAATGTAGGTATGGTAGAGAACTATGTTTTAAACACAGAAATCCATCAAGAGATGGACGAATGTGAGGAAGACCAAAGATAAGGAAGGAACGGCTGAGAACACACAGGGACTGTTTGATCACATGGATCAATGATCTGGATGATTTCCCTTCATTGCATTGGCGGATCGTTTTTATAAAAGGACAGTTATTTTAAATATGGCAATAACCGATATGCGATCAAATCACAACCATCAGATCAATTTCAGATCGACAGTTGAGATCTAATAGGCAATTGCTTATCAACAAAGCAAAGGATAACGAGGAGTTGGAACAGTGAAGTGCCAACGGCCGATAAGCGATATCGTCGATCGGCCAATTGATGATTGGGGGTTGTGGTGATCAACGATCAGAGCTCTGTTGCATCGGAGTTTCAGAGATCAGAGGTGTAGGCATCGGAATAGCGACAGACCCGATGATAGAGATAGGTGCAGACTTATAGTATTTGAAGTCCGGCTCATGGGTTCATAGCGGGATTTCTTCTGTTATCCCAAATAGTTCTGATATATTTGTGGCCAAGGGGTTTAAGGCTTAAGGCCATATATATGCTTCCGATATGGTAATAAAGCTTCAATAAAGTGGTGGCTCCTTTCTTGTGTGGTCCATGGTTAAAGGTAGAAGCCTAAAGAACACTTCTGATAGGCTTTGTGGGCCATAACCCACAAGCCTCAAGATTGATTTGTTAAGGAAAAGGGATTTTGCTTAACCCCCAAAATCTCATTCCCATCATTTGGTATCGCAAAAGAAGAAGATTCTGCGTGCAAAGGAAGGATTCTATAGAGAAGGAAGAAGGAGAAAGAGGTACAATTGTTTAAGGCTGGAGAGTTTGTGGTCTTACTATCGCACAAAGAATGACAACAGAAGGTGAGAAGATTTGTAGCAAACCTAGATCATGGAGAGCTCATATGGTTCCAGAGGAGAGAACCTAAAGGATGCCAAAAGACTGAGTGAGGAGAGTGTTGGGTCCCTATAATACTAGTGATTACCCCATTACTATTGTAGTTATACCCCTTATTTATATTTTTGTGCCCCTATTACCCCCATATTGTTATTTCTGTGCCCCATAGAATCCCTCTATTGTTATTTTTGTGGCTTTATATTATTATTGTTTGGTCGGCTGGATTATATTGTGACTCCTTAGACTCCTATATATAGAAAGGAGGTTTTGTCATTTGTATCATCCAAGAATTGTTTATTTATGTAATGTAAAGGAGGTTGCCCCCTCGAAGAGGCTGAATTCTAAGGCATTGATCTATCTTTTCTATCTTTTCTTGAGCTGGTTTCATAACATTTGGTATCAGAGCTTTGGATTCTAGGGTTTCGCTGCTCCAAACAGGTCATCGTGGCATTTTCGCTATAAATTTTTTTCTGTGACGTTTCAGAAGTCGCAAAAAAAAACCCATTTGAGAAGAAATCACGCTGAATCTTGGGTCCGAATTTCAGATCTTTTCGCATGATATTTGTGGAGATATGATCTGAGGAAGTTGGTCTTTTTGCAGACTCCTGAATTACATTCAAAACAGGTGACCTAGGGAAAATCGTCATAACTTTCTCTCTAGGGATCAGATTGAAATTTCATAAGAAGGTACAGAAAGAGGATGGATTTTAGTTTTGTGTATATCATTTTCAGAACCAGAGGTCGAAAATTGTACACGTGGCACTTCATACAAGTTCACTCTACTGAAAGTCTATAATCAAGTCACTTGGGAGATTGTGCATAACTCTTTCTTGGAGAATCCAATTTGGATCAGATTGTGGCATTGGAAAGAGGACACAGAGAGATACTACAGTTCACAATTTCAGAACTAGATGATTGGAAAGTACAGAGATACATCAGAGGCAATATCAAGCTCCTACAAAGTGAAAAAAGGTGTGTAGATTTTTTTAAATTTTTGCTTAAGCTTGGTTTGAAAATTTATTTTGAAGGAATTCAAAGGGCATAGTAAAGCATTATTATCGGTAACTGATGCCCCGAGGAAAGAAAATGCAAACACCTAGTAAGGAACCTGAAAGCTCTAGCATGACTCATGAAGAAGAGGAAGAAATGCAACATGATATATCAAAATTACAAGACCAAGTGCAACAACTGTCCCTTGCACAAAAAGGAACAGAATCTAAGATGGATGGTTTAAAGAAAGATGTAGAAGCTAAGATGGATGGTTTAAAGAAAGGCGTAGAAGCTAAGATGGATGGCATGGAAGCTAAGGTGAATGTCATGGACGCTAAAATTGATGGCATGGATGATAAGATGGAAGAATTGAAGATAAATATGAATAAGTTGCTACAAGAAATGGTCACTAAGGGTGAAAGAGTACTAAAGGAAACTCATGATGAGAACAAAAGAAATGTTAATCATGATTCCATAGACTCTAATGTTGGATCGAAGACTCACCATGTTCCAAAAATCGATATGAGGAAGTTTGATGGCAAGGATCCCGCCACATGGATATTACAGATGGAGCAATTCTTCGATCTCAATAATGTGCAAAACACACAAAAGGTACGTATGGCAACTTTATATTTGGAACCAAATCAGTTTGTATGGTATCAATGGCTTTGTTCTCGTAAACAATTTATCACTTGGGCAATTTTTACGGAAGAATTGATAGCACATTATGAGGATACAAAAAGCAACACTTTTTTTAGCCAATTGATAAGTCTCAAACAAAAGGGTTCAATAATGGAGCACATTGAGGAGTTCCAAAAATTGAACATAAGGGTAAAAGATATTCCAGAGGAGCATAGGATTGATGTGTTCATAGGGTCTTTAAAGGATAATATCCAACATGATGTGCGCCTTTGGGAACCTGATTCATTAGAGAAGGCATTCAGGTTAGCAAGAAAAATGGAAAGCAAAATTATGGCAACTAGGAAGCATACCATTCACAACTATAAAGACGGAAGTGTTGTTGCCCATAGTCTTCCACAACCTACAAGGTTGACACCACAACAATTGGAAGAAAAAAGAGCAAAAGGGCTTTGTTACAATTGTGATAGCAAATACACAAAAGGTCATAAGTGTGCTGAGAAGAAATTATTCTACATAGATTGTGAAGAGGAAGAAGAAAAGGAGCAAGAAAGGTCAAAAGAAGAGGATATATTCCAGGAACAAAGCCTAGATGAAGAACAAATAAATCCGACCATATCTTGTAATGCATTGGCGGGAATTACCACTCCTCAAACCATCAAGATAGAAGGACAAATCAAGAAGAAAAAGGTAATAGTGTTGATTGATTCAGGAAGCACCCACAATTTTATTCATTGTAGGGTAGCAAAAGAATTGAATTGCTTCCTATATCCAGCACCAGAGTGTCAAGTGATGATTGCAAATGGAGGAACAATAAATTGTTCTGGAAAGTGCCATAATATCAAGCTATCCATGGGAGAATATGTATTGACTAGCCCAATGCTTTCCATTCCAATGGGAGGTGCTGATGTTGTACTAGGAGTCCAATGGCTACAATCCTTGGGTACAATAGCTTTTAATTTTCAAGAACTTTTCATGAAATTTTCTGTGGAAGGAAAGGAAGTTGAATTAAGGGGTATTGCAGGGAAACCAGGAAAGATAATCAGCTCTAATGGCATGACAAAGCTTCTAAAAAAGGAGCAAAGAGGTGTAATTGCACAATTATGTTCGCTAGATGTTTCCACATTGGAATCATCTATTTCTCCAGATCTCCAAAAAGTCCTGGACAATCATTCCAAGGTATTTGAGACTCCCAAAGGTCTCCCACCTATGCGTGATCATGATCATGCTATTCATCTGATTCCAGGAAGTGTTCCTCCAAACATCAGGCCGTACAGATATCCCTATGTCCAAAAAAGTGAAATTGAACGTATGGTTGCAGAAATGCTAGAGGCTGGTATAATTCAACCGAGTCAAAGTTCTTTCTCAGCTCCAGTAGTATTGGTGCACAAGAAGGATGGATCATGGCGCATGTGTCCAGATTATAGGGAGCTCAACAAGCTCACTATTAAAGATAAGTTCCCCATTCCTGTCATTGATGAATTACTGGATGAATTGCATGGATCAATTTACTTCACCAAGTTGGATCTTCGTTCGGGATATCATCAAATCAGAATGAAGATTGAAGACATTCCGAAAACGGCATTTAGAACTCATGAGGGTCATTATGAATTTTTGGTCATGCCTTTTGGCCTTACCAATGCACCTTCAACATTTCAAGGTTTGATGAATTCAATTTTCAAACCATTCCTTAGAAAATTTGTGTTAGTATTTTTTGATGATATACTAATCTACAACAAGTCTTGGAAGGATCATGTTGAACATGTTGACAGGGTGCTACAACTATTGGAGGAGAAACAATTATA
Source organism: Pinus tabuliformis (assembly GCA_031772625.1). NCBI lineage: Eukaryota > Viridiplantae > Streptophyta > Pinopsida > Pinales > Pinaceae > Pinus > Pinus tabuliformis. Next base: position 1,779,263,164 of record CM062819.1, on the reverse strand, counting down.
TGCAAAAAGATCCAAATGTTTCTTTGGAGTCCAGGAGGTGGAATATTTGGGTCATATTGTATCTCATGAAGGAGTTAAGGTAGACCCTAGCAAAATTAAAGCCATTAAGGAATGGAAAATCCCCACATCCATAAAGCATCTGCGAGGATTTCTTGGGTTGACAGGGTATTATCGCAAGTTTGTTAAGAATTATGGGAGAATAGCAGCACCTCTAACAACATTATTGAAGAAAGATTCATTTTCATGGACTCCGGAAGCAACAAAGGCCTTTGAACATCTTAAAGAGGCAATGTGCCAAGCACCGGTCTTAGCTACACCGGACTTCACAAAAACCTTTATTGTGGAATGTGATGCTTCAGGAAATGGAATTGGTGCTGTTCTAATGCAAGATGAAAGACCCATTGCTTTTGAAAGTCGTCCAATCAAGGGAAAGTTTTTAAGCAAAGCTATTTATGAGAAGGAAATGTTGGCAATACTCCATGCACTTAAGAAATGGCGACCCTACCTAATGGGAAGACACTTCAAGGTAAAAACGGATCATGATAGCCTTAAATACTTTTTAGAACAAAGATTATCCTCTGAAGAGCAACAAAAGTGGGTCACAAAGATGTTGGGTTATGACTTTGAAATCATCTACAAAAAAGGGAAGCAAAATGTGGTGGCAGATGCACTCTCAAGAAAGGATGAGGATGTGGAAGCATTGTTGTGTGCCATTTCTATTATCCAACCAGATTGGATAAACGAAGCAAGGGAGGAATGGAAGAATGACGAAGAAGTGTGGGCACTTATTCGAAAGCTACAACAAGATTCCAGTACTTCTGATACATTTAGCTGGCAAAATGATTCGTTATGGTACAAAGATCGCTTATACCTCTGTAAGAATTCCCAGCTAAAACAAAAGATTCTTATGGAATTGCACACTTCTCCCTTAGGAGGGCACTCAGGATTTTTAAAAACTTACCACAGGGTTAAGAAGGAATTTTTTTGGGATGGCCTTAAATCAGATATTCAAAAGTTTGTGGCGGAATGTTTGGTTTGCCAACAAAATAAAGTTGAAACAATTAAGACACCGGGTCTATTACAACCTTTATCCATTCCAAGCCAACGTTGGGAGGAGGTTTCAATGGATTTTATCACAGGTTTACCCAAGTCTGAGGGAAAGAGTGTCATCATGGTGGTAGTTGACAGACTTACCAAGTATGCACACTTTTGTGCATTATCACATCCATTTAAAGCCAGTACAGTTTCTACTGCATTTATGGAAACAGTTCAAAAGCTACATGGAAACCCAAAGATTATTGTAAGTGACAGAGATCCCATTTTCACTGGAAATTTTTGGACAGAATTATTTTCTTGTCTTGGTACTCAGTTAGCTCATAGCTCATCTTATCATCCTCAATCTGATGGGCAAACTGAGATAGTAAACAAATGTTTGGAAGGATATCTTCGTTGCTTTGTATCTGATAAACAGACACAATGGGTCAAATGGTTGCCTCTGGCTGAATGGTGGTATAACACTTCCTTCCATACAACAACAAAAATGACCCCATTTATGGCACTTTATGGGTATCAACCACCATCCATCACATCATATTTAAGAGAAAATTCTAAGGTTCAGGTAGTGGAACATCACATTGTTATAGACATTTTTGTGCCTTACAGCATTGAGCATGAAATGTCCATAATCTAAGGGATCCAAAGTCCCTAAACATGTTGTTCCTACCCCTAGAGGAACAAGGCTAACAAACCACAGCAACTCACAGAAGTTCTCCACCAGAAACTGCTCAAAAACAAGTCAATTCAGGATCAATTCAGTGGCTCCACTAGCTGTTTGCACTGAATGTCAAAGCCAACACTGGCTACCTGCGCTGAGCGAGAGTTGACATGTGGCAAGATCATTCCACAAGGTGTCAAGACCCAGGAAGCTTCCAGAATATTCCTCAATGACACTTGCCTCAGGGAATTCGACTGGTGATGAGTAAGAGGTTCCAAATCTCCAAGTGGAAGCAAGAACCTCCAAGTGGAATCAAGAACTGACAGAGGGAGAGGACACTAGTCAGATCTCAAGCTGAATCATCCTCTCTCCAAACATCTATATATGGATCTCTCCTCCATGAGATCTAGAGGCTGGAATTTTGTTATTGCAAAGAATTGCTGTTGGTTTGAGACTGGGATCATTGGGTGCTTAATGCTTTGAAGGGGGTGAAGATAGGAATTCCATTTGCTGGGAAGGAGATGTTGGATTGGAGCCCTCTGGGTTGTATCTCTTCCTGAACCTTGTTATTCATCAATAAAGCTATCTTGGTTTCTCCTATATACTGATGTATCTTTGATGTATGATTGCATTAGTATGTTTAGTTTATTTCTAATCCTAAACTAGTTATGAATATGAATCCATGTCTTGTGTAGTGTTCTCTTCTTGTGATCTTGCAAAAACCTCTTGAAGCTGGGCGAGCGAGAAGGCAAGTAGCTGGGAACTCTCCAAGAGAAGAGAAGCTGGATCGAGGGACAAACGGAAGACACCGGTTAGTCCATCTATCTCTCTTCATTCTTAATTCATAAAGGAAGAATACTAGAATAGCTGTCTCTGTTTGTTGCTAAGGCACTGTCACACCTTAGGTGGATACGATCGTCCTGCATAGGCATTTTTCCCCACAACAAATTGGCGACTCTGCTGGGGAGATCTGTTTAGTAATTTGATTTGTGTTTCCATCATTGTTTGTTTCATAGACTCGACAGCAACAATCGAACTGCATCTGCTATTCCTAGATGCAAAGTAGACAGTTGCTGCTTTGGTCCAATCACTGGACTTGTCTATGATCTGAACAATGGACTCACAAATTATTTGATGATCCTTTGTGATAGATCTTATAACTCCCTCAAAGCATCCCTTTGATTACACCTTGCTTGTTGCTTTTATTTGGCCTGAAACAGTAGATTAAATAGCAATCTGTGACCCAGAACCAGTGAGAAACGAGAGTTTCTCCTTCGGCGCAGACCCTGTGAAGGGATTCTGCATTTCAACGCAGGTCCCGTGAAGGCTACCTGCGCTAAATGTCAAAACCCCTGTGTTGAGGTTGTGCTGAACCAGTTTGGCCTTGTGCAGCTGGGGTTCTCTGCTCTGTTTTGCCTTGTTTTGATCTCTGATTTTTGCAGCCTGTAACCAGCATAGGTACCAGTCTGATAACTCCTTTTCTCTGTTTAGATTCCGCCTCCTTTTGTACAAAAAGACTGTGAGTGTTTTTATGTGTTTATGGCGTCATTTACAGTTTTCCTTTGCATGAGTGAAATAATCATCCTGTAGCCCTTGATTCAGATCTGTTGATTGTGATCTTAGGAGAGAGTTCATTGGCTGTTTGCAGTTGATTATACATTTACTCTTGCTTATTGGTTTGAGTTTGTCTCTTTTAAGTGTCGAAACAAGTATTCATTTCAGAAATCGTTAAGTTTTGTAATCTCTCCTACCCTCTCTGATTTCGAAAAAGTAAACTTGTTTGTATTTGTCATTTAAAAGAAAATTCAAAGTTGTACAAAAAGCTTTCTTCGTAGGCATCAATACTAAGAAAGTGGAAAACAAACACCTGCATTGTACATTTTCATCTTGATAGTTTGCATGATTGATTTAGGAAAAGTGCATTAGAGTGTGCTAATTGCTCTTTGAGAAAAGACGGTGTCTTTCTTTTCCCTTAGTAGCTAGGATTTTCAAAGTTGAAAAGATATAAAGCTTGCTTATCATCTTTAGACTGCATTTAGGAATTGTATCATACATCTCGTGGTGAACCTCAAAAGGCAAACTTCTAAAAAGATCAACCTAAAATAAATTGAATGAACTTAACAACGCTTTGCAACATAACGCACAACATAGAGGTCTAGGCTAGAGACGTGTTCCGGCGTCGTAAAGCCTGGTGACTGTCGATCTCGTTGATGGTGGGTGATTCCTCCTGAGGGACGATAGCGCCAGTACAGATTGTGCTCCCACGTACCGTCGCGTATATATTGGGAGACCCCTATAGGCATAAAACCTTTATCCTTAGGAAGCCGTGTCGGCTGCCCTACTGATCGCAATGCACTGAACACAGCATTCAGGAAGATCGACCGCCCGTACCCTAAAAAGTATTCTGCGGTTTTGCGAAAAGTTTGGCACACCCTCTTCCTAGAACTCCAGAGCAGTTCCTTTTGGCCTTTTTCAGACTCTATAACGGAAAAAGTCCATCCGAGCATTTGTCACTTCGGGCTCGTTAAAACATCAAAGGAGACTAGAGTCATCTTTAGCTTTTTCTCGACTCTTTAAAAGTGAAAAAGCAAGTTGTGTCTAAAAGCGTCTAAAAAATTCATTTAATTCGGAAACACACTTCCCCCTTTTTGTATTTTGGTTGATCGAGTAATCCGAAATCGTGGAAGAAATTCAATTGAAACCCCGTCGTTCGCGGAGGCTTACGAGTCAACCATCTTTGTCTCTGGAATCGAAAACAGTATGGACAGAGCGAACTCATTTAACCGGTTCGAAACCTCCTATCAAAGTTAGAACAAGTGTTCCAACGACATCTGAGATTCCGATTACTCCAAACATTTCTGGAAACCCTGCCTCTATAGAAGAAGTTCAATAGCCGCAGAGGGACAGTAACACTGATCCTAGTCTGGGAGCAAATACTTGCGTTACTGAACCAGTTCCATCTGTAACGGTTCAGAGAGTCTTACTCCTCAAACAACTGTCGTTGTCGATTCAACCCCTTCTTCGGCACCAGAAATATTTTATGGACCTGACAGTCTTCCCCTTCCACCTGGTTTGATTGCGATAGAGGAAATTGTAGAGGATCCGCAAGAAAGTACTCCAACACATTTTGGAGTCGGGGTCACTCTATTTCCTTCATCAAAAGTTAGTCTACCACAAGTGGAAGTTCCTGTAGAATCGCTAGGCAATCTATTGGATAGACTCAAAATGTTTGAACAACCGTCAACATCTAGGACTGTGTCGAACGACACGGTGACAGCAGAACCCCCTGCCATCACTCCGATAATGTTTGCCAGCATACCATCTGTCCCGACTAGCTCACAACCGCTGGAAGGAGTCCACCCAGGGACTATTTCGACAGTGTGGTCTGTTCCAGTATGTTCCTCCAGAATAATATCCAGCAACTCTTATGTTGAAACTCGCTAGATTGATCCATTTGGAGGTCAATTTGGGAAATCCAGTCCCCAAGGACAAACAATCCCCTTGAGTTCCGGATTGCTACCGTATGGGGGGCAGTATGCCCTTTCATTACCCCCTCTGGGAGGGTATCCATACGGGAGTTCACAACAGTATTCAGGTTATGCTAGAATTACTTCAAGTGGTTGGGTACCTATGCTACCTCAACAACCAAGGGTTGTATATTCTATGCAACAATGTGTACCTATGTCGAACATCCCGACCACACCGGCTATTGTAACAGTGTCATAAGTTCAAGCGATGCCTGTTGTATGTCAGCCTCAGATTTCTCAGGTTGTAATGCAACAGCCCCTTGACCCTGTGACACAACCACAATCGCCAACTGGTGGGGCGACGCAGGTCCAAACGGGTACAATTACCCCACACCTTGGTCCAAGAGTTAGTATAGCGCAACAGAACATGGCTTCACAACTGTGGTTGGTGCAATACCAACAACCGCAATTCCAGCAAGTGTACCAAGGTTTTGAGCAGCAGATCTTTGCGAACAGTGGACAACCGTATATTCAAAACGGTCAAAACCAACCGCTTTACAGTGGTCAAGTCCACCAACCGTATCAATCATACCAACATCAATTACATTATGCTGGTATGCAAAGGCCCACTGCTCAAGCGATTCCATCGTACCCTGGGTATGCTTCACCTAACCTGAATCAACAGTTACCATTCGTGGCAACTTTAGGGTTACCCGATTTACATCGGTTAACCAACGATCTGATTGCTTACGCCCCTTGGTGGCCAGCGATTCCTCACAAACTTCCATCGGACATTCCTAAATTTAATGGAAATCTAGGTGAAGAGACATCGAATCACGTGATGCCTTTTCATCTGTGGTGTTCATCAAACACCCTAAAAGATGATTCGATAAGGCTTCGCCTTTTCCAGAGGACGTTAATGGGTCCAGCGGCAAAATGGTATATTGAATTACCTAGAGCCTCGTTCGACAATTTCAGCTCCCTAGCCACGACTTTCTTAACCCATTTTCAATTACCGATAAGGTATGAAACGGGAACAGAAATCTTAACCAACTTCAAGCAGACAACGGCCACTCATATATCCGATCATATACATGAGTGGCGTCGTCGTCGCAGGATGGTGAAAACGTACATTCCCGATCAGCTGTTAGCTGAATGGTTTATAAAGTCGTTACTTCCTGCTATAACAGAAGATGTGGCCAAGGGGGGAGTCGTAATGGAGGAGCAAGTTATTTCTCATGCACAATATCTAGACTTAGTCTATACTTAGTCTGGCACGCTCTACGACAAAATACCTAACGCCCCTAGACCGGAATTCTCAATTCCTCCTCCTCCTAAATCAAACAATGACTCTCATGCCGACGACGGTGTGATTGGCATGACAAACACGAAATCGACAAATGCTTCGTCTAAGAAAGCCCGTAAGACTTCAGATCAAAATGCAAAAGAAGAAATTCTTGCTTCAGAAGTAAATGCCGTATCAGCAGATAAAGGCAAAGAAACCAATCAACCAGGAAGCAAGAAGAAGCAAAACAAAGGGAAGAAGAAGAAACAGGGCGAGTCATCCCCCGGAAAAACTTCTTCAAACCCTCCTGGGAAAGGGAAACCAAAAAGTCCATGTCAAATATGTGATGAGGATCATTGGACAGGCAATTGTCCATACAAAGCTGAGCTTAAAAGGTTCTTCAAAAGTTCGCAAACCTCAGCTGTGTTAACTGATCCGTTTCCCAATCCAGGTCAAAATCTGGTTGATAGTGGAAATGCTTCCCCGTCGCAAGTGCTCATGTTGTCGGTTTCAAAACAGAAAAATGATGCTTTGATTTCGACAAGGAACAAAGATTACGGGAATCCGCAGTTGTCGAACGACAAAGGTAAAGATCAACCAAGTAGTTCAACAACAACTTCGACAGAAGTTGTACCGCCCATCATTCCTGAATTAACAATAAAACCGCCAAAGGGAGTAGTACACAAGTCGACGTTTAATCCTCGCACCAGAGCGGCGCAGCATTATAACATAGTGGAAGATTTGGCCCAATCTCCATCCGCTATGTCGACTCTTGAAGTACTACAAAATTGCCCATCCCAAAGGCAGGCTTTGTTATCGGCTATTGGTGGGGTTGACCCTAAGGATTCCAATCTTGTATCCTTCGACCACAAAGGATACGATCCTCAGTTACCAGCTCAACTAGCTTTCCTTATTCAAGTGAAAGCCCTCAACAAAACTGTTCACCGAACAATTATTGATGAGGGGGCATCTACATGTATTATGTCGATGAGTTGCTGGAAAACTTTAGGATCTCCAACCTTGTCACGATCTTCGACGACATTGAAAGCATTCGACGGAAGGACCTATACCCCGTTCGGTATCCTTAATAACTTGAAAGTTGAACTGGGGGGAAAAACAGTAGAAATAGATGTTGAAGTCATCGATGGGAATCTTGACTACAACATCCTACTAGGAAGACCGTGGATCTATGCCATGGCAGTTGTTGTGTCGACTTATTTTAGGAAGATCGCATTCCCTTTTCAAGGAGGGATTACGATCGTCGACCAACAAGACTTCCTCCTTAATGGTTCACAAGTTACAGGAAGCATTCCCATGATCCATGGAAGCAACCATTCGCTTCAAGATATCGGAGTAGGCCTACTAAAAGACCCCACATTAATGGGAACTTTCGCACTTCCACCTCCAATCTATATAGGAGAAGTAGCATTGGTAGGAGCCTGCAACATGATATCTTCCGCAAAGATCTCAGAAAACGATATCGACATGGATCATGAAATGGTTTTACCCCCAAGCCCTATAGAAATATTGTAGCAATCAATGTTTCGAGCATGGGAGGTGAACCCAAATCAACGCTCATCAAGCGTTTGGGTAGATAGGTCTAGAGAATATGGTACCCCATTAGATCCTTGGTCGAAAGTACATGGGACTGACGAAGGAATCCTACAATCAATGTTGATTGAGGGGGCACCATGGAGTGATTGCCACCATCGTTCCCTTCTTCCAGAATATGAAGAAGATACTCAACATGACCTTTATCACCCTTCAGTTTTTGAATTCCTATCAAACACTGTAAACACGGTGGATTCTGAGCGAAACTTATCCAATATTGAAGAGACTATAGCCATAAATATCTCGACTAAAACAAATGTTGTAGAGAATATTTATGTCGGCAAAGGTTGTTCTCCTTCAGAACTGGAAATATATAACGCTCTTTTTCGCGAATTCAGAGATGTCTTTGCTTGGTCATATGATGAAATGCCAGGCATTGACTCGAGTATCGTTGAACATGAAATTAAGATGTATCCTGATGTCAAACCAGTAAGACAACGGCTTCGGCAGGTGCACCCCAAGAAAGTCGCTGCCATTAAAGCAGAAGTTGAAAAGCTCCTCCATGCTGGTTTCATCTACTCGGTTCCTCTAACCGATTGGGTATCAAATATTGTCCCTGTTATGAAGAAACAAGGGACAATTAGAGTGTGTGTCGATTATAGGGATGTAAACCAAGCTTGTCCGAAGGACAACTACCCTACACCCTTCATCGACCAGATAATTGATGAATGCACCGGATGTGAAATCTTTTCATTCATGGATGGATTTTTCGGGTATAATCAAATAAATATCCGCCCACAGGACCAGTCAAAGACTGCATTCATTTGTCCATGGGGCACATTCGCTTATCGAAAATTAACCTTTGGTTTAAAGAACGCAAGGGCGACGTTTCAGAGGGCAATGAATTATGCCTTCCATGACATCAAGAACATCGTTCAACCATATCTCGACGACCTTCCGGCTCATTCGCGAAAGCGGACTGATCATCTGCAGCATTTAAGAGCGATATTTCTACGTTGTCGACACTACAAGATAAGACTCAATCCGCACAAATGTGTATTTTGCGTCGGTTCTGGTCATTTACTTGGCTTTGTGGTCTCTAAGGATGGGATTCGTCTCGACCCTTTCAAGGTTCAGGCAATCATTAATTTGCCTCCACCTTCAAATTTGCCTCAGATTCAGAAACTCCAAGGGAAAGCAAACTTTCTGAGGAGGTTCATTCCAAATTACGCAGAACTTGCTAAAGGTTATACTCGTCTTTTGAAAAAGGATGTACCTTTTGTCTGGGATCAGGTGGCGCAAGCTTCCTTTGATGCTCTGAAAGATTCTCTAGTAAAAGCATCATTAATGTATGCCCCAGACTATCAAAGAGATTTTAACCTGTATCTGGCTGCAGCAGATACGACCATTGCGATGGTTTTAGTCCAAGAAGTCGATGGAACTGAACATCCAATATATTATTTAAGTAAAAACTTGAATGATACAGAAAGCAAATATTCTTACGTTGAAAAACTAGCACTCGCTGTCCTCTTTCGGAAAACTACCATTCTATCAGATTGCAACCCCATGACTTATATATTGTCGCGACAGTTGCTGGGGGGCAAGTATTCAAAATCGATAGCGATCCTTCAAGAGTTTGATCTGGAATTTGTAAAATCCAAATCAAAGAAAGCTTTAGTTTTCGCAGAATTATTGTGCGATCTCCCATCGTCGTCCAACGATGAAACATCAGAAGAATCAATCGTGGATGAAAGTTTGTTTCTAATATCTGCAAGCAATGAGTGGTATGGAGATATAATAATTTATCTCCAAACCCAAAAATTCAGGCCTGACACCTCTCACTCAGAACAGAAACGTATACGATACCAAGCGAAAGACTACATGATCGTCGGTGATACGCTTTACTGTCGTGGTATCGATACAATTCTGAGGAGTTGCCTCACCCATGAAGAGGCCGAAAAAGCCCTGAATGAGTGTCATTCAGGCGCGTGTGGGGGGCATCAATCTGGATATGCTACAACACAAAAAATCTTACGAGCAGGATACTTCTGGCCAACAATGTTCAAAGATTGCATAATCGCAGTCAGAAGTTGCCATGCTTGTCAAATTTTTGATAGCAAAACCAGAAGACCACCTGCACCTTTACAGCCAATAGTTGTTGTTGGGCCTTTCGCCAAATGGGGCATCGATTTCATGACATGTAACCCCACCTCGACCGGGGGGCATGGGTATATTATAGTCGTCGTTGACTATTTTACCAAATGGGCCGAGGCGATGCCTACATTAGATAACACTGGTTAAACAGCTGCCCTTTTCTTTTTCAATCATGTAGTCGCCAGGTTCGGCGTACCACAGGCTATAGTTACAGATCATGGGTCGCATTTTCGCAATCACATGATGGTTGAATTAGCTGCCAAGCTAGGGCTATCTCACGACAACTCTACCCCGTATTATCCACAAGCCAACGGACAAGTTGAAGCAATCAACAAGGTCCTGAAGCGTATGTTGCAAAGGATGATCAGGGTTCACAAAAGAAGGTGGCACCTAATCCTGTACTCAGCCTTGTGGGCTTATCGAACATCGGTAAGGAATGCGACCGGGTTCACACCTTTCGAACTGGTGTATGGCCTGGAAGCAGTCTTGCCAATCTAGTGTGAAATTTCGTCTCTTAAACTCGCAATTGATCTCCTCCCCGGAACTTCGGAAGAAGAGGCCCGTTTCTTGGAATTAATCCAATTGGATGAAACCCGTCGTGACGCCGCTTTGGCTAACGAAGCCCATAAGAAACGAGTCAAGGCGCAGTTCGACAAAAATGTCAAACCCCGTGTCTTCTCAGAAGGTGACTTGGTCTTGCTTTATGACCAAGAATCCGATAAATTGGGAGCAGGTAAATTTAATTCTTTATGGATGGGCCCCTATATTGTTAAACGAGTGTTAGCAAAAGGAGCCTACGAGTTAATGGATTATGACGGAATTCCACTGGCGCAACCCCGTAATGGGTTGTACCTCAAGCGTTACTATGCCTAAATAGTAACCTGCATGCTTTTGTTGTATTTTGTTTTCGCTAAAACGTTTGTTTTGGTCGAGTAATCCACCTTTTTACATTTATTGCAGATGTCAAATCTTCTGGAGACATGTGTTGGATATGCCGACGGAGCGAGTCGTAGTTCGCGAAACCTATCCTCCGCAGCCTGGGCCATTTTTGATCCAAGCGGCGAGTTAGTAAGTTTCAGAGGTGTATGTATCGGGCAATCAACGAATAACATCGCTGAGTATAGCGCGTTAATAGAACTACTCTCTGATGCCATTACCGATGGTATACGCCGACTAGTCGTCAGGCTAGACTCACAACTCGTAATACTACAACTCAATGGTATATATTCCGTTTGCAACCCAGCTATTTATCGCATGGTCCTAAGGGTTAAGATTTTGGAAAGACAATTTGATTTAATTCAATACCAGCATATTTCCAGAAACTTAAACACATTAACCGACTCATTAGCAAACTATTTGTTGGATAGACATTTGCGACATTTATAAAAAGAGACACATCATCAATGTTGTACATATGGATCATATAACTCAACCAGAATAAACCCCGAAAATCAAAATATATATATAAGTTGTTTATCATTCGTACATAATGTTCTGTAACCAAGACAAAAATCGGTCACATGACCCAAAAACTCAAAAATGCTAGGGGGCACCCTAGTCTAGTGATGCTCATAATAGCACGTCACGGCCTGTGCAATCATGCGTAAGAGCCGAGTCCATCGTCTAGGCACACCAGTAGTATGTCGTTGCAACTGTAAAGGTTACTCATCAATCCTCACATCAGGAATGCCGAGAGTAAGGCTCTCAACCTGCTCCTACACAGCTGTAAGGGTCTTGGCCACGTCAAGGTCGCGGAGAATAACCCTCCTAGCAGTCTCCCCTGCTGGGGCAACAACTGGCACTCTTGGACGAACTGCTGGACGAACAGGACCAACATCTGCATGCACACATGAGTTCGATTAAAGTCTTGATAGAATAAAGCACAAGGACATTATAAATAAAAACAGTAAACAGTGATATGGTCGAAGATTTTACCAATAGCGCCCCACTGTTCGCCATCCGGCAAGACCAAGTCCGGATCACCTCGAAAATCCATACCAACATATGGATACTCGGAATAGACCATCTCCTGATGCTCGAACCACCTGAAGAAGGTATCAGTGAAAGAAATCTGAGATTGACTAGCATGCCTAGACATGTGATCAACCCATCTCTGCATGCGTGGCTCGATAGGAGAAGGCAAGTCGAGTGCGATGTACTGAGGCTGCATCAGTGGTATTTTCTCCAAGGCAAAGGCAGTCAGAATATAACCAAATCCAAAGTTCTTCAGATTCCTGTCCTTTACCTTGTTCAACTGACTTTTCATCTGAAGAAGTACTGCATCACACCAGTTGAATATTTTCAGTTGGAGGCACTCCAAAGCGTGCTGCACATAGGATTTGTTGGCAACATGAAGCGATGCGCTACCGGCCATCCTACCAATAGTATACAGAATGGACCTGAGAGATCTGTCAGCAATCTCATGGATAACGACCTTTCCGTCTCTGCTCGGCTGAGATCCTTCCCTGCAATACTGGCGGACATAATCTCTCACGGAGTCATTCCCTCAGGCCGAACCTGACAAAGAAATGGGAGCACCCCGCCTCGACAAGCCAGTCAAGAAGTAAATGTCTACTACGGTCAGGGGGATAGATTTGCCCCTAATCTGAAATACTTGGTTGATAGGATCCCAAGCATCAAGCATATACTGCAGTAAGGAGATCTGTGCTCTCATACTAGAGATACGGAACAACTTCAGCAGGCCACAGTTCCGCAGCGCGTTCACCATGACAGGGTCATGGAGGGCAATCATGTCCTCTTCTTCATGTTCTCGTTCTCTCCATGTAAGGGTCATTTTTCTCAAAAGTCCCTGCAAAACAAACAAGAGAAAGAGTAAGATCCTGGATTTGTTGAGAAACTGGCAAAATTTTCATCAAAAACTATGCAACAAACTGTTTTTCTATGCCCAACGCAACTGGCTAGTGTTCCACCTGCATTGAAGGTCAAACTGCCTTCATGCAGCTTGACATTCAATGCAGGTTTCGAGTGAACTACCTGCGCTGATGGCAGAGCACCCTAACAAAACCCCAGGGGCTCAGGGGAACAGGAAAACAGGCATAGAATGGAAAAAGGAAACCATGAAAAGAAAGAGCTAGGGTTTAGCTCCTACCTAGTCCAGACGGCGCCGAAAATCGCCCGCAGAATCTCCCGGAATCAGCTGATGAAAATCAAGGGGGAAGAGGCACCTCCAAAGCTCCAACAAACCAAGTTCAAATGAAATGGTAAAATGAGAGGTAAAAACACCTTTTAATTGCTTTTTACGTAGTTTAAAGTGAAATATTAGGGTTCTAATCTCATTTTCAAGCAAATGTTATTCATTTCTAACTAGTTTGATGCAGTAATTGAGGATACAATACTATCTTTGAAAAGGGAAAAGCTAGTTATGGTAAAAATAAAAAATTTGACCATATAATATCGAGCAGTTTTAGCACACAGTTCATGCTCGTTAAAAAATAAACGCAAGATCCGAACAGTTTTAACGTGGACTTCATGCTCGTTAAAAAATAAACATAAGCAATGAGCAAGTGTTTCCACCAGCGTTTAAGCTCATTTTAAAATAAAAAATGAACCACTACCCGGTAAATAACCACTATGAATGTAACCTTATCAGCCATTAAAGCCTTGGTCGTGTTTGCCCGTCACCTCCACTTTTCATTTGGCCGATCATTCACCTCCATATGATTGTTTACCCATTTTGAGGAACAGCTGCGAATAGTGATTTCACCTAGCCATCCTTGTGACACTGTCGTGATTGGAAAATTCCAACATGTACTTGGAATCAGCTGCTAACCCTGTTTATCACTCGTTCCTCAAAAGACGAGTCTTCTTTAAGCTCTTTTCAACTGACTCGTAAAATATGAAAAGATTGCCGAGTCCTTGGCCTTCCAGCTCGTTAAAGGGACAGGAAGTGCTATCCCTCCTCTAGATTTTAATCTTTTTGGACCTGAGGGATTATTGCACAAAAAGATCGAGCGCTTGTTTTATTCGGCTCGTTAAAACTATCGAAAACTCATCCCTTCTGTATTGTTTTATACTTTTTCGGACTTAAGGGATTAGATGACGAAAAAGGACTTTTGGAGTTAACTTTATGTACCTTTTCAGACTCTCTAAAAATGAAAAGGACCGAGTTATCCTTGTCGTTAGACTCGTTAAAATCATTAAATAGCGACAAACTTGTCTTTAGACGAGAACGAGTTTCACTATCGCTAGGCTTGTTAAAACATAGCGATGGGCTTGCCCGAAGGGCAGGTTATAGAACAAGCATATGTTATCCTCCTCAAGCTTGACAAAAATAAAGAGGTACTGGTCAGCAATGAATGGGGAAGAATTGGGAGAAACTCAAGAAAACTTTGATGGTAGCAAGTCGCTCTTGAACATGACACTTTTCCTCCGTACCACAATTGGGTTGGGTTGTTTCATTCACCGGTCACATCCATGGTCTCGCCATACCATCCACATTTGGGGTAATGCTACCAATCCATCGCATCAGTGTCGCCATATGTTCAAGAGAAGTCGTTCAGAAAGGTCAACCGTGTCCCATCCACTGCCATACATTATCCTTCATCCTTTCATAACCGCCACCCTGAATCATATCTCACAGATCATTTTCACCTCCATCAAAATCATTAGCTCCGTTCCATGTCACTGATGTGGGATTCATTAAGGCCCTCCTTTGACAGATCTCTTCTTGTCGACATCAGCTCATTATCCAAGAAGTTGATCTAGGAACAACCCCTTCAGTACTTTGAAGCTTGCATGCCTCAATGGCAAGTTTCTCACTTCCGGCGACAGGTATACATCAATGACCTTCGACCGAAAGATTTTGCATGGTGTTCGACGCCAAGTCCTTTATTCACGCGACGTGAATTGTACTTCAGTACCTTGAGGGTCATTATCATTATCGGTGATTCCTCTCGCGCTTGTTAACGGTTTACCTCATTGACCGGTAATCAAGCGATGTCTTTCCATGTTCGACTTCATAACATTTCTCACATGGACTGACTTGTACTTAGAGTGAAGATCGAACGAGTTTGAAGACCCCGGATCTAGTTCCATCCATCCGGGCTGCGATATATATTCAGGAAAGATAAAGACATTGACATGTACATCATTGCAGCAGATAATCATCCTACTCAAAGGATGATAATTTCATCAAAATTATCAGTCTACCATCAGACGATTGTCTGTTCTATGTACAGAAAAATGAATTTATAAAGCTGAGCATGGGAATGCCCGCCTCAGCCAGATCATGAAAGCAGTGTGAAAAATAATGTATTGTATTGTATCTTATTACAGGTCTCCTCCCAGCATTGGATGAACTTCGGATCCCCCTGATAAAGCATTTCACCCGATAAACGGCCTCATACTTTAGGGGGCAACTGTTATAGACATTTTAGTGCCTTACAGCATTGAGCATGAAATGTCCATAATCTAAGGGATCCAAAGTCCCTAAACATGTTGTTCCTACCCCTAGAGGAACAAGGCTAACAAACCACAGCAACTCACAGAAGTTCTCCACCAGAAACTGCTCAAAAACAAGTCAATTCAGGATCAATTCAGTGGCTCCACTAGCTATTTGCACTGAATGTCAAAGCCAACACTGGCTACCTGCGTTGAATGTCAAAGGCAACACTAGCTACCTGCGCTGAGTGAGATTTGACATGTGGCAAGATCATTCCACAAGGTGTCAAGACCCAGGAAGCTTCCAGAATCTTCCTCAATGACACTTGCCTCAGGGAATTCGACTGGTGATGAGTAAGAGGTTCCGAATCTCCAAGTGGAATCAAGAACTGACAGAGGGAGAGGACACTAGTCAGATCTCAAGCTGACTCATCCTCTCTCCAAACATCTATATATGGATCTCTCCTCCATGAGATCTAGAGGCTAGAATTTTGTTATTGCAAAGAATTGCTGTTGGTTTGAGACTGGGATCATTGGGTGCTTAATGCTTTGAAAGGGGTGAAGATAGGAATTCCATTTGCTGGGAAGGAGATGCTGGATTGGAGCCCTCTGGGTTGTATCTCTTCCTGAACCTTGTTATTCATCAATAAAGCTATCTTGGTTTCTCCTATATACTGATGTATCTTTGATGTATGATTGCATTAGTATGTTTAGTTTATTTCTAATCCTGAACTAGTTATGAATATGAATCCATGTCTTGTGTAGCGTTCTCTTCTTGTGATCTTGCAGAAACCTCTTGAAGCTGGGCGAGCGAGAAGGCAAGTATCTGGGAACTCTCCAAGAGAAGAAAAGTTGGATCGAGGGA
Organism: Pinus tabuliformis; assembly: GCA_031772625.1. Classification (NCBI taxonomy): domain Eukaryota; kingdom Viridiplantae; phylum Streptophyta; class Pinopsida; order Pinales; family Pinaceae; genus Pinus; species Pinus tabuliformis. The sequence goes on along the minus strand of CM062819.1, from coordinate 1,779,246,728 downwards.
CAAACGGAAGACACCGGTTAGTCCATCTATCTCTCTTCATTCTTAATTCATAAAGGAAGAATACTAGAATAGTTGTCTCTGTTTGTTGCTAAGGCACTGTCACACCTTAGGTGGATAGGATCGTCCTGCATAGGCATTTTTCCCCACAACACACATCGAACATCAACAACAAGTCCTCCAACTCTTAAAGGATAACCTCGTGTTGGCACAAAATAGAATGAAACAACAGGCAGATCAACATCGCAGTGAAAGAAGTTTTGATGTAGGTGATTGGGTATTCCTACGGCTACAACCATATAAGCAAATGTCCCTAAAGCAAGCTAAGAAGGATAATAAATTATCACCAAAGTATTATGGTCCGTACAAGGTTTTGCAAAAGATTGGTACTATGGCATACAAATTGGAGCTTCCTGCAGCTTCTCGATTGCACCCAGTTTTCCATGTTTCATGTTTAAAGAAGGTTATAGGCGACAAGCTCCCAGTTCAAACAATATTGCCAGAACTTGACGAGGAAGGAAAAATTATATTGGAACCGGAAGTAGTCACAAAAAGAAGAACTCGACAGCTACGAAATCAATCAATTTCAGAGTATCTTATCAAGTGGAAGAACTTATTTGCTGAAGATTCCACATGGGAGGATGAGAATTTTATGCAGAAGTATCCAGAACTGCTCAAGCGTTGAGGACAACACTTTTTTGAAGGAAAGGGGCATGTTGGGTCCCTATAATACTAGTGATTACCCCATTACTATTGTAGTTATACCCCTTATTTTATATTTTTGTGCCCCTATTACCCCCATATTGTTATTTATGTGCCCCATAGAATCCCTCTATTGTTATTTTTGTGGCTTTATATTATTATTGTTAGGTCGGTTGGATTATATTGTGAATCCTTAGACTCCTATATATAGAAAGGAGGTTTTGTCATTTGTATCATCCAAGAATTGTTCATTTATGTAATGTAAAGGAGGTTTCCCCCTCGAAGAGGCTGAATTCTAAGGCGTTGATCTATCTTTTCTATCTTTTCTTGAGCTGGTTTCATAACAGAGAGCTTGGTGAGGTTTCATGTAGCAGAAGGAGACTGTTACTATAGAGGTTTGGTTGCAGCTCACAGAAGACCATGAAGGCAGTTCCATTGAAGAAATGTAGTGGGTAGAATTGCTAAGGACAAGGAGAAGCATATGACCAGGAGGTCATAAATTTTTGTGCCTCGGGAGTCTGATGCAGGAGCATCCAGCACCATTAGAGAAAGGGAGGAATCCAAAGCAGAAAGAAGAGGAGGACGTGGACCAGGGGAGAAAAACAGTTAAAAATCTGTTTTAAAATAGATTTAAAGATTTAAAGATGCATAAAAGTCTCTCAAAGACTTGTTATTATTGTAATTTTCCATGCATGCATGTATTGAGAGCTTTAAGGGCTTTTGCCTAGAGGATTGATTGGATCCTTCCGTGATCCAATCCAACAATGCTTCCTTATATATATGTGATTGAACCTGTGTGTTCAAGGTAGTAGATAAAGAGATAGAGCAGTAGTTAGAAAAGATGTAGTTGAAAGGAGAACTGCTGCTAAGGTTGAAATGCCTTATAATTGTAACCGTATTGTGTTTCCATATATATTATATGTGTCTGTTCAAGTGTTTATTGTGTGTTATGTGTTTTTCATGTGTATATGTGAGCCAAGGGTTTAAATCTTGATTGCATGCATGTTTTTGACCATGGACCACTGTAGGATCGATGGTGATCAAATGATTATTGAATCAATGTTATATGAGAGTCGTGATGTGAATGCAGGTATGGCAGAGAACTATGTTTTAAACACATAAATCCATCAAGCGGTGGACTGATGCAAGGAAGACCAAAGATAAGGAAGGAACGACTGAGAACACACAGGGACCATTTGATCACATGGATCAAATGTCCGGATGATTTCCCTTCATTGCATCGATGGATCATTTTTATAAAGACAATTCTTTTAAATATGGCAATAAGCGATACGCGATCAAATCACAACCGTTAGATCAATTTCAGATCGACGGTTGAGATCTAATCAACAATCACTTGTCGGCAAAGTAAAGGATAACGAGGAGTCAGAACACTGAATTTTCGATGGCTGATAAGCGATATTATCGATCGGCCAATTGGCGATCGGAGCTCTGTTGGATCGGAGTTTCGGAGATCGGAGGTGTAGGCATTGGAACAATGATGGACCTGACGATAGAGATAGGTGTGGACTTATAGTATTTGAAGTCCAGCCCATGGGTTCATAGCGGGATTTCTTCTATTATCCCGTATAATTCTGATATATGTGTGGCCAAGGGGTTTAAGGCTTAAGGCCATATGTATGCTTCTGATATGGTAATAAAGCTCCGATAAAGTGGTGGCTCTGATTCTTGTGTGGTCCATGGTTAAAAGGCAGAAGCCTAAAGAATGCTTCCGATAGGCTTTGTGGGCCATAACCCACAGGCCTCAAGATTGATTTTTTAAGGAAAAGGGATTTTGCTTAACCCCCAAAATCTCATTCCCATCACAAGGTTGTGACACATATATTGGCAGGGAAGATGATGTGGAAGTGTCACTTGGATGAGATGAATGCGCCAGTGTTTGCACTAGCGGCCCAATGCGTAGAAGGAGTCCAGTTAAAATAGGCGAACTATCTATGCGGTGAGTTCCTTGTGAATTGTCGCGAGGCAGAGGAGCAGGGAAAAATGTTTCATTATGCATGGCTCCTGTTGTCAATAGTACTGGTGGCATGGGAGCTGCCCAAAGATATCCAGTTCCCTTCGATCACACCGGACCTTTTGGAGGCAACAAAGTATGCTTCATTGTGGGTGACCAAGTATGCGCAGTGTATCAGAGAAAGCAAGATATTTTGGGTGCTAATGGAGATGAACATCTGGATGGGGATCAATCACAAGCCACAGTTATCACCCACAGTCTACAAAAGTTTTCATAGCTTTGCAGAGTTAAAAGCAGATTTCCACCATGTCTTCATCAGGGCGTGGAAGGACCCTATGAAGACGTAGCATGATTTACTGTACTTGGCGACCGACAATGTAATTTTTGCAATCCTTGAGTCTTGGCCATCGGAGTGGCACACCCCAGCTAGCTCCGTGGTGGAAATGGAGAAGTCCGTCACACAGCACAAGAAATAAGAGACAGAACTTTGGATGGCGCAGCTGGTGGAAAAGTGCAGGAGAGAAGAAGCAACAGCTAAGTTCCAAGTAGCATGCAACGCCGCGAAGTTGGCCGAGCAACAACAGAAAATAGGAGAAGAAGAGTGCGAAGGATAGTAGTTACCTTCGCCCGAACCAAAGATAGACACAGAACAAGGTGGCGCAGACCCATAGATGATGTCCACCTAGCTCAAACATTTGTGACCACGAGAGTAGACAGTGCCATGAAAGAAGTCAAAAGCATCAAAGGCATCGTTCGACCCAATCAACCTCACTAAGGGGGATTTGGATGATATTGGTGAAACGGTGAGGGATGTCACCATGAAGGCCCTCCAACAGTTCAAGGAAAAAAAATAGCTGGTATTGCGGGCTCTTTGGACAGAGTTGTAGGAGTTACAGGTTTACACTCCACAGGCTGGTGTAGTGTCCACCAGCCTCGCAGTCGGCACTTCGGCAGCCAAAGAGATGTTGTGCACAAGGGTGACCAATACGATAGTGCTACTAGATGGGGCACTTACTACAGAGAAGGAAGCCAATAGACCCATGGTGAGCAGTTTGAAAGGGGTAGGGTTGAACATGGCTGCGCTCCCTCGGGAGACACTCTACCTCTTATAGGATGGAGTCACCACAGAACTTCGGGCCAGGGAGAGTCGCGCTATATAGGTAATGAGAGAGAAGTGCATCAACATTGAACAGTTGAGCCTACAGCACAACGAGGCAGTGGAGCAGAACAAACAGATAATGTAGGTTGTGGAGGAATCCTACCAGATGGTCCTAGAGTTGGCCATTCAAGCAGAGGAACCAGTCGAGGCGCGTGTCCGTAAGTTAGGCACAAGGATGCATGACGCAAAAGCAGAGATGGCTAGGGTTTAGCTGGAGCTAAACCTGCAAATCGCAGAACTGTAGTTGAGGGCTTATCCTTCAACTTCTTCGGAGGTCAGAGATTAGCATACCACCATGGTTATGACAACAATCACGGTGATTGATAGTGTAGTGGCAAACTGCATGCATATTTTTGAATAGACATTCGAGGTCCTAACCACCCTACAGGAGGACCCAAATGTAGAGTGCTTAGAGACAGAGGCATGCGAGCTACAACAGAGGTATGATGAGGTAAAAGGGACTACGTAGATGGTTTCCATTACACCACGGATGCAACAGGCAAAGGCGCTTAAGGAACAGGTGGATGCCACTCAGCACAAAGAAGTGGTCTTGAAAGCGCGCTTACCGCCATGGATCGATGAGGCTTATACAATTACAACCTCCATTGAAGTAAATCTCATGCAAATGCAAGCAACTTAGTAGAGGATTCATGGCAGTAGTTCAACAACAGCATTCACCGAACAGCGCGTGGAAGAAGTCCAGCAGGTGGCCACTCAATGTGCTGCCGAAGTTGCAGGAATACAAACAGAGCTGGGATGTATTTGCGCTAATATCTCTGAACCTACAAAGTGGCTCGAGGACGAGTCACGATGTTTGTGTTGGGGGCCTGTTGGGCGCGGGATCCCCCAAGGACAGTTTTGGGGCTTAAAGCCCAGATTTTGGTCTAATTTTGTAATTCCAATGTAAAGACTCTGCATTTTGTGGGAACGGAGCATGTAGTTGTTAAAGTGTCATAGGGTTGTCTGCCCTTATTTTGATAATGTAATGTCGGCTGTAGAAGATCTACCCATGGTCCGCGGACCATGGGATTGTATAAATAGAGCTAAGCTCTAAGTAGTTAGAGACACAATGTTTAAGCAATGAAGATGTATGCGAGATAGCTCTGAAGCATAAGTATAAGTATTGAGTCATAGCGTAGGTAGAGGCTCTGCAGTTAAGTGCGTAGAGGCCTAGTAGTCCGCAACTAAGTGCGCGGACCCCTACAGCTAAGTGCGCAGGGTGAGTCGAGTCTGTAACTGTCGAGAATCATTAATAAAGAGAAGTTTTCTATCATTTAGCATATTTATTTCCTGTTTATGCATCTGTTATATTGGGTATGAATTTCACTTCTAATTCTTATATGATGCATGAATGTATATAGATATATTGGTTAAGTGAATGCAAGTAAAAACATCTATTTACGCGAAGCTAACTAAGATCTGTTAATAAGATAAGTAAGATACTTAGCCTAGTTCAGGAGATATCGCAGTTCACTGCCCTAACAGCGTGAAAGGACTTCAACCCTAGTTAGGGCTGCACGGAAGCCAATTGTAACATTTCGTGAAGGTACTGAAGGGTAGAGTAGAGGGATAAGCAACCTACATGAAGGTAGGTATAGTTGGAATAAACCGACATCACAACCATCTCAAGGGTGCGGAAACTTGGTTCCAACATCCCCCCATAATGCTTCGAGTGAGACTTCAGTGCACGCTTCGCGAGCTGATGCCTAAAGGGCCAATAGTGTAGGGATTTGTTTGGCTAACTAACGCTGAACCTGGGTCAGGCCCCCTCAAGCCAACAATATAATTCTAAAAATAATTATCTTTCACAAGTTGTTAGGTAAAATGAGCTTCCAAATAGATGTGCCCCACAAGGAATAACCAAAGTTCAAAATTATTTGATTCCCCAACCACCTTGATCTTTAGGTTTAGATACATTATCCTAGCTAACCCAATGAATTCTTTGTAATATATGCTTCCTTGCGGTAGAAAATTACTACAACATTATTTTATCTTCTCTAACATACCTTTCAATATAGAGGCTAGGGTATGCCAATACACAAGTATGGCTTCAAGGATTGTTTCCATTAAGATCAACCTGCCCCCATGTGTTAGCCATTTATGAAACCAAAGACCACTACAATGTTCAACTTTCTATAGAAGCCACCTCTAATATTATTTGACATATCCATTTGGATTAATGTTGTAAGCAAGATACCTAAAACCATCATTTGAGTTGTTTTGTTGGAAGGGAATAATGTCATTCAATTCCAATACGTTTTCTATCCAAAATTGTAGTATACATTGTTGATATTTCATTAAATTCCATATAAATATCTCTAAATTTAAAAAGAATAAACACTTTCTTTATGAATAAATGCCCCTCCCTAACACCAAGCAAAATCACAACACATCATCAAAAAGCAAAATATGTGACACAAGAAGTTACATTCCATAGTTGATGCTTGAGAAAAGTCTTTTCCTCCTTGATTCAATGAAGGCCCTATTCAAGAATCTTGTTACAAATAAAAAGAGGTGCGGGGATAAGGTATAGCCTTCATGAATTCCCCTTGAATCCTTGAAAAACCCTAAATTGTTAGGTCCCTATAATACTAGTGTAGCCCCCTTATTGTTATTGTTAGTGTACCCCCTATTGTTATTGTTAATCTAGCCCCCATATTGTTATTGTTGTTCCCCATAGAAGCCCACTATTGTTATTGTTATGCCCTTACATTATTATTTTTATGTACGCTCTGATTATATTGTGACCCCTTAGACTCTTGTATATAGAAAGGAGGTCTTGTCATTTATATCATCTAAGAATTATTCATTTATGTGATGTAAATGAGGTTTTCCCCTAGAATATGCTAATTTTCAAGTTTTTGTTCTATCTTTTCTTATATTTGTGATCCGGTTGCATAACATTTGGTATCAGAGCTTTGGATTCTAGGGTTTCGCTTCCCAAACAGGGCATCTTGAAATTTTTGCTATAACTTTTTTTTCTACAAGGTTCTAGAAGATGAAATTTTGACCACATGGAGTCAAAATTGATGTGAAATTAGATTAGGTGATTTCTTCCTCTTTTCCAAAATCAAATAAAAACAAATTTTAGACCGTGTCGACGCTTTGCAAGGTTAAAAATGGGTCTTGAAATAACATGTTTCCAATATCTCTTCAAGTCATGAATTAGTCTTCATATGTAACTTAACATAATGAGCATAACAACACACAATCCATGCATCCATAATGAAGAGCAAGACAAAAGGTTTGTTGACAGAGTTCACCCCTCCTGGGTTACATCTCTAGGCCTGTCAACATGACTAGACCACTCATATATTCAACATCAAAATGAAGTACGTAAACATTTTCTGTAGGTAAATATGTAGCTATTACCCCTACAAGGTAATGTTCTCCTACAAATAACTCTCACAACAACAACAACTCAAAACATCTCCTACATAGTGTTGAGGGTCCCGAAATCGGGTCAACAACAAGGGGGATACCCACCCAGTCGAGAACCTGGTTGGCGGCTCCGTGCCCGTTTGGTGTAGCGGGTCCGACTGGGGATAATGGGACCAGCTTCCCAATCTAAAAGATGTGTGTGTGTGTGTGTGTAGATTCTGACGATACTAATCTAAAGGTAATTTTAAGCTAATTTAATTCTAGACTCTAAACTGACTCTATGCTACTGTAATCTAACAAAAACAACACATCTAATCTATACTAACCCGGGGTAAAATCCTTTCATTATGCGATCTAAAAAGATTTCATATAACAACTGGTAATAAAGATCATTCAGCTATCATAAGAATATAAATCAATTAAGATAAACCATTCTGCATAAGAAGTTAGGCAAAATAGTTGTGAATAGCATATCGCATAATCCGTTATTCATATGTCAAGCACAAACAAGTGACTCCACCGTACAAAAGTGCCAAATGGTAACCCACACATTCATACATTAACATATAAACAACTCAGTTGTATATCACTCTAAGAATATGAGTAGAAATTAATCAAGAGATAAAAGTACCATTTATGATTGATTTCACTCACAAACTTCAAGAAATAATGATTTATCTCTACTTACTTCTAACATCTACTAAGAGTACAGAAGTGAAACATCAGTAGCAGACATTAAAATGCAAACATAAATAAATCTCGATCCATCCATTCATCAAAAACCACCTCCGAGGGTGCAAAAGTGCATGTTCTGAGGACAAGTTTTTTGACAAATTTCCGGACCCTTCTCCAAATGCCATGAGAAGGGTTAAATACTACTAACTAACTAATCTTAATTACACAAATTTAGGAAACGGCTTCAAATGACCACCCTTTTACTAAAACAAATTTATTTCTAAAAATTGAATCTAATTTCTAACCGTTTCTATATCTGCTCCTTAGTGCTGTAAGCAATGCAAGGTTCGCCTGGAAAGAGTCGGCTGGTTGTCTTTTTCCTTTGCTCAAGTGATAAAAGTAGAAATAAAAAAAGCTGGCACCTCTTTCTGACAAACTAGAAGATATTTTTGAGAATCTTCCTCTGGCTGGGTGTGTTTGCTGTGTGTATACTTAGTATAACCCAGATTCCTTTCAAACTGATTGTGTTGTTGCTATTTCGGTTTCCGGCCGTGCGAATGACTCAATGAGTTAGGGATTTTGTTGCCTGGACAATCTTCCGTATTGAAAATTGCTTCCGTTCTTTGTTCCAGGCTTTTCTGAAGCATCATCCCTTTTTAGCGTTTTTCTTTTTGCTTTATCCAAACTGAGCTTCAGGATCTTTTGCAAACATGCTGCTTTTGTGCGCCTTTGACTCTGAGTCTTGGATAGTCTATTTTCATCAGTGTCTGTTGAGTGATACTCTAGAATCCGCGGCCCTGCTGCATGCAGCATCCATTTGCGAAGGCATCTCCTCTCTGTTCTTCTAGTATTGGCGCTTACCCCTTTTCCTTAGATGTTTCCTGCATATAGATTTATATTAGTTGCTGCCTTACAGTTCACGCAAAGGAAAAGAGAATTGACGAAAAGATTGACATGAAAGCTTTAAGTTCTAATGAATGCATAATCATGACACTCATAATGACTTGAATCTTCGAAAAACACAACACGATCATCTTTGGATACTCAGGCGTGCAATCATTAATTTCCCTTAAGGTGCGCGCTCTATTTTGGGTTTACAGATCATGCCGAAGAAACTTTGCGATGAGTGGTTCCTGCGATTTGCATCGCAGCAATTAATAGTCTCGTTCATCGCAGATCGCAAATCACAAAATCACAAGTCGTAATATCGCAGATCGCAGATCGCAATATCGCATTTTTCATTTAATCACTGTGCGCTGCTTATGCGACGTTGCGATATGCGACGTCGCATATCGGCCGTCGGCGATTCCTTAGATTTTCTTTTAAAGGCGCTTTCAAAAATATGCGATGCGATGAATGTCGCATCGCTTCATTGCAGCTTACTTATGCGCATAGGAAAACGCTTCACTCTCTCTTTGCGATGCGATATAGCCTTTAGGGAGTTAAATTCAAAAATTTTAATAAAAATATTTTTGGATTTTTTGTTAAGGGTCCCCCTTTGTTTGATATTATTGCTAATACTAAACAAAGAGGGGGGTTGTTGGTGACCACAACATGGCGATTCACTGTGAAGAACCAGTTATCTCTGCTTTTCTATTGACATTTCCACTTCCGAAACAGAAAATTTTTCATATGTCTAAATTTTGTTATGGACACATAGAGTAGATTACCCTTATCCTGTCAATGATACTTTGTCTCAACCTTTCTTTTATTCCAATTGTCTGTTCCTTAGGCTTAGTTCTTGCATTCATACCAGACATTACTCGGTCCTTTTTAAAGATAAAATAAGGTCTTCTCTGCGTACTGGCTTTAAAATATGCTGATTTGTCGTAGGTAGAGCATCTGCTGCCCGCAAGCGTCCATAGCCTCGACAGGGTTACCATGTTATCCAGCAATGATCCTTTTTCCTGCTTGAGGTTATTTACAACTTTTCAGAGAAAAATCCTTTTTGAGACTTTTTCCTTTTTTATTCTCTAAAGAACAATGTCTTGGTTTGGTGGCCAAATTATGACACAGTCATTCACTTGATTTACACTTTTGCTGAACAAGTTGGCTCGTGATGAGACCCCTTGTCTTTTGATTGCAACAATCTTGAGTCGTTGCCCTATTTTGATAGACAGTATTGGCAAATTCAGCAAGTTATAATATCTGTGATCATGATAAGTTGGCTCGTGATGAGACCTCTTATTCTTTGAGATATAGTGTTTTCTCGGATTGTTTCTCTGAATGCTGCGGTTTCCTTTAGCAGGGAGGAAGTCATTGTTTTTCCTTAAGAAAGCTCTGGACGACAATAATAGAGTTTGAAAACAACAGCTTTACAGAGAATATTTATTTTATTATTGATGATACCTTTCATTATGCTGACATAAAACAATTTTTCACCAAAGGTTGTTTTCATCAAAGTTTTTTGAAAGGTTGAAACTAATATCATATTCAGGTTAAAGTTGACTCTATTTGTCAATAATAAAAATCAGATTTTTCGAAAACTTTTGCTATTTGTACAAGTGAAATCAAAATCTGATAGAGAGTTGGTGTGCTCTTTCATGAATCCTTTTCAATGATCATTTACAACCGGTTTTATTTATAAGAAAGAGAAAAACAAAATAAAAGAAACTAAAACTATCCTACAAAAATAGAAGAATGATCTTCTATGGAAAATACATTTTAAGAATCTGTCCATTCATAGGCAAAGAATCTCTTCTACCTGCCAAATCCTGCAACACAAACGTCGATGGGCCTATGTCTTCTACAATCTGAAAAGGACCAAGCCACAGCTTCTGAAATTTCGTATGTTTGCCCTTTTCTTCATGAGCCTTATCCCATTTCAAAATTAAATCTCCCATCTGAAAGTTCTTTCTGGTTATGATGCTTGAGTCAAAAGAGGATTTTATTAGCGCTTGGTGATGAGCATGGGTTTTCTTAGCTTGTTCTTGGCGTTCTTCTAGTTTGATTATCTCCATTTGTCTAAGTTGTAAAGAGGAAGTGGGTACTTCATCGATGTGTTGTACTAAAGACAAAGAGGGAATGACTAAGTGAGTTGGAAGAACCACTTCTTTCCCATAAAATAAATTAAAGGGAGAAGTGTCGATTGAAGCTTTCTTCGTGATTCTATCTGCCCATAAAGCATTTACCAGCGCTTTGTGCCAATTCTTTTGGTTTTGGTCGACTGTTCTTTTAATAATCCTGATTAGGTTTTTGTTTGTTGATTCAGCCAACCCATTACCTTGCGGATAGTAATTGGCAGAATATTTCAGTTTGAACCCTCTTTTCAGTGCAAACTCAGTCATTGCATTTCCAGAAAAGTATGATGCATTATCAAACATTAAGGCCATTGGCAATCCAAACCTAGTGATGATAAACTGATCTATGAATTCAATAATGTTTTCAGAATTAACTGTCTTGAGAGGAACTGCTTCTACCCATTTAGTAAAATAATCTATTGCTGTGAGGATATACCTATGCTACTTAGAAGAGTGAGGACGATCTCACCTATTATGTCCAAGCCCCATTGGCTGAATGGTTGCTCGATGTTAACTGGCTGTAGTGGCATGGACGATTTCCTTTGTTTCCCTGCAGAAGTTTGGCAGATTTGGCATTTCCTTACGTAATTGTATGAGTCTTTGAACAACGTGGGCCAATAATATCCTGCACGTAATATCTTATGCGCAGTAGCTTCTCCAGCATAGTGTCCACCTGCTGGTCCATCGTGGAGTTCCTGCAAAACCTTTTCGGCTTCACTTTTCTCAAGACACCTAAGAAGTACAGAATCGTAATTCCTTTTAAACAGAACATCATTTATGAGCTCGTATTGTTTAGCTTTCAACCTCAGAGCTCTTTTCTTGGTGTGATCCAGGTGTGATGGAGCATACTTGTTCTTAAGATAATAAATGGTGTCCGCATATAATGATTCTGCATCTTTTAGGCTTACCTCATACGTGTGTACCTCTTCAGATGAGTTCTCAGGAATTTGCAACGCTCCAGCTAACATCTTGTAGAAGCCTTGACCTCTTACGATGTTTGCTGGTTTGATCTCAAGATTGTATTCTTGTAAAGCGGTAATCCAATTTGCTCTCTTTTCACGCACGTCCTTCTGTACCAAAAGGTTTCTTACCACTGGAAACGGTACTACGACTTTGGTATGGGCTTTAAGTAAGAAAGGTCTGAAATATTTGATCGCTTTGAAAACAGCATATGCCTGTTTCTCCACATCTGAATAATTGAGTTCAGCACCTTGTAAGTTCGAGCTAAAGAATGCGATTAGAGCTTCCGCCTTTTCTTGATTTACTTGAGTTAAAATCGCGGCATAAGATTTCTCTGAGGCAAAAGTGTATAAGATGAAAGATTCTGAAAAATTTGGGGTAGCTAAAGATGGAGCGTTGATGATAGCTTGTTTGATCAAGTTGAATGCTTCGTGCTCATCTTGACCCCATTTAAAATTTGAATTCTTTTTTATCATATTTTGTAAAGGAGAAATAATACGTGAAAAATTCGGGACAAACCTTTTTACAAAATTGATCTTTCCAAGGAAAGATTGCATTGCCTTTTTGTTATGGGGTATGGATATTTCGGAAATTTCTTTGATTCTGTCAGGTTCAATGTGAATACCAGATTTTGACACTATGAATCCAAGCAATTTCCCTTCACTTAATGCGAAAAAATATTTCTTTGGGTTAAGTGAAATTCCATACCTTAAGCATCTTTGAAAGATTTGTTTCAAATCTTTGAGATGGTCGCTTCGCTTCTTGGAGTACACTGTTATATCATCCAGGTAATTCACTACCGATTTATTGACTAAACCTTTAAACGTGATGTCCATGGCTCTCTGAAAGGTAGCGCCGGCATTGATCAGACCAAATGGCATCTTCCGATATGCGTATGTGCCCCATTTGGTTCGGAACGTGGTTTTCAACTGATCATCAGGATGTACCAGCACTTGATTGTATCCTGAAAATCCATCTAGGAAAGACATTAATTCTGAGCCCGCTACTGCCTGTAGTATTTGCTCCATAGGTGGGAGGGAAAATTATCTTTCTGACAGGCTTTGTTGAGGTTTCGGAAATCAATACAGATTCTAATATCTCCATTTTTCTTTCTAACGGGTACCATATTGGATACCCATTTGGAGTGTCTGACGGGGAAAATTATTTTGGTTCTCAACAATTTATTTAGCTCAGTCTTTATCTGATTTTCTAAGTTGGGGTGGATTTTTCTGAGCTTCTGCTGGACAGGTTTTTCATTGTCAATCATAGGGATAGTGTGTTGAATGATAGAAGTGTTGTATGTTTTTAGCTCATCGTAATCCCATGCAAAAACGTTTTTGTATTGTCTCAGAAGATGGATATATGCTGATTTTTCTTCAGGGGCTAGGCCGTGGCCCAGATTAACTTTTTGCAGCTTCTGATCGATTCCTAGGTTCACTAATTCATAGTTCAGAGTTGAACTGTAGAGTTTTGAATTGGCAGACCTTTTAAACCGACTTTTCAAATCATATAAATCTTCTAACTTAACCATCGATTTAGGTATAGCATTATCAGTGCTATTTTGCTGAATTTGGTGATCATGATGGTCTTCGTCAATTATTTGATTTGAGTAGGATCCTTCAGAAGTGAGGAAATTTACAATGTCTGGATCGTCGTTGAATACTCTCTAGTTGGTGATGTTGTCAGGGATGGATGGTCTAAAGATTAATTCTATTGAAAACCTATCGGGACTAAAATCTTCGGAGGGAATAAGTCTAGAGGCTACGTTAGCTAACAGGTCTGCGCGCGCATTTTGGAGTCTTGGGATTGACGAAATATTGAATTCTATGAAATGTGAAGTCAGATCTTGTACTAATGATTGATAGTGCTTTAAATGACTTGACGAGCAATGTATGGTGTTACGTACATGTTTAACGACAATTTCAGAATCTCCAAAGACTTGAAGATACTTAACATTCATCTCGATTTCTTTGTATAGGCCTTGCACCAAGGCTTCGTATTCCGCTGTATTGTTTGTGCAATCGAACTCAAGTCTGCATGTAAGCATGGTCTTGTTCCCATCTGGGTTAATCAGAATGCATCCTGCTCCTGCTCCCTCGTCAGATTTAGAGCCATCAAAATATAATTTCCAAAATAAAGATGTATTTACAGAATTATCTAAAAAATTAAAACACTTTGAATCATCAGTTTGGGAAAAATTTTCAACTTGGGACACAAGTGAATTTTCTAAGTAAGGTGAGGCGTGAGCATTGAAATTGCCGAGGAAAGAATCTACCGAGTAATTGCCTATGATACTGCTGTTGTATGCTATTTCTTCGTTCTCTCCTTCCAATTCTGTCACTATGTACTTTTGGTGCAACTCTCGTTCAACCTTTATTTGATTGGGTCTACCATTGTAGGGTAACCACATGTGCGACCAGTCGGTTGAGAAATATCCGTGGAGTTTCTCGGACCAATCCCTGCTAAGAATTAAACCATGGAATTCAGGGATATCAGCTACTAGAATGTCGATAACCTGACATACTTTCAGGTTAGACGACAATCTTATGGTCACCTGGTTAAGTTCACCAATCACTTCGACTTGAGATCGATCAAGTTGAACTATGCGCACTGCATATTTCTGAGGCTGAACATTCAATTTGGCACATATTGATCTGGGTAGAATATTCGTTGAAGCACCAGAATCAACCAAGCAATTGTGCACGTTTTTATTGAAAATTTCATAAGTGAGAAGAAAAGGAGGAGTATGGGATCTTGACCTTCCTCCAATCAAGGCAATGTCATTCGGATCAATCTTATTGATCATGTTGGTTGGAGGTCTTCCCATGTTGTGGGAAGCTACTGCTGTAGGTAAAGATGTAGTAGGCACGACATGTAATTCTTTCATCATTATTTTCTGTTGATGTTTCAATTTGCTCAATTCGTAAAGAGTGATATTAGCCCTAGTCTTTTTCATGTCATCGATAATGTTATACTCCATTTCATCCAAAACTATCAGTGTTCTTCATGGAGGTGCTTGATCTGATTGGACTGGGCTAAATTGGGTCATTCTAGCAGTTGTTTTCTTTGATGCGACCTTATCTTTTGTTGCAGGGCTTGCACCCTTCTGTTTAGGGGTAGTTTGGGGAGGATCAAGTTGATTTTTGCTTCGTGTGCTAACCAGAAATGCTTCTTGATACTCTTCTTGTGGGAGGATGAAATCCCACATTCCTTGTAGTTCCACAACTTCTTCATCATCGGTCTGCCCTTCAGTGGTATTCTCTTCTTCTTCTTCTTCTTCAGATTCGATGTTTGAGACAACATTGGGTGGTTTCACCTCCATGGGAGGGTTTCTTTTAAAACATCTGTAGGGCCTTTTTGAAGAAGTTTCTGCTACTTGTTTTCTTATATCAATCATCTCATTGGACATGGCCTTTAACACCTTTTGTAATCCTTCCATATCGAAAGGATCTTTCGTTTGCTTCTTCTTGGTATCTTCTTTGAAAGAGATTTTCTTAGATTTGCGTTCTTCTATTTCAGATCTCTTTTCTAGGGCAACTACGCATTTTTCTACTGCTAACGCCTTAGTTAAGTTTTCAACTAAGGTCGTCTTGTTTGCCCTATCTACGAAGATAGCCAAGTTTGATGGTAAGTGTTATAGACATTTTTGTGCCTAACAGCATGAAGCATGAAATGTCAATAATCTAAGGGATCCAAAGTCCCTAAACATGTTGTTCCTACCCCTAGAGGAACAAGGTCAGCAAACCACAGCACTGAAAATCAGTTCTCCACCTGAAAACACTCAAAAACAAGCTATTTCTGGATCATGTCAGCTGCTCCACTGAGCATCTGCGCTGAATGTCAACTGCTCCACTCTGTACCTGCGCTGAATGTCAAATCTAATGAAGGCTACCTGCGTTGGGCGAGATTGGCCAAGTGGCACAGTCATTCTGCAAGGTGTCAAATGCCCAGGAAGCTTCCAAAATGACACTTGGATCAAGGAATTCGCCTTGTGATGAGTAAGAGGATCTAGATCTCCAAGTAGAAGCAAGAGACTCCAAGTGGACTCAAGAACTGAAGAATGACTGAAGTAGGAGAAGACACTAGTCAGCTTCATGTCAGTCTCAAGCTGACTCATGCTTTCTCCAAAACTTCTATATATAGAGCTCTCTCATGAGGTCTATAGAGGCTGGAATTTTGTGCAAGTAAGGAAGTGCTGTTGGTTTGAGTATAGAACTATTGGGTGATTGCTTTGAAGGAGGTGAAGAGGAGATTTCTTTCTGCTGGGAGGTGTTGCTGGATTGGGCCTATTATGGTTGTAACACTCTCAGAACTTTACTTCTTCTATTAATAAAGTATTTGAGGTTCTTCTATATGCATGTGTCTCTATGGTGAATTGATGCTTGTATATTTGATTTATTCTAATCCTTGAATCAGTTATGGATGTATGCTTCTTGTAGTTTCCTTTTCTTGTGCTTTTACAGGATCTTTGTGTAGCTGGGCCGGTGAAAGAGCAAGGAGCTAGGAGCAAGCAGCAAAGAGAGAAGACTGGATCAACCATTAGCGGAAGACAACGGTTAGTGGATCCCTTTCTCCTCTCTCTTACATCTCATAAAGAAGTAATCTTGAATAGCTTTGTATTCAGTTGTTGCTAAGGTACTATCACCCTTAGAGTGGGATAGGGTCATTCCGTATTGGATACTTTTCCCAACAACAAATTGGCGACTCCACTGGGGAAGCGTATCTTGTTGGTTGCTTGTGTTTTTTGCTATTCATTTCATAAACAAAGGGAGTACCGAATCGAACTGTGTTTGAATCTTTCAAATGCACAGTAGAGGGCAGCTACTCTAGCTCAGTTTCTGGGAAAGTTTATGATTTGAAGAGCTGATCCACAAGGACTCTAATAAGCTCTTAGTGATAGCTTTTCATCCTCCTTGTCATCCCTTAGTGTGTCCTTGACTGATAGCTTCTGATTTGAGCAAAAACTGTGAATTTTTTAGCAATTTGTGACCCGGAAACCATCAGAAACGAAAGTTTCGTTCTTCAGTGCAGGCTGTACAAACGCTGTTTGCATTTCAGCGCAGTTCCCGAAGGGGCTACCTGCGCTGAAGGTCAAACAGGCAGTGTTCCACCTACGTTGGACCAGTCCTGCCTTGTGCTGCTGGGGTTTCCTGCTGTTTCTTGCCCTGTTTTCACTCTTGTTTTTGTTGTTTGTTACCAGTCAGTGTGCCTATCTGAAACCAACTTTCCTTGTCACTATTTCGCCTCGGTTGTATAAAGAAACTGTGTTTGTTCTTTGTGTATTTCTTGTACATTTACGGTTTCCCATAATGAAAGTGAACTAGTCTTGCTGTGGCCTCTTGGATCTAGACCTGTGATAAAGTGTCATTTTGATCTTAAGAGTTAGTTTGTTTGCTGTTCATAGCTGATTGAGCTTTTGCTTTCGTCATTTGGTTTGAATTTATATATTTCTAGTGTCGAAACAAGTAAATCTTAAGGTGTCTTTTGATTTTGGACAAGCTTGTTTGCTTTCACTTGAAATTGAATTCAAAATTATACAACAGCTTTCTTTTTGTATTGCACCAACATTAAGAAAGAGAAAAGAAATACTTGCATTGTGCATATACATTATGACAGTCTGCATGTTGATTTAGGGAAAATGCATTAGTGTGTGCTCTATGATCTGTGTGAAAAGGTGTTATCTTTCTTTTCCCTCAGTAGTTAAGGTTTTCAAAGTTGAAAGATTGAAAAGCTTGCTTATCATCTTAGACTGCATTTAGGAGTGTTAGGTGATCCATAAAGGCAAACTGCTAAACAAGATCAACCTTAAAATAAATTGAATTTACATAACAACGCATTGAAACATAACACAAACACATAGAGGTCTAAGCTAGAGACGTGTTCCGGCGTCGTTAAACGTGATATCTTAGCGTTGAGTGGTTGGGTGATTCTTCCACGGTGAAGCGATAAGTATCAATACGGACTTGTGCTCCCACGTACCGTCACGTATATAGTGGGAGACCCCTATAGGAATAAAGCCTTTATCCAATAGGAAACCGTGTCGGCCGCCCTACTGATCGCAATGCAGTGAACACAACATTCACGAAGATCGACCACTCGTACCGTAAAACGTATTCTGTGGTTTTGCGAAAAGTTTGGCACACCCTCTGCCTAGAACTCCAGAGCAGTTTCTTTTGGCCTTTTTCAAACTCTATAACTGAAAAAATCCATCCGAGCATTTGTCACTTTGGGCTCGTTAAAACATCGAAGGAGACTAGAGTCATCTTTAGCTTTTTCTCGACTCTTAAAAAGTGAAAAAGCAAGTTGTGTCTAAGCGTCGTTATAAAATTTATTTTAAATGGAACATAATCACCTCCTATTCCCACATTGATCTTAAGTTGAGAACATGGAACGCCCCAACCAAGGAATTCCACATGATGGGAATCCTAGTCCTTTCTCCTCTTGGGGAGAAGTTGGTGCGCCCCACATGGCCACATTGTCGCTTCCAGGGCTGACAATTGGCCTGCCTATTTGGCTATTCTCAACCAATGTAGTTCAGAACACCATGGTTCCTGAGCAGTCGAGTCAGCAGTTAGATCAGTCTAGAGCTGCCCACCAGCCTTCTACTTCTTATAACTCTTCCTCTAATCCTTCATCTTCACAAGGTAGAGCCAGTAAAAGCCAAGCTCCCATGGAGAAGAAGGAGAAGAAGAAGAGAGAGAAGAAGAAGAAGGAGCCTAAGGTGACTGGGGGCAAGCAAAAGACATCTGAAAAAAACCCACACACAGCACAGGCCAGGCCTAAATCACCATGTGTCATATGTAGAGGAGATCACTTCCATAGAGATTGTCCCTGTATTCCCCGGATACTAAGGGACTGGTCACCTCGTTTGCACAATTCGGGAGCATCAACCTCTGATAGCCATGTTGATTGCGTACCGTCAACCAGCGAAAGTGAAGGTTCAAGACAAAGAGGGGGAGCAAGATCCCCCTGCAGACTGTGTGAAGGCAATCACGCCATCCACCGTTGTCCCTTCTTAGACGAGGCGAAGAGAGTTTTGGAAGACCGCCCGGTTTCACCGTTGAGACTTCCTCCTGGATACAAAAAACTCGTGCCGAGTCCTTCGTTGGTTGAAAATACAGCTGGCCTGCTCAAGTGGTCAGCTGAAGCGTCAGTCATTGAAAATGAACCTACTGAATCCAGACCAGACGAAAGTCTAAAGGTCGATACGGCAGTTGACCCGGTTCTTCCTTCGGAGGTTTCATCCTCAAATGACACCATCACTGAAGATTCATCTTCAAATGACACCCTCACTGAAGAGAATAAGGATGACACCATCCAGATTCTTTTCATCAACACAGATTCTGATGAGCATCAGGGCAATGCGCCCATTCCTTTATCGCAGGAAGGAACATCGTCAGGATCGTATCCGGCCGTGTATTCGGTCCCACCACCAAGCAACCTGGTTGTGTCCTTTGATTGGAACCAACTAGGCAGACCCCGGTTACCAGCCAGTATACCATTCAGAATCATAGTCCAAATCTACAGGATGGTAATGGCTGGAACTATCATTGATGAAGGGTCATCTGTGAGTATCCTTTCCTCTATTGCTTGGAAAGCACTGGGTTCCCCGACGCTTTTGCCTGAGATAAGAAATCTCTCGGGTTTTGATAAAGGAACCAGTCGACCATTAGGGATCCTCCCCAATGTACCTGTTACATTGAAAGGGAAGACCGTTCAAATGAACGTGATGGTCGTTCAAGGACCCTTGGATTATAACCTACTCCTTGGATGAGACTATATATATTGCATGGGAGCTATAGTCTCCTCACTCTTTAGAGTAATGTGTTTTCCACACGAAGGAAGAATGGTCAAGCTCGTAGACCAACTTTCATTTCCAGGATCACGCATCGCAAATAGTCAAATACCAACCCTCAATGGTCTATTCACTCAAGAAATGTCTCCACCCCCAGTCCTCCTTCCCGATGAGTGCAAGTGATTCGGAAAGATGGGACTGGAACCCAGGGGGCATGCATCCTGGTTTGCTTCGGGCAAAGGAAACCTTGGGTATAAAATAGAATTTCCGCGGAAGAATATGACTAGTCCGTACCCCATCCGAAAGAAGGAAGAGGGGTTGTTCTGGAACAGGATTCTTTTGATAAGGTTACTTGTCTGACAAAGGTCATTCACCATTGTCTACTTCGGTAGACAGTGCCGAAGAAAAAGATTGATTTGCGGCAGCAAATAGATCCATCTTTGGGTAACCAGGAAGAGGCAAGCCTCACCCTTTAAAACAAATGTTTTATCGGATAAGTAGGGGCAGCCTTTAAATTTTATTTTATACCTGGGGGCATGCAAACCTTTTGGAGTGCAAGCTAGGAGCGGTTATTTATCTGTTTTTGGGATTAGCCGTTTCCGAACTTGCATAAAGAAAGGATATGGGGCAAAGGTCAAACTTTGCCACATTAGGAGCATAGCTTTGTGAGATAAAGCTCCATAAAAAATAGCTATCTCACAGGAGACATTCTTATCTTATGACTGGTATCTTCGAGCAGTTTTACCGCAGAATTTATGCTCGTTAAAAAATAGAAAAGCGAGATCCGAGCAGTTTTAGCGTCATAGTTCATGCTCGTTAAAGAATAAACATAAGCTTTTGAGCAAGTTTAAGCTCGTTAAAAAATGAACTTCCCGGTAAATAACCATTAAGAATGTACCCTGATCAACCATAAAAAGACCTTGGTCATGTTTTGCTGCAGCCATCACCTCCACCGTTCATTTGGCCGATCGTTTACCTCCATATGATTGTTTACCCATTTTGAGGAACAGCTGCGAAGAGTGATTTCACTTAGCCATCCTTGTGACACTGTCGTCATTGGAAAATTCCAACCTGTACCTGGAATCAGCTACTATCCCTGTTTATCACTCGTTCCTCAAAAGACGAGTCTTCTTTGAGCTCTTTTCTCCTGACTCGTAAAATATGAAAAGTTTGCCAAGTTTTGGCCTTCCAGCTCGTTAAAGTGACCGGAAGAGCTATCCCTCTTCTAGATTTTAATCTTTTTGGACCTGAGGGATTATTACACAAAAAGGTCGAGCGCTTGTTTTATTCGGCTCGTTAAAGTAATCGAAAACTCATCCCTTCTGTATTGTTTTATACTTTTTCAGACTTAAGGGATTAGATGATGAAAAAGGAATTTTGGAGTTAACTTTCTGTACCTTTTCAGACTCTCTAAAAATGAAAAGGACCGAGTTTTCCTTGTCGTTAGACTCGTTAAAATGATTAAATAGCGACAAACTTGTCTTTAGACGAGAACGAGTTTCCCTATCGCTAGGCTCGTTAAAACATAGCGATGGGCTTGCCCGAAGGGCAGGTTATAGAACAAGCATATTTTATCCTCCTCAAGCTTGACAAAAATAAAGAGGTACTGGTCAGAAATGACTGGGGAAAAATTGGGAGAACCTCAAAGCTTTAATGGTAGCAAGTCGCTCTTGAACATGACACTTTGTCCTCCGTATCACATCGGGTTGGGTTGTTTCATTCACCAGTCTCATCACCATGGTCCTCGCCAAACCATCCACATTTGGGGTAATGCTACCGATCCATCACATCAGTGTCGTTATATGTTCAAGAGATGTGTTCAGAAAGAGTCAACCGTGTCCCATCCACTGCCATACATCATCCTTCATCCACCCATGATCGCCACCCTGAATCATATTTCACAGATTGTTTTCACCTCCACTAAAATCATTAGCTCCGTTCCGTGTCACTGATGTGGGATTCATTAAGGCCCTCCTTTGACGGATCGCTTCTTGTCGACTTCAGCTCATTATCCAAGAAGTTGATCTAGGAACACCCCCCCCAGTACTTTGAAGCTTGCATGCGTCAACGGCAAGTTTCTCACTTCCGGCGACAGGTATACATCAATGACCTTCGACCAGAAGATTTTGCGTGGTGTTCGACGCCAAGTCCTTTATTCACACCACGTGAATTGTACTGCAGTACCTTGAGGGTCATTGTCATTATTGGTGATTCCTCTCGCGCTTGTTAACGGTTTACATTATTGACCGGTAATCAAGCGATGTCTTTCCATGTTCGACTTCAGCGCAATTCTCACATGGATCGACTTGTACTTAGAGTGAAGATCAAACGAGTTTGAAGACCCTGGATCTAGTTTCATCCATCCGGGCTGCGATATATATTCGGGAAATATAAAGACATTTGATATGTACATCATTGCAGCAGATGATCATCCTACTCAAAGGATGATAATTTCAGCAGAGAATTATCAGTCTACCACCAGACGATCATCTGTTCCATGTACCAAAAATGAATTTATAAAGCTGAGCATGGGAATGCCCGCCTCAGCTAGATCATGAAAGCAGAATGAAAAATAATGTATTGTATTGTATTTTATTACAGGGCACCTCTCAGCGATTGAATGAACTTCGGATCCTCCTGATAAAGCATTTCACTCGATAAACGACCTCATACTTTAGGGGGCAACTGTTATAGACATTTTTGTGCCTAACAGCATGAAGCATGAAATGTCAATAATCTAAGGGATCCAAAGTCCCTAAACATGTTGTTCCTACCCCTAGAGGAACAAGGTCAGCAAACCACAACACTGAAAATCAGTTCTCCACCTGAAAACACTCAAAAACAAGCTATTTCTGGATCATGTCAGCTACTCCACTGAGCATCTGCGCTGAATGTCAACTGCTCCACTCTGTACCTGCGCTGAATGTCAAATCTAATGAAGGCTACCTGCGCTGGGTGAGATTGGCCAAGTTGCACAGTCATTCTGCAAGGTGTCAAATGCTCAGGAAGCTTCCAAAATGACACTTGGATCAAGGAATTCGCCTTGTGATGAGTAAGAGGATCTAGATCTCCAAGTGGAAGCAAGAGACTCCAAGTGGACTCAAGAACTGAAGAATAACTGAAGTAGGAGAAGACACTAGTCAGCTTCATGTCAGTCTCAAGCTGACTCATGATTTCTCCAAAACTTCTATATATAGAGCTCTCTCATGAGGTCTATAGAGGCTGGAATTTTGTGCAAGTAAGGAAGTGCTGTTGGTTTGAGTATAGAACTATTGGGTGATTGCTTTGAAGGAGGTGAAGAGGAGATTTCTTTCTGCTGAGAGGTGTTTCTGGATTGGGCCTATTATGGTTGTAACACTCTCAGAACTTTACTTCTTCTATTAATAAAGTATTTGAGGTTCTTCTATATGCATGTGTCTCTATGGTGAATTGATGCTTGTATATTTGATTTATTCTAATCCTTGAATCAGTTATGGATGTATGCTTCTTGTAGTTTCCTTTTCTTGTGCTTTTACATGATCTTTGTGTAGCTGGGCCGGTGAAAGAGCAAGGAGCTAGGAGCAAGCAGCAAAGAGAGAAGACTGGATCAACCATTAGCGGAAGACAACGGTTAGTGGATCCCTTTCTCCTCTCTCTTACATCTCATAAAGAAGTAATCTTGAATAGCTTTGTATTCAGTTGTTGCTGAGGTACTATCACCCTTAGAGTGGGATAGGGTCATTCCGTATTGGATACTTTTCCCAACAACAGTAAGGCCATGATGTACCATTCACATCTTACTTCCTCGCTGGGTTGAGAAGCAGCGGGAATTTTGTTGAGGATCTTATTTAACCGTAAATTGAAATCTTTAATGGGTTCTCTAGCCTCAGCTTTAAGATTAGATAGGTCATTGATCAATGTCGCTGTTGATCTGTCATCGCCAAACTTGGTGAGGAATTGACTTTGAAAAATGTCCCAACTTGTGATGGACCCGGAAGGTAATGAAAAGAACCACGACCCGGCTGTTTCTTGCATTGTGTAAGGAAAAATTCGGACGACAGCATCTTCGTTAGTAACTCCGTTGAGATTCACAGAAAGCATGAAATTATTGATATGCTCTTCAGCTAGCATGCCTATTTCTGGATTGAACTTAGGTAGCCATTTCTCAGGTTGGGCCGGTATTGGGCTCCGGGGTGGAGGCATTAAAACCACCCCAGGATTGTTCCATGGAGACTGGGCCATCGTTGAGCCTCTAGTTAATAAGAGTGCAGAAGATGGTCCCTAATGTTGAGAAGATGAAGATATTATGATCTTTGATGATTGAAAAGGAGGTTTTGTGGAAGATGGATGAGTGATTTGGGATGAGGATGTGGGTGGTTGACTTCGCGGTGAGGGTGTTGAAATGGACAAAGTAGATGAAAGAGTCTCACGGTCAGACTCTGGTGGTGCTTTCCTTGCTCTTTTCCTAGTAGGGAGAGGGAGTTCACTTGGCGGAATACCAAATTTTTCACTCTTCAATCTGGTCAGAGGATGAGCAGGTTTGTACTGCGAAGTCACGCTGCTGTTAGATTTATCAGACCTATGAGAAAAAATAGAGAATCCCTAGAGTTTACGAATCAAATTTTGAATTTCAGGGGGTTCAATAATGAGTTGGTCTGATATATTGGAGTAGGTAGCAGCGGTGGATACTCGAGCGACTTTTAACTCCGGGTTTAACCGTAGTGGAGAAGTTGGGGGAGTTGATGAGGGTGATTTACTCTCAGAATGGCATTTAGATTTTGACTTGGTTGCCATTCATAGTTCGTGCCCTCCTTCTAGCGCCAAATATGTTGAGGGTCCCGAAATCGGGTCAACAACAAGGGGGATACCCACTCAGTCGGGAACCTGGTTGGCGGCTCCATGCCCATTTGGTGTAGCGGGTCCAACTGGGGATAATGGGACCAACTTCCCAATCTAAAAGATGTGTGTGTGTGTGTGTAGATTCTGACGATACTAATCTAAAGGTTATTTTAAGCTAATTTAATTCTAGACTCTAAACTGACTCTATGCTACTGTAATCTAACAAAAACAACACATCTAATCTATACTAACCCGGGGTAAAATCCTTTCATTATGCGATCTAAAAAGATTTCATATAACAGCTGGTAATAAAGATCATTCAGCTATCATAAGAATATAAATCAATTAACATAAACCATTCTGCATAAGAAGTTAGGCAAAACAGTTGTGAATAGCATATCGCATAATCAGTTATTCATATGTCAAGCACGAACAAATGACTCCACCGTACAAAAGTGCCAAATGGTAACCCACACATTCATACATTAACATATAAACAACTCAGTTGTATATCACTCTAAGAATATGAGCAGAAATTAATCAAGAGATAAAAGTACCATTTATGACTGATTTCACTCACAAACTTCAAGCAATAATGATTTATCTCTACTTACTTCTAACATCTACTAAGAGTATAGAAGTGCAACATCAGTAGCAGACATTAAAATGCAAACATAAATAAATCTCGATCCATCCATTCATCAAAAACCACCTCCGAGGGTGCAAAAGTGCATGTTCTGAGGACAAGTTTTTTGACAAATTTCCGGACCCTTCTCCAAATGCCATGAGAAGGGTTAAATACTACTAACTAACTAATCTTAATTACACAAATTTAGGAAACGACTTCAAATAACCGCCCTTTTACTAAAACAAATTTATTTCTAAAAATTGAATCTAATTTCTAACCGTTTCTGTATCTGCTCCTTAGTGCTGTAAGCAATGCAAGGTTCGCCTAGAAAGAGTCGGCTGGTTGTCTTTTTCCTTTGCTCGAGCGATAAAAGTAGAAATAACAAAAGCTGGCACCTCTTTCTGACAAACTAGAAGATATTTTTGAGAATCTTCCTCTGGCTGGGTGTGTTTGTTGTGTGTATACTTAGTATAACCCAGATTCCTTTCAAACTGATTGTGTTGTTGCTATTTCAGTTTCCGGCCGTGCGAATGACTCAATGAGTTAGGGATTTTGTTGCCTCGACAATCTTCCGTATTGAAAATTGCTTCCGTTCTTTGTTCCAGGCTTTTCTGAAGCATCATCCCTTTTTAGCATTTTTCTTTTTGCTTTATCCAAACTGAGCTTCAGGATCTTTTGCAAACATGCTGCTTTTGTGCGCCTTTGACTCTGAGTCTTGGATAGTCTATTTTCATCAGTGTCTGTTGAGTGATACTCTAGAATCCGCGACCCTGCTGCATGCGGCATCCATTTGCGAAGGCATCTCCTCTTTGTTCTTCTAGTATTGGCGCTTTCCCCTTTTCCTTAGATGTTTCCTGCATATAGATTTATATTAGTTGCTGCCTTACAGTTCACGCAAAGGAAAAGAGAATTGATGAAAATATTGACATGAAAGCTTTAAGTTCTAATGAATGCATAATCATGACACTCATAATGACTTGACTCTTCGAAAAACGCAACACGATCATCTTTGGATACTCAGGCGTGCAATCATTAATTTCCCTTAAGGTGCGTGCTCTATTTTGGGTTTACAGATCATGCCGAAGAAACTTTACGATGAGTGGTTCCTGCGATTTGCATCGCAGCAATTAATAGTCTCGTTCATCGCAGATCGCAAATCAAAAAATCGCAGGTCGTAATATCGCAGATCGCAATATCGCATTTTTCATTTAATCACTGTGCGCTGCTTATGCGACGTTGCGGTATGCGACGTTGCGGTATGCGACGTCGCATATCGGCCGTCGGTGATTCCTTAGATTTTCTTTTAAAGGCGCTTTCAAAAATATGTGATGCGATGAATGTCGCATCGCTTCATTGCAGCTTACTTATGCGCATAGGAAAACGCTTCACTCTCTCTTTGCGATGCGATATAGCTTTTAGGGAGTTAAATACAAAAATTTTAATAAAAATATTTTTGGATTTTTTGTTAAGGGTCCCCCTTTGTTTGATATTATTGCTAATACTAAACAAAGAGGGGGGTTGCTGGTGACCACAACACATAGATGAAATAATTCAACTAAAATGAGGTAAAAACATCATGTCAACCCTTCAATTCTACATTGAAGCACTTAATCAAAACTTCATGTTAAGAGAAGTTAAACCTGAGCTAAACCCTACAAGTTACAGTTGCTGTAGTAACATTCTAGAAGTGATAATACGCCTACAAGGTCCTCTCCGTTCCCAAATACCTTCCAAAAATACTTCCAAACCCTAATTGATCCATACACTTTTAGTCTCAAACCCGCGAAAAGAATTTGTAGATATGCTCAAATCAGAAATTAGAGGTTACTAATGGATTTAGAACATCCAGGAACCCCTAAGTAGCCTATTTCTGAGCTCAATTTGGATAAAAAATAAAAAATATATGAGCTTCCAAGCTCTCCCATGAATTTCACTGTTAACCATCCTACAAATTTGGCCTTATGTCTATCATTTATACAAATCTGCCTAAAAAATTGCTAATGGAGCGAAAATTTTGCTACTCATAGGTGTATTTTTTTGGACATTTAATTTAGCCTCGGACCCTTTAATCCATAAAACTCGGCCACATGGGCCACATAGGGCCGAGGGCTGGGCCTTAATGCCCGCCCCTGTCAGTTAAGCCCTTAAAAATCAGGCTGAGATCACATAGGGTGCCACGGGCCTGAAGGCTAGGCCAACAACTTGCCCTACCCATTGGATCTCCCAATCCTTGGCACATGATCATGTTGAGTCGCATATGAACTTAGGACTAGCCCCTTTCGCAAACTCCTTCGCCTAGTGCCAAAACTTTGTGCTTGTGGTCTCATCAAGGACCATATGGCCTGGGCTAGGGTGTTGTTGGGAAAAGTATCCAATTCGGAATGCCCCTATCCCACTCTAAGGTGTGATAGTGCCTTAGCAACAAACAAGGAAACTTATTTGAGTATTTCTTCTTTATGAAATGTAAATGAGAAAGAAGGATGTAACTAACCTGTGTCTTCCGCTAGTTTGTCGATCCAAATCGCTCCTCTCTTCAGTAGCTCCCAGCTTCTTGCTCCTTCACCGGCCCAGCTTCACCGAATTCCTGCAAGATCACAAGAGAGAGAAACTACACAAAGATACAGATATACATTCATAAAAAGCTCAAGATCAGATTAAGCTAAACATGTAAGCATAACAAAACATCATTGGTACACAGCATGTAGGAGAAACTTAAATAGTTTATTGATAGAATAAGAAAGTCCAAGAGGAGATACAACAAAGTGAGTTCTGATCCAGCATCTACCTCCCAGCAAAGGAATCCCTTCCTCTCCTCCAACAAAGCATAAATCACCCAATGTACTAATCTCAATCTCAAACCATCAACAATTCTCTGCAAAGTACAAAATTCCAGCCCCCTGAACCTCTGGGTGAGAGATCCATATATAGATGTAAGCAGAGAGGATGAGTCAGCTTATGTTTTTACTTGTGGCTTCTCTTTGTCAGTTCTTGCTTCCACTTGGAGGTTGACAACCTCTTACTCATCACTAGTCGAATTCATTGAGGCAAGTGTCATTGGAGAAGATTCTGGAAGCTTCCAGGGTCTTTCCACCTCGTTGAATGAGCTTGCCATTTGTCATTTCCCGCTCAGCGCACCCTGGTAGTGTTTCCACCTGTGTTGCAGTGCACCTAGCCAGTGTAGTCTCTGCATTTCAACGCAGGCAGCTAGTGGAGCCTCTGAATTGATCCTGAATTGACTATTTCTGAGTGGTTTTTTGGTGGAGAACTTCTGGGAGAAGCTGTCATTGGTTGACCTTGTTCCTTTAGGGGTAGGAACAACTCTTTTAGGGACTTTGGATCCCTTGAATTATGGACATTTCATGCTTATAGCTGTAAGGCACAAAAATGTCTATAACAGTTGCCCCCTAAAGTATGAGGCCGTTTATCGGGTGAAATGCTTTATTAGGAGGATCCGAAGTTCATTCAATGCTGGGAGGAGACCTGTAATAAGATACAATACAATACATTATTTTTCATACTGTTTTCATGATCTAGCTGAGGCGGGCATTCCCATGCTCAGCTTTATAAATTCATTTTTATGTACATAGGACAAACAATTGTCTGATAATAGACTGATGATCCTGCTGAAATCATCATTCTTTGGTAGGATGATTGTCTGTGCTGCAATGCTGTACATGTCAATGTCTTTATTTTTCCTGAATATATATCGCAGCTCGGATGGATGAAACTAGATCTGGGGTCTTCAAACGCATTCAATCTTCACTCTAAGTACAAGTCGATCCATGTGAGAAATGTTCTGAAGTCGAACATGGAAAGACATCGCTTGATTACCAGTCAATGATGTAAACTGTTAACAAGCGCGAGAGGAATCACCGATAATGATAATGACCCTCAAGGTACTGCAGTACAATTCACGTGGTGTGAATAAAGGACTTGGTGTCGAACACCACGCAAAATCTTTTGGTCGAAGGTCATTGATGTATACCTATCGCCGGAAGTGAGAAACTTGCCATTGAGGCATGCAAGCTTCAAAGTATTGAAGGGGGTGTTCCTAGATCAACTTCTTGGATAATGAGCTGATGTCGACAAGAAGCGATCTGTCAAAGGAGGGCCTTAAGGTATCCCACATCAGTGACACGGAACGGAGCAAATGATTTTGATGGAGGTGAAAACGATCTGATGATATATGGTTCAGGGTGGCAGTCATGAAAGAATGAAGGATAATGTATGGTAGTGGATGGGACACGGTTGACTTCTCTAGATGACTTCTCTTGAACATATCGGTGACACTTATGTGATGGATTGGTAGCATTTACCCCAAAGGTGGATGGTATGGCGAGACCATGGTGATGTGACCGGTGAATGAAACAACCCAACCCGACTCTGGCACGGAGTGGAAGTGTCATGTTCAAGAGCGACTTGCTACCAATAAAGTTCTTTGAGTTTCTTCCCAATTTTTCCCTAGTCATTGCTGACCAGTACCTCTTTATTTTTGTCAAGCTTGAGGAGGATAACATATGCTTGTTCTATAATTTTCCCTTCGGGCAAACCCATCGCTATGTTTTAACGAGCCTAGCGATAGTGAAACTCGTTCTCGTCTAAAGACAAGTTTGTCGCTATTTAATGTTTTTAACGAGTCTAACGACAAATATAACTCAGTCATTTTCATTTTTAGAGAGTCTGAAAAGGTACGTAAAGTCAACTCCGAAAGTCCTTTTTCGTCATCTAATCCCTTAAGTCCGAAAAAGTATAAAACCATACAGAAGGGATGAATTTTCGATAGTTTTAACGAGCCGAATAAAACAAGCGCTCGATATTTTTGTGCAATAATCCCTCAGGTCCAAAAATATTAAAATCTAGAGGAGGGATAGCACTTCCGGTCGCTTTAACGAGCTGGAAGGGCCAAACTCGGCAATCTTTTCATATTTTATGAGTCAGATGAAAAGAGCTTAAAGAAGACTCATCTTTTGAGGAACGAGTGATAAAACGGGTAGCAGCTGATTCTAGGTAAGGGTTGGAATTTTCCAATCACGACAGTGTCACAAGGATGTCTAGTGAAATCACTCTTCGCAGCTGTTCCTCAAAATGGGTAAACAATCAAATGGAGGTGAATGATCGGCCAATGGAAAAGTCGAGGTGACGGTGCAAACACGACCAACGCTTTAATGGCTGATAATGTTACATTCACGGTGGTTATTTACCGGAGGGTAGTTCATTTTTTAACGAGCTTAAACGTGGAAAAACACTGCTCAGTCGTATGTTTATTTTTTAACGAGCATGAACTATGTGCTAAAACTGCTCGATCTTATGTTTATTTTTTAACGAGCATGAACTATGTGCTAAAACTACTCAATTATCCAGTCATATGATAAGAATGTCTCATGTAAGATTCCATTTTTTATGGAGCTTGCGCCTTACAAAGCTATGCCCCGCATCCTTTCGTTTTGCAAGTTCGGAAACGAATAATCCTACGAGTTTAAAGGGTTAGACCTACAGGTTTAAGGGGAGGACCTAAAAATTTAAAAAAAAAATAGCCGCCCCTTGCTTGCACTCCAAAAGGTTTGCATGCCCCCAGGTATAAAATATGGTTTCAAGGTTACCCCTTCTTAGTCCAATAAAACATTTTTTTTACCGAGAGAGGCCTACCTCTTTCAGGTTACCAAAGATTGTCTCATTTGCACAGCAAACAAAACATTTCTTCGGCGATGTCTACCGAGATAGACAAAGGTGAGTGACAACGAGCGCCAAACACATAACTTTGACAAAAGAATCTTATTCTAGAATAACCCCTCTTCCAAGACGGATGGGGTACAGACTAGTCATATTCTCCCACGGAAACCTACCCTATACCCAAAGTTTTCCTGCCGAAGCAGACCAGGACGCATGCCCCCTGGGTTCCAATCATATCCCTCTGAATTACTCGCGCTCATCGGGAGGATGGACCGTGGGTTGAGACATTTCTTGCGTGAAGAGACCATTTAGGGATGGTATATGACTATTTGCGATGCGTGATCTGGGAAATGAAAGCTGGTCCACGAGCTTGACCACTCTTCCTTCATGCGAAAAGCACATTACTCTAAAGAGTGAAGAGACGATGGCTCCCATGCAATATATATAGTCTCGTCCAAGGAGTAGGTTATAATCCAAGGGTCCTTGAACGACCATCACGTTCATTTGAACGGTCTTCCCTTTCAATGTTATGGGCACATTGGGGAGGATCCCTAAAGGTCGATTGGTTCCTTTATCAAAGGCTGTCAGATTTCTCATTTCAGGCAAAAGCGCTGGCGAACCAAGCGCTTTCCAAGCAATAGAGGAAAGGATACTCACAGATGCCCCCTCATCAATGATGGTGCCAGCCATGACCATTCTGTATATTTGGACGATAATTCTGAATGGTATGCTTGTTGGCAAACGGGGTCTGCCTAGTTGGTTCCAGTCGAAGGAGACAACTAGGTTTCTTGGTGGTGGGACTGAGTAGATGGCCAGGTATCGCTCTGATGAACTTCCTTTCTGCGATAAAGGAATGGGGGGATTGCCCCCGTGTTCGTCGGAGTCAGTGTTGATGAAGAGAATTTGGATGGTGTCATCTTTATCCTCTTTAGTGACTGTATCATTCGAAGACAAAACCTCTGAAGGCAAGATCGGGTCAACTGCCGCCTCGACCTTTTGACTTTCGTCGGGTATGGATTCAGCTGGTTCATCTTCAATGACCGGCGCTTCAGCTGACCACTTGAGCGGGCCAGCTGGATTTTCAACTAACGAAGGACTCAGAAAGAGTTTTTTATATCCAGGAGGAAGTCGTAACGGTGAAACCGGACGATCATCCAAAACTCTTTTCACTTCGTCTAAGAAGGGACAACGGTGGATGACATGATTGCCTTCGCACAGTCTACAGGGGAATCTAGCTCTCCCTTTTTGTCCAAGGACTTCACTTTCACTAGTTGACGGTATGCATTCAACATGGCTATCAGAGGTTGATGCCACCGGATTGTGCAAACGGGGAGACCAGTCCCTTAGTATCCGAGGGATGCAGGGACAATCTCTGTGGAAGTGGTCTCCCTTGCATATGACACATGGCGATTTAGGCCTAGTCAGTGCGGTGTGTGGATTTTTGTTAGATGACAGTTGTTTGCCCCCAGTCGCTTTTGGCTCCTTCTTCTTCTTCTCTTTCTTCTTCTTTTCCTTCTTCTCCTTAGGAACTTGGTTTTTTGTTTTACCAGTTCCGTCAAGCGAAGAGGAAGGAGGAGAGGAAGGAGGAGAGGAAGAATTAGAGGAAGTAGAAGGCTGGTGGGTAACTCTGGACTGGTCTAACTGTTGATTCGACTGTTTAGGAATAGTGGTGTTCTGAATGACATTGGTTGAGAAGAGCCAGACCGGCAAGCCAATTGTCAGTCCTGGAAGCGACAATGTGGCCATATGGGGCGCACCAACATCTCCCCAAGAGGAGAAGGGACTAGGATTTCCACCAAGGGGAATTCATTGGTTGGTGGGCTCCATTTTCTCAACCTAAAGATCAACACAGGAAAAAGGGGTGATTGTTCCGTTTAAAATAAATTTTAACGATGCTTAGACACAACTTTCTTTTTCAATTTTAAAGAGTTGAGAAAAAGCTAAAGATGACTCTAGTCGCCTTCGATGTTTTAACGAGCCCGAAGTGACAAATGCTCGGATGGACTTTTTCCGTTATAGAGTCTGAAAAAGGCCAAAAGGAACTGCTCTGGAGTTCTAGGTAGAGGGTGTGCCAAACTTTTCGCAAAACCGCAGAACACTTTTTAAGGTACGGGCGGTCAATCTTCCCGAATGCTGTGTTCAGTGCATTGCGATCAGTAGGGCGACCGACACGGCTTCCTAAGGATAAAGGATTTATTCCTATAGGGGTCTCCCAATATATACTCGACGGTACATGGGAGCACAATCCGTACTGGCGCTATCGTCTCTCAGGAGGAATCACCCAACCATCAGCGAGATCGACAGTCACCAGGTTTTACGACGCCGGAACACGTCTCTAGCCTAGACCTCTATGTTGTGCGTTAAGTTACAAAGCGTTGTTAAGTTCATTCAATTTATTTTAGGTTGATCTTTCTTAGAAGTTTGCCTTTTTGGATCACCAGGAGATGTATGATACGATTCCTAAATGCAGTCTAAAGATGATAAGCAAGCTTTTATATCTTTTCAACAATGAAAATCCTAGCTACAAGGGGAAAAGGAAGACACAAACTTTTCTCAAAGAGCATAGAGCACATTGTAAATGCACTTTTCCTAAATCAAAGCATGCAAACTATCAAAATGCAAATGCACATATGCATGTATTTGTTTTCGCTTTCTTAATATTGATGCCTAAAAATAAAGCTGTTGTACAAATTTGAATTCGATTTCAAGTGAAAACATAAACAAGTTCCTTTTTCGAAACCAAAAAGACGCTTACGACACTTATGATTTACTTTTTTCGACACTAGAAATGCATAAATTCAAACCAAACGACAAAAGTAAAAGCTCAATCAACTGTGAACAGCAAACACACTCACTCCTAAGATCAAAACAACACTTACGACAGGTCTAGATCTAAGGGCGACAGTATGACTAGTTTACTTTCATAATGGGAAACTGCAAATGATGTAACAAATACACAAAGAACAAATACAGTTTCTTTATACAACTGAGGCGGAATTGAGGCAAAGAAAAGGGGTTTCAGATAGGTACACTGACTGATAACAGGCTGCAAAAAACAGAGATAAAACTGAGCAAAAGGAAGTAGGGAACCACAGCTGCACAAGGCAAGGGCTGATCAGCGCACCCTCAGCACAGAGAAACTGAACTTCAGTGCAGGTAGCCTTCACGGGACCTGCGTTGAAATGCAGAACCTCTTCACTGAGTCTGCGCTGAAGTAGAAACGAGAGTTGTTTCTGGGTTCTGGGTCACGGTTTGCAGTTTAATATACAGTTTTTGGCCGGATAAAAGCTATCAATTAGGTACAATTAGGAGGATGATTTAAAGGAGGACTAAGATCTATCACAAAGGGCTGTTAGAGCACTTGTGGATCAGTTGTTCAGATCATAAAAACAGGCCCAGTGAGTGGACTAGAGCGGCAGATCTCTACTTTGCACTTGAAAATGGCAAATGCATTTCGATTCGGCACTCCTGAGTTTATGAGAAGAACAACAATAGAAACACAAATAAACTAACAAGATGCTATCCCCAGCGGAGTCGCCAATTTGTTGTTGGGAAAAGTATCCAATTCGGAATGCCGCTATCCCACTCTAAGGTGTGATAGTGCCTTAGCAACAAACAAGGAAACTTATTTGAGTATTTCTTCTTTATGAAATGTAAATGAGGAAGAAGGATGTAACTAACCTATGTCTTCCACTAGTTTGTCGATCCAAATCGCTCCTCTCTTCAGTAGCTCCCAGCTTCTTGCTCCTTCACCGGCCTAGCTTCACCGAATTCCTGCAAGATCACAAGAGAGAGAAACTACACAAAGATACAGATATACATTCATAAAAAGCTCAAGATCAGATTAAGCTAAACATGTAAGCATAACAAAACATCATTGGTACATAGCATGTAGGAGAAACTCAAATAGTTTATTGATTGAATAAGAAAGTCCAAGAGGAGATACAACCAAGTGAGTTCCGATCCAGCATCTACCTCCCAGCAAAGGAATCCCTTCCTCTCCTCCAACAAAGCATAAATCACCCAATGTACTAATCTCAATCTCAAACCAACAGCAATTCTCTGCAAAGTACAAAATTCCATCCCCCCGAACCTCTGGGTGAGAGATCCATATATAGATGTAAGCAGAGAGGATGAGTCAGCTTATGTTTTGACTTGTGGCTTCTCTATGTCAGTTCTTGCTTCCACTTGGAGGTTGAGAGCCTCTTACTCATCACTAGTCGAATTCATTGAGGCAAGTGTCATTGGAGAAGATTTTGGAAGCTTCCAGGGTCTTTCCACCTCGTTGAATGAGCTTGCCATTTGTCATTTCCCGCTCAGCGCACCCTGGTAGTGCTTCCACCTGCGTTGCAGTGCACCTAGCCAGTGTAGTCTCTGCATTTCAATGCAGGCAGCTAGTGGAGCCTCTGAATTGATCCTGAATTGACTATTTCTGAGTGGTTTTTTGGTGGAGAACTTCTGGGAGAAGCTATCATTGGTTGACCTTGTTCCTTTAGGGGTAGGAACAATTCTTTTAGGGACTTTGGATCCCTTGAATTATGGACATTTCATGCTTATAGCTGTAAGGCACAAAAATGGCTATAACATAGGGCCATACCTTTCATGCCCTCCGAAAATACCTTCGCCAAGCCCTCACTGTGGTTACATGGGCTGTGATATGACTATGGGATGGTCCCAAACTCCATCCCCATAACTATTTCACTCCCACGCTATAACATATGGCCTAGTGGATGCAATTGTTGGTGTTGGAACCATGGTTCAGGGCTAAACCCACACCCTTGGTTCCCCCACCTGCAGTCCCATGGGTGTGGGGTGACTGGGGGCTAGGGATTAGCCCTGACCCCATCCCCAAACAAAAAAACATATGATATTGAAATATAAACACACAACATAGTTTATTAAGAACCACCCGGTGGCATGGTAGTAAGGCATTGTGTTTCTAGACTAGAGGTCTCATGTTTGCTCCTTAGTGAGGCTCGCTCAGCCATAACATAAGTTTTACACCACTGTTGGAGGCCACGTGGCAGCTATCCGTTGGCCCACATGGCTTCCATATATTGGACCACAAAACCACAAATCAGATTCAACCACGTGTGCCAAAACTAGTGAACTGGAACCTGCCAAGTGTCAGGATATTTTTGGCTCATACTTGTATGGTCACCTTGCTGACTCAGCAGTACGGTCAACCCAATCAATTTCCCAATCAACAGTCCTACTCAAATTTTGCATGTTTGGGAAAACGATCAAAACACGATATCTGGAGAATAGGATATCAATTTTGAGTGATTCAAGTTGCATTGGATTCATATCAGTGAGGTATTCGATTTAGTGTTGATTTAAAGAAGTTCTGGGAACTTTCATTTTTGATCTTAAAATTGATCCCCTGATCACACCTCCCTACTAGGAACTTTTGGACTCCAAAATTTTACTTCCCTAGTCCATATAAAGAGGTTGGAACTCAAAAACACCGAAAAACTCAATCCAAAATGCAAAATTTTCAATTGGTGCCCTTCAAGCCCCAATCAAGGCACTTCACTTATCATCTTCATGAAGACCCGTTGTCCTGTTCACTACTACAGAATGACTAATTAGTTACTAAAAAAACGACTAAAATATGCATATAAACAACTATTTTTCGGTCAGTGACCAATAGTAGCTAATTTACAGTATCTTATAACATGGCCAACTTTTAGTCATTTTATCTTAGTCATTAATTGGCCTCAGATTTATTGTCTAGTAGTATATTTAGTCATAAATTTGGTCATTAATTTAGTCATTGATTTAGTCATGAATTGCCACAATTAATGACCAGATATACAACAAAATATATTACTATATGATCACTTGAGAAAACCAATTAATGACCAAATAAATATGACCAAAATGTTGGTTGTGTTATAAGATACTTTAAATTAGCTACTAGTAGTCATATATATGCAAATTTTAGTTATCGTTTGAAACCAATTAATGACCAAAGAAATATGACTCAATTTTGATCGTGTTATAAGATACTGTAATAACTACTAATAGTCATATATATGCAAAATTTAGTCGTCAATTGTAATAAAAAAATTATCATTAGCAGTATTTATTTATCTCTTTATGGTAGTTTCATATTCATTATATAAATGATTGATTTGGTAGTTTATATTCATTTCATTTACTTTCATTAAAAATCATTATAAACAACTAATTTAGTCGTATATTCATTTCATTTGTGTTCATCATTAAACTATATAAACTACTAATTTAGTAGTTTTAAATTGATTTTGTGTTCATTATTAATCAACATAAATTAATTAGTATGATTTTGCGACTAAGTTAAAAAACAAATGTCATACAATGTGCATGCTCATCTAATATGAAAATGTAAAGTTACATATGTTAATTACAATACTAAATAATATGAAGTGAAACTATAAATAATTT
This sequence comes from Pinus tabuliformis, assembly GCA_031772625.1. Classification (NCBI taxonomy): domain Eukaryota; kingdom Viridiplantae; phylum Streptophyta; class Pinopsida; order Pinales; family Pinaceae; genus Pinus; species Pinus tabuliformis. Next base: position 1,779,209,519 of record CM062819.1, on the reverse strand, counting down.
CAATGACATAAACTATATAATATAAAATGTCAAGTATTACAATATGAGTTTCCAACTTAATATTGGTTGGACTACAATTTACACATGAAATATTGTTTCATCACTTCAAAACATTATCATTGTGTTGCCAAGGCATTGCAAGTGAATTCACCAAATCTGAAGACTTGATCGTCAGTCTTTGTGTGTGTTTTATGTGGGATATTGGCTCTACGAGTATCATTAGACCAATTATCTTCTCTCTCTGTTTTTGCATTTTTCGCTCCGATGTTATTGTTCTCCTCTTTCTTCAATTCCTGCTTCTTACCATCAATACTGAGTTCCTTTTCTGGAAATGAAAGAAGATACGATGTAGAGTATAAGACATGAAAGAATATGAACACTGGAATATAAACTAAAGTGGACTATAAAGGATTTATATGACATATGCCTCAACATCAATAATGTTAATTCCATTTTCCCCATAAAAGAAAGAAACTTGAACAAGTTCTCACTAGTTGGGTGATAGTTGCCACTATGTGGCTAGATGACTTGTAAAAACAAAGAAAATAAACCTTCACCATAGAAAATAACACCTTATGAACTTAGTATTCAACCTTTATGGAAATCTTAGGCACATTCGTGCCAACTAAGTTACATGCTAAAAAGATCAAGTTATGTAGATAAATTGTGAAAGCAAATAATTTGAGGTGTGATGTCTAATCCTTGTTGTTTTATTCGCAACAATATTTCATTATCTAACACATGAACTTAGTCAAGTATATAGACAACCTGTGCTCAAATAACAACATTAAAGTAAACTTTTCTAATATTCATGAAAATATTTTAACACAGAACAACTAAAAGGATTTCAATCAATATCATGTAATACTAATTTCATCTTCAAGCTTTGGATGTTGTTTGAGTGGACATGATACCAAGTATTTTAAATGCCATAGTTAAAATAAAAAAAAAAATCAAAGGCAACGTTCAAGTACAATCAAACAATAAAGAGAGGATATCATGGAGTGGACATTGGAATTATACAAAATATGTTTACTTGTCCACCAGTGTCTTGTCTGGTATTCCTAAAACATTTTCTTTGCCAAAATAACCATGAGGTGAAATAATCACAACATTAAAAACCATAGGAATCCCTACTAGAAACATTTCCAAAGTCGATCGCTTAGGTGCCTAAAGGATCTCTGACCACAAATGTGCATCAAATGAATCATATCCAAGATATGTTATGCAGTAATGTCTCCCCATACTCTTTCTAATCCCATTTCCTGTAATCTTTCCCCACCATAGTCAAGTAGCAATCAAACGAAGGAATTGACATTTTTTTTTTTTTTAATTTTTATATCTATAAACTTTGAATCTGGATTGTTTCAAGAACATATTAATTCATATTTAAAGCCTTCCTGTCATGAGAAGGTATCAATCAAATAGGACATCAGAAAAATCGACCTTAATGAGATCCTTAAACAATTCCTACAATATCAATATTTTCTTGTTGTGATATCTTGGGTAGAAAAGAAAACATATCTACAAAACAAAAAGCCATATATTACTTGTGTTCAAACTTTGTATATAGTGTATTCTTAGGCATATCTTTAATATGTTCCTTTTCCTTTATCAAAGGAAATTGTAGCTTGGTTAAACTATGTATCCTTTCATTCAATATCAATTTCTACAAGATAAATGTCACACATTATTTTTTCTCATTTCTCAACATGCTACAAATGATAAATTTAAAGTCACATAAAACCAAGAGAAAACCCTTTTCTAACCAAAAAAAATAAAATGCTTTTAATAAAACTTTGGGCCATCGTGACTATTTGATCACCCCCACCACCTCATGACACCAACCCATCCCATCTGCCCTATCACCTCCATTCCCGCTATTATGCATTTAATTGGCTGGACCATTAGCCAACGGATCCGTGCCAAGTCAAGCCAATCCAATGACATCACTCCAAATCCATAAAAGCACCATGTCACGCCATTTTCAAATTTTAACTGCTATTTCTACTATCAGGTGCATTTCATTTCCCTCCAGACATACATAGAGAGCACATAATGCATACAGAAGCAGCAGTGCAATCACAGAAAGATCCATTTTTCTGCAGTGATCGAATGTTCCCATTCTCGAATCCCACTTCTGGTTAATCCATTTTCTTTCTCCCTCACTGAATTCCCATTTCTTTCTATTCCCTTTCTGTTACAAATTCAACACAGGACAATTTCAGAGGTTTTCAGAGAAGACAACCATGGCACCAAAGAAAAAGGAACAAGAAATATTTAATCCAATGGTGCACCCACCATTGGATTTGGATCACATACCACTTGCAGACAGGGATTTTAAGATACATGAAACACTCTCAAAGTTTGATTTGTTTGACATATACATCTAGTGGGAGGATAAATTTGTGGAGGAGATGGATGACATAGGCCTCTGGGACACTAATCTACCTTTCTATATTTTTCCTAAAACACGTAGTTTCCCAGAACTAATCATGTAATTCCACTCATGCTAAAATCCACAACAAAGGGCAGTGATGGCCCCAACAAGAAATATTTTGTTTACCATTGGTTCGAAGTGCATTATGCAGATGATGGAGGGCCCTGTTATTGAAGGAACTAATCCCTTTTCCCATGAGATTTTCACTAAAATGTATCAGAAGCTTGATTTTTCTAAAAGAGCTAAAACCTTAGAACTCTTCATCACTGAGCACACATGTCTGCCAAGCAAGAATCCTCCTTATTCCTCCTCTATTTTCCCTGACAGAACTAGACACATTGTCATTGTTCTCTCTTATTTACTTGGTTATTATTCAGATCAATGGCTTGATGAAGCTATCATAGCTTTCTTGTCTATTCTGTCAACAGAATCCAAGCCCTTTTTTCTCTTCAATTTCAGCCAATTTTTAGCAGATGTCATTCATGAGCAGCTTATCAATTTATTCACAGAGGAAGTGTTTCATTACTCCTCAATTTTGGTGTATATGTTTGTTTATTTTTAGGCAGACAAGTTCCAGTTTTCAATGAGAAAGTTGAATGAGGAAGGTGAACCCCAATCCGTGATTTTCTGGACAACATTAGTGATGAAGGACTCAAACAACTTCAGCTACAAAAAAATTGTAGAAATTTTTGTTCACCCAGCAATGAGCCTCCTGAGTGGGAGTGTAGAACCCTGGATCAGTGAAGAAATAAGAAGAATTATGCAGTTGACAGACCAAGCAAGAATAGGTGATTGGTACTTGTACCAAAATTACACTGAATTAAGAGTATATGGTTGTGAGTTGGCCTCTTATAAGATGCCAAATTTCCTCCCTATGAGGATATTTACACTTGAGTACATCAGACAAATGATTAATGCAGATGAAGTGCACTTTGTAGCAGCTAAGAAAAAGTCCCAGTTCAGGATCAAATCTCATATTGGTCCCTTCATTTGTAACAGCAGAGCAGTAGGGGAGGAGGCAGATAAAAGATTGAAGGAAATGAATTTCACCCACAATTTTACATGGTCATATGACCCATGGGGTATCATCTCCAAAAGAGGTTGGAAAACACGTCAACAACCTATATTCACACTCAAAGGCCTGAAATTGAAAAATACATGAACTAGATTGAGTGGATGCTTGATACATTGTAGGAGGTTGAGGAACAAGTGATTCATTCTTCCAGTGGACAGACTCCAAGATAGCAAGAAAAAAAGACCACTGAATATAGAACTGAAAAAGGAAAAGAACCAGAACAGGGAGTAACAGGAAAATACATAGAGAAGATCTGTCACCAAGGAATGATACTTCTATGAGGGAATTTAAGATGAAATACAGGAAAAAGCCCAAAACGTAGATGGACATAGACAAAGGATCACCACAGAAAACAGTCACCAATATCATTGATATTCCAGATTCATCCCCAACAGGGGGGAAATCCTTTCCTACCACTCTGATTTCGAAAAGGAAACAGTCTCTTCAAGTGTCCTCATCTACAAATGTGATTGAAGAAAAGGAAGAGATAGTCTTTGACACATTCAGGGATATTAAAATCAGGAATGAAATATTGAAAAAGAGCACTTATGCTCAATTTTGGAAACAGAGTGCAACTACACAGGGTAGACTTCTCTCTGCCTTTGATTCAAAAAAGGGAAAAATGCATATGGAATTTTTAGAAGCACAGATAGCAGAGCCAAAAACTCTAGTAGATTACAAGCAAAATTCTTTTGAGTTTGATGCAAGAAGTGTTCATCCAATTGATCAACTAGAAATTCACAAACAAACAAGTAAAATTATTTCATCTACTCTAACCAAAACTTCCATGAATTTGTTTAAAATGTAGGTAGCCCTATCAAATTCTCAATCCCAGTTAAAGATGGAAAGGATTTCATCACAATCAAAGGACACTAAAATTAAGTCTTTAGAAGACTTAGTAGTGAAGATTGGGTATGATCCCTCAGATGTGAAAGTAGCTGAAGAAATAATAAAGAAAAAAGAGAGGGATATTGCAGCTTTGAAGAAGTAGCTCAAGATGCTTGCTACACATGACCCATTAACCAAGGAGATAGAGGAAACAGAGATCCAAAAGGCTGATATGATGAAATTAATAGTGGAGCACTCTCTCCATATCAAACCAATGGAAGTAGATATGGAAAAAATGTTGCAACATAAAGAAAAGGTTGCATAGATGGCCAGCACAACAATGGAGGCCCTTCTTCTAACAATCCCTCCCATAACCACTCCAGCAAGTGCTGCCACAGGAGTGGGAAGCAGCACATAATAAATGACCAGATCAATGGAAGGCGTGAATTTGCAAACTAAGGAGATTAATATACTAGAAACTCAAGTTAATGTTCTGCAAGAACAAATCAAAAGGATTGAAAGTAACCATTTGGTGGAGATGCAAAGGGCAAAAACATTGATTGAAGCAATACAAAAAAGAATCATATATTTGGAACACTAGAGGAAGAGTGAAGGATATTATTTGGTATAATATAATCAATGGAATGAATGAAATTTGGCCTAGCATCCAAATTATATTTGAGTAGAAAGAATTAATTGAAAAGGCCAAAGAAGCTATTTCAGCTACTAATGAAGAGCTGGGAGACATGCCAACAATAGCCAACAGGATAATCAAAATTTTAAATTCAAGAAACATGTATGAGATGGAATATTTGGAAGTAGAAGATAGAAGAGAGACTATACTTCAAGTGAAGAAGGTGCTGACTAAGAAGAGCTTCAATGTACAGCTAGAAGAGAAATGTCAAAATCTGGAGCTAACAGTCAACAGGTTCTTCAACAGAATGCAACCTTTACATCAGAAAGGTATCCCCTCTTTGTTTGTCATAAATGAAAAACTCATGGCCAGAGAGGATTATGCCAAGAGACTCCAAGGCATAGCCACAGATGCTGCAAATCTTTCCAACATCAAAGGCAGCATAATAGGAAAGGCATTGTTGGAAGCTATCAACAATCAAATCTACATTGAGCATGAGTTGAAAGATGTTTTTTTGGTTAAACCCACTTTTGCAAAATACACTAAAGTTGATGAAATATACAGGAGGGTAATGAAGATCAAGATTCCACATGAAGAATCGTGGAGTGACCTGTGTGATTATCAGGAGGAACGAAACAAAGATGATTGAAGTGACAACGCAAATCTGAGTCAACACCAGCCATGTCAACAGAGGCACCGTAGGAAAATTAATTTCTCAGCAACTGCATCCCTGAAAAAGAGGACCAGGTGTCCTAGTTTTCTCAGCGTGACCACTTAGTGGTTACACTAGTCAATTTTCTTTTGTTGTAATTAATAACAGATTGCCAAGTGTATAAGGAAAATCATTGTAGGTTTTGAGTTAAATACTTCATGCATTGGAAGTATTAAGGGTTGGACCCAAGTCATTTGAACTATATTATCTGTGTGGAGCATTGTAATTTCGAGCTAGAGCATCAATAAAAGGATATTTTGCAAAATACTTGATCTGTTTTGACCTGGTGATGTCTTCCTTTCTGTACTGAATGTATCTTTGTTTATTCATTTATGCATCTTTGAGTCTTATTGCAAAGCAAAAATTCTAGTTTAAGATATGTTGTTGGAGCACCTTATTACTATCTGTATTTGCAATCTAAATGTTTTCCTCTGAGGTATGATTAAAAAATACTTAACTACTTTTTAATCATTACTAATATCACTTTTCTATCATTTCACTTTCCACTCTACTTTTAGATCCAGTAAATATAGTTAGCTCGCCTTGTAAATTCTCTGGAAAATTGATGCTACCACCCAACCTTAGACTCCATAGCCCAATGGAAAGGATTCAAATATGATCTACCCCAACCAAACAAACAAACAATCAAGCAATTAAGTATTAAATTTCCTTCATTTTTATATCTAGCCTAACACATTAGAACACTAAAAATAAAGTTAAATCTTAAAATATAGAGAGAGCCCTCTCTAAGTCTAGGAGGGCTGGATCCTAGGCTCCTAAGCAGCTTGATGTATCTTTTGTGACTTTTTCTGGCCAATATTCAAAATCACGGGATGATAACAGCTAGAACTAGGCTTCTACATCCAAAGGACTATGTGATTTGTTTCTATTAGATTTAGGGCTTTATTCCAACCTTCGCGAACCCTAACCCTTAAAACTCAGAAACTATAACAACTAATAGTCAATATATTTAAAACCTTCACTAACTGTGCTAAACCTTCATAACATTATGTAAATAAACATATCTACTTCTTTCGCACATCTATTAAGTACTTTTCATGATTAATTGCATTCAACATATCAAAACATACAGTAAATTCAGAGATAATAAAAGATACATAGATAATTCTTCAGAACAACCTTTATTATGCTTAGATCTTCTATTATAGGCTCTTCCAACCCTGTGCTCACAGCTGCAGGGGCCCTTTCACTCAACTGCAGACTTACTAAGGTCTTTGTTCACATAGTTGCAGGAGCATTCACCTTCGCCTAAGTAGAGGATAGACAATATAGACCCAAAACTTGCCTATCTATGCTCTTCACTATTCCCTTATGAATCTTCTATGACTTCTTTTTATATTCTGACTTCGTTACAATACCATGGTTCGCGAACTATGGGCAGGTCAGAAAATAGCTTAACTCTTAACAAACTAAGGGGATTTAACTTTCCTAAATACCCTTTGACTCCTATTGACCTATGCGCTCCGCTCCTCAAAATGTGGAGACTTTACCATATTAACAAAACTTTTACAAAATTTGACCCCAGGGGACCCTGTCCCAACAACAACCCTCATGACTATTTGACTTCCTATGAACTTTCCTTTTTACATGACTCTTCATATTTTATACATGTACTTTGGACTTTCACTTTACAATACATTTTCAAATGCTAATTTACATAATCCACAATAATGGTGTGGCATGTGACAACTCATGACATGACATGACATGACACTACTGACATGGACTTCTTGATGATGTGGCAATGTCAAGCCACTCTTTCTACTTTGTGCTATGTGTCTGCTTGATAATTCTCTTCTATCCACCTCTATGTGGCTTAGAGGTAAGGAGAATTTACTTATATCAAGTCTTCAACTATCATCACAAACTGGTGTCCCTTTGCTTTCCCTTGGTTGATTAGGCTGCATAATCAGCTACGAAGATGTCTTTCAACATTTTTACCTTCTTCATCTCCTTCTTCATCATCTTTTCATGATATGAGAAGGTACCCTCATCTACAATTGACTAATGATGAGACGACATTAGTACGATAAACCATAGTCTAAGATAGTGCATGTTGATCCACTAACTAAGCCAAATTTGGGTGACAGGTTGAGAGAGAGGATCAGTGACTACACAATTGCTCAACTTAGATAGTTAGGGGTGAAGCTTGAGCCTTGAGACTACACAATGCACATTTCAAGTTGGACTGGGGCAAAAAACTGCACAGACTAGAAGCTCAATGTGACAGGCTTAGGGGATGGGAGATGGTTTAGCCTATTTCACATTTATAGAAGGTAGAGGAGGTTGGTAAATTGTTTGATTGCACATCTAGGGAGCGCAAGGGCTAAGCTTAAGGTCAGAGATTGCACAATGCATAGTTGAGGCCATGCTGGAGGGATGGATTGTGCAATTTTGGAGGCCAAGTTTCAGGCTTGAGCACTGGAACTATGCAGTGAATAGTCTTAGGGGACATGAACTGTGAATTTCATAGTATCAGGAGGTAGGGTCATAGCTAGAGTACTAAGACTATATAATGTGTAGTTCAAGAAGGTCGGATGAGGCTAAGTTGCTTCCTCAGAAAGCTTTTCAAAAATTGACTAAGTGTGGGATCAATGAGGCTAATGTGAACAATGATAAGACTTCGACTTTGATAACACACTTAGAATACTTGACAACACAACAACATAAATCACTTTGGACACATGAACAACATACTTCCCCTAGTGTGACAACTTTGTGATCAGGAGCTCAGGACCAAGTGTCGTAAAATGGTCAAAAATGAAAGTGCTCAGAACTGATTTGAACCTGAACTACTGGAAAGTGCTCGTCCTCCCGATTCTGGTGCCACAAACGGTTCGAAAAACGGTCGCCGTATGAGGAAGATACGGCCAAAACAAAATTTGCCCAATAACCCTTAGTTTTTGGGATTTAAAAAAAAAATTAAAAAAAGAATATTCCACGGAATATTCTGGGGAATATTCCTTTTGGCCAGCGAATCAGAGACTGCCACGTGGCAGGCCCGGAGGGCGCCACGTGGCCCTGGGTGACGTCATCAAAGTTTGTTGGGCGCATGTTAAAATTTTGTTTGGTGGCGAAGAGGTTTGAACCCGCGACCTCCCGCGGAGCATGCCAACGTCTTACCAACACGCTAAAGCGTCAACTTCTGTTATATGTGCGGAAAAAACTGTTAATGAAGTTAAATTTCATTGGGACGGGGCCCAAATGGGGCCAGCCCCTAAGGGCTAGCCCCCACATACACGTGACCGTGGCACAAAACCAAGGGCCGAGACCCCCTAACCGCCAGGCGCGAAATCCAAAAATAACCGCCAACCGATTTTTTTGGTCACATGCATTTATGAGCTACAGTTACAGTTGGCGGATCAGTTGGCGGTGGCGCCAAATTTGGTGGCCGCTCCACATTTGGCGGGGTTAACTGGCCTCCACTACAGTTAGCTGGAGTTCTTTTAGGCCAAACTGGCAGTTGGGAGTAAATGGCCATAACTTTGGATAGGAAAGTCCGTTTTGGACGATTTTGTTTTTGATTTTGGGTCTCTTCGACCTTATAAAACCATTGGCACAGGTTTCATAGCCATTTGAGGTCATTTGCAGGTGTTTTTGCTTCGTGTAAGTTCCAGGAGCCACCAAGGCCAAATCAGTTTGGGAGCTGCATTGGGAATTGTGCAGCCATTGGAAGTGGAACGAAGGTCATTCCTGAAGTTTTCCAGCCTTCTGAATCCATTTCTACAGCTCGTTTTGCATTCTGAGGCATTCTTTTCACTGTTTAGCTTCAGGGAAGCTTTCAGGGCCACCAGGGCCTTTTCAATGTTGGAGCTGTTTGGGGGCTATGTTCATCCGTTTTTGGTGATTCAAAAGCCTATGTCTGCTATTTTCGACCTTATGAGTCTAATGGTAGAGGTTTCAGAACTAATTGAGGTCATCTTCACCTCGAAATTCTCCATGCAAGTCTAAAAGGCCACTAGGGCCAATTGGGGAAAGTTCTGTAAAAAGGTACAAATTCACTGTTTAGTGTTTGGGAAAGAGCATGTTTAGCTAATTCCTATCTTTTGATTCTATATTTACAGTCAGATCTATCCTTTGAGACACCCATATTCTTGTATTAGCCTTTGTAGCATTTTTAATACAAGAGGACAAGCCTAGTTGGAGAGGCTTGGTCCAGCAGATGTAGCCCAGAGGAGGTGAACTGCTTTATCATTTTGATGTCTTTCTTTGCTGAAGATGATATGTTAAACAAAACTGATATAAAGTTTTAAACAGCAAATATACATAACTTGCATACACACATAATCACCTGTTCAGCTACAGAAAGTTATTTGTCTTTTTCCGCAAGATATAAAACTTCAAGTATGTGTATGTCAAAGGCTTCTAAGTGTTCACTTTGTTATTTCTTTAGGCAGAGCCTGTAGAGGGCCAGGTAGCCTCTGGAACTCATCCTCTTTTTAGAGGTGACATGTCTGGTGAATGCCCCTACAGTCTATCTCTGTATAAGAAATAAGAAGTTTATACATTTTTAGAGGTCATTTGGAGTGTCTAGCTCACAGTTGAAAATTATTGAGAATGGATACCTTGCACCCTTAAACAAGTACATTCCATTTTTAGAACAGATGGTATCAGAGCACTAGGTTGCTTGACTGACATCATAGCTTGATTGTGTAGCTTGAAAGGTGTCTTAAGTAGTGTTGAAGATTGACTGCTTTACTACTTGTTTTGTGAGTTTGTTGAAGCTCTTTTGTTCATTTTTACAATGACAACTTCCCTAAGTGAGTTCTCAAAATCGTCCTCCTTCACAAGATTCTTTGATGAAGGCTTGAAGCAAGAATTTTTCATCATGATGAATATGGTGAAAGAAATGTATGAGGATGAAAGAAAGAGCTCTAGACTCCAAGAGCAGTTGAATTCCATGAGGGAAGAGAAGCAGTTGCTTTCTAACCAATTGCAGGAAATGGAAGGCCAACTTCATATTGCAAACATGAAGCTGGAAAGGATGCATGAGTTGGAGACTCAACTCCTTGTTGTCAAAGAAGCCTTAGCCAAGTATCAGCTTGAGGAAGAGGTAAACAATTCTAGTTTGTCTTCAAATTTGCATAAGAATGTTTATGTTGGTTCTTTTGAGAAACATACCAGAGGCATAGGGTCCAAGTTGATGTCCAAAATGGGATATCAAGGACAAGGATTGGGCAAACATGCACAGGGTATAGTTGAGCCAATAATGGTTGAGGTAAGGTCTAAGAATTTGGGTCTTGGTTATGGACAATCTTATGGAGAATGTTCCAAAGCAGCCATGAAGGCAATTGAAACCGTTCCTAGAAGGAGTTTCATTTCAAGTTCTTTATCTCAAGGTTGTAAAGGTTGTATTCTTGAGGAATGCAATAGTTTGAAACATGCTTTGCAAGAAGAAGGTGTGCATAAGCATGCACTTGAACAAGGGAGTGGTGAAAGCTCTAAAACCATTGAAGGGATTGATGGTGTTCCAAAAGGAGCTTCTTCTTCGTTTGATTCACCTCCTCATGAAGGTAATGAAGGTGAAAGGGAAAGGTATAAATCTGATTTCAATCATATTTCCTTTGATCATGTAAAGCATGGAAAATTTCCACACAAGCATTGGAAAAGAATTGCATGTTCTTTTTGTGGTCTATTTAACCATAGTGTTTCTAGATGTTGGAAAAGAATGACAACATGCAGGAAACTTTTGAAGGAAAGGAGGCAAGAAGCCAAAGTTCCAATGAACAATGCAAATCATGCTGTCAAGAAGATGAACATGTGTTGCACTTATTGCCATAAACATGGACATACTGCTGAAAGGTGTTGGACTCTGAATCCAACAATGCTTCCACAAAAGTTAAAGAAATTGGAGAAAGAGTATGGCAAGAATGGGAAGGAAGTTTCCATCATTGATATGTGTCAGGATGATACACATGTTGAGATCGATGTGCAGTTAAAAGAAGCGCCTTTGAAATGGATTGGTAAGAAGTGGTTAGAATTCTTATCCAATTAAAGTTGCATGTCTTTTGATTGAATGCATTTCTTGGTTAAGGGAATGCAAGTTGCAGGATGGAAAAGCTGAGCATGAGACTCACTCTATTGCAGCGAAATTTATATTCATTTCAGCTTTGAAAGTACATGTACATGTGATCGAGGATCTTGTACTTATGATTGTACTTAAGAGAAAGTTGAAGGATAAACTGCATGCATGAGAATGATATGCATGTGCACAGGGATCATGATGATTTCCTTGTTTTTTTAAAACATGTATGTGTGATTAACTTGAAGGGTTGATTACTTTGTTTTTAACCATGCATGTAATGTAATATTGACTTGGAAAAAGTTAATTTGATCTCCAAGATTGAAAGAGGAGAAATGATGAAGTGTTTCAACTTTGTAAGAGCCTTCTCATTTGGGAGGCAGCTCTTCTTCTGGAACGGAAGAGGTGCCATGGATGGGCATCGTGACAGTGGCAAACCCACATGTGCAGGAGAATATTTCAGCTCCTATATCAGCAAGTTTCATTGCTGGTCGCTGCAAATTTTCAGTTTGTCTGGCGAACAAGCTTGTCGAGATTCGACAAGAGTTTGGTTTATGCAGCAACATTCACCATGACGACAGTTGATAAGGCAGGACATTTTGGCATCAGTATGTTGTTTTGGCTGAACGGAAGAGGATATTTCTGTTCCTCAAGTGTTGTACAGTTCAGTTCAAAGATTCAGTGAGCTTTTGGGGACCAAAAGCCTTCTCATTTGGGAGGTGTGATCAGGAGCTCAGGACCAAGTGTCGTAAAATGGTCAAAAATGAAAGTGCTCAGAACTGATTGGAACCTGAACGAATGGAAAGTGCTCGTCCTTCCGATTCTGGCACCGCAAACGGTTCGAAAAACGGTCGCCGTATGAGGAAGATACGGCCAAAACAAAATTTGCCCAATAACCCTTAGTTTTTGGGATTTTAAAAAAAAAAATTAAAAAAAGAATATTCCACAGAATATTCCTTGGAATATTCCTTTTGCCAGGCGAATTAGAAACTGCCACGTGGCAGGCCCGGAGGGCGCCATGTGGCCCTCGGTGACGTCATCAAATTTTGTTGGGCGCATGTTAAAAGTTTGTTTGGTGGCGAAGAGGTTTGAACCCGCGACCTCTCGCGGAGCATGCCAACACCTTACCAACACGCTAAAGGGTCAACTTCTGTTATATGTGCGGACAAAACTGTTAATGAAGTTGAAGTTCCTTGGGACGGGGCCCAAATGGGGTCAGCCCCTAAGGGCTAGCCCCCACATACACGTGACCGTGGCACAAAACCAAGGGCCGAGACCCCCTAACCGTCGGGCGCGAAATCCAAAAATAACCGCCAACCGATTTTTTTGGTCACATGAATTTATGAACTACAGTTACAGTTGGCGGATCAGTTGGCAGTGGCGCCAAATTTGGTGGCCGCTCCACATTTGGCGGGGTTAACTGGCCTCCACTACAGTTAGCTGGAGTTCTTTTAGGCCAAACTGGCAGTTGGGAGTAAATGGCCATAACTTTGGCTAGGAAAGTCCGTTTTGGACGAATTTTTTTTTGATTTTGGGTCTCTTAGACCTTCTAAAGCCATTGGCACAGGTTTCACAGCCATTTGAGGTCATTTGCAGGTGTTGTTTCTTCGTGGAAGTTCCAGGAGCCACCAAGGCCAAATCAGTTTGGGAGCTGCATTGGGAATTGTGCAGCCATTGGAGTGGAACGAAGGTCAAACCTGAAGTTTTCCAGCCTTCTGAATCCATTTCTACAGCTCATTTTGCATTCTGAGACATTCTTTTCACTGTTTAGCTTCAGGGAAGCTTTCAGGGCCACCATGGCCTTTTCAGTGTTGGAGCTGTTTGGGGGCTATGTTCATCCGTTTTTGTTGATTGAAAAGCCTATGTCTGCTATTTTTGACCTTCTGAGTCTAATGGCAGAGTTTTCAGAACTAATTGAGGTCATCTTCACCTCAAAATTCTCCATGAAAGTCTAAAAGGCCACCAGGGCCAATTGGGGAAAGTTCTGTAAAAAGGTACAAATTCACTGTTTAGTGTTTGGGAAAGAGCATGTTTAGCTAATTCCTATCTTCTGATTCTGTATTTACAGTCAGATCTGTCCTTTGAGACACCCATATTCTTGCATTAGCCTTTGTAGCATTTTTAATACAAGAGGACAAGCCTAGTTGGAGAGGCTTGGTCCAGCAGATGTAGCCCAGAGGAGGTGAACTGCTTTATCATTTTGATGTCTTTCTTTGCTGAAGATGATATGCTAAACAAAACTGATATAAAGTTTTAAACAACAAATATACATAACTTACATACACACATAATCACCTGTTCAGCTACAGAAAGTTATTTGTCTTTTTCCGCAAGATATAAAACTTCAAGTATGTGTATGTCAAAGGCTTCTAAGTGTTCACTTTGTTATTTCTTTAGGCAGAGCCTGTAGAGGGCCAGGTAGCCTCTGGAACTCATCCTCTTTTTAGAGGTGACATGTCTGGTGAATGCCCCTACAGTCTATCTCTGTATAAGAAATAAGAAGTTTATACATTTTTAGAGGTCATTTGGAGTGTCTAGCTCACAGTTGAAAATTATTGAGAATGGATACCTTGCACCCTTAAACAAGTACATTCCATTTTCAGATCACTTTGTGACAACTTAAGACAAGCGACAGTAGATATACACTTTGCGACGACCATGACAACACTTGTGTGACAATGCTTAAAACTTTGATAATGAGTGCAACAGAGGTTCTCATGGTAGGATCAACTCATTTTTAAAAGGATAACCCCTTGAAACCACCAAAGCAAGCTCATATACATCATGCAACACTGAACATGCGGAAAAGATGACATTTTGCTTTTCTTATGAAAGGGACCAAAACACTAAAAGAAAACACATGAAATGGATTTTAATGTTTGTGACAACAATACAAAATACCAAGGTAGCCTTTGAAATTTGGTGTAAGCCAAACTTTGGAGGGTGTTGTAATAGCAACAACACTCCCCTACTAGATTTGGATTCATTGCATGGATATTTCCTGCATATATATAAGAAATGTTCAAAAGCTAGTTGGGATATATCTCCTTCTCCTAATAAATTAAAATTATTCATTGACTCATCCAAAATTCCACTTAAAAATAGAGTTTGTATGATGCCATGATTCAATCTATGTTTAAACCTTTGGAGGATATATAAGAACATTTCAAGATAATCCTCCAAACTTCCATCCTCTCATTATGTGATTGTAAAAATTTCATCCTACATTTCACAAGTTTTACAATACTCGTGATATTTACCAAGAAAAATTATCTTCATTTGATCCCACGTATATATGGTATTCCCCCCCATCCCCATAAACTAGCACAAGGATGAGTCCTTAACGGTACCAAGGAAAAGTTTTAATTTCTGGGCATCTAAAAAATAATTATAACTCCTACATAGTATATCAAACTTGAAAAGAAAAGCATGAAGGTCTTCATGCACCTTACCTTGAAAATGAGGGGGAAACGATGGTGGAATGTTTTTCATCTGTACAATAACATCAAGATCCACAATTGAAAATATGAAAGTGAACTCTCTCTGTGGATTGTTCTCTCTAACTCCTTCACCAATGCCATCTTCATGATTTTCCATACCTTTTCCTCTGAGTCAACTATATCCTGTGTTGTGTGAAGGTTGATTGTTCTCTGAAAATTCAACTACAAAGGGAGAATTAGTTACAAAAACCACCTTCTTTCCCTTTGCTAGTTGAGAAACTCCAAAACTATTGTCTCCAAAATCCAGGTGTAAAGTACCAGCCTTTTTATTTTGAGTGTACCTGGGGTTGTTACTTGTAGCAGGTCCAACATGAGAAAAAGGGCTTTCCAAATTATCATTTTTACCTCTACCCTTTCTAGGCTTTAGAGCTTTACCCCACTTAGTCATTCATATTGAAAAAAAAAATGCAATCAGAAAACTAAATGAAAAATGGGAAAACTATTGCTAGACTACAACAATTCAAACCTAATCAAATGTTGTAGCTATTTAAAAAAATACCTACAACAATCCTAGAGAAATGGAAATTAACCTTCCTAATGAAAAACAAACAAAGGAAAACCTGAAAAAAGAAAAAAAAAAAGAAAAAGAAAAAAAAACAAAGAATATCACCTCTATTTTTTAAAAATAATTTACTCAAAATTACCATAATCCTTCTCTAGTCCCTCCCTGTTAAGTTTTATATAGGAAAATGACCTCCTCATCAGCTCAGAGGAGAAAGACATGATGACTGAAGGACTGACCAAGTTCACAGGCCCAGTTGTCAAGCTAACATTGTCTAAACACTAGCAACCTACTTTATAAAGCTTCCTAGCAAGGCTATGGGTGCATTAGTGCCCAAAGTAACTCTATTTGTTACCTCAGGAAGAGTGTTAATGAACCCTAATAAGTTTCTATGGGTCAAGGGAATGAGTTGACTAAGAAATATCCCAAGCTTCTCTCGTATGTCAGCTCACAAAAGCAGGGAAACATTAGAACCCGACCTGTATGGGGGAATTACTAATTCCTAATGGAGTATGAAAATGGGAAAGAGAACAAAGGCATGGAAACATCACTGCTTTTTCCTAATGGAACTCATGAAAGACTTGGCAACCCTATCCTCACATGCTATATATGCAGGGCTAGGGCCATTGTGAAAGAGGTCAAACCATTTTAAAGGATTGCATATTTGACTGTCGAGTAGAGTCTCAGACTAAGGCATAAGAAGAGGTTAAGAAGGGAGAGCGAGAGAGGAGCTAGAGGGGTAAGGGAAGGCTGATACAACCGATGGTTGTAATCACTCTTTCTACATCAATATAGAATTGGAATTGTGTTGACCACTCTGAGATGTCGGTAGTATAACTTGTTTATATGTTTATTCAATATAATTAGCATGAGTGGCTTAGATATATGAAAATATATATCTTTATATGTTCATGCGTTGTTTATCAAATTTTTATGTTGTGATATTATGCTTGTCTTTTCTACGTGCAGGTTTTGATCTAGAGCTGGCTCAGGGGTCTTCCGCCTAGCTACATTACACTCTCCAGCAACACCACACTAAGACTCGAGGTAATAATTCCTTCTCGCTTTGATATTCATTTTTTAAGCATAGATATGCATACATCTTTGTGACAACTGTAGCTAATCTGACTATCTTCCAAGGATCCTGGGAAGATCCTTGAGGGTTTCTACATCACCAAACACATGTGCATTAATCCCTATAGCAAAATTGGTGACTCCACTAGGGACTACACTTAGTTCCCAGTTTTCCCAGAAAGTTCCTAGATCTCTCTTTCTTCCAGGCCTTCCTATACTTCTTCATTCCCTTTCCGACCACTCAGGACTATACAACACCCTTCTCTCAGTGCTCAGCCCTAGATCTGATCCCCACAGCCTATTTTTTGAGCCTTTTTCCTCACTAACGTTGTCTACTAGTGTAAACAGTGCTTTATAAAGCACTGTGTCCTCACAAACAATGCGTTAGTGCTGAAACTAACTCTCTGTAGCCTCTAGTATAGAGCGTTAGCCAACCATTTCTTGATAAACAGCTTGCTCTGTGACCTCATGGGTTGGGAAATCTTCTTGTAGACTAATCAGGGATCTGCAACTGTACTTGTTTGACTGATCTGTGTCCTGAACAATTTTTTTCTTTTAAGAAAATAACTTTACTTCTTAAAGTTTTTGTTTTCATTAAAGAAAAAAATATAATTTTTTTACTGTTTTCTGCTTAGCTGGTTAGATCTGCATTATTTGGTTTCAAAAGTTGTTAGTGAGCATTGAAGTTTTGTCAGTTATGCTAGTGTTTTACTAAATAGGATGCATGGTATATATATTGATGTATGAATGACTCTCCCTTTGTAGAAGCAGCTTATTCATCGAAAGTGAAAATTTACAAGCATTTTTTTTACATGATTTGAGTCAGAGTCCCATATAACTTCATACATCAACACCCCTACCGAAGACTCTAACGAAGTACATTTAAAATCTACCTAATAAAATCAATCAACAACTATTTTTAGAGTAAACACACATTAGTTTAGGCTAGGATCTTAGGCTAGGCAGTGTGAGTTAATTTCCTAGGATCATACACCGAAACTAGTGTCATTAAAGAGAGAAATCCTTCTGCACTCATACTATCTGGGACCACTCTAGTAAAAGTGGAGCTAAATACGAGACAACATTGGACTATAAGTGAAGGTAGCCCACCTTTGCTTACATCTCCTTTGGGTATTTTGTGTATCGAGGATCCCTTCAGGGATATCAGAGCTGAGTCGAGGACTCAGGTATCTTGTCCACACAGCGTACTGTCTGCGACTATGTCGCCCCCAGTAGTGTCTGTGATTTGAGGTATCCTTAGTGGCCATACTTTTAGGGACGAACACAAGGTGACTGGGGTGGGCTACCCTAGTACCTAACACAGACAAACCTACTCTGTCTTTGGTTTTTGGGAGGGTGCTCGTCTTTATGAGAGTACTTGGCCCCTCAATCAGAGGTTTAGGTAGAGCTCAAGAGTAATCGTAACTGTAAATTTGGCCATATCTATTTGTTATTCATTTTGATACTGGGTTTCATCTCCAGTGATCGGTGCTTATCAGACAAGGTCATTTCCCGGTGCTTGTTTATTGGTTTCCTTAGTGTATTTTTTATTTTTTAAGTGCCAGAGTGTTATCACCAAGAATTTAATAAACATCACTGTAAAATTTACTGATAAAATTTATCGGTCACCGTGACTACATCCGGCCCTCATCGTCAATCTAAACAGTTTTTAGGTCTTCCCCCACTCACTGTGGAGGATCCGCCAAGCCCCAGTGTACATGATTCCTCATCTTCGAGCAATCAGTCTCCGAGATCTAACACAAAAATTTGGACATCCCATGATTCAAGCTTACCAGAAGATTTCTTTACTAAAGGATTCATTCCTCCATATAATCCTCCGATCACGAATCGTTTGGGACTACTCTTGATTCACATTGCATTTTTACCTCCTTTATCTTCCATTGGAACATTTCCACCCATCCCATCGACGACTAATGGGTCGTGGGGTTTTTTCGACACTTTTGTTCCACCACCACCTCCCTAGTCGATAGTTAGTATTGCACCTCTGATGGTGAACCCTGCTATCCCATTTATCCCAAGTTCAAACCTTATCATGACACCCACCATGAGTGGAACCCAGCACATTCTGGGTTCCACCCATTTTGTGTCGGCCCCTGGACCTTCGATAGGTGCTACATATAGCACTCCTTATAACTCTCAATATACAACGGTTAGCACGGGTCCCCTCAACCAACCATATGGTTGGCATCCATTGTATAGTTCTAACCTCTAGGTTCAGATACCTGGGGGCATGGTTCCCAATATGCATATACCGGTTGGGAATGTAAGAGTTCCCCCTCTATTTTCAGGTCTACAAGGTCAGTCATTGATTGACATGAACCCTCCTTATGTCATCCAAGGACCTATAGTTAGTTACGTGGCCAGCGAGAACCCTCAACAAGGTCCCAATCAATCCATATGGGCACCCCACTCACAACCTCAAATGAGTCAAGGGGGCACTTCCAACCCCTAGCCTATACCCCAAGGCATTTACTATACCACACAACCTGTGTATAATATTGGAAACAACACGATGGGAGGACCGCAAGGCTCCTCAAGTCATATGTCATCACCTTGGTCCAATTCGGGGGCATAAAACACCTTTCCTTTCTTGGAAATGCTTGATATCCCTGACTTGTACAAACTCACAAATGACCCCATCTATCACAACTTACTTTGGCCACCAATCCTGCATAAAATCCCGATAGACATCTCGAAGTTCGAAGGGAAACAAGGGGAGGATCCGGGTACACACATCACCACCTATCATTTATGGTGTGTTTCTAACTCCATGGTGGATGATAGTATCCAGCTACAGCTCTTTCGTTGTACCCTTATTGGCAATGTAGCCAAGTGGTACATCGAGTTACCACGCACGTCAGTCAATACCTTTGGCGCTTTAGCGATGGAATTCTTAAAACAATTCCAGCTACCCATCTGCTATGAAACTAGGACGGAACTCCTCAATTCATTACATCAAGACACCGCCACCCACATCTCTGATCATATACATGAATGGATACGTAGGCGGAGGTTAGTCAAAGCCCCCCTCCTAGAATATCTATTAGCGGATTGGTTCTGCAAATCTCTACTCCCCCAAATCGTTAAAGATGTCACCTTAGGTGGTGCAGTCACGGAAGACCAATCCATTCGTCATGCCCATCACTTAAATTTTATATATTTTTAATCTGGCACTTTATACGACATCATTCCCAATGACCCTCGCAACTCCAATGCTCCCGCTACTCATCACCCCAGAGCGCATGCTGACGGGATTATCGGCGCTACCTCTGGGGCTGTTGTAAAACAACTCAACGGTCACATTACCCAATTGTCAGTTGACCCCTCTACCAAATTGACTGCTCTTCCTACCACCACAATAAATTCTTTGCAGTCTACACAAAAACTCGGTGGTAATAACAAGAAGAATAAGAAAAATACTTCTCCTTCTGAAGAGCAATCAACAAAGTAGTACAACCCAAAGAAGAAGGTTGTTGTGTTTTTTGATGATGGAAAGGAAAAACCCTCCCGGTTCCCTTGAAAAGTCTATGCAGAAGACCACATAACATATCGTTGTCTACGTCTTTAGGAATGCATGGATTTTATCACTAAAAAGGACACCGATAGGACCCCTGCGGTCCTAAATAATCCTTTCCTCACTCAGAAGTAGCAACACCTTGTTGCAAACCAACCCCAACCCCCATAAAGGGGCAATGACAATTCACATCATCCTTCAACTGGTGAAGGACCATCTACCATTTACACCTTTGAAATGGTAGATCTGCAAACCAAAGCCAAATCTTATGGAGCTCCAGTCACTAATGCTGAGGAAGCCTCCTCGAGTCAAAACCCACCACTGACTAACGATCTTCATATTGAAAGGCATGTTGCTGATCTTGTGATTCCCCCCCCAAAAGGGGCACTTCGTCGCACAACGCATAATACATCTGCATGTGTTGCCCAGAACTACAATATTGTAGAATATTTGGTTCAAGAGCCATTTGTTATGTCGGTGCTCGAAGTATTACAAACCTTTCTAGCTCAAAGGAAATCTCTTCTTTTGGCAATTGGTGGTATCGACCCTCTGGATTCCATGATTGCAATTTTTGACATGGACAAATGTAAACCTCCCCTTTCACACCAGCTTGCATTTCAGGTGAAAATATTTTTGAAAGGGTGAGGAATACATAGAACTGTCATTGACAAAGGTGCTTCAACCTACATCATGTCGGCTTCATGTTGGCTTGGTTTTGGTTCTCCAACCCTATCCCCACCATCAAATTCCATTCAAGCTTTCAGCTGCCACACTTTCATCCAAAAAGGTTACCTAGCTAGCTATCCCATCACCTTGAATGGGAAAATGGTAACGGTGGACATCAAAGTCGTAGATAGAAAGCTCGACTATAATCTATTGTTGGGTCGCAGTTGGACTTATGCCATGACTGCCATTGTGTCTACTATCTTTCACATCATCCTATTTCCATTGGATGGAAAGATAGTCACAGTGGAGTAGTTGCCCTTTTGCACCCCTGATTATTCCCCATTACCTAGTGGCTCTGTACCCTTAGTGGGTGGTGTACCTGACTCTTACATTAGTATCGGTACCAGTATATTGAAGGGATCTTGCTTAATGGGTTTTTTCCCTCTTCTGTCGCCCGCAGTTCCATAAACAATCAATATGGTTTCATCCATTCCTCATGAACTGACCGATCCTTGGATCCTACCAGCCCCTTCAGACATTGACACTTACGAAGAAAAAATGTTATTGTCACCAGCTGAATTGTCTTACCAGGCCATTCAAACTACATCTGAATCTCTGGGAACTTTGGTCACGGCCAACGGTATCACCTCCCCTCCCATAATTGCTCCTTCTTTCGATCCCCTCAATCAAGTCCTACCTTCAGACAAAGCTATTAGAGAGATCATTTGTTTAGAAGAGCGACCTTGGGAGGACTCTCACCATCGTGTTTCGATATCTGATTCAGACACGATGCCTCTTGAAATCCCGTCATTTGAGCACCTGAAATCGTTTCTTCACTTTATACGACTATCCAAACTTTGGACTCAGAGGGAAACATGGGCAATATTTCAAAGAGATTGCTCATCGATATTTTTGTCATGAAAGGCATCATAAAAGGCATCCAGGTTGGAGCAGATTACACTCCTGAGGAAATTGCAAGCTTCAGCTACCTTTTTAAGGAGTTCCACAATGTATTCGCTTGGTCATATGAGGAAATGTCTGGCATAGATCCTTCTATTTTCGAGCATGAGATCAAGATATATGACAATGCTAAACATGTCCGCCAAAGGCTTAGACCAATCCACCCCCACAAAATGGAAGCAATCAAGACTGAGGTGGAAAAGTTGTTATGTGCTAATTTCATCTATGTTGTTCCCTTAACGGAATGGGTTTCCAATCTGGTTCTTGTTGATAAAAAACAAGAAACCATATGTGTATGTGTCAACTATCAGAACTTGAATGCCGCGTGTCCGAAGGATAATTATCCGAAACCATTCATTGACCAAGTCATTGACGACTGCACTGGTTGCAAATCATTCTCATTCATGGATGGTTTCTCAGGTTACAACCAGATTGCCATAAAACCAAAAGACCAGCTAAAAACTACCTTCATTTGTCCATGGGGAATCTTTGCCTATCGAAAACTCCCATTCGGTTTAAAGAATGCTAGAGCAACATTTTGAATGGCCATGGACTACACGTCTCACGATGTCAGACATATCATTTAAGCTTACTTGGATGGCCTTCCAGCCCATTCCAAGAAGCAAGCACAACACCTAGATCATTTAAGAGCCATCTTTCTTAGTTGTTGGTTTTATAACATACGTCTAAATCTACATAAATGCGTTTTCTTTTTCAAGTCTAGATGCTTACTTGGATTCATTGTCTCCAAGTACGGGATTAGGGTTGATCCCGATAAGGTAAAGGAAATTACTCAATTTTCCGAACCACAATCCATTCTGCAGCTCCAACATTTGCAGGAGAAAGCAAACTTCTTATGATGGTTCATTGTAAATTATGTTGAGTTAACGAAAGGCTATATGTGCCTACTTAAGAAGGGAATGTCGTATCTGTGGGATGATCAAGCTCAACGATCATTTGATGCCTTGAAAAAGGCGCTTATATCAGCCCCACTCCTTAGCGCTCCCAACTATGGACGCGACTTTCTTCTATACCTCGCAACCTCACCATCCTCTCTAAGAATGGTCTTGGTTCAAACTCATGATGACAGGAGTGAGCATGTGATATACTATCTGTTGAAAAGCCTGTCTGGGCCCGAACGCAGATATTCACATGTGGAGAAGCTTTCCTTGGAAGTTGTCTTTGTTGTCAACTGCTCCTGACATTACATATTGCTGCGACAGACTACTGTCATCACCTTAGAGAATCCCATGAGACACATTTTGTCTCGTCAAGTCATTGGAGGGAAATATTTCAAATGGATCATGAACCTACAATAATTTCATTTGGTTTTCACTGCTGCCAAGGTAAAAAATTCCTTAGTCTTTGCCTAACTTTTGTCGGATCTTCCCATTATCAATCCTAATGAGATAGCCCACGATCCTCTTCCAGATGAAGGTGTCTATCTTATCGACACTATTGACCCTTGGTATGGTGACATTCTTGTCTACCTCCAAGCACAATGTTTTCACCCTGAACTATCATTAGGTGACCATCATCGCATCCGCCACCAAGTGCAGCACTATTTAGTGCTTAACGATATGTTATATCACCGTGGTGCTGATACAATTCTTCGACATTGCCTCACTCATGAGGAGGCAAAACTTGTTTTAAATGAATTCCATGATGGGGCATGTGGTAGTCATCTCTCTGGCATATCTATTGCTTAGAAAATTTTGCGCACAGGCTACTGTTGGCCAACTTGTTCAAAGATTTTATTAAGGCTATTTGGCAGTGCCACCCTTGTCAAGTGTTTACAAAGAAAACGTGCACTCCTTCAGCCCTACTACACCTGGTTATCTCCATCGGCCCCTTTGCCAAATGGGGGATAGACTTCGTCACTTTCAACCCCACTTCCTCTGTTGGACACAACTATATTATCATAGTTGTGGACTATTTCACAAAGTGGGCCGAAGCCCTTCCCACCTTCCAGGCCAATGGAGAAACCACAATACTTCAGTGTTTCCCGCTCGATCATTACAAACCTTAGGTCTCATTTTCAGAATCACATGATGTCTGACTTAACATCGTTGCTCAGTTTTTGCCAGGATCAATCATCCTCCTACTACCCCCAAGCTAATGGTCAAGTAGAGGCCGTCAATGGCATCTTAAAAACCATGATCCGTAGGTTAGTAGGGAATCATAAAACCCACTGGCATTGAATGTTATATCCTGCACTGTGGGCATATCGAACTTCAGTTAAAACTGCTACAGGCTTCACACCTTTTCAACTAGCTTATGGCTTGGAAGTAGTTTTACCAATCGAGTGTCAGATTCCTTCCTTACAAATCATTGTTGAACTCTTTCCCAGCACCACTGCCGAAGAAGAGCACCTGCTATACCTAAATCAACTGGATGAAACCCGTCGAGATGCCGAATTGGCACTCGAAGCCCACAAGCACTGGGTCAAAGCCCAGTTCGACAAAAAGGTCAAGCCTCATTCTTATTGAAAGGGAGATCTTGTTTTACTCTATGGTAAAAAACATGACCTCTTAGGGGCAGGAACACTTTAACCCTTATGGCTCGGTCCATATGTCGTCAAGAAAGCCCTCTGAAAAGGGGCATATGAACTTTAGGACTAGGAAGGAGTCCCACTCGCTAAGCCCCAAAATGGGCTCTATCTAAAAAAGTATTATGCCTAGTACTGCACTAGGCATGTGCTTTCTAATTTTATGTATTTATAAGTTTTTCTTCTTTTCAATGTGACTGGATTTTTTGGTGTTTCTTGAATTATTTGTCTCATACATATTTCTCTTTATGCAAATGTCTTCACTACCCTTAGCATACATAGGATACGTGGATGGTGCCAGTCATCACACATGGTACATTGCATCAACTGCTTGGGTCATTTACACACCTGAGTTGGAACTGTTTTGTTCCCGGGGAGTCTTTCTTGGTACTTCCACCAACAATATTACTAAGTACATGTTTGTAATTTCACTTCTCACTAAAGCATCATCAAGGGACATCTCCAATTTGTTGGTTAAGTTAGACTCTCATCTTGTTGTTATGCAATTGAAAAATCATTATCACATTCATAATCTAACCTTGTTACGTCCTTATTTAAGGGTACGACTCTTGGAACATCAATTTGAGGTTATCACATATGAACACTATTAGAGAATTATATATTACAGAGCAATGGAACACATAAAATATTGTAGAAATATAAACACAGAAAACGCATAAAACAAGAGAGACACAGATATACATGGTTCACCCAATTTGGGCTACGCCCACGGAGAAACAACCAATCCTTCTTTTTATATTATTTAACAAACTGAGGAGATACAACCTACAGCAGATCCAATGTAATTCCCTCTTCACTCTCAATCTCCTCTCTCTTCCTCAGTCAGAATACAAATCTGCATAGACGCAATACAATTCCCTCATATATAGTGAGGGGTTGCCTTCTAGGGAAAAAAACCTAAATTAAACATAACTTCTACTGTCAAATCTCCACCTAATGAATGACCCATATTGACTACAAAATTACAACATTTTACAATGCAATTTTACATCTATTCTCAGCTTCCGGGGCGCTGCCACTGATCCCCTCGCCGGGGGGGGGCTCCCAAAGGTCACAACCGCCCCCCTTAGTCCCCCCCCGCGATGAATATTTTATTGGGTCCAATGCAGTGATACCTTTGAATACAGAAGATAGTCAGGGTCCACAACCAACAATCTCCCACTTGGAGACTAATTATAACAACTCCACCGCTACCTCATTTGTTGGACAATGACTCCACTTTGGACCTGGTTGTTTCTCATCTTCTTCATCATA
Organism: Pinus tabuliformis; assembly: GCA_031772625.1. Lineage (NCBI taxonomy): Eukaryota > Viridiplantae > Streptophyta > Pinopsida > Pinales > Pinaceae > Pinus > Pinus tabuliformis. Next base: position 1,779,183,727 of record CM062819.1, on the reverse strand, counting down.
CTTGAAGACCAATTGAAATTGAGAAAATTCTCAGTTTCCCCCTGGTTACAACTTTTGTTAACATATCTGCAGGATTCTGGCTAGTGTGTATCTTTTCCAGCTTCAACTGTCCATCTTCTCACGCTCATCGTATGAAATGGTACTTGAGATGTATATGTTTAGTCTTGGAATGAAATGCATAGTTATTTGCAATATGTATGGCACTTTGGCTGTCACTGTATAACTTTCCCAACTCCTGCTTCTTACCCAATTCATCCAGAAACCTTTGTAACCAAATCATTTCTTTACTAGCCTCTGTAGCAGCAACATACTCTGCTTCTATTATTGAGAGTGCAACAACACTTTGTAGTTTTGAGGCCCAACTGACAGCTATTCCACATACAGTAAACACATACCCTGTTGTGCTTCTCCTATTATCTTTATCACCTACCATATCTACATCAACATATCCCTACAGAGCAATGTTTGAACCACCAAAGCATAATGCTTGATTTGTAGTACCTCTCAAATACCTGAGAATCCACTTCACTGCCATCCAATGTTCTTTTCCTGGATTGTTCATGTACCTGCTTACAACTCCCACTGCATGTGCAATATCAGGCCTTGTGTAGACCATTGCATACATTAAGCTTCCAACTATTGATGCATATGGAACTTTAGACATATGAGCCATTTCTTCCTAAGTCTTGGGACACTCCTCCTTACTTAATTTGAAATGGCTAGCCAAAGGTATACTAACTAGTTTTGCATTCTACATATTAAACCTTTTCAACACATTTTTTTTGTACTCACTTTGAGACAATGTTAATTTGCGATTCTTCCTATCTCTAGTTATTCTCATACCAAGGATTTGTTTTGTAGCACCCAAATCCTTCATTGCAAATGAGTTTGCCAATTTTATTTTGAGCACATTTATTTCCTGCATGTTAGAACCTACAACAAGCATGTCATCTACATACAATAACAATATAATATAGCTGCCATCATTTTGCCTTTTGAGATAAACACAATGATCAGAGTGACATCTAGTATAACCATGTTCAGACACAAACCTATCAAATTTTAGATACCACTGCCTTGGATCCTGTTTTAAGCCATACAAGCTCTTCTTCAACCTGCACACTAGTTTCTCCTTCCCTTTTACCTCATATCCTTGTGGCTGCTGCATATATATCTCTTCCTCCAAATCCCCATGGAGAAAGGCTATCTTTACATCTAACTACTCAAGATGCAAATCTTCAGTTGCTACTAGACTTAAAATAGTTTTGATTGAAGTCATTTTAACAACAAAAGAAAAATTCTCATCAAAGTCTATACCCTCTTTCTATGCAAACCCTTTCACCATAAGTCTAGCTTTATACCTTTTTCTACCTCCATCTTCTCCCTTCAACTTGTAAACCCATTTATTCCACAATTTTGTTTTACCTGCAGGCAACCTGACTAAGTCCCAAGTCTTGTTATGTGCTAAGGAGTCCATCTCTTCTTTCATGGCTTGCTCCCACTTCTTCCTGGTTTTTACCGACACTACTTCTTCATAACATTCTGGTTCACCAGAATCAGTCAACGATACATAATATAATGAAGGAGAGTATCGTTCAGGGGGTCTACTTATCCTGGTAGATCTTCTAACACCACTTTCAAGTGTTTGAGGTGCTTGTTGTTGTTGTGGTTGTTATTCTAGCTATTGACCATTATGATTTTCAGGTGCCATCACTTTTCCTGTGATCTTGTCAAGCACTGTGTATTCTCTATTTCCTTTTTCCTTTTTTTCCCTATAGCTGATCCTTATACAAAACCTTTTCATTGAATATGACATCTCTGCTCCTAATGATTTTGTGCTTTTCATAATCATAAAAGCGATAACCAAAATCATTAACACCATATCCAATAAAGGTACATTTCTTTGATTTTTCCTCAAGCTTTGTTCTATTTTCTTTATTAATGTGGACAAAGGCTTCACAACCAAAATTATTTAAAAAAGAGTAGTTTACCTCTTTACCTGTCCATGCCTCCTCTGGAATACCACCATCTAAGGAACTTGAAGGTCCTCTATTTATTAGATAAACAACAGTATCTACAGCATCTGCCCAAAATTGTAAAGGCAATCCTATATGCAATATCATGCACCTTGCACACTCCATGATTGTCTTGTTCATCCTTTCTGACACACCATTTTCTTGTGGTGTTCCTGGAACTATCTTCTCTCTACAAATTCCATTCTCTGAACAGTACCTATCAAACTCTTTGCTACAATATTCACCTCCATTGTCTGATCTGAGACACTTCAACCTTTTTCCTGTCTCATTTTCAACCAAAGCTTTCCATTTCTTGAAAGTATCAAATACATCAAATTTATTTCGAATACAATAAATCCAAGTTTTTCTGGTTGCATCATCAATAAAAGTAACATAATAACGAGAGCCACCAAGAGATGATACTTGAGCAGGTACCCATACATCTGTATGCACAAGCTCTAATTTTTTGCTCTTCTTTTCTTTCCAAACTCTAAGGAATCTGACTCTCTTCTATTTTCCATAAACACAATTCTCATAGAATTTTAAATCAACATGCTTCAAACCTGGCAACAAATTTCTTGAGTGAGGAATCTACATCCCCTTCTCACTCATGTGCCCGAGCCTATGATGCCACAATGTCGTATCTTACCCTATAGAGGTTAAAGCATTAATAGAATTAGAAATACCATTGCATAAATACAATGTACCAACCTTTACTCCTTTCGCTATTACCAGGGATCCTTTAGTGACCTTACAGGTTTTATCTGGGAAAGTAGTTACTTAACCTTCACCTCCCAACTGCCCTGTTGAAATTAGATTTTTCTTCGGATCTGGAACATGCCTTACCTCCTTCAATAGCCATTGATTTCCATTTTTTTGTTTTACAAAAATTGTACCCATTCCAATGATTTTACAGGGTTTATCATCACCCAATCGAACTTGTCCAAAATCTCCTTGAACATAATCATAAAAATGTTTCCTATTAGGTGTGGCATGGAATGAGACCCCTGAATCTACCACCCAGGCATCAATAATATTTTCTAATGAAATAATCAAAGCATCTTGCAACACATCACCTGTTACATTCGCTTCATGATTATTTTCTTGTTGCGCATCTCCTTCTTTTCCCTTTCGAGACTTGCAGTCTTTCTTGAGGTGTCCTTTCTTCTCGTATTTCCTACACATTATCCCTGATCTGGACTTGGATCTACCTTTTCTTGACTTACTGCAATATCCAGGGCTCTTTCCTCTTTCCATTTTTCTTCCCCTAGTCTCTGCAGTCAAAGCATTACCTGATGTCTCACTGAAGCTTTTCTATTGCATTTCCTCGCTAAGGATTGCACCAAAAACATCATCAAATTTTAAAGTACTAGATCCAGAGACAGAGTTACTAATGGCCATAACTAAACCATTCCAACTTTCTGGCAATGAGCACAAAAATAACAGAGCCCTAACTTCATCATAAAAAGTTACCCCTATAGAACTTAATTGACTGGTAACTGTATTAAACTCATTTAAATGATTAGCAATAGATCCACATTCTGACATCTCCATATTAAATAAACGCTTCATAAGAAATACCTTATTTGAGGCCGAGGGTTTTTCATATATTTTGGTCAATGTCAACATTAAACCCTCTGTTGTCATTTCCTTTGAAATATTAATCGCTACCGACACCACTAGGCACAACCGTATTGTTCCAAGTGCTTTTCTGTAGAAAATATCCCATTCTGTGCCTGACATACTCATCAGCTTCTTTGTCTTTCCGCTCAATGGTTGGTACAGATCTCTCTGGTACAAATAATCTTCCATCTGCATATTCCACAGCTGGTAGTTTTGGCCGTTAAATTTTTTTGACCCTAAACATACCATCTTTCGCCATTGCTCCCACTCGAACCAGGAACCCTTCTCTCCTACGAGTTTATCAGCCAAAAAAGACCTTTGGCTCTGATACCAATTGTTAGAGAATTATATATTACAGAGCAATGGAACACATAAAATATTGCAGAAATATAAACACGGAAAACACATAAAACAAGAGAGACACAGATATAAGTGGTTCACCCAGTTTGGGCTACGTCCATGGAGAAATAGCCAGTCCTTCTTTTTATATTATCCAGCAAACTGAAGAGATACAACCTACAACAGATGTACTATAATTCCCTCTTCACTCTCAATCTCCTCTCTCTTCCTCACTCAGAATACAGATCTGCATAGACGCAATACAATTCCCTCATTTATAGCGAGGGGTTTCCTTCTAGGGAAAAAAACCTAAATTAAACATAACTTCTACTCTCAGATCTCTGCCTAATGAACGACCCAGATTGACTACGAAATTACAAAATTTTACAAGGCAATTTTACATCTATTCTTAGCTTTGGGGGCGCTGCCCTCGATACCCCCACCAGGGGGGGGCTCCCAAAGGTCACAACCACGCCCCCCTAAACCCCCCCTGCAGCGAATATTTTACTAGGGTCCAATGCGGCAATACCTTTGAATATAAAAGATAATCAATCTCCACACCCAACAAACACATTCCTAGAGAATTTAATATAGTTGTTGATTCATTGGCAAACTATGTGTTAGATTGGCATCTGTCTCATTCACTATAGATACATGTATGAAAGTAAATATTTACACAGTTAACAATTTATAAAAACACATAAAAAACATTTACATCATAAAATACCAAAATATCTATATATATATATATATATATATATATATATATATATATATATCGAATCCAGTCTTTTACATCAGAAAATTTCCCAAAACTGGGGTGTTTTAAGTAAAAAATGGCTACTAAGCCTAGCTATAAACTTCCGCTAGCTACCACATGTCTGTTAATAGAGCCATCTCATGAAAAGATAACATTGCTCTAGCTATCCTCTGAAGAGGAACCAGAAACTGCTCAGGCACACTGACTGTGTGTCGTTGCATATGAGCGGGGATCTCCCTCATGGGAAGGGGGGGCACACCCATGCTTAAGCCCTCCAGGTTCCTCAGAACCTTGTAAAGACTCTCAACATCACCCCCCCTTCGTGTAGTTGGCCTCCTGGCCTCCCTTGGTGAGGCTCGCCTGCAGGTCATACCAGTGCCACATTTGTGTCAAGAAAAAAGCTTCATGTTAGTACTTGTTCACCCATACAATAAACAAAAACATGACATAAACATTCAAAAGCTTAAAAATACTTTAAGTACTCTCAAAAATCCTTCTTACCTTGAGGTCCCCAGTTTGTACCAGGTGGAAAAATCAAGTTAGGGTCGTCAGTGAAGTCCATGCCCTCCTAGGAATAATCATCAATCATCACAATCTGGCCACTAAGCCATTCAAAGAAATATTCTTTGAAAAATTTTCGGATAGATCCTCCTCCTGTGTGAGGATTAAGTGATTCCCATCACCTCTATTTAGGCTCCCTTAGATCAAGGGGACATAAGCTCATCCATGGGTGCATAACTAGCACCCTCTCATGTATGAAGGAGACAATGAGAGTGCCATACCCAAAACTCTGTTGGGTCTGAGTCTTACATGCGGTCAACTCTGCCTTTAACTAATGAAGCACTGCCTCACACTAGTTGAATATCCATGGCTTGGACACAGTCAATTGCAAGCAACAGTTGGGCCTTTGTCACAAGGTGGGGACTTTTCGACCCTGCCGAGTGCACAATCATCAATAAAATGGCCCTCATAGATCTGGATCTAATCCTCTCAATAGGGACTCTGTTGCTAACGAGACTGCTCTCAGGGATATAGTAAGCTTGAACCAGCTCTAGGGTGGATCAGGGATTAGGCCTACCCCCGATTAGGTTTTCCCATGCTCCTCTGCACGACAAACCCGCCAAGAAATATATATCATCTCAGTCAATGGCCAACTCATGATCCCCAATCCTGGACACTTGCTCATGTTCATCCCAACACTAAATAATCAATCTCAAAAGGTCCTCCTCACCTTTCATCAAGTCCAACTGTCACAACGGCGCAATGCAAGTATGCAAGCAGGATCATTTCGTATCAGCAATTCTTGTCGGTCATGGGTCCATTCTCTCCATAGACTAGTCATAATGGCTCAAAACTTGCACAAAACAACCCAAAAATTAGTGCAAATGGTGAAACAATTCTCTTTAAATCACTGTTTTTGGTTTTGGGGTGCGCCCTCATGCACTAACAACCCCTAGTGACAAAAAGAGAGGATTAACAGCCTCCCCAAGGTTCTAAAGGGCGTTTAACGCTCCCTATAGGCCTAGAAGGGGGCATTAGGTGCAATTAATGAATTAGGTGTTATAGACATATTTGGGCACTGCAACCCCAATCACATATGTCAATAAACCAAGGGCTTCTAAACCCCTAAAAGTGTTGTTTCATACCCTAAAGGAACAAGGTTAGCTGATTACATCATCTCCCAGAAGTTCTCCCTGGAAAACTACTCAGAACTGGTCAAAACTGGACCATACAGACTACTCCATGCCTAGGGTGCGATGCATCTCACCTATTACACATGGGGGGTGTGATGCATACTAGAAAGCCCTTATGTAGGGTGTGATGAGCGAGAGTAGACAAATGGCAGAAGAAGTTTTCTAGGTGGAAACTCAAAGAATCTTCTAGAAACTGCTCATATGACACTTGCCTCTCTAAATTCGCCCAGGGATGAGTAAGAGATCTGAAATCTCCAAGTGGAACCAAGAACTTGTTATCACTCAGGTTGTTCCCAAAAAGGGAATACGGTCGAGGTAATCACAGAGCAATCTTTTAGATACAGATTCTAGCCATTCTGCATCTAGAGAGGGCTCTCTCTTCATGATTTAGCTTTGTTTTGAAATGTGTTAGGCTAGTTATAAAGTACAAGGGTTTTGTTTTGAGTTTGGGTGCAGAGATTCAATAGAAAAGTGAGGCAAAACATGAAGAGTTCAGTCCATTGGGCATGATGGATTCAAAGAAGGATAGCTTCCTGGATTCGGTTTCTAACTCAGGAGGGCATCACAGAGCAAGGTACTCAAATATGGAACAACTGAAAGGCTGGAATCAGATGGAATGGAGACAGATGGATGAAGGGAAATTAATAATCCTTCATTATATTGACAGAGGGAAAATGGTTGAATACTGTTAAGGAGGAATTAAGAATTCCTTAGCAAATAGTCCAGCGGAAAGAATCAGGGGAAATAGAAGCAATTAAGAATTCACTGTTTATTCTAATTCTAAAGAAAACATAGAGAATAATAAAGACTGAAAACAGAGTGCAGTCAAGCAAATTCTGAGTTATTCTTTCTCTTTATTATTCAGATCATGAAACATAGATGATATAGTAAAAATAGAAACTGTAAAACACAAGTTAGAAGGAACTTATTGATCCATAAGCTGATTCAAGAATTCTATAATAGGTCCTCAGTATCAATTCCTCATCCAGTAGGCCAGACAACAAATGGTTCCAACAACCTCTTTTATTCCAAAATTCTGTGTTACAGCAAAGTCTGAGAATACTCACCAACCAACCCCAAATACTTCATTTGGGGGGGTATTTATACAAAATATCAAAGTATCTTACAAACTATCTCATGGAGATAATATCTTAGTGGTGATTAATCCCTTTTTTACAAAAGATAGAGACAAACAGTCTCGAAAATAGGGAAACAATAAATTGATGCTGTGCTGGCGGTTCCTTCTTTATTGGATGTACCAGAAGTAGGTTTGCGAGTCGGTTTACAGCTACTTTCCACTGATACTCTGTGCTGGTTACTCTGTCATTGCCAGTCATTCTTTGATCCTGATTAGATATACTTCGACCCATTTGATCCTTGTTCATCTCTGTTTACTTTATCGTGAAAATAACTCGAATTTTATGTTTTACCCAAGAGAATTTTATAGAATTCCCAACATATCTTCCCACCATTGTTGCTCCGACAATTTATGCCTCTGAAGTTTCCTCAAGGTTTCATCAGTTTCTGTATACCTGAAAAAATTAGGTTGGATCTGAAACAGATGTTTTACCTCATGCTCAATATAAAATAAATTTTCTAAGTTATCATAGAGAGTCTGGCTTGTGGGGAGTGCTTTTGCTCCTGAAGCACTTGTTGATGAACTAACTTGATCAAGAGCATATGTGTTCAACTTATGTACATAATCTGTGTGTTCATAAGCCGCTCATTATTTCCTAATAGACTTGGTATCCCTTTATCCTGCAAAACTGTAAATCTTTGCATGAAAGAATTAATTTCCACCTGCATATCCTGGCATCATTTTTCCAAATTTTGCATTAAAGTTCTCTTGTTTAGAACTCTTTTGATATCCAAAATGGTGCCTATTCTATATAGGATGTCGAGTTGTTCTAGTTGTTCTCTATTTCTATTATTCAAAAAGTATATGAGCCGTTTGGCTTGATCAGGCATTTGTCCCAATAAAGCTTTTGCTTTTTGAATTTCTCCATGTGCTGCATTCACCAAGTCAATATGCTCATAAATTGCTTGGATAGATGGCCAAACATTACTTAGGGATTGATTGATGTTGGTCCAGAGAATTCCTTTGATTTCTGCCAGAGGCTTATCCATAGTGAGATCCTTCTCTAATTTTCTCACTTTATTTTCTAATGCCTTAACCTCTCTTATTCTCTCTTCCACACTTATTTTGGATTTATCATAACTCTTTTCTATTTTTGCCAATTTTTACTTTTCTTGTTTAAGCTCTAACACTTGGAGTTTCAATTCTTCCATGGCTGTTATCAATTCTTCTGTGCTCATACTTGTACTACTGCCTGGTATTACTCCTGCTGATGTTATACCTGTGATTACCTCAGTTGTGGTTGCTGGGACATTTGGGGCCAATGCTGATCCAATTGTTGAGGGGACTACACTTGTGACTGTGGGGATTACCTCAGGTGGCTGGGAGGTCGACTCTCCCTGCTTCTCTTTTAATAATTTTTTGAGTGCTTGCTTTGTATCAGTTAATCTTTCATTGAGTTTCATGAGCAGGTCCATCATGTCTTCTTCTGATTTATGCTCTATAATTTCTACAATCTGAGGGTGCCTTGAAGGAGGTAGCTTCAACTGTTTCCTCAGAGCAGCAATGTCCCCTTCCTTCTTCTTGATTAGTGCCTTTATGCCTTTAGCATATTTAGGGTCATGTCCCAGTTCCATGATGATATCTTCCAATGATTTGATTCTATTATCTTTGGCCAGAGAAGAAGCTTTTTCCCAATCTAACTGAGCTGTTGTGTTTTCTAAGGAACTTTGTAACTGGTGGGCCAACATTTCTTTGTCAACCAGTGTAGAATAAACTATTTCTCCAGTCTGCTTATGGAGTTCAATCTGGTCCATTGGATGAATGTCTTTGGCTAGGACCTCCACGTTTATTCTAATGAAATCTGCTGTTGACTGGGGTTGCTGCACCTTAGGCTTAAAGTAACTCATTATCATTTTTCCTTCCTTGATGTCATAGGCAGACATTAACCTTTTCTATTTTGAGGGGACCATCTTCAAGTATTGATTGTACATTTGAATTCTCACAGGATCATTTTTTGCCTTAATTTATGTAAAAGTCCATTTGATGTCAGAGGGATGTTTGCTTTATGGCCTGGTAGATGATACTTCAACACTATGCTACCTTTCTAGCTCCTGTCTATGTGAGCTAGTTGATGTATCTACCACTCGGGAAGTCTGTTGGCTGACTAACCTCTCACCTCTTAGGCTGTCTGTTGTTTCTTCAATGATTTCCTCTTCTGACAGAGGATTCAATCTTTGCCTCTTTTCACATGGTTGTTCAACATGTCCACTGATAGGTGTGGCTTCTTCTCTATCTCTCTTCTTGCTTCTTTCCTCATTTAGAAGAGTTTGCAGTGCTGGAATTTCAGGTGCTCTAGTTTGGGTTAGAGGAATTTGTAGTGGATCCTGTTCTTTGGACACCCCTAGCTGATCAGTAATTATTGGTTGCTCTGTAGTTTCTAATTCTTTACCCTTTGAAGTCCCTATGACTGATGTGCTGGTTTTCTGTGCAGGCTGTTGAAAAGTTCTAGCAGAAGATGTTCCAACTCCTGATTGTTGAGGCAGCTTGAAAGATACCTGTCCAAAAGAGTCTAGGTCAAGGGTTTTTTCAAGATCTTTCATAGCCTTTTCCATCTTTTCTTGCTCACTAATTTCTTCTATTAAGGTCCCTTTTAACCATTCTTCCTGATTTGCATACTGTTCAATTTCTAGGATCCTATGATGTACATACACTGATAGCCTATACCTTACCCTTCTGTCACTTATGAAACTACATGGGTCATATGGCACCCACCCAAAACTCTTCTTCAATCTAAGGTGGTCTTCTAAGATCTTTTCAACATCCTTCCATGCATCCCTATCATGGATAACATAAGGGCCTAACTGGTTTTTGATTCTTAGCTGAGCTTTCTTCTTTACATTACAAAAGTGGGTTAAATCTGCATGGATGATCTGTCTGAAATATTCTAATGCAGATAACCTCATGGGCACATATTTAGGCAACTTAGAAGGGAAAAGTTCACACCCATACATTCTGATCTCTGTGTGATTCTGGTAGAGGTACCAGTCACCTATTATGTAGTTTTTGGAAAGCTACAAAATCTTCTTCATGTCACTAGTGATCCTAGGAGGAGGGGCTCCTATTAACAGAGTGGAGGCTGGGTGTACAAACAAGTCAATGAATTCACTATAAGTATAAGGGCACTTATAAGTATCATGGAAGACTGAGCTCCAAAAGATCACAGACCTCCGACTTCCTTTTGAATCTAATTTCCTGATGGGAAATGGAAAGCTGTTTGGCTAATAATATAACAACAGATGGTATATAAAATATGTGTATTTGAAGACTCCTTCCCTCTCCAAATTCATGAATTGAGCATGGATTTTGTTGGCAATGAAAGTGGCATAGTCATACTTGACAATAGGGGGCTGTCCTGGAGTAAATATTGATAATAGAACCAGGTTGATATCATCCACATATTCACTGGACCTAAATCCCAAGACTGAGGATATCATGTCAAGAATGAGTTTACCAGTTTCAATGAAAAAAATGTGCAGATAAGGAATAGGGCCTTTAGGTTGGTGCTTTGGTGACATGAACATCTGAGTAATACCGGTTATCTCTAAGATAGGCAATTGAGAAGCTTTTTCCAGCAAAAATCCCATGGAAAGAGGAGCAAGGGGCTCAGTGGAATGGAAATGTATCATCTCGTTGATGGATTCAGCAGTTATGGAAAAAAGGACATCTTGGGAAGGTGACATAACTGCTCTGTGGACAGGGTCATAGCTAGCACAACATTGGTAAATGATCTCTAGGGAAACATGGACTGAGGGGAGGAAGTACATGGGAAGGTTTGATTCCCACAGTCCAAAAATATCAAAATTGCTTAGATAACTATCCATAATTTGGCAAAAGGCCTGAAGATGATTATATTTAGTGGTTAAATCCTTTATTTGAAAATCTTTGTCTGCAAGAGGCAGATAATTTAAGTCTTTGTGAGGTGCATTTATAGGCACGACATTAAGGGCTGTGGGGGCTTCCATGTTTGGTTCTTGTGTTTTCAAACTGGCATTTGGGATTGTTGAGGAAAATTGGACTGAACAACAGGTCTATGAGTCTTTTTATGGGCTAAACAGACTGTTCTTGACTCGAATTTGGTTTTCACAGTTAGAACTTTCAATGAAAAAGAGAAATTTACAGGGTTACTGGTAAAATGGATAAATACCTAGACTACGGAGGCAAATTGAGTAATTGTAGGTCGAATGATGGAGGGCAGAGCACACTGTTGTGGTCTCTTCGGCTGGGTGGCAGTTGAAAAGCTGGTATAACGGCTCTAGTTGTTGTTTGCATGGGAGCGCGAACAAAGAGAATTTACAATGAAAATGATATTTCATTGTTTTTTAATGAAATTCGGGTTGGCGGGTAATTTTTGGCATTTATTGAGCAGATGATGTCAGCATGACGGGAAACTTGTCATTTAGCGGGGGGTATGGGGCGGTGACATGGCAGTGATGTCAGCGAGGTCCAGCGGGAGGGCGGTAAGCTGTTTTGGCCCGCACCGCTTATGGGTGTAAGTGGTTTTGGTCGAGAGGGCCGTGAGCAGTGCGGGTGGTCGACACGCGTCCTGGTATGGGCGACGATACCGCCAATTCCCCGGATATTAAAATGCAGCGGCGGAGGGGGTCGCAAAATGACCTATAGTCGTTGGTTTAGGGGCCGTTGATCTGACAGTTGGCGCTTAACGGAGGTGACAGATGGTTACAACATGGGGGCCCTATGTAATAAATATTAATAAATCATATCGGGGTTGTGTTGATTGGTTGGTGGGGTGTTTTAGTTAGGTTATTAATTAACATGGGGTTAATTAATCCCTCATGTGTGTGGGGAATGGTTATTATAAGGTTTCAAATAAACCTATAATTCCATTTAAAACAACGATATATGGCTATAGTTTAGCCGGGGGCGGGAATAATAAAGTTTTGGGGTTTTTCATATATTAATATAATACGGGAAAGGGGAATAAGTATAGGGAGTTTATACAATAATGTTAATAGTTAATATGAGAAATGATATAAAAACAAGCACTAAGTTATAAAGTTTAAAAACTTAGGCTTAAGGAAAAAAAGGTTTCTATGTGATTTTGTATAATTTCTTGAGTAAAAGGGTTTTACTTAGGCTTTTTATGAAATGGGATGGAGTGATTTGGTGATATTAAGCAGATCTCAATATCTCTGGGGGGAGATTAGTAAGTGATTTGGAAAGTAAGAAGGGGAGTTAGTTATACTTTGCTTGACCTGCTCCAAAATATAAAATTGCCCTAGTACCTGTGATAGGAGTAAGATTAACATTATGAGAGACAAAACCTATCACAAGTCTCTTTTTGCAACACCGAAACTGCCTACCCAGCCTACTGTATCTAACATTTTTTCTTCTTTTTCCATGGGTGCATTTAGACTAGCAATCCCTTTGCAGCCTTTCTTTTCTTTACATGATAAGCCTATCTAAGTCTGCACTTATTTCCTCCAAAGCTCAGTTTATACTATTGAGCTCATTTGCTTCTCTACTTATCTATTTATCTGCCAAGATTAAATAGTTTGGACAGATTTCTATTCTCTATCTTTACACAGGGAATTCAAATATGAACTGGCCAGGATAAGCTATTTGGCCATTCACGAATTGTGGTAAAAAATTCAACAAACTGTGCATGATGTTTTATTTACTGAAATGAAATAGTAGTGGCATTTGGACTTGCACACTTTCCTGGTCCTTTTTCTTTGGGGTTCATTTCTTTCACTTTTTTGACCATATTATTCTTTTTTTTTAACCCCTTGATTTTCTTTTAGGGTATACCCTCTTTACATTTTTTGATTTTTTCATAATATGGAAAACCTTTGCAACAAGGAAAGGTATGAACATATTGCAGAGCTAATCAAGTCAATCATGAAATATGACACCTATTGGTATAGGAGCATAACACTGGCTCCACTTGGGGATATCTTTCCCTGGTGGAAAGTCAAGAACAGCAAGTTAGATGGCCTTCTAAACAACTCTTGCTGTGCTCTGAACTCTTCCTTTGCTGAAAGTAGAAAACTGTACAAAGGATCATGTAAAATATACACATTATTCTTGAGCTGATTCAAAACAACTGTACATCTGTTTTGGATAATTTGGTTGGATTTTAGTTCTTATGTTTTCTGCTCCCAAGTTTTCTTTTGCAATTTCTGATAAACAGAAATGAGGCAAAACAAAAATTGTAAAGTCCCTTCACTGTTTTTCAAAATTTTCTACACATTCTTCCTCATTCTTATTGTTGTAATAAACAAGCTGATCACTATTTTCAAGCTACAGAAATTGAACTTCCTTATGTTCATGTTGGAGTTAGGATATATCAACAAATTGGATCAAAATAGTGTTTTATCATTCGACCATTTACTGGTCTATCTTTTGCTTCTGTACCATCCAGGCTTTTCAAAAAGTAAGTATTATTGCCTTGTGAAGCTTGGATAATAAAGGGTCCCTTCCATAGGAAGTCAAACTTCCCATGTTTTCCTTTGTCTTCTCTCTTGGAATCCCATTTTAAAACTTTGTCTCCTAGGTAAAAATCTTCTACCTTAGTCCTCTTATCAAATATTTTCTTGAGTTTTTCTTGTAACAGTTGGAATTTTTGGTATACCTCTTCTCTAGTTTACTGCAAGTGGATGGTCTGATTTATTCTTCTTTGAATGTCATTGGGTTCTACCTGAGCTTATTGCAGTAATTTCATTACAGGGATTCCTAAGGATCAAGGAAATACAACCTCCATACCATAGACTAGCTCATAAGGACTAGTTCCAATGGATCGCTTGGTAGTTAATCTGTCTGCCCATAGTGCATTGATAAGTTTCTTATGCCAATTTTTCTTGTTTTCTTCCAATACTTTCTTAATAATATTGATTAGTCTTTTATTGGAGGACTCAGCTAGACCATTACCTTGAGAGTAATAGGCTGTGGAATGGCTTAAGATGATGTGGTATTTGTGACAAAAATTTATCATTTTCTTGGATTTGAAAGCGGTAGCATTGTTAGTTATGATCTTTTCAGGACAACCAAATCTAGACAAGATGTTGGTTTCTAAGAATTGTATGATCATTGTATCATTGGCTTGTCTACATGGGATGGCTTCTATCCATTTGGTGAAATAATATGTGGCAGTGAGGATCCATTGGTGTTGGCCAGAAGAGGGAGGATGGATTTTCCCAATGAAGTCCAAACCCCATTGCTGAAATGGTCTTTCAGTGGAGATTGGTGTAAGGGGTAGAGGTAGAAGTTTCCTTTTTCCTTAAAAAAATTGGCATTTATGGCAAGCACTGACAAACTTCTTGACATCAGCAAACAAGGTTGGCCAGTAAAATTCAGCCATTAGGATTTTGTCAACAGTTGATTTCCAGTAAAGATGCCCACCACAGTCCCCTGCATGAAATTATTTGAGTACCTTATCAGCTTCATCTTTTATTAGACAATTTAATAGAATACCTTCATGATTTTTCCGAAAAAGAGCACCATCTAAAATATAGAATTTTGAATATTTCATTTTTAAAAACCTTTTCTTTGTTTTGGATAACCCTGGAGGAGCCTACAAATTTAATAATACATGAGTTATATCAGCATACCAAGGTGATTCTAGGAAGGCCTTACTGATTTGTGGAGTCGCCATCTCCTGTTCATTATCCAATTCATTAATATCCAGGGCTTGGAAATTGGTTTCAGTCATGAGTTTAGCCAATCCCTATCCTTTTATAAGCTTTGTAGGTCTTATTTCAATATCATACTCCAATATAGTAGCAATCCATTTACCTCTCTTGCCTTCAATCCCCTCTTCGGTCAGGATATATTTGACAACAACATTTGGTACATAGGCTATTATATGGGAGTATAATATGTAGATTCTAAAGTCTTTGATAGCTTTCACAAGTGCATAAGCCCATTTTTCCATGATTGGTTATTTTAGCAGTGCATCTGTGAGTTCTTTGCTAAAGAAGGCTATGGGTTTTTCACATCCTTGATCATATTTCTGTAGTAAAACTGTAGCAACAGTGTGTTCTGATGCAAATGAAAATATTATGAAGCCTCTATCAAATTTTTGACTTGTAAGGACTGGTGTTCTGGTCAAAGCCATTTTAATTTCTTCAAATGCTTGTTTGGCTTCTAATGTCCATTTAACCTTGGAATCCTTTTTCAGCATATTATTCAGCAATTTGATTAATTCAGCCAAATTAGGTATGAATCTTCTTAAAAAGTTAATTTTTCCTAGGAGTGCTTCAAGTTCTTTGATATTTCTGGGGTGGGGTATTTGTAAAATGGCTTCTATTCTATCAGGATCAATTTTTATGCCATCTTTGGAGATTATATGGCCTAACAGTTTGTCGTCCTCTAGACCGAACAATGACTTCTTAGGATTTAATGAAATACCATACTTTCTACATGTTAAAAACACTTGTCTCAAATGATCTAAATGTTGTTGATCTGATTTGGAAAACATAGTAAGATCATATAGGTATATGACCAGAAAATCGTGAATTTATTTTGCAAAGGCTATGTCCATTGCTCTTTGGAAGGTTGCCCCTGCATTCTTAAGTCCCAATGGAATTTACACATATTTGAAAGTTCCCCATGGTGTTTTAAAAGAAGTTTTTTCCTGGTCATCAGGATGGACAAGAATCTGGGTAAAGCTTGAAAACCCATCCAAAAGTGAAATCCTAGAAGCACCTACTACCCTTTGTAAAATGTGATCCATCTTAGGTAACGGGTAGTGGTCTTTCAAAGAAACTTTATTTACATTCCTTAAATCAATGCACAATCTAATTTCTCCTGTTTTCTTCCTAGTGGGCACTAAATTAGACACCCGTTCTGAAAACCTGATAGGAGCAATTATCCCAGCTTCATACATTCTTTTGATTTCTTTTTCAATTAAGGGGAGTAGTACAGGGTTAACTCTTCTGAGCTTTTGCTTGAATGGTTTCTGATTTTCTTTGAGGGGTATTGTATGTTGAATTATAGAGGTGTCATAAGATTTAAGATCTTCATAGCTCTAGGCAAAGACATCCTATAATTCTTTGAGGAGTTCAACATATCTATGCTTTTGATCAGGAGGCAAAGTTTTGGATAATTTTATCATTTTCAGATTTTCTTCAGTTCCTATGTTACAATCTTCAATGTTTGAGTTTAGAGGCTACATATTGGGTTTCTTTGGGATGTAATTAGAATCAAAGAAATCTTCCAAAGGAGTTAATCCTGTGGGCAAATAATTGTCTTTTAAATTTATAACTTCAGCTTCTCCTCCAATAATCTCATCAATGTCTACTTCTTTAAGCTCTTGCAACTCTTTCTTAGTAAATTTTGTTGGGTGAAGTATTTGAGTTGCACTTTCTACTGTAATGTCTGTTTCAATTTTATCTCTTTGATCAACCTCATTAACAGTGTCCGTGTCTATATTAGTGCTAGAAAATTCTTCTTTTAGGGTCAAGAAATTGTTAATCTGAATATCATTGTCAAACACTTGCCAATTCTTTACATTGTCAGGTATGGCTGGCCTGTGTTTAATCTCAACTGTAAACTAATGATTGGGTTCAAATGGAAATCTACAAGTGTTGGCAAATGTTGCTAAACTGTGAGCATGCAAATTATGTTTTCTAGGAATTTTGGCTAGCTGTGTTTCCAGAAACGTATTGAGGATCTCAATCATGGCTCCTCTGTAAGATCTTAATCTAGGATCATTTGTGAAGAAGTTGCCTTTTATCTGTTTAATGACTAAATCAGAGTCTCCCAAAACTGATACCCTAGTTGCCCCTAAAATTTTGATCAATTTGAGTCCTAGAAAGAGGGCTTCATATTCAGCCATATTATTGGTACATTTGAAGTTTAATATGTAAGTGTGACCTTCAGCATGATCAATTTCTAGATTGTGTACCCAAATTCCTGCTCTTGCCCCTAATTTATTAATAGAACCATCAAATTCTAAATACCATAGGATCTCATGTTCATGGTTAGTCTCAGTAGTCTTAGAAATTTGTTTACTATGGAAATCTAGCTTTTTAGTTTCATCTGGTTTCTCTTGAGTGTCTGATGTATCATTGTTCTCTGAAATTTCTCGCAGTTGAAGATTATACTTTTGGTCTATAATTTCTCTTTTTTCAAGTGCTAAAACCTTAACATCAGTTGGAGGATTAACTTTAGCATTGTATAGAATGAAGGAGTCCATGTCAGAGTGCATAGAGTAGATGGGAAAATTATGGGGTTTCTCCTTACTACTTACCACATATTTCATTAAAGTTTCTCAGTACAATCTCTTTGGTTGACCAAATACTGAAACCGTAGCATAGGACATGTCCAACTGTAAAGATCCTTGGAGCTTTGCACCCTAAGATCTAGACAACAACATGCTGTATTTTCGTAGAATATCAGCTACCACTATGTCCATTAAAATGGTCTTGGCAGGGTATTGGACTAATGATACACATAAATCTTTGATCAGTCCTAGACATCTGACCTGGCTTGAGTCAAAAGAGAACAAGTCTTTGTATGGCCTGGTAATATCTAGGTCCCACTTCTCCATTACAGATTTAGGCATTAGGTTATGAGAAGCACCAGAATCAAACATGGCATTATGAAGTATTTTATCATGTATGTTCAGACTTACATAGAAAGGATGAATGCTTCCATCTACTAATTTTACGTTTACTTCAGGGCTAAAAATCAATTCAGGATGGTCATCAAAGAGATTTACTGAATCTCTGTTCTTTGAAATTTGAAGCGATTTGCTAATTTTCTCTCTGTAGACATCATGTTTAGTCAATTCTATCAATGGAATGGCTATCTTTAATTTTCCTATTTCAGTCTCAAGATTGAGAGGTTTTTTAGTTTGAAATTTTGTATTTGGGACCGTGAGATTGTCTTTTTCTGCTATATTTTCAGTGCTTTTTTCTTTTTCAGGAGTGGTGTTATGGGTTGGAGTTGCTAAGTCAATTTCTGGAGGTTCTTCCACATTTCCTTTCGGAGGAATGGAAGTGGAAGGTTGTCTGTTAGGTTGTTGATTTTCTGATACATCTTCAACTACTGGATTATTTGGGTTAGGAGTTGTTCTAAGAAGGGTTTGTACAGGTATGTTATTGATCTTGGCTCTGTTAGGTTGCTTGGCTTCTTTCTGTTTATTGGCCTCAGGGATATCTATTCTTCTGCTCCTCAGATTGTATTGCTTGTGAATCTCATAAATAGCTGTATCATATCCCTCACCTGGTTGAGTCTGGAATTGTTTAAGAGTGTGAGCTTCTTGGTCTTCTTGGGTCAAGAAAAATTGTTGTTCATCATTGAGGCCCATTAAGTTAATTTGAGTATCTTCTGTTGGTTGATCAAAAGTTGAGGCTTCAACATAATTTTCCTGGAATGGGGGCCTAATGTTTTGGTCAGGCCCAGCCTTTCCAGTATTAGGGTTTTGGTTTTTTCTAAAATTTGGATTTCTCCTAGTATTACTCGGCTGACCATCCCAAGGGGATTTTCTTTCAATTGTTTCTACTCTATCACCAAGTTTATCCATTCCTTTAATAATAGCATCTAATTTCTGTTCAAAGGCAGAAGGTTCTTCTTTGATAGGTATCCTCCTTTCAGCTCTAGCTCGAGCTTGTTTAGAAATCAGGTTGGATTTAACGCTGACAACAATACTCTACATCTCCTCTAAGTCTCGAGGAGCTCTTTCCCTAAGTTGGTATGCCATATCCGAGTCAAATGCATCAGGGAATTTGATCAAGGCCAAATCTGGAGGAGGTCTGAGATTTTGAGGAATAGCATTGTAAACATTATTGAACCTGGTACAATAATCTTGGACAGTTTCTTGGGTACCTCTTTTTAAGCCTTCATATTCTGACAAAATGTGGAGAGGATCCTTCTTCTTTTCCCATCTGTTCAAGAACGTATGGTAAAGAGCTTCCAGGTCATTGATAGTGTTTGCAGGGAGGGCTCTAAACCATGTTTTGACATCTCCAGTTAAACTTTGAACAAACACTTTCATCTAGACATCATCATCATCAATCTCATAGTTTTCAAAATAATCTGTCATTTTCTTGGTATGTTGTTGAGCCGTGTAAGTGCTAGTACCGTCAAAATAGGTGATTTTACTTTGATAATCCTGGGGCATGGCCCCTGGATTTACAGGTAATTGCAAGGGAGCATATCGGTTTTCCATGTTTGTAGATATAAGAGTGACAACTGGAAGGGCAGGGATAACAGTGGAAATGTGTGTTGTAGGTGGAGGAGTGGGAAAGATAGTTTGAGTTGTTGATGGAGAACTTGAAGAAGCTGCAATAATGGTAGAAATATTTGGTGTTTTCCAAGAGGTAAGCTCAGATTGGATAGGGTTCTGTAAATGTTTGTCAGGGTGTGAACTAGCAGAATGTTCTTGGCTCTCCTGGCTTCTAAGGATCCTAGGAATCAAATTAGGATTTTCAAAGACAGGTGGGGGATTTGGATCCGGGTTTAATCTAGTGTAACAGATCTTCTTCTTTGGAGCCATTTTCTAGGTTATATTTTGGTTTTTTCTTAGAATGTTTTAACAATACAACTTTGATAATATCTTCTAGGAATTCTTAGATATTGGAACTTTAAACTTTACTAAATACTTCTATAAAAGGAACTGCTGAGGAATTTGAAGTATGTTTGAAATAGATAGTTGCAAAAAACAAATTATTCACTCCCCAGTGGAGTCACCAATGATGTTATCACTCAGGTTGTTCCCAAAAAGGGAATATTGCCAAGGTAACCACAGACCAATCTTTTAGATACAGATTCTAGCCAATCTGCATCCAGAGAGGGCTCTCTCTTTATGATTTAGCTTTGTTTTGAAATGTGTTAGGCTAGTTATGAAGTACAAGGGTTTTGTTTTGAGTTTGGGTGGAGAGATTCAATAGAACAGTGAGGCAAAACATGAAGAGTTCAGTCCATTGGTCATGATGGAGTCAAAGAAGGATAACTTCCTAGATTCGGTTTCTAACTGAGGATGGCATCACAAAGCAAGGTACTCAAATATGGAACAATTTAAAGGTTGGAATCAGATGGAATGGAGTCAGATGGATGAAGGGAAATTAAGAATCCTTCATCATATTGACAGAGGGAAAATGGCTGACTACTGTTAAGGAGCAATTAAGAATTCCTTAGAAAATAGTCCAGAGGAAAGAATCAGGGGAAACAGGAGCAATTAAGAATTCATTGTTTATTCTAATTCTGAAGAAAATGTAGAGAATAATAAAGACTGAAAACAGAGTGCAGTCAAGCAAATTCTGAGTTATTCTCTCTCCATTATTCAGATCATGAAACATAGATGATATAGTAAACGTAGAAACTGTAAAACACAAGTTAGAAGGAACTTATTGATCCATAAGATGATTCAAGAATTCTATAACAGGTCCTCAGTATCAATTCCTCATCCAGTAGGCCAGACAACAAATGGTTCCAACAGCCTCTTTTATTCCAAAATTCTATGTTACAGCGAAGTCTGAGAATACTCACCAACCAACCCCAGATACTTCATTTGGGGGGGTATTTATACAAAATATCAAAATATCTCATGGAGATAATATTTTAGTGGTGATTAATCCCTTTTTTACAAAATATAGAGAAAACAGTCTCGAAAATAGGGAAACAATAAATTGATGTTGTGCTAGCCGTTCCTTCTTTATTGGTTGTACCAGAGGTAGGTTCTGCGAGTCGGTTTACAACTGTCTTCCACTGATACTCTGTGTTGGTTACTCCATCATTGCTAGTCATTCTTTGATCTTGATCAGATATACTTCGACCCGTTTGATCCTTGTTCATCTCTGTTTACTTTATTGCGAAAAATAACCCAAATTTTATGTTTTACCCAAGAGAATTTTACAGAATTCCCAACATATCTTCCCACCACTGTTTCTCTGGCAATTTATGCCTCTGAAGTTTCCTCAATGTTTCATCAATTTCTGTATACCTGAAAAAATTAGGCTGGAGCTGAAACAGATGTTTTACCTCATGCTCAATATAAAATAAATTTTCTAAGTTATCATAGAGAGTTTGGCCTGTGGGGAGTGCTTTTGCTCCTGAAGCACTTGTTGATGAACTAACTTGATCAAGAGCATATGTGTTCAACTTATGTACATAATTTGTGTGTTTCATAAGCTGTTAATTATTTCCTAATAGACTTGGTAGCCCTTTATCCTGCAAAACTGTAAATCTTTGCATGAAAGAATTAATTTCCACCTGCATATCCTGGCATCTTTTTTCCAAATTTTGCATTAAAGTTCTCTTGGTTAGAACTCTTTTGATATCCAAAATGGTGCCTGTTCTGTCTGGGATGCCGAGTTGTTCTAGATGTTCTCTATTTCTGTTATTCAAAAAGTGTATGAGCCGGTTGGCTTGATCAGGCATTTGTCCTAATAAAGCTTTTGCTTTTTGAATTTCTCCATGTGCTAAATTCACCAAGTCAATCTGCTCATAAATTGCTTGGATAGATGACCAAACATTACTTAGGGATTGATTGATGTTGGTCCAGAGAATTCCTTTGATTTCTGCCAAAGGCTTATCCATAGTGAGATCATTCTCTAATGTTCTCACTTTATTCTCTAATGCCTTAACCTCTCTTATTTTCTCTGCCACACTTATTTTGGATTTATCATAACTCTTTTCTATTTTTGCCAATTTTTCCTTTACTTGTTTAAGTTCTGACACTTGGAGTTTCAATTCTTCGATGGATCTTATCAATTCTTCTACACTCATACTTGTACTGCTGCCTGGTACTGCTCCTGCTGATGTTATACCTGTGATTACCTCAGTTGTGGTTTCTGGGACATTTGGGGCCAATGTTGATCCAATTGTTGAGGGGAATGTAGTTGTGACTGTGGGGATTACCTCAGGTGGCTGGGAGGTCGACTCTCCCTGCTTCGCTTTTAATGCTTTTTCGAGTGCTTGCTCTATATCAGTAAATTTTTCATTGAGTTTCATGAGCAGGTCCATCATGTCCTCTTCTAATTTATGCTCTATAATTTCTGCAGTCTGAGGGTGCCTTGAAGGAGGTAGCTTCAATTGTTTCCTCAGGGCAACAATGTCCTCTTCCTTCTTCTTGATTAGTCCCTTTATGCCTTCAGCATTTTTGGGGTCATGTCCAAGTTCCATGATGATATCTTCCAATGATTTGATTCTATTACCTTTGGCTAGAGAAGAAGCTTTTTCCCAATCTAACTGAGTTGTTGTGTTTTCTAAGGAACTTTGTAACTGGTGAGCCAACATTGCTTGGTCAGCCAGTGTAGAATAAACCATTTCTCCAGTCTGCTTGTGGAGATCAGTCTAGTCCATTGGATGAATGTCTTTGGCTAGGACCTCCAAGTTTGTTCTGATGAAATCTGCTCCTGACTGGGGTTGCTGCACCTTAGGCTTAAAGTAACTCATTATCATTTTGCCTTCCTTAATGTCATAGGCAGACATTAACCTTTGCTGGTTTGAGGGGGCCATCTTCAAGTATTGATTGTACATTTGAATTCTCACAGGATCATTTTTGGCCTTAATTTCTGTAAAATTCCGTTTGATGTCAGAGGGCTGTTTTCTTTGTGGCCTAGTAGATGATACTTCAACACTATGCTGCCTTTCTAGCTCCTGCCTATGTGAGCTAGTTGATGTATCTACCACTGGGGAAGTCTGCTGGCTGACTAACCTCTCACCTCTTAGGCTATCTGTTGTTTCTTCAATGATTTCCTCTTCTGACAGAGGATTCAATCTTTGCCTCTTTGCACATGGTTGTTCAACACGTCCACTGATAGGTGTGGCTTCTTCTCTGTCTCTCTTCTTGCTTCTTTCCTCATTTAGAGGAGTTTGCAGTGCTGGAATTTCAGGTGCTCTAGTTTGGGCTAGAGGAATTTGTAGTGGATCCTGTTATTTGGACACCCCTGGCCGATCAATCATTATTGGCTGCTCTGTAGTTTCCACTTCTTTACCCTTTTAAGTCCCTGTGACTGATGTGCTGGTTTTCTGTGCAGGCCACTGAGAAGTTCTAGCAGAAGATGTTCCAACTCCTGATTGTTGAGGCGGCTTGAAAGATACCTGTCCAAAAGAGTGTAGGTCAAGGGTTTTTTCAAGATATTTCATAGTCTTTTCCATCTTTTCTTGCTCACTAATTTCTTCTATTAAGGTCCCTTCTACCCATTCTTTATGATCTTCATACTGTTCAATTTCTGGGATTCTATGATGTACATACACTGATAGCGTGTACCTTACCCTTCTGTCACTTATGAAACTACATGGGTCATATGGCACCCACCCAAAACTCTTCTTCAATCTAAGGTGGTCTTCTAAGATCTTTTCAGCATCTTTCCATGCATCCCTATCATGGATAACATAAGGGCCTAACTGGTTTTTGATTCTCAACTGAGCTTTCTTCTTTACATTACAAAAGTGGGTTAAATCTGCATGGATGATCTGCCTGAAATATTATAATGCAAATAACCTCATGGGCACATATTTAGGCAACTTAAAAGGGCAAAGTTCACACCCATACATTATGATCTCTGTGTGATTCTGGTAGAGGTACCAGTCACCTATTCTATAGTTTTTGGAAAGCTGCAAAATCTTCTTCATGTCACCAGTGATCCTAGGAGGAGGGGCTCCTATCAACAGAGTGGAGGCTGGGTGTACAAACAAGTCAATGAATTCACTATAAGTATAAGGGCACTCATAAGTATCATGGAAGACTGAGCTCCAAAAGATCACAGACCTCTGACTTCCTTTTGAATCTAATTTCCTAATGGGAAATGGAAAGTTGTTTGGTTGATAATATAACAACAAATGGTATATAAAAGATGTGTATTTGAAGACTCCTTCCCTCTCCAAATTCATGAATTGAGCATGGATTTTATTGGCAATGAAAGTGGCATAGTCATACTTGACAGTAGGGGGCTGTCCTGGAGTAAATATTGATAATAGAACCAGGGTGATATCATCCACATATTCACTGGACCTAAATCCAAAGACCGAGGATATCATGTCAAGAATGAGTTTACCAGTTTCAGTGAAAAAAGCGTGCAGATAAGGAGGAGGGCCTTTAGGTTGGTGCTTTGGTGACATGAACATCTGAGTAATACGGGTTATCTCTGAGCTAGGAAATTGAGAAGCTTTTTCCAGCAAAAATCCCATGGAAAGAGGAGCAAGGGGCTCAGTGGAATGGAAATGTATCATCTCGTTGATGGATTCAACAGTTATGGAAAAAAGGACATCTTGGGAAAGTGACATAACTGCTCTGTGGACAGGGTCATAGCTGGCACAACACTGGTGAATGATCTTTGGGAAAACATGGACTGAGGGGAGGAAGTACATGAGAAGGTTTGATTCCCACAGTCCAAAAATATCAGAATTGCTTAGATAACCATCCCTAATTTGGTAGAAGGCCTGAAGATGATTATAATCAGTGGTTAAATATTTTATTTGAAAATCTTTGTCTGCAAGAGGTAGATAATTTAAGTCTTTGTGAGGTGCATTTACAGGCACGACATTCAGGGCTGCGGGGGCTTCCATGTTTGGTTCTTGTGTTTTCAAACTGGAATTTGGGATTGTTGTGGAAAATTGGACTGAACAACAGGTCTAGGAGTCTTTTTATGGGCTAAATAGATTGTTCTTGACTCGAATTTGGTTTTCACAGGTAGAACTTTCAGTGAAAAAGCAGAATTTACAGGGTTACCAGTAAAATGGATAAATACCTGGACTATGGAGGCAAATTGAGTAACTGTAGGTCGAATGACGGAGGGTAGATTGCGCTGTTGTGGTCTCTTCAGCCGGGTGGTGGTTGAAAAGTTGGTACAGTGGCTCTAGTTGTTGTTTGCATCGGAGCGTGAACAAAGAGAATTTACAATGAAAATGATATTTCGTCGTTTTTTAACGAAATTCGGGTTGGCAGGTAATTTTTGGCATTTATTGAGCAGATGACATCAGCACGATGGGACACCTTGTCATTTAGCGGGGGGTACGGGGTAGTAACATCAACGAGGTTCAACGGGAGGGTGGTAAGTTGTTTTGGCCCGCACCGCTTATGGGCGTAGGTGTTTTTGGTCGGTAGGGCCACGAGCAGTGTGGGCGATCAACACACATCCTGGTATGGGTGGCGATACCGCCAATTCCCTAGACGTTAAAGTGCAGCGGCGGAGGGGGTCGCGAAATGACCTACAACCGTTGGATCTGGGGCCGTTGATCTGACGGTTGGTGCTTAACGGAGGTGACAGATGGTTACGGTGCGGGGGCCCGATGTAATAAATATTAATAAATCATATCGGGGCTGTGTTGATTGGTTGGCGGGGTGTTTTAGTTAGGTTATTAATTAACGTGGGGTTAATTAATCCCTCATGTGCGCGGGGAATGGTTATTATAAGGTTTCAAATAAACCTATAATTCCATTTAAAACAATGATATATGGCTATAGTTTAGCCGGGGGCGGGAATAATAAAGTTTTGGGGTTTTGCATATATTAATATAATACGGGAAAGGGGAATAAGTATAGGGAGTTTATACAATAATGTTAATAGTTAATATGAGAAATGATATAAAAACAAGTGCTAAGTTATAAAGTTTAAAAACTTAGGCTTAAGGAAAAAAAAGGTTTTTATGTGATTTTGTACAATTTCCTAAGTAAAAGGGTTTTACTTAGGCTTTTTATGAAATGGGATGGAGTGATTTGGTGATATTAAGCAGATCTCAATATCTCTGGGGGGATATTAGTAAGTGATTTGGAAAGTAAGAAGGGGAGTTAGTTATACTTTGCTTGACCTACTCCAAAATATAAAATTGCCCTAGTACCTGTGATAGAAGTAAGATTAACATTCTGAGAGACAAAACCTATCACAAGTCTCTTTCTGCAACACCGAAACTGCCTACCCAGCCTACTGTATCTAACATTTTTTCTTCTTTTTCCATGGGTGCATTTAGACTAGCAATCCCTTTTCAGCCTTTCTTTTCTTTACATGATAAGCCTATCTAAGTCTGCACTTATTTCATCCAGGGCTCAGTTTAAACTGTTGAGCTCATTTGCTTCTCTACCTATCTATTTATCTGCCAAGATTAAACAGTTTGGACATATTTCTATTCTCTATCTCTACAACAGGAAATTAAAACATGAACTGGCCAGGATTAAGCTATTTGGCCATTCACCAATTGTGGTAAAAAATTCAACAAGTTGTACATGATGCTTTATTTACTGAAAATGAAATAGTAGTGGCATTTGGACTTGCACACTTTCCTGGTCCTTTTTATTTGGGGTTCATTTTTTTCACTTTTTTGACCATCTTATTCTTTTTTTAACCCTTTGATTTTCTTTTAGGGTATACCCTCTTTACATTTTTTAATTTTTTGATTTTTTCATAGTATGGAAAACCTTTGCAACAAGGAAAGGTATGAACATATTGCAGAGCTCATCAAGTCAATCATGAAATATGACATCTATTAGTATAGGAGCATAACAGAACTATCAGTGAAATGACACTAATCAAAATCCTAGAAGCTGACTCACTCTCCTGCAAACATTTATAAATGGATCCCTCATCCTAGAGATTCAAAGGTTGGAACTTTATAATTTGCAAATAAGTGTTGTTGGTTTCTCTTTGAATACATTGTTGGGTGATCTTGCTTTGTATGAGGTGAAGAGGGCTTTCATGCTGGGAGGATGATGTTGGATCAGACAGCTTGGTTGTAATCCTCTCTTCTATTACTTCTATCAATAAAGCTATTTGAGTTTTCCTCCATATGCTTGTATATCTCTGAATCTTGTATTTGTGTATGAATTTATATGGTTAATGTACATTTGATCCTACATTGTTTATGGTTATAGATCTCTATGCTTTGATGGTATTTTGCTGCTTTGACTCTATAGGTGTTCTTTGAAGTGGGACAAGTGAGGAAGGAGTGGCAAAAGCTCTATCAAGGGAGAGAGGAAACGAGCAAGGGGACTAGCGAAAGACTGAGGTTAGTACTCTCTGCTTCTCTCTCATCTATCTCTCATAAAGGAAAACACACATAACTTTAGTTTGTTTGTTTCTAAGATAGCTACCCGTATTAGTGGGACTAGCAGCTCTGAATGGACACTAGTTTTCCCAATAACAAAATGGCAACTCCACTGGGGAGTGAATAGCTTTTTTGTTTTGTTACTATTGTTTTCCTTATAAACCACGGACAAGCCTGAAGTTAAGCCAACTAGCCTTCGAACTGCTTTTGCTACACAACTGCAAAGTAGATCAATGTTGCTTCAGTCAATCTCCGGGTTGGTTTATGAACTGCACATCTAGCTTGCAAACATCCTAAGTTCCCTAGTGGTAGCTCAAATAACCTGATTAGATCAGCCCCTATACTTTGTGTTTACTGACAATCATTAGCTCAGCCTAAATCCCTGAACTTAGTTGCAAACTGTGAGTGAAAACCAAGCTCAGTCTCGTCCTTGGACCGTCACACTGTTTCTTCTTGGAAATTTGGATGCATCACACCTCCTGTGTGTTGTAGGTGAGATGCATCCCTATTTCCTTGTGTTATAGGTGCGATGATTGACTAAGACTATTTCTGCCTCCAGATTTTGGTTTTTTCTTCATTGTATTCAGCTTTATTTAGTAGTTTTGCTGTCTATGATTAGTATATCCCTGTTGAAACCATCTTCCTTCGCATTATTCATCCTCCATCAGAAGGAATTGTGAATTTTTTTTATGTATTTTTCATCATTTACAGTTCTCCTTTGCAAATAGTAGCTTAATCGAACTGTCATCCTTTGGTTTGAAAGTGTTGCAAGTGTCGTTTTTAGTCAAGAAAAAGAGTGTCGCAAAGCATTCCTCTTTTAGATAGTCGATTACACTTTTTCCATTGTATTTTATTTGAATTAATAGTATTTCAAGTGTCGAAAGCAATTTTAAATTCGAAATCTCAAAGTGTCGTCTTAGCCTTACTTTCGTTTTTTTTGAAGAGAAAATTTTTAGTATTGTCGCCTTGAAAGAGAATAATTTAGATCTGCACTTAGTTTTCTTTTTGTCATTCTCACATTAAGGAAACTAAAAAAAAATACATGAATGTGCATTTTCATTTAGACTACATGCTGGAATTGATTTAGGAAAAGTGCATCTAGTGTGTGCTCTCTGCTCTATGTTGAAAGAATTTAATTTCTCTTTCCTTGATAGCTAGAATTTTCATTGCAAAAAGAAAGTAAACGATTGTTTATCATCTTAGATTGCATATTTAGGAATTGTATATCTACATCACGTGGTGAACCTTAAAGGCAAACTTCTTAAGAAAGATAAACTGTAAAATAAACTTCAATGAACATAAAAATGTTTTGGAACCTAACGCACAACATTTAGAAGTCTAGGCTAGAGATGTATTCTGGCATCGTAAAGCCTGGTAACTATCGCTTTCATCATAGGTTGGGTGATTCCTCCTCTTTGAGACGACAAGTGCCAGTACGGACTTGTGCTCCCACGTACCATCGAGTATATATTGGGAGACCACAATAGGTTACATCCTTTATCCTTAGGAAGCCGTGTCTACCGCCCTATTGATTGTAATGCACTGAACACAGCATTGGGGAAGATTGACTGTCGTACCATAAAAAGTATTCTGCAGTTTTGTGATTGGTTTTTAATCCCTCTGTCTAGATTTTTAGAGAAGTCACTTTCATTCCTTTTCAAACTCCTTAAAAGAAAAGGTCCATCTGAGCACTTGGCACTTCAGGCTCATTAAAAATTGAAGGCGACTAGAGTCATCTTTAGCATTTTCTCGACTCTTAAAAATTGAAAAAGCAAGTTGTGTCAAAGCATCATAAAATTCATTTAATTTGGAATAACATTTTCCCTTGTTATTTTATTTGATCGAGTAATCCACAATCATGGAAGAAATTCAATCAAAACCCCATCGTTCATAGAGACTAACGAGCCAACCATCTTTGACTCTGGAAATGAAACCATTCCGGGCCAAGCAATCTTGTTTAACTAGATCAAAGTATCCTGGTTTTTCTGAAACTTGTGTTTCAATATCCTCAGAGACTCCAGTTACTCCAACTATTTCTGGTATCCATGCCTCTACAGAAGAAGTTTCATAGTTACAAGAGGACACTAGAACTGATCCTAGTGTAATGGTAAACACATCTACTCCTGAACCAGCTTCATCTAGGACTGATTCGGAAAGTGTCAACCCTCCAACATATGTCGCTACAGAGTGTGTACCTTCTTCGACACCAGAATATTTTAAGGACCTGATGGTTTGCCTCTTTCACCTGGACTAATTGCAATAGAAGAGATTATGGAAGATCTTCCATCCTATACCCCATTACATTTTGGAACTGGGATCCACCTATATCCTTCTAATTTAAAGTTATTCAACCTTCATCGCAAATTCTTGTAGAATCTCTAGGAAGTCTTTTGGATAGACTCAATATTTCTAAACAACCATCAACATCTAGGATTGTGTCATCCGATACAGCAGTAGCAGAACCTCTTGGCACTACTCTGACAATGTTCGCTAGTATACCATCTGTTCCAACTAGCTCTCAACCGTTGGATGGAGTCCACCCAGGGACTGTTTCAATAGTATGGTCTGTTCCCATTTGTTCATCCGGAATAATCTGGAATTTCTTATGTTGAGTCTCAGCAAATTGATCCTTCACAACAGTATCAATTTGGGCAGCCCAATCTACAAAGACCGATTTTCCTTTGAACACTGGATTGCTGCCATATGGGGGGCAGTATGCCTTTTCATTGTTCCCTCTAGGAGAACAACCATATGAGAGTTCACAACAGAATTCAGGTCAAGCTGGAATTGCATCCAGTGGTTGGGTGCCAATACTGCCTCAACAGCCAAGAGTTGTATATTTAATGCAACCAAATCTACCTGTGTCGAATATTCCCACTACACCAGCTATCGTAATAGTGTCGCAAGTACAAGCGCTACCTATTTTATGTCAACCTCAAGTCTCTCAGGTCATAATACAACAATCTCTTGTCTCCACGACACAACCACAATCGCCGATTAGTGGCTCCTTAACTGAAGTGACTCAGGCTCAAACGAGTACTATCACCCCTCATCTTGGTCAAACAACCAGTGTTGGACAACAACAAATGGCTTCACAACCATGGTTGGTGCAATATCAACAACTGCAATTCCAACAAGCTTACCGAGGACCTAAGCAACAAATCTTTGCGAGTAATGGGCAACTGTATATTCAAAATGGTCACCATCAATCATATCATGATGGTTATGCCCATCAACCTTATCAAAGTTATCAACATCAAATACATTATGCTAGTATGCAAAGACCCACTACTCAGGTGATCCCATCTTATCCTGGGTATGCTTTGCAAAACTTGAATCAACAGTTGCCTTTCGTCGCAACGTTGGAATTACCAGATCTGAATCGGCTAACAAATGATCCAATTGCTTATGCCCCTTGGTGGCCGACGATTCCTCATAAACTTCCGTCAGATATTCCTAAATTCAATGGAAATCCGAGTGAAGATTCGTCGAATCATGTGATGACCTTTAGTCTATGGTGTTCGTCCAACACTCTCAATAATGATTCAATTAGGCTTCGCCTCTTTCAGCGAACGTTAAATGGTCTCGCAGCAAAATGGTACATTGAATTGCCTAGAGCTTCATTCGGTAACTTCAGCGACCTTGCCACAACCCTTTTAACCCATTTTCAATTACCCATAAGGTACAAAACAGGAACGGAGCTTCTTACCAATTTTAAACAGATGACAACCACTCACATATCTGATCATATTCATGAGTGGCGACGTCGTCGTCGAATGGAAAAAACATATGTTCCTGATCAGCTGCTAGCTGAATGGTTTATTAAGTCACTATTACCTTCTATTATAGAAGATGTGGCTAAAGGGGGGGTTGTCATTGAAGAGTAAGTCATTGCTCGTGCGCAATATCTAGACTTGATTTATACTCAGTTTGGCACGCTCTATGACAAGATTGCTGATGCTCCTAGACTAGAGTTTTTCGTTCCTCATCCTCCTAAATAAAAAAAAGACTCTCATGTCGGCGATGGCATGATAGGTACAACCAGCACAAAAACGCAAAGGCTACATTTAAGAAAGCCCATACGGTTTCTAGTCAAAATGCAAATGAAGAACTTCTTGCCTCGGAGGTTAATGCCATGTCGGCTTATAAAGGCAAAGAACAGAAGCAACCAGGGGGCAAGAAGAAAGGGAAAAGAAAAAAGAAGAAACAGGATGATTCGTCTCCTGAAAAAACTTCTGCAAACCCTTCTGGGAAAAAGAAACCTAATCCGACATGTATCATATGCGATGAGGACCATTGGACGAGAGATTGTCCGTATAAAGCTGAGGTTAAGAAATTCTTTAAGAGTTCAAAAACTTCAGCAGTATTTATTGATCTGTTTCCAAACCCAGAAACCAATCTGGTTGCTAGTGATAATGCTTCCCCATCCCAAGTGCTTATGTTGTCCATTTCGAAACAAAAAAATGATCCTTTGATATTGACAAGGAATAAAGATTACGAGAATCCACAACTGTCAAACAACAAGGCTGCAGATCAACCTAGTAGTTTGACAACAACTTCAACTGAAGTTGTGCCACCCGTCATTCTTGAGCTAACAATAAAGCTGCCAAAGGGAGTAGTACACAAATCGACATTTAATCCTCATGCCCGAGCAGCACAAAATTATAATATAGTAGAGGATCTATCCCAATTGCCGTCTGCTATGTCGACACTTGAAGTATTGCAAAATTTCCCCTCCCAAAAGCAGGCTCTATTATCAGAAATAGTTGGGATTGACCCAACGGATTCCAATCTTGTGGCCTTTAATCATAAAGGATTTGAACGTCAATTACCAGCTCAACTCACTTTCCTCATCCAAGTGAAAGCCCTCAACAAAACTGTTCATCGAACAATTATTGATGAGGGGGCATCTACCTGCATTATGTCAATGAGTTGCTGGAAAACTTTAGGATCAACACCCTTGTCAAGATTATCAACGACATTAAAATCATTTGATGGATGAACATACACCCCGTACAGGATTTGAAGTAACTTACAAGTTGAACTGGGGGGCAAGACAATAGAAATTGACGTCGAAGTTATCGATGGAAACCTCGATTGCAATATCCTACTAGGAAGGCCCTGGATTGATGCTATGGTTGCTGTTGTATCAACTTACTTTAGAAATATTGCATTTCCTTTCCAAGAAGGAATTACAATCGTTGATCAACAAACCTTTCTCCCCAACAGTTCACAAATTACATGAAGCATTCCAATGATCCATGGAAGCTCTCATTCGCTTCAAAATGTCAGAGTAGGCCTACTAAAAGACCTTGCCTTGATGGGTACCTTTTCCCTACCGCCTCCGAGTAATTTGGTAGAAGTGGAAACAGTAGGAACCTGCAATATGATATCTTCCATTCCGAAGATTTCCGAACATTTTGTTACCATGGATCATCAACAGGTATTGCCTCCAAGCCCAATAGAGATTTTGTAGCAATCAATTTTCTCGGCCTGGGCGGCAAACCCAAATCAACACTCATCGAGTGTTTGGGTAGATAGGTCAAAGGAATATGGCACCTCTTCAGATCCTTGGTCTCATGTACATTCTACATACGAAGGAATGATTCAGTCGATGATGATTGGAGAGGCACCATGGGAAGATTACCACCATCGTTCCCATCTTCCGGATTACAATGAAGATTATTCCAATGACCCTAATCATCCTTCAGTTTTTGATTTTCTATAAAACACTGTAACTACGGTGGATTCCAAGTGAAATCTGTCCAAGATTGAAGAAACTATCACCATAAATATCTCGATCAAACCTAATGTTGTAGAGAATATTCATGTCGGCAAATCTTGTTCTTCTTCAGAACTAGAAATATATTGTGCTCTCTTTCGCGAATTAAGAGATGTATTTGCATGGTCATATGAAGAAATGACAGGCATTGACTCGAGCATAGTTGAACACGAAATCAAGATGTATCTAGATGTCAAACCGGTACGAGAATGGCTTTGGAAGGTGCACCCAAAGAAAGCCACTGCCATCAAGGCAAAAGTTGAAAAACGTTTACATGCTGGTTTCATTTACCCGGTTCCTCTAACTGATTGGGTATCGAATATTGTTCCTGTGATGAAAAAGCAAGGAACGATTAGAGTGTGCATTGATTACAGGGATGTAAATCAAGCTTGTCCAAAGGATAACTACCCTACACCCTTCATCGACCAGATAATTGATGAATGCGCCGAATGCGAAATCTTTTCATTTATGGATGGATTTTCCGACTATAATAAAATAAATATCCACCCATAGGACCAGTGAAAGACTGCATTTATATGTCCGTGGGGCACATTCACGTACCACAAATTACCTTTCAGTTTAAAGAACGCAGGGGCAACCTTTCAGAGGGCTATGAATTATGCCTTCCATGACATCAAGAACATCATTCAACCATATCTTGACGATCTTCCAGCTCATTCGCGAAAGCGGACTGATCATCCGCAGCATTTGAGGGCTATATTTCTACGTTGCCGACACTACAAGATATGACTCAACCCACAAAATTGTGTGTTTTGTGTTGGTTCTGGTTGTTTACTTGGCTTCGTGGTTTCTAAGGACGAAATTCGACTCAACCCATGTAAGGTTCAGGCAATCATCGATATGCCTCCACCTTAAAATTTGCTTCAGATTCAGAAACTCCAAGGGAAAGCAAACTTTCTGAGGAGGTTCATTCCATATTACGTCGAACTTGCTAAAGGTTATATGCGTCTTTTGGAAAAAGAAGTACCCTTCAAATGGGATTAGGTTGTGCAAGATTCCTTTGATGCTCTAAATGAATCCCTAATAAAAGCATCATTAATGTACACTCCTGATTATCAAAAAGACTTTAACATGTATCTAGCTGCAGCAGATACAACCATCGCAATGGTTTTAGTTCAAGAAGAAAATGGAATTGAACATCCTGTCTATTATTTAAGCCGAAACTTAAATGACACAGAAATCAAATACTCCTATGTTGAAAAGTTGGCTCTTGCAACTGTTCAAGCAGTACAGAGATTTTGACACTATATCCTCTTTTGCAAAACTACCATTTTGTCAGATTGCAACCCTATGACATACATTCTATCACGTCAGTTACTTGGGGGAAAATATTCGAAATGGATAGCTATTTTGCAAGAGTTTGATATGGAATTCGTAAAATCCAAATCAAAGAAATCTCTAGTTTTCGTGGAGTTATGATGTGACTTCCCATCATCGTCCAAAAATTCAACATCCAAAGCAACAATCATGGATGAATCTTTGTTTCTGATATTTTCAAGTGATCCATGGTACAGAGATATAATCATCTATCTCCAAACCCAAACATACAGGCCTAATAACTCTCGCTCTGAACAACGACGTGCTCGATACCAAGCAAAAGAGTACGTGATCGTCGGTGATACGCTTTACAGTCGCGGTATCGATATAGTTCTGCGAAGGTGCCTCACCCGTGAGGAGTCTGAAAAAGTCGTGAATGATTTTCATTTAGGCGCGTGTGGGTGACATCAATCTGGTTACACTACGACACAAAATATTTACGAGCAGGTTACTTCTGGCCAACAATGTTCAAAGATTGCATAACCGCAGTTAGAAGTTGCCATGCTTGTCAAATCTTCAATCACAAAACTAGAATACCACCCGCACCTCTGAATCCAGTTGTCGTTGTTGGGCCATTCGCCAAATGGGGCATATATTTCATGACATGTAAACCCACCTCAGGCGAGGAGCATGGGTATATCATAGTCGTAATTGACTATTTTACGAAATGGGTCGAGGCGATGCCTACATTAAACAACAAAGACGAAATGACTGCTCTTTTATTTTTCAATCATGTAGTCTCCAGGTTCGGTGTTCCACAAGCTATAGTCACAGATCATGGATCACATTTCCACAATCACATGATGGTCGAATTGACTGCCAAATTAGGATTGTCCCATGACAATTCTACTCTGTATTATCCGCAAGCTAACGGACAAGTTGAGGCCATCAACAAAGTCTTGAAGCGCATGCTGCAAATGATGATTGGAGTCCACAAACGAAGTTGGCACCTAATCCTATACTTAGCCTTGTGGGCATACAGAACCTCGGTAAGAAATACGACCGTGTTTACACCCTTTCAGCTAGTGTATGGCATGGAAGCTATCTTACCAATTTAGTGTGAGATTTCATCTCTCAAGCTTGCAGTCGACCTTCTCTCTGGAACTTTAGAGGAAGAAGCTTGTTTCTTGGAACTAATCCAATTGGATGAAACCCATCGTGATGCCACCTTGGCTAACGAAGCTCATAAGAAGCAAGTTAAGGCGCAATTTGATAAAAATGTCAAACCTCGTGTCTTCTCAGAAGGTAACCTGGTCTTGCTTTATGATCAGGAATCTGATAAATTGGGAGCAAGTTCCAATATTTGTGGATGGGTCCCTACATTGTTAAATGACTGTTAGCGAATGGAGCCTATGAGCTATTAGATTGCGACGGGATTCCATTGGCGCAACCCCGAAACAGGTTGTACCTTAAGCGTTACTATGCTTGACTAAGTGTAGTAATCTCTTGCTTTTGTTACATCTTTGTTTTCGTCAAGAGTGATCGTTTTGGTTAGGTAATCCACTTTTTCATTTGTTGCAGATGTCGAACCTATTGGAATCATTTGTTGGATATGCCAACAGAGCTAGTCATAGTATGTGGAACCTATCTTCTATGGCCTGGGCCATTTTTTATCCAAGCGGCGAGTTGGTGAGTTTCAGAGGAGTATGTATTGGTCGATCAACGAAAAACATCACTGAGTATAGCGTGTTGATAGAACTTCTCTCTGATGCTGTCGCATGTGGCATACGTTGACTTATTGTCACGCTAGACTCACAACTTGTCATTCCACAGCTTACTGGCATCTATTCTGTTCGGAATCCAGCTATCTATCGTATGTTCCTAAGGGTCAGGATTTTGGAAAGAGAATTTGATTTTATTCAATATCAACACATTTCCAAAAACTTAAACACATTAACTGATTCATTAGCAAATTATGTGTTATATAGACATTTGCAGCATTTATAAAAGAAAGCATTTTAATCAACATTTGCATCAAGATCATATAACTTAACCAAAATAAAGCTCCGAAAATCAAAAATATATATAATTGTTTATAGTTTGTCAAAGATGTTCTGTGTCAAAGACAAAATCGGTCACATGACCCAAAAACCCAAAAATGCAAGAAAATCACCCTAGACTAATGTTGCTGGTGATAACAAGTCACTACTTGTGCAATCATATGTAAGAGCCTAGTCCATCGACTCGGCACACCAGTAGTATGGCGCTGTAATCTCAGAGGTAAATCGTCGGTCCTCACATCCTAAATACCAAGGGTGAGACCCTCGATCTGATCCTACAATACTGCAAGGGTCTCGGCTATGTCCAGATCGTGAAGGACAACCCTCCCTATAGCCTCTCCTACTGGAACGGCAGCTGCTACCCTCGGGCGCACTGCTGGTCGCACTGGTCCAATATCTACACAAATATATGGATTTGATTAGTCTTGATAACATTTAAAAGACATAAAAAAAATTATAAAAACAATAAACAGAGATATGGTAAGATCTTTTTACCTATGACACCCCACTGTTCGCTAGCCAGTAGCACCAAATCTAGGTCACCTCGCAAATCCATCCCAGCATATGGATACTCAGCAAAGACCATCTTTTGATGGTTGAACCACTCAAAGAAGGCATCAGAGAATAAAATTTGCTATTGAACAACATGTCTGGCCATAAGATCAACCCATCTCTGCATCCGTGGTTCTGTTGGCGCTGGAACTCTGAGTGAAATGTACTATGGCTGCATCAATGGGATCTTCTCCAAGGCGAAGGTGGTCAGAATAGAACCATAACCAAAGTTATTGGATATTTTGTTCTTCACCTTGGTAAGCTATTCTTTTATAACCGGAAGTACTGCATCACACTAGTTGAATACCTTTGGTTCAAGGCATTCCAGAGCATACTTCATATAGGACCTGTTGGCCAAATGGAGAGTCGCACTACCATCCAATCTAGCAAAGGTGAATAAAATAGTCCTCAAGGACCGGTCAGTGACATTTCTAATATTGATCTTTCCATCCCTTCTCGGCTGAGATCCATCTCTATAGAACCGGCGAATATAATCCCTCATGGATTCACCCCCACTGGCGAATCCTGATAGTGAGAGAGGGGCACCATGCCTCGGTAAACCAGTCAAGAAGTATATGTCCTCAACTGTCAAAAGGATGGATTTACCTTGAATCTGGAACACTTGGTTGGTAGGATCCCATGCGTCGAGAAAATATTTCAACAAATTGATTTGCTGCCTCGTGCTGGATATGCGGAAGAATTTGAGCAAGCCATAGTTCCGCAATGCAGTCACTGTACCTGGATCATGTAAAGCAACCATGTCCTCTTCTTCATGCTCGCGTTCACACCATGTAACAACCATCTTGATCTGATGAATCTCTAAAAAACAAACAAGAGAAGAATTAGGATCCTGATTCAGGCAAAATTTCCATGAAAAAATAGTGCATAAACTTTCCTTTTTGCACCCATCGCACCCCAGCTGTGTACTAGGTGGGATGCATCCTAACTGGCCAATGGCCAGCTCACTATGCATCACACCTTTTGATGTATACTAAGTGCGATGGGGAGAGAACGAATTGTTCAAACCCCAGAGGCTCAGAAAAATAGGAAAACATGCTTAGAATCAGAAAAGGAAAGAATGCAATTGAAGAGCTCAGGATTAGCTCCTACCTAGTCCAGACGGCGCTGAAAATAGTCCATAGAATCTCCCAGAATCAGCTGGCGAAAATCAAGGGGGAAAACACCTCCAGAGCTCCAAAAACCCCAAATTTGAATGAAATGGTAAAAATGAGAGGTAAAAAACTACTTTTATGTTACTATTCATGTAATTCAAGTAAAATATTGGTGTTTAGCTCATTTTTCAAGCATGTATTTACATTTCTAATCAATTTGATGGAGTAATTGAACAGGCAGTACGACCGTCAGAAGAACATAGTGTTAATGGTAAAATCAACATCTCTCACTATCATCACATGCAATTTTATGTGAAGTTCAAGCTCATTAAAAAATAAACCTAGCCATGAGTAGTTTTACGCAAAGTTCAAGCTCGTTAAAAAATAAACCTAGCGATGAGTAAATGTTCCCCCA
Organism: Pinus tabuliformis; assembly: GCA_031772625.1. NCBI lineage: Eukaryota > Viridiplantae > Streptophyta > Pinopsida > Pinales > Pinaceae > Pinus > Pinus tabuliformis. The sequence goes on along the minus strand of CM062819.1, from coordinate 1,779,145,012 downwards.
AAGTTTAAGCTCATTAAAAAATGAACCCACCTCCAGTAAATAATCTTTGCGATTGCTTAATTATCAGTTTTTGAACCTTGGTCGTGTTCTTACCATCATCTCCACTTTTTTTTAGCCGATCATACGCCTCCATTTGATTGTTTACCCTTTTGAGGAACAACTGTGACGAGTGATTCTATTAGCTACTTTCTTTATAGTGCCATGATTGAAAAGCTCCAAACCTTACCTGGAACTAGCTGTTATCCAAAAACATCACTCGTTCCTCAAAAAATGAGTCTCCTTTAATCTCTTTTCATCTGACTCGTAAAATATGAAAAGATTGCCGAGCAATTGGCCTCTCCAGCTCGTTAAAGTGATTGGAAGTGCCATCCCTCCTCTAGGTTTTAATATTTTTGGACTTGAGGGATTATTACACAAAAATATCGAGCGCTTGTCTTGTTCGGCTCGTTAAAACTATCTAAAAAGTCATCCCTTTCGTATTATTTTATACTTTTTTGGACTTAAGAGATTACATTACGAAAAAGGACTACTAGAGTTTCCTTTCCATCCCTTTTTAGACTCTCTAAAATTAAAAAGGACCGAGTTATCTTTGTCATTAAACTCGTTAAAACAATAGCGAAAAACTTGTCCATGCAGACAAGAGCGAGTTTCACTGTCGCTAGGCTCGTTAAAACATAGCGACAGGTTTTCCCCAACGCCAAATTATAGAACAAGCATATGTTATCCTCCTCAAGCTTGACAAAAATAAAGAGATACTAGGGAAAAAGGGAGTAAAACTTGAACAGCTTCATTGTAGCAGGTCGCTCTTGAACATGACACTTTCACTCTGTCACCATGATTGAGTCGGGTTAGGTTATTCCGTTCACCGGTCATATCACCATTGGTCCGCCGTACCATCCATTTTTGGGGTTAATTCTACCAATCCATTTTAGTGTCGCTGGTATGTTCAAGAGAATTCGCTCAGAGAATTCACCAACCTAGCTAACGCCTCATTTGCTGCAATACCTTCACTCTCCATTTTTCATGACCGCCACCCTGAACCTTGTATCATCAGATCGTTTTCACCTCCACAAAATCATTTGCTTTGTTCTGTGTCGTAGATGTGGGATTCATTAAGGCCCTCCTACGATGGGTCACTTCTTGTCGATATCAGCTCATTATCCAAGAAGTTGACTTAGGAACAACCCTTTCAGTACTTTGAAGCTTGCATTCCTCAATGGCAAGTTTCTCACTTCTGGTGAAAAGCTTACATCAATGGCCTTTGACCAAAAGATTTTGTGTGGTGTTCGACATCAACTCATGTATTCACACCACGTGAATTGTACTGTAGTACCTTGAGGGTCATTATCATTATCGGTGATTCCTCTCGTGCCTTTTAACAACTTACATCATTGACTGGTAATCAGGCAATGTCTTTCCATGTTCGACATCGGAACATCTTTTCACATGGATCGACTTGTACTTTGGGTGAAGATTGAACAAGTTTGAAGATCCCGGATCTAGTTTCATCCATCTGGGCTACGATATATTCAGGAAAATAAAGACATCAAATGTATATCATTGCTGCACAGATAATCATCCAAACCAAGGGATGATGGCTCTACCAGAATCAACAGTCTGCCACACAGGCGATTGTCTGTCTTGTGTACATGAAAATGAATTTATAAAGTTGAGCATGGGAATGCCTGCCTCAGCTAGATCATGAAAATATTATGAAGATAATGTATTGTATTGTATCTTATTACAGGTCACCTTCTACTTCGAAAAACCTCGGATCCTCATTATAAAGCATTTCACCCGACATCAAAAGATTTACAACCTCATGCTTTAGGGGGCAACTATTATAGACATATTTGGGCACTACAACCCCAATCACATATGTCCATAAGCCAAGGGCTTCTAAACCCCTAAAAGTGTTGTTTCATACCCTAAAGGAACAAGGTTAGCTTATTACATCATCTCCTAGAAGTTCTCTCTGAAAAACTACTCAGAATTGGTCAAAACTATACCATACAGACTGCTCCATGCATAGGGTACGATGCATCTCACCTATTACACACAGGGGGTGTGATGCATACTAGAAAGCCCTTCTGTAGGGTGTGATGAGCGAGAGCAGACAAATAGAAGCAATTTGTTAGGTGGAAACTCAAAGAATCTTCTAGAAACTGCTCATATGACACTTGCCTCTCTGAATTCGACCAGGGATGAGTAAGAGATCTGAAATATCCAAGTGGAACCAAGAACTATCAGTGAAATGACACTAATCAAAATCCAGAAGCTGATTCACTCTCCTACAAACATCTATATATGGATCCCTCATCCTAGAGATCCAAAGGCTGGAATTTTGTAATTTGAAAAGAAGTGTTTTTGGTTTCTCTTTGAAGACATTGTTGGGTGATCTTGCTTTGTATGAGGTGAAGAGGGCTACCATGCTGGGAGGATGATGCTGGATCAGACAGCTTGGTTGTAATCCTCTCTTCTATTACTTCTATCAATAAAGCTATTTGAGTTTTCCTCCATATGCTTGTATATATCTGAATCTTGTATTTGTGTATGCATTTATATGGTTAATGTACATTTGATCCTACATTGTTTATGGTTATAGATCTCTATGCTTTGATGGTATTTTGCTGATTTGACTCTACAGGTGTTCGTTGAAGCGAGACAAGTGAGGAAGGAGGGGCAAAATCTCTATCAAGGGAGAGAGGAAACGAGCAAGGAGACTAGCAAAAGACTGAGGTTGGTACTCTCTACTTCTCTCTCATCTATCTCTCATAAAGGAAAACACAGGTAACTTTAGTTTGTTTGTTTCTAAGATAGCTACCTGTCTTAGTGGGACTAGCAGCTCTGAATTGAAACTAGTTTTCCGATAACATTAGGGCTCCCATGATATCCAAAAAATCACCCTAAAAGCAGCTAAAAAATGTTGCATAATGTAATATCAAGGTTTTTGCATCTACCTGGGACTAACGACACGTCGAATGGTCGCCAGGATCTCCCACAATCGCCCATGGAAAATCTGCTCCTCTTTAGCTCCAAAACACTCTTGCAACTCTCAAATGATGCAAATGGTGAAAGTGGAGGTTCAAGAACTCTCTTATAGTCACTTTGGAGACATGAATTATCTTAATTTAAGTCATTAAAGTAGAAGTAGTCCATTTCCAATGATATTTATCATGCACCATGACCCCATATTGACAGTAATTGCTCATGTTTTAATGAAAGAATTTTCAGGATTGAATGACAGAAATGACCATGTTCGATTCTCAATGAGTGCTTTATTTTATGGGATGTTTTCTCCCTCTAAAACTGAAAAATCCTCGAGTTTTTCATCGTCCGCCTCGACAAACACTTTCGATGACGGTCTGAGCAACTCTTTTTCCCTCCCTTTTAGCTCACTAAACTGAAAAAGATCGATTGAGCATTCTTTTTTGGGACCTTTTTCTCGCTCATAAAAATAAATAAAAAAACCCCAAGTTCCTTCTTCAGGCTCGTTAAAAACTTATGAAGAAGCTTCGAGCATTATTTTTAGGAACGTTTCTCAGTCGTTAAATAGAAAAAAAACCTTGAGTTTCCATCATTGGGCTCGTTAAACACTTACGACAACGATATGAGCGCTTTGTTTTTTGGGACTATTTCTTGCTCTTAAATCAAAAAATCCCTAAGTTTTTCCCTTCTTTGGGCCTTTTAAATCTATGAAGAAGGATGAGCAGTTCTTTTACCTCTTTTTCGTCGCTCACTAAACTAAAAAAGATACCTCGATTTTTCTTCGTTTGACTCGTTAAAATTTGATGAAGGTCTATTGAGTTTGTCGTCACTTGACTCATTAAAATTTCGCAATGAATATCGAGTTTACTCCGTCTCCTCGTACGCGTAACAAAATGAGGCAAACATTTATTGAGCATAGGTTTCTCTTTATCTAGACTTAGTAGATTAACTTATGGAAAAGGAACCATTCTGGGTATACTAATAAAATTTTGTTGCACCTGGTTAAAAACTATGACAAAGGGACCACCTCAGAGTCATTCTTTACGATCTTTTTAGACTCTTGAAATATTAAAAGACCACCGAGTTGCCTTGTCTGGACTCATTAAATTACACAGATGAGGAATAGATTCGCTCTTTTTACGATCCTTTTCAGACTCTTAAAACATGAAAAGATCAATGAATTTTCTTGTCTGGAGTCATTAAACTAATTAGATAGGGCATAGAGTCACTCTTTTTACAGTCCTTTTCATACTCTTAAAACATGAAAATATCGATGAGTTTACCCGTCTGGACTCACTAAAATAATCAGATGGGGAAAGTGGACACTACAATTGTGTTATCTTCTGTATTATGAAAAGAGTTTTTTGGCAGAAGTTGCTCCCTTGAACATGGCACTACCTCAGATAAACCTTCCTTATGACAACCTCTCAATATGAATCTTACCATCCTATGATTTTAGCCTATATACCCTGATGTTCTTGCATCTCTGTATCCTAACACTCTTTGGTGTTCATGAGTCTAGTGCTGCATGGTTAAAACCATTTTCGTGCCTTCTATTGTTCAAGGGAAAACCTTTATGTTTTGTTTCCTCCATCAAACCATCAAGCATATCCTATCATCATGCCCTCTGTTGCTTTGACCCAATGCTCAAAAGATTCCTCAAAAAACAATCATTCTTGTCTCGTTTCATGTCGACTAATGTAGGACGCCTTATTTTCTACCTTTCAGCAAGTCTCTTCTTATCGACTTCAACACTTTATATAGGAAGGAGACCTAGAAACACTTCAGTTCCTTGGTACTTGTAGACATTAGTGGCAGTTCACCTTGTGTTTGGTCAGGGGTTCTAATTATTGGCTCCTGGTTAAACGATTCTATGAGTGTTTGACGACAAAAACAATATTCACACTTTCTAGATTGTATTGTGCATCTTGGAGACCATCACCATTATCGGTTGCCATCCTCGCATCTGTTAACGGTCTCAATTATTGACTAGTAATCAAAATATTTCATGCATGTTCAATATCAACGTCTATATTCACATGTATTGATCTATGGTATTGCGGTGAGTGGAAATGAAGACCTTGGGTAGAGGCTTGCATCACTCAGCCTTGTTTCCTCTCCCAAGTTGTGTTTATTGTTTTTTGGAGACAACTCATCAGAATGATCCTATTATGACATAGGTTCTGCATTGTTCTTATTGGCGTCCAACATCGTCATATCTCTTTATTGAGAAAATCACTGTGACATAGCTATTGAGCATGGGAATGCCCAACTCAGGACATGATTTTAGTTGTTTTTTATATATGTGTTGTATCAAGTTTCTCGTACCGCCCAAAGCTCCAATCCTCTCTCTCTTTTTTCCAAATAAAAGGACAGTTAAATATAAATTATTTCGGTCATCATTGCAGCCTTTGATCTCCAGCTTTAGGGGGCATCTATTATACAAGAAAATGACCTCCTCATCATCTCAGAGGAGAAAGACATGATGACTGAAGGACTGACCAAGTTCACAGGCCCAATTTCCAAGATAAAATTGTCTAAACACTAGCAACCTACTTTATAAAGCTTCCTAGCAAGGCTAAGGGTGTGTTAGTGCCCAAAGTAACTATGTATGTCACCTCTGGAAGAGCGTTAGTGAACCCTAATAAGTTTCTATGGGTCAAGGGAACGAATTGACTAAGAAATATCCCAATATTCTCTCCTATGTCAGCTCACAAGAGCAGGGAAACATTAGAACTTGACCTGTTTGGGGGATTACTAATTCCTAATGAAGTATGCAAACGGGAAAGAGCACAAAGGCATGGAAGCGTCACTGCCTTTGCCTAATGGAACTCATGAAGGACTTGGAAACCCTATCCTCACATGCTATATATGCAAGGCTAGGGCCATTGTGAAAGAGCTCGAACCATTTGAAAGGATTGCCTATTTGACTGTCAAGCAGAGTCTCAGACTAAGGCATCAGAAGAGGTTAAGAATGGGGAGAGAGAGAGAGAGAGAGGAGCTAGAGGGGTAAGGGAAGGCTGATACAACTGATGGTTGTAATCACTCTTTCTACATCAATATAGACCTGCAATTGTGTTGTCCACTCCGAGATGTTGGTAGTATAACTTTTTTATGTGTTTATTCAATATCATTAGCATGAGTGGCTTAGATATATGAAAATAGATATCTTTATATGTTCATTCATTGTTTATCAAGGTTTTATGCTGTGATATTATGCTTTTCTTTTCTATGTGCATGTTTTGATCTAGAGCTGGCTTAAGGTCTTCTGCCTAGCTACATTGCACTCTCCAACAACACCACACTAAGACTCGAAGTATTAATTCCTTCTCGCTTTGATATTCATTTGTTAAGCATAGATATTCATGCATCTTTGTTACAGTTGCAACAAATTTGACTGTCTGCCAAGGATCCTGGGAAGATCCTTGAGGGTTTCTACATCACCAAACACCCGTGCATTAATCCCTATAGCAGAAAGAATGACAATTGTTGGTTGTAGTATTTTCTTGACTAATGACCCAACATAAATTGTTAACTAGAGTCCATAGACTTAGAGGTGTGGCACAAGAAATTCTGGAAAAGACTCTACATGCCTGCAAGACAAACTTTATTCCAATATATTCTTCAACACACCTTGAAGTTCCTGTAATCACTTGTCAAATCCCAATCTAGCTCCTACAAACACTTTGGCAGTTTATTAGAAATGAAATCCTAATTAACAACAAATGAGAAATTGATCACTAACCCCTTAATTAACTGAACAAATCCATTGAAACGATTGCCTTTACAACTACAAAACAAAATCATGTAAACCCTAGACAATCCAAATCACTTCTAATGATGAACAAGACATTTAAATCAAATTGAAAACTTTGTTAAAGTTACTACTCCACTTAGTTCTTTCTGTGAGCAATCAAAGAATTAAAAATATGGCGTGAATTTCTTCTAGTGCTACAAATCAAGTGAATTTACTATATGAGAAATTACTATGTGCATGAATGAAAAAAACAACACTTTTCTCTAATGTTCTCTCAAACTTGTAAACACACCTTAAAAAATGACATATCTCACTCAAGCATAAATATTGGAAACTATAGTATCAATGCATATGCAGAGAAGAAACTAGAGGTAGAGTATTATGTAACCCTATAAATGAAAACCAATGTCATGTAAACAATTATTCAAGTAGCTACAAGTATATAACTCAAATGATTAATGTCTCCTTCTTTCAACAACTCTTCCTGCACTCTCTTTTCATCAATGTTATAAGTGAAACCATAAATGTAAATAATTTTTCCAAATCATTAAGAATGCAAGTGCCGCAAACCAAATCAATGATCGAATGTATGAACTTGACGAATCAAATAATCCTATAAATTAAATAAGCAAATTATGTTTTTTATTAGTATAAAATAAATCAAATGTTGTCATAGAGTCTACAACTAGACTCAAATGATGGTTCAGATCTCTTTCCAACTTGTTGTAACTATGGTTTTTATTGTCAATAGGCTTAAGATCAAGTAAACACAAATCAAGCCACAAAAATTATCAAACCTCAACAAGGGTATTAAATTTGTTAAGATAGTCTTCGGCAAAATCACATAACCAATCTTTTGTCGACGCGTTTCGAACCAACCAGTGTGGTTCATCGTCAGGACAAGTTGAAGAACCAATCCGGCTTAGCTTGATTAAATAAAGTGTGCAGAGACTCCAACAGCTATGATGCTAACGGCTAATTTGACCTAATGATCCTGGTCAAACTACTAAAACAGTTAATTAATATTTCTAGAAATAGTTAGAAAAGGTAAATAAAGGAATACATTTGTTAATTTAAAAAATAGAAATAATATTATTATTATCTCAAATATTAAGAGAATCTCAAATATTGGAATAATAATAAAATATTTAATATATATTACGAGATATATGAATAATAATAAAATATTTAATATATATTACGAGATATAATGACCATAATAATTAAAATATTAAGATTATCTATAGATTCTCTTAATATTTGAGATAATAATAATATTATTTCTATTTTTTAAATTAACAAATGAATTCCTTTATTTACCTTTTCTAACTATTTCGAGAAATATTAATTAACTGTTTTAGTAGTTTGACCAGGATCATTAGGTCAAATTAGCCTTTAGCATCATAGCTGTTGGAGTCTCTGCACACTCTATTTAATCAAGCTAAGCCGGATTGGTTCTTCAACTTGTCCTGACGATGAACTACACTGGTTGGTTCGAAACGCGTCGACAAAAGATTGGTTATGTGATTTTGCCGAAGACTATCTTAACAATGTTATGGATCACAGAAGTCTAAATTCCTTAAGGGTATTAAATTGTTCGATAATCACTGAGGGTATCATTGTATCATTCACAACCCAAATTATGCCTTGGACAATAGGTCTCAAGTGCCCACAAATATGCTTTCTTGTAGTGAAATAGAGGCTTTAAGGTTCAAGAGATCTCTAGCTCTCATGTCGCAATTTACTTGAGAGTTGTAGATCTAACTGTTGATTAATGATATTTGTGACAATATTTCATTTGAATATCATATATCTATAATAAGATTAAAACCATAATGGAAAATGAACATCAAAATATTGTCAAATGAATCACTATTGAGCATGTAACATTGGAGGTCATTGAATCTGATACAATCGATAAAGAGTGATACGGTATCATTAGACTAGCAACGTCTCACTATCACAGATACACTAGATTGGCTCAAAGCCATAGCTTGATTTATATTTCTTTACAATACAAGTTGCTATCAAATGACCCAAATGAATATAAAGTAAAATAGACAAAAATCCCAACAGTTTTCCTTTGGAGGAATTTTAGTGAAGGCATAGTCCAAACAAAGAAATCGAGATCTGGTGCATGAGGAACTTTATAAAATAGTTCCTATATCCTCAGCCTAGAACTAAAAGTGATCAAAATAGGAGCACTTTTACTTGAGCTTGCTTTAAAAGGTCTCTGGTATATGTGTACTAACTCATTAACCACTCACCCTTGTGGTAGGTTTTAATGATCAAATTTTCCTCCGTGTCCATTGTTATAGTTCATGATCTCTATAACGAGTACAAGAATTTCAAAAACCTTGGTTCATGACTTATTAAAGATAACAAACCTTATCAAATGAAATGAACAATGAAATTCGATCAAAAATAATGATTTACTTATCAAATTTTAAATAATATGCAAATTGAACCCAAGTCTTCACTAGCACATCAAAACAGTTATGGAAATGCTAAGTAAAGGCTCAAATATTGGTAAAAGAGGGGAGAAAGGGAGGCTATTATATAAGAAAAAATAGAACATTTTATGGTCCTAACAAGGAGCCATGGTGAATTTCATATTCAAGAGAGCCTAGTGACTCAGGACCCTCTTTCACTTTCACTATTCATGGGATTGAAATCACATACTACAAAATTGTTTTTCTCACCTCCACACTGAGACTCTAAACTAAATGCTCACCAAGTACCAATTTTTTTGGAGAAGTAAGAGCCCTTTGGGGGATGCAATCGACGTACAAGTAGTAGGAATACCTTGAACCATTTTTTGATGAATATTATTTATGTATCCTTGGGATAATTTGTCACAATATGTTTATGGTAATGAAAAAAACAAAAAGGAATATGAAAATAGTCTAAAATCAAGGTGTAGTTTTGACTTCTCGGTCCCTCAAATGACTCAAACAAACATTTTGTAGCATCCAACGCAATTAAAAATTGAGCTACTCAATGATACCCACAATGTATGAAGTTATCATCCACCACCAATGTTCATCAAGATGATCCCTAATAGCCTTTATGAAAGGAACTGACCAAAATTCCATTAGTAAGTTTAGGATTTTAAACTAGACATGAGCTTGTTCCAAGGTATTTGAGGAAGCATAAAAAAGATGGTTCCCTTAGTTCAAAGGAAATGGCGAGGCGTTTAGGAACCATTATCGTGCTACAACACCCTACAAAATTTCACTACATTCCAATTTTGGAGCCTACTTCATTGTCGTATCAAGTGTCTCCTTAGTCGTCAAGAGTTATTCTATGTTGTTTCACATGAATTAAATGTTCTTGAATGTTATCAAGTGTCATCGTATTTATTATAACATCTCTATATGCATTTCATGGTCATAACACCTTTGTTGTTGTAAAACAACACTTTCGGGTCACAATCACACACACTTTAGTGGTTATACTTGGAGAATGTGCATAAAGTGGTGTTTTCATTTATATTCATTATTTATCAAGTTTGTCTAAGTTTTATCAATTATTTAGTATGTGTCACACATGGTTTTATGTTTATAACTCATCTTTCTCACCCCTTCACCGATCACCCAAACTTAGACAATTTTTAGTTGCAAAATGATCCCATTAAGGCCAAGAGGGTATGAGCGCAATCCAAAGCCTTAATGGAGACCCTTAGTTGTTCAAAAGTGTGTGTTATTCCCTCCCTAAGATCTGGGCACACTCCAAAGGAATGAAACCCCTTCCTTGTTATGAATTGCACCCTCCAAAATGACTAAGTCTTCCTTGAGCGCACTCCTTCTACTCGAAGAAGTGTGCATTCCTTCGACTCGAAGAAGTGCACCCTCCTTGCGCACACTGGAAAACCCCAAAGACCTAAAGCTCAATATTTCAGCTTTCCCCAATGCACCATGCACCCTCCTGAACTTCTTGAGTGCACCAATGCAATCCAAAGGCATGAAGCCCCAACCTTTAGACTTCAAGAGTGTGCCCTGCACCCTTCCTGAGGCCTCTTGAGCGAGTGAGCGCACCTCGAAGACACAAATCCTTAACCTTCAGCCTTCGAGAGTGTGCCCTTCTCCCTCTCCCTTTCTCTTGAGTTCATAGTGCGCTTGGGAAGCCCAAAACCTTCCCCTTCATACTTTCAAACTTGCAACATGTGCCCTACCTTGACTACATTTTCCCCTTGAGCAGATGAGTAGATAACAAAGCCTCGAAGCCTTCCATCCTTAGTCCTTCAGCCTTTCAAAATGCACCATTATTCCCTGAAGATCCTTTGATAGCTTTGAGCACACCTAAAAAGTGTGAACATGGAAATCTACATAAAAAATGGTAGAGTATGATATTTTCAGAATGATAGTTCCTCGTCATGAGTGATTGCAGAAATAGGTATTTCAAAGACCTCATGGAAAGCACACATGAGGAAGATCGAGAAAAGAGGATAGACAAAGGAAGCATGAAAAGAACCAAGAACACACCTAAAACTTGATGATAAAAGCACCCTAAAGACTCTAAGATTGATACCCTTTGGAGGGTGAAAGTGCTATGATCAGAAGATGAATGAAGAGTAGATACAGTGGAAGTTATGTCATCACTAAAGAAATTCCATGTCGTCAGTCACTATCAGTCCCAATCATCCAAGATAGTGACATGTATACTCTCATCATATGATGATGTAGAATTCAAGATGTATTATTTTAAACATTGTAAAATATAAACAAGTATAAGTCTAAGAGTCATGTATGAACTCAAGAGTCACAAAATTCCATAGGACATGTAATACCAAAAGTCATTTGTAACTCTAAAGGCTGTAGAAGTCCAAAGGTCACTAAAAGTTAGAAAGCCAAGAGTCATGATGATATGAAAGGTCACTCCTCAAGTTATAAATAGATCCTCATTTCTCATGTAAAGGAATTTTTACCTTGGCTTCTCCCATAATGCATAAGAGAGACAAGTTAGTAATTTTGGGAAGTAAATAGTGGCTCCAACGCTCCACTATTGGAGCAAGTGATGTTCATTGTATTCACGCATCTTGGTACTTTTACTTAATATTTGAATCTTGATGGCCAACACGTTTTCATACATGGATTATGAATGTTTGTAATATTGTTATGTAAATGTTTATGATTCATGTTTGTTTTCACCAGTACTAAGGTAGTTGAACTATTGTGGTTATTTTAGTGCTTATCCTATTGAGAATGTGTTGTATTTGTTGTAACGATCATCGCATCTTTGTGGAATATTCCACTGGATGTTAGATGAAACATTCTTGTTTTTGTGTCTTTCTTTTAGGGTCTTACTATTACCTCTCTCTTAGAGGCTCACTTTCTTTCCCCTTCACAGTAGAAGAACCTTGATGCACCTACAACCGAACATTCACTAGGCACACTTGCTTGCTTTTCGAAGGAACATATGTGATTCTCTCTCTTGCTGATAGCTAAAGCCAAGGAAAATCATTAAGTAGATGGAATCCAAGCCATATTCCGTATGGGGATCCTATAAAAAATGGTGTGAGCTCTAATTGGGACCGCATATCGGGGAGACCCCTTTGAATGTTGGTAGGTCCATCACTATCAATATTTTTGGTGCTATAAGGAGGGAATCTAGTTTTTTATGGATGATAACTCCACCCACCCACATCATACTTCTTTTGTACAAGGTAACAACATTTCCATCATATCTTTGACTCATACTCCTAAAGTAGGCAGATCTTCTCAGCCCGGCTCAGAACCAACTTTCAGAGTTACCTACGAGCACATCTGAACAATTCGGCCTATAACTTGTTGCTTTGCAAAGGCTATTGGATTAATTCTTGGAGCACATATCCTTCCTTATTTTTTGTAGAAAAATAAAAACTCCTACCACAATAGTGGTTTCTATGGTGGAAGATATGGTTTTTGCCACTCTTGAAGAGTTATCAAAATCCGCAGGCGACACAGAACATCTAGATCAGCTTCCACCTAACAACAAAGGGTATGAGATAACGTTGTGCTTTTAGATGACATTTTTCATGGGAGTGGTCGCGGGGGAGATTTGTCATTTTTTGAAGAGGAAGAGGAGCACAAAAATGAGAACATGGTAGACCAAAATTCGGATTGAATATCTCAGGGCCCACTTGCCCTTCTGGGTATTTTACATAAGATGCAAAGACACCAGAAAAGTTGTTAACAAAATATGACCCTGACAAGTCAATCAAAGTGGAAGACCATTTGGATAACTTCTACCTACACCTACAGATGCTCGAGGTACGTTATGACGATGTTTCATGTAGACTCTTTCCTTGTACCTTAGATGGTAGAGCAGTTGTTTGGTATCATAGTCTTCCTATAAATTCAATTCAGAATTGGAGGGGGTTTAGAAGGTTGTTCCTTGAAAATTTTGTTGATGAAAAAACTCCAACCATGTTATTAAAGGAGTTAGGGAATCTAAATATGGGGAAAAATGAAAAATTTAAAGATTTTAATCAAAGGTTCAATTAGATATTGAAAAAATTTCCATGGATATGAAACCTCATGACTCCTTCACGATTGATTACTACACTTCTACCTTACCGAAAAGCATTGAAAAGTTCATAAAGAGAACTACGAAAGAAACTTTGGCGCAAAATTTTGAAGAAGTAATTAATGTTGAAAAGGACTTGCGTGCAATTGGAGTCATTTTTTATGATGAATCATCTAAAGACTCCAAGGAGACTGGAAAAAGGCCTTAGGCATCTTTGAGAAAGGCCAAGTATAAGAAGCTAGTGATCTTGAAAACTTGACCTGGACCATCAAGACTTTGTCCAATTAGTTGGTAGAGTTAAAAAAATGGACAAGAGAGACCACTGTCAACAACAAAACCCCTAAGTTTTACTTCCGAAGAAGGACTAACAACAACAATAACAATAGAAATTAGCTGGCTAAGTCTGCTCAGAGATCGAGTGTCATGTTGAATGTTGGAAGCATGGGCACGTACCAATGCTATTCTTTTCATCAAGAATATCATTCAGAAAATACATTTCCATAGTGGAATCACATAATGAACGATCTGGATGTGCACATTATTGACAAACTAAATAAACAAAAGAAAAGGAAGACTTCAATGTGGCTAAAGAGACTACCGGTGTCAAACACATAGTAAATACTTTCAGTTGTGTGTTCGCTATTGATAAGAAAAATTCTAAAGAATGACCACTAGATGAGGCCCCACTCAGAAGTAAAACAACTGATCCAAGTTGAGAAATCAAGGACACATTCCTGAGCAAGAGTTGACAAGGAAAAAATTGAAGGAACATTTTTTTAGGAAAATCACACTGCCCATCAACCATACTCAGAACACTCAAAACAAGTCTGGAGATGCTTCCACAGTAAAGAATGCTTTGCCAACAATAAAAGCAAGTCTTCTATTCTCGAAGTGTCAAACAAATTCACTCCTCCATACACTTTGACAATACATTTTGCATTGGATTACAACATAGTGGAAGACATGAAGAAAGCTTGCGCAAATATTTCAATATTCAAGCTTAAAAGGAGAGCAAGCCAGAGGGAATTGCTTGTTCGAGCCCTTGTCCAGAGTTTATCAAGTGATAATTCTTCTTCTTCAAAGGTTTTTGGTAAGCCTTATGGTCCCTTAGAATAAGTTGTTAATGTTGTAATATTAGAAGGCAATACTTTCTGCCCTCCATTTTTATTGAGTTTCAAAATATTCAATTATAATTTTCACAATTGTTTAGTCGATTCAGGTGCATCTGTGAACATAATTCCATTATCTGTTGCTAAGAAAATCAATGCCAAATGGGATAAGACTAATGCACATATTATTCAGCTGGATAGGTCTCTTGTCCAAGCTATTGGTGAACTCATAAATGTTCTTATTTTCTTATCATCTAATCATTGAGTTCACTAGTGCATAAACATAGTGATTTGTGGACATCCTGGAAGCCTATGGTGTATTTCTAAGGAGGGACTAGTCTAGCAAATTATAGGGGTATTTTTCTACTAGTTGGTTGCATGTATGGCTTCTATATAAGGGGAAGAATAACCAAATCTAGGTGGAATCAGAGCCTTACAGGAAACACATTGTTACACCATGCAGAGGAAAAAATAAGCATGTTGCTTTTGCGAACTTAATTTTTGGAAACTGCTTTTTGGAAATTGACCTTGGGTGTTACCTTGCACAACGATCACCTATTCCATCAAATACATAGTTGAAATTCATTCCTTTTTCTCCAACTGGTGCAAAAAAATCATGTAATATAGATCTACACAATAGTAGTAATACTAGTATTAGTAATACATTAAATAACCTAGTATCTCACAATTTTTGGACTCCTTATTTTGATGGTTTTAAAACGAAGGATGGTTTTGGAGCCAGTTGTGTACTTATAGACCCATGTAATAAGAACATATACTTTCATGTCATCTGGAGTTCGAGTGCACCAATAACATTTAATAATATGAAGCACTTATACTTGGAATAAAGAAAGATATTTACCTAAAGGTAGAGCTCCTAAAGGTAATTGACGACACAAAGATGGTCACTCATCAAGTACGAGATTATATACATTGTGTTTCACCTCATCTTAGAAGCTACCAGCAGGAGGTATGGAATTTGATAAATCATTTCAAAGCTTTAAATATTGTTTATGTTCCTAGAGTTACAAATGTGACACTAGATGCATTAGCAAATGTTGCCATTGGAAGATGGTTTTTCTATTGAAATTTTATATAACCATTTGTACTTACAATGTAACTAATTTTCACATTTTTAATGACGACCAAGAGATACTATGCTTTATGCAAAATGATGACGTATTCAAAGGTTCTTCCATAGAGGAGGATGAGCACGAGCAGTATCTATATGAAGCATCCAAAGCATCAAAAGGAAACACTATGCCAAAAGGTGTGGTTTCCCTAGAGAAACTATATGACTTGTAGAATTGATTCAGAGGACCAACTAACAAAAAGACTCAAATTTCAAAGCTTGCATCTGAATAAGTCAACCTTTGAACCCCACAAGATCTGAAATATGTGAAACTCGATACTTGTTGTTCCCCACATGAACGCAAACATTTATTTCCTATTTAAATAGTATCAAGACATGTTCACATGGACGTACGATGATTTAAAGACTTATGGCACTCGTATTATCCAACATGTAATTCCTATAAAAGAAGGGGTGAAACCATTCCAACAGAAACTATGGAAAGTCCATCCAACACTAGAACCCCTCATTGAGAAGGAATTGAGAAATTTGTTGGATGCCCAGATCATCTTCAAAGTTAGACATTCTGCATGGGTTTCCAACTTGGTCTCAGTTAGAAACAAGTTTGGAGAAATACATTTATTTGTTGATTTTAGGAATCTTAGTTAGGCTTCTGAAAAAGATAACTATCCAATGCCATCCTTGCAGCATATACTCCAAATAGTATCTAGGTCTAGGATGTTTTCGCTACTAGATAGATCTTTGAGCTATAATCAAGTACTAGTAGTGGAACCAAACAGATTGAAAACTACCTTCTAGACTAAATGGGGAATGTTTGCTTTCAAGAAGATGCCATTTGGACTAATAAATGCAGGTGCAACTTTTCAAAGAGCGATGGACATCGCCTTTCATGGCATTATATGTCAAAGTGTTGTTGTATATTTAGATGTTGTTACTGTGGTTTCAAAGAAAAGGTCAAATCGTGTATGTCATCTAAAGTAGATATTTGAGAGGTTTTGAAAATATGGGATTTCCCTTAATCCCAAGAAGAGCGTCTTTGGTGTGTCTGAAGGGATTCTACTAGGGCACATCATCTGATTCATAGCAAAGAGAGGAATCAAGATTCATCCTGAGAGGTTCAAGGCTGTCACATAGATCTCGTTTCTGGTTAACAAGAAAGCTATGCAATCCTTCTTAGGGAAAATTAATTTCCTCAAAAACTTCATCTCTGATTACGCATAGATAGTCAAAACTATATAGGAGATGATCAAGAAAGATGCAATATAAAAATGGGATAAAGGGGAGAAAGATGATTTCACTCAGATAAAAAATCCTATCGTCGATGCACCTACATTATTCAGTCCATACTATGGAAAATATTTCATGCTCTATACATTTACTTCATATTTATCAATTACAACTGTGTTTACTTAGAAGGACAATGAAGGAAATGAGCGCCCATTTATTTTATGAGTGCTAGTCTACAAGGGCCAGAATTAAACTACCCTACCATTGATAAATAAGCATATGCAGTATATAAGGTAGTTAA
Organism: Pinus tabuliformis; assembly: GCA_031772625.1. NCBI lineage: Eukaryota > Viridiplantae > Streptophyta > Pinopsida > Pinales > Pinaceae > Pinus > Pinus tabuliformis. The sequence goes on along the minus strand of CM062819.1, from coordinate 1,779,128,030 downwards.
GTATTTTAGGCCCTATTTACTCAAATATCATACAACTATATTTGTACCTCATCCAACAATAATAACACTACTCATACAAAAAGAGATGGGTGAGAAAAGGGCTAATTGGATGACCTGTCTTCAAGAATATGACCTGGAATTCAAACCAATTAATACCATAAAGGATCATGGCTTATGTCAACTAGAAGAAGAGGAAAGAGACACTATTGAAAAATATATTTTAGGATGGGAGCAGGAGATATAAATGTACAATATAGATCACATTCCTTAGTCCACATCTACAACACCTTAGTATGTATATCTATGACAATTTTTGGAGAATGGCACCTTTCCTTCACACTTATCGAACAAACAGAAAAGGGAAATTCATTTAAAGGCTCCATCGTATCAATTGGTCCATGGAGCACTTTTTCGGAAGCATAGTAATGGCTCCCTACTAAGGTGCCTTGAGCCATAAGATACAGAGAAGGTTCTTAAAGAATTACACAATGGATCGGCAGGTGGTCACTATTCGAGTGACACCAAAACACAAAAAGTTATAAGGGATGGTTATTATTTCCCCACTCTTTTTAGGGATGTGCACGCTTATGTTTGTAAGTTCAAAGTTTGTCAAAAATGGACCAGCCATGATCAAAGGTTAGCCGCCCCACTGCTCCCAGTAGGAGTTGAAGAACCATTCCAACGTTGGGGCCTCCATTTTATCAGAGATATTTTCCCACACTCGTCAAAGCACCACCACTATATTCTTACAGCTATAGATTACTTTACCCGATGGTCAAAACATGATAACCAAGTTTCGCGTTCCTACATCACTTGTCTTTGATAATGCAACTTACTTTTCATCATTAAGACTTTATGAATTTGAATTAGAAAATGAGATTTTTCTAAAGCATGCATTTAATTATTATCCCCAAGGAAATAGTCTCGCTGAATCAACAAATAAAATTATTATTCGCATAATTAAGAATACCATTATATCTAAACAAAAGAACTAGCATACTGATTTGATTAATTCCCTTTCGGGCGACTGTGTAGCTCCAAATCCTTCCCTAAAAACCTCGCCATAATTTCTAGTGTACAGTAAAGAATCTATCTTGTCCCTAAACCTGTATCTCACAACCTTGCATCTCCCCCAAGAGTGACAAGGAAAACCTTGCCTACTGGTTCAGATCAGGATAGAAACTTTACTCAAACTTCACAAAGAGAGGCTCAAAGCCAAAGAAAAAATTTTCGTACATGAAAACCATGTAAATTTTTGGTTTGGTAGAAAATTTGCAGGGGAAAAGAATTTTGAATTGGGAAACCTAGTTTTGAAACGGGATAAACCCCATGAAGACAAAGGTAAACACACTAAGTTCCAGGCGTTATGGATTGGACCCTTCACGAGTGAAGAGAGGCTCAACCACAATACCTTCAAGCTGAAATATTTGGATGGGATGATTGATCCTCTTCCCATAAATGGCCAAGACCTTAAGCATTACTTTTAGTAGAAGGTACGAGTTGCATTTCATGTATTTCACATTTTCTTTCCTTTCGTTATTTTGTCAGTTGTCTATTTGTTATGTAGCCATTTCGTGTCATGTCTTATTATCGGTCGTTGTACATAAATAAGACCTTTGTGTAAAGTGCATGGCCAAAATACTTTGTAGTGCAATCAAAGAGAAGTGTGACCATTACCATGCTTGTTTTTTCTTCTCCTTCTATGTTTTGGAAATACCATAGGTTAAGGTAAGTCCATATGGAAAATATGAGTTTTCCAATAAGATAACCTTGAGGGAACCTATTATATATGTGCTTATGCTAGCACCTAAACTACTCAACTAGGTATATGTCTTCTTATGTGTTAACGCTTGTCCAATCTAGTAGAGAAGGGATAATGAGACAATCTAAAGAAATAAAATCTATATCATAGGTCTTAAAATACTTCTTTAAAGGGGTGACCTACTCTGCTCTTAATATGTTAGGATCCTTCTTCCACCTGTTGAAAATAATAAGTGTCTATGCACATTTCTATTAAATAAATAAATAAAGGGTCAAATAAGAGAAAGGCTTCTTGGGTAGGGAGGTGAAGCAAGCGATTTTACCGGGGTACTGTCCAGGTTCGTTGGTAGTGAATAAATGTTTGTGCTCCTAAAGTGACTACGTTGGGGTACTATCTAGGAATGCTAGCAGCAGAGAAACACCAAAGATGAAAACTCTATACTCTGACAATTATAAACTTGCCGTACACATTACCCTTTCTAGAATTGAACTAATTATTATATGTTGTATATTTTTGTGAGTTCAACCAAGTAGAGAAAAGAGAAGATGTTATGTATGAAGCTAGGTTGAAAAGGGGAACTTATGGTAATTAATACTTCCTGAAGGTATGACCCTTAACTGGAATATATTCCCGGACATAGAAGTTGAATTCTGCTCAGTGTGTCGCCAAGTGTTGTCGCTACTGCAACACCCTCCAAAATTTCACTACATTGAAATTTTGGAGCCTACTTCATTGTCGTATCAAGTGTTGCCTCAGTCTTTAAGAGTTGTTCTATGTTGTTTCATATGGATTAAGTGTTCTTGAATGCTCTCAAGTGTCTTCATATTGATTAGAACATCTCTATATTCATTTCATGGTCATAAAACCTTTGTTGTTGTAAAACAACACTTTCGGGTTGTAGTGGCTCACACTTCACTGGTTATACTTGGGGAATGTACGTAAAGTGGTTTTTTGATGTATATTCATTATTAATCAAGTTTTTCTAAGTTTTATTAATGATTTAGTATGTTTCACACATGGTTTTATGTCTAGAACTCATCTTTCTCACCCTTTGACCAATAACCCAAACTTAGACAAATTTTGGTTGCAAAACGAGCCCATTAAGGCCAAGAGCACATGAGCACACTTTGAAGCCTTGATGGGAGACCCTTCATTATTCATAAGTGTGCCCTACACCCTACATAAGATTTTGGCACACTCTAAAAGAACAAATCCCATTCCTTGTTCCAAACTGCACCCTCCAAAATGACTAAGTCTTCCTTGAGCACACTCCTTCAAATCAAAGAAGTGTGCCCTCCTTGAGTGCATTGGTGCACCCCAAAGACCTGAAGGTAAATCCTTCAACATTCCTCAATGTGCCATGTGCCCTCCTAAAATTATTGAGTGCACCAAATCACTCTGAAGGCACAAATCGTCAGCCTTCAGCCTTCAAAAATGTGCCTTGTGTTAGCTACCTATACCAATAGGTTTCATATTTCATGATTGGCAAGGAAAGTTCCAAATATGCTCTGCTTTGATGATGCAAAGATCCCATATTTCCAAGAGAAGACAAGCTATGCATATAGCTTGATATAGACTCAATTTTGATGGATGGTCCAACAGCCTAATCTGGATCATGCCATGTTTTAAATTTTCAGTTGTAGAATAGAGAAAGAAGTCTGTCCAAACTGTTTAATCTTGGCAGACAAGTAGCTTAGGTAGAGAAGTAAGGCTCCCAACTGCTTAATCTGGGACCTTGGAAGCAATAAGGGTAGCATTAGATAGAAAATCAAAAGGAAAAAGCCAGAGAAAAGAAAAGGCAAATAAGGGTCTGCAAGTCCAAGTGCACCCTCCAAGGAGAAACAAAAAATGCTAGGCAAATAGATGGGTAGGCAGATGGGGTTGCAGAAGTGTCATTCCTTACAATTGAAGGTGTGCTAACCTATTTCACAAAGCAAAATCAATGGATTGAGAAGTCCTTCTTCTCTATCAGGTTGCAACAAAGCAAAGAAGCATGTCTAACTTCCCAATTTTCCCTTTTTCCATTCATTACTAACATCCCCTCAGCAGTTGAGATTCATGGAAGAATTGGTGGTTTTATGGTGGTTCTTAGTCCTTTAGAAGCCACATTTCTTGTCTAAAATTCTTTTCATTTTGATCTACTCCCTAAGCTAAGTTATTTTCAAATAGACTTAGTAATATCACCCCTCATCCACTCTTGCATCCACATTAATCCCTAACTTCTATTATATAATTCCCCTATGTTACCCTTTCCCTACTATTATAACACCATGGTGTATAAACCCCCAAGCATTGTATAAACACCCCTCCCCTTGGCATTATAGCCATATGTCCTCTATCAGGGATCAAATGGACATCTGGCCAGTTTGAGAAACCTAAGCCTAACCCCCTTCCCCCTTCTGAATCCATTTTGACACATTACACCTTCATTGGCTGAGAAAAACATATGAAAAACCCTTTGTACCCATAACCCGCTTCATTTGCAAAAAGCGCACAAAAACCCACTTTTCCATTTTATCCAAAGTATCGGCGCGGTGATATTAATATTTCCATTTTACATTGAAAGACCAAATAAACCCGCCGAAACCCAAAGTCCCGCTGGGCACACCATTCAAAAGAAAATAATATTCTATTACCTCCCCGCTGTCGTATCGTCCGCACTGTTCAGCGACCCGTCAACCGTCCGATCGGGTGCCTTTGATCGGACGGCCATTATGCATATCGGGTTGGGCCCGACGTCTGAAGATTAGCGCCCGAGAAACTGTCAGAGGGTGACGTCAGGCCTCTGCCACGCGTCGCCCTCACAATTTCTCGGGTCGCCCTCTAACAAAACCCTGACCGTATCTAAGGCGGTCCGAGAAAAACCATTACCGCTTATCATTTACCACCGGTTCTGCTATGCCTGCGTCATCGCCACGTCGGACCCACGTCAGTGCCACCCCGCCATCGCGTCAGCACTCTTGTCTGCCCCTGCGCTGATATGTCTGCCACCTCATCATCCCCATGGACCAATCACAGCTTGCCACATCACCCGGTGACGTCATGCTGACGTCACCCGACCTTGACCCCACCTAATGACGTCATGCTGACATCATCCCAAAAACGCGCCAATATGCCAAAAATCCATATTTTAGCCAAAAATGCGTGTTTTTTCCCACTTTTGCCAAAGCAACTATTGATTTTCCTGCATGCATTTTACGACCAAATCAGCACCAACTTGCACAACTCGATTCTGAAACCGTGGGCGCCTTCGTCGTACCTACATTTGCAACTGTTATCGACAATTCGCAAGGTATTTCTCAGAATTGTTCCCCGCACCTAGTTTTATCCATATTTCTGCAAGAAAACTGTTTAAGAGAGTGTAAAACACCGAAATCACCATTAAGCATCCAGTGACAGGCACTCATTTCCAACTAGCAAGGCAATAAACCTTCTGCCAAGCCTGCATTTGACCAAATTAAGCTGAATTCACAGTGTTGTTGGGAAAAGTATCCAATACGGAATGACCCTATCCCACTCTAAGGGTGATAGTACCTCAGCAACAACTGAATGAAAAGCTATTCAAGATTACTTCTTTATGAGATGAGAGAGAGAAGAGAAAAGGGATCCACTAACTGTTATCTTCCGCTAATGGTTGATCCAATCTTCCCTCTTTGCTGCTTGCTCCTAGCTCGTTGCTCTTTCACCGGCCCAACTACACAAAGATCCTGTAAAAGCACAAGAAAAGGAAACTACAAGAAGCATACATCCATAACTGATTCAAGGATTAGAATAAATCAAATATACAAGCATCAATTCACCATAGAGACACATGCATATAGAAGAACCTCAAATACTTTATTAATAGAAGAAGTAAAGTTCTGAGAGTGTTACAACCATAATAGGCCCAATCCAACAACACCTCCCAACAGAAAGAAATCTCCTCTTCACCTCCTTCAAAACAATCACCCAATAGTTCTATACTCAAACCAACAACACTTCCTTACTTGCACAAAATTCCAGCCTCCTTAGACCTCATGAGAGAGCTCTATATATAGGAGATTTGGAGAAAGGATGAGTCAGCTTGAGGCTAGCATGAAGCTGACTAGTGTCCTCTCCCACTTTAGTTATTCTTCAGTTCTTGAGTCCACTTGGAGATTCTTGCTTCCACTTGGAGATCAAGACCCTCTTACTCATCACAAGGCGAATTCCTTGACCCAAGTGTCAGTTTGGAAGCTTCCTGGGCAATTGACACCTTGCAGAATGACTGTGCCACTTGGCCAATCTCGCCCAGCGCAGGTAGGCTTCATTAGTTTTGACATTCAGCGCAGGTACAGAGTGGAGCAGTTGACATTCAGCGCAGATGCTCAGTGGAGCAGCTGACATGATCCAGAAATAGCTTGTTTTTGAGTGTTTTTAGGTGGATAACTGATCTTTAGTGTTGTGGTTTGCTGACCTTGTTCCTCTAGGGGTAGGAACAACATGTTTAGGGACTTTGGATCCCTCAGATTATTGACATTTCATGCTTCATGCTGTTATGCACAAAAATGTCTATAACAGTTGCCCCCTAAAGTATGAGGTCGTTTATCGGGTGAAATGCTTTATCAGGAGGATCCGAAGTTCATTCAATCGCTGAGAGGTGCCCTGTAATAAAATACAATACAATACATTATTTTTCATTCTGCTTTCATGATCTAGCTGAGGCGGGCATTCCCATGCTCAGCTTTATAAATTCATTTTGGTACATAGAACAGACGATCATCTGATGGTAGACTGATAATTCTCTGCTGAAATTATTATCCTTTGAGTAGGATGATCATCTGCTGCAATGATGTACATAACAAATGTCTTTATATCCTGAATATATATATCGCAGCCCGGATGGATGAAACTAGATCCGGGGTCTTCAAACTCGTTCGATCTTCACTCTAAGTACAAGTCGATCCATGTGAGAATTGTGTTGAAGTCGAACATGGAAAGACATCACTTGATTACCGGTCAATAATGTAAACCGTAACAAGCGCGGAGAGGAATCACCAATAATGACAATGATCCTCAAGGTACTGCAGTACAATTCATGTGGTGTGAATAAAGGACTTAGCGTCGAACACCACGCAAAATCTTCCGGTCAAAGGTCATTGATGTATACCTGTCGCCAGAAGTGAGAAACTTGCCATTGAGGCATGCAAGCTTCAAAGTACTGAGGGGGTTGTTCCTAGATCAACTTCTTGGATAGTGAGCTGAAGTCGACAAGAAGCGATCCGTCAAAGGAGGGCCTTAATGAATCCCACATCAGTGACACGGAACGGAGCTAATGATTTTAGTGGAGGTGAAAACAATCTGTGAAATATGATTCAGGGTGGCGATCATGGGTGGATGAAGGATAATGTATGGTAGTGGATGGGACATGGTTGACTCTTTCTGAACACATCTCTTGAACATATAACGACACTGATGTGATGGATCGGTAGCATTACCCCAAATGTGGATGGTTTGGCGAGGACCATGGTGATGAGACCGGTGAATGAAACAACCCAACCCGATGTGATACGGAGGACAAAGTGTCATGTTCAAGAGCGACTTGCTACCATTAAGCTTTGAGGTTCTCCCAATTTTTCCCCAGTCATTTCTGACCAGTACCTCTTTATTTTTGTCAAGCTTGAGGAGGATAACATATGCTTGTTCTATAACCTGCCCTTCGGGCAAGCCCATCGCTATGTTTTAACGAGCTTAGCGATAGGGAAACTCGTTCTCGTCTAAAGACAAGTTTGTCGCTATTTAATCATTTTAACGAGTCTAACGACAAGGAAAACTCGGTCCTTTTCATTTTTAGAGAGTCTGAAAAGGTACAGAAAGTTAACTCCAAAATTCCTTTTTCGTCATCTAATCCCTTAAGTCCGAAAAAGTATAAAACAATACAGAAGAGATGAGTTTTGGATAACTTTAACGAGCCGAATAAAACAAGCGCTCGACCTTTTTGTGCAATAATCCCTCAGGTCCAAAAAGATTAAAATCTAGAGGAGGGATAGCTCTTCCGGTCACTTTAACGAGCTGGAAGGCCAAAACTCGGCAAACTTTTCATATTTTACGAGTCAGGATAAAAGAGCTCAAAGAAGACTCATCTTTTGAGGAACGAGTGATAAACAGGGATAGCAGCAGATTCCAGGTACAGGTTGGAATTTTCCAATCACGACAGTGTCACAAGGATGGCTAAGTGAAATCACTCTTCGCAGCTGTTCCTCAAAATGGGTAAACAATCATATGGAGGTGAATGGTAGGCCAAATGGAATGGACGTGGTAGGTGCAAACACGACCAAGGCTTTTATGGCTAATAAATTTATGATCACAATGGTTATTTACCGGTACTGGGTTCATTTTTTAAAGAGCTTGAATGTGCCAAAACACTGCTCAAAAGCTTATGTTTATTTTTTAACGAGCATGAACTATGACGCTAAAACTGCTCGGATCTCGCTTTTCTATTTTTTAACGAGCATAAATTCCACGGTAAAACTGCTCGATTATACCAGTCATAAGATAAGAAATGTCTCCTGTGAGATAGCTATTTTTTATGGAGCTTTATCTCACGAAGCTATGCTCCTAATTTGGCAAATTTTGACCTTTGCCCCACATCCTTTCTTTATGCAAGTTGGGAAACGACTAATCCAAAAAACAGATAAATAACCGCTCTTTGCTTGCACTCCAAAAGGTTTGCATGCCCCCAGGTATAAAATACAATTTCAAGGCTGCCCCTACTTATCCGATAAAACATTTGTTTTAAAGGGTGAGGCTTGCCTCTTCCTGGTTACCCAAAAATTGTTTTGTTAACACCATCAAATGAAAACACTTCCTCGGCACTGTCTACCGAAGTAGACAATGGTGAATGACCTTTGTCAGACAAGTAACCTTATCAAAAGAACCCTGTTCCAGAACAACCCCTCTTCCTTCTTTCGGACGGGGTACGGACTAGTCATATTCTTCCGCGGAAATTCTATGTTATACCCAAGGTTTCCTCTGCCCGAAGCAGACCAGGATGCATGCCCCCTGGGTTCCAGTCCCATCTTTCCGAATCATTCGCACTCATCGGGAAGGAGGACTGGGGGTGGAGACATTTCTTGGGTGAATAGACCATTGAGGGTTGGTATTTGACTATTTGCGATGCGTGATCCTGGAAATGAAAGTTGGTCTACGAGCTTGACCATTCTTCCTTCGTGTGGAAAACAAATTACTCTAAAGAGTGAGGAGACTATAGCTCCCATGCAATATATATAGTCTCGTCCAAGGAGTAGGTTATAATCCAAGGGTCCTTGAACGACCATCACGTTCATTTGAACGGTCTTCCCTTTCAATGTAACAGGTACATTGGGGAGGATCCCTAACGGTCGACTGGTTCCTTTATCAAAACCTGAGAGATTTCTTATCTCAGGCAAAAGCTCTGGGGAACCTAGTGCTTTCCAAGCAATAGAGGAAAGGATACTCACAGATGCCCCTTCATTAATGATAGTTCCAGCCATTACCATCCTGTAGATTTGGACTATGATTCTGAATGGTATACTGGCTGTTAACTGGGGTCTACCTAGTTGGTTCCAATCAAAGGACACAACCAGGTTGCTTGGTGGTGGGATCGAATACACGGCCGGATACGATCCTGACGATGTTCCTTCCTGCGATAAAGGAATGGGCGCATTGCCCTGATGCTCATCAGAATCTGTGTCGATGAAAAGAATCTGGATGGTGTCATCCTTATTCTCTTCAGTGAGGGTGTCATTTGAAGATGAATCTTCAGTGACGGTGTCATTTGAGGATGAAACCTCTGAAGGAAGAACCGGGTCAACTGCCGTATCGACCTTTAGACTTTCCTCTGGTCTAGATTCAATAGGTTCATTTTCAATGACTGACGCTTCAGCTGACCACTTGAGTGGGCCAGCTGTATTTTCAACCAACGAAGGACTCGGCACGAGTTTTTTGTATTCAGGAGGAAGCATTACCGGTGAAACTGGGCGATCTTCCAAAACTCTCTTCGCTTCGTCTAAGAAGGGACAACGGTGGATGGCGTGATCGCCTTCACACAGTCTGCAGGAGGATCTTGCTTCCCCTCTTTGTCTTGAACCTTCACTTTCGCTGGTTGACGGTAAGCAATCAACATGGCTATCAGAGGTCGATGCTCCCGAATTGTGCAAACGAGGTGACCAGTCCCTTAGTATCCGGGGAATATAGGGACAATCTCTATGGAAGTGGTCTCCTCTACATATGACACATGGCGATTTAGGCCCGGTCTGTGCTGTGTGTGGGTTTTTGTTAGATGTCTTTTGCTTGCCCCCAGTCGCCTTAGGCTCCTTCTTCTTCTTCTCTCTCTTCTTCTTCTCCTTCTTCTCCATGGGAGCTTGGCTTTTGCCGACTCTACCTTGTGAAGATGAAGGATTGGAGGAAGAGTTATAGGAAGTTGAAGGCTGGTGGGCAGCTCTAGACTGGTCTAACTGTTGACTCGACTGCTCAGGAACCATGGTGGTCTGAACTACATTAGTTGAGAATAGCCAAATAGGCATGCCAATTGTCAGTCCTGGAAGCGACAATGTGGCCATGTGGGGCGCACCAACTTCTCCCCAAGAGGAGAATGGACTAGGATTTCCATCATGTGGAATTCCTTGGTTGGGGCGTTCCATGTTCTCAACCTAAGATCAACGCAAGAATAGGAGGTGATTATGTTCCGTTTAAAATAAATTTTATAACGATGCTTAGACACAACTTGCTTTTTCACTTTTTAAGAGTCGAGAAAAAGCTAAAGATGACTCTAGTCTCCTTCGATGTTTTAACGAGCCCGAAGTGACAAATGCTCGGATGGACTTTTTCAGTTATAGAGTTTGAAAAAGGCCAAAAGAAACTGCTCTGGAGTTCTAGGCAGAGGGTGTGCCAAACCTTTCGCAAAACCACAGAATACGTTTTACGGTACGAGTGGTCGATCTTCGTGAATGCTGTGTTTACTACATTGCGATCAGTAGGGCGGCTGACACGGTTTCCTATTGGATAAAGGCTTTATTCCTATAGGGGTCTCCCAATATATACGCGACGGTACGTGGGAGCACAAGTCCGTATTGATACTTATCGCTTCACCGTGGAGGAATCACCCAACCACTCAACGCTAAGATATCACGTTTAACGACACCGGAACACGTCTCTAGCTTAGACCTCTAGATGTTTGCGTTATGTTTCAATGCGTTGTTATGTAAATTCAATTCATTTTAAGGTTGATCTTGTTTAGCAGTTTGCCTTTATGGATCACCACGAGATGTATAGTAACATTCCTAAATGCAGTCTAAGATGATAAGCAAGCTTTTCAATCTTTCAACTTTGAAAACCTTAACTACTGAGGGAAAAGAAAGATAACACCTTTTCACACAGATCATAGAGCACACACTAATGCATTTTTTCCTAAATCAACATGCAAACTGTCATAATGCACATGCACAATGCAAGTATTTCTTTTCTCTTTCTTAATGTTGGTGTAATGCGAAAAGAAAGCTGTTGTATAATTTTGAATTCAATTTCAAGTGAAAGCAAACAAGCTTGTCCAAAATCAAAAGACACCTTAAGATTTACTTGTTTCGACACTAGAAATATATAAACTCAAACCATATGACGAAAGCAAAAGCTCAAGTAGCTATGAACAACAAACAAACTAACTCTTACGATCAAAACGACACTTTATCACAGGTCTAGATCTAAGAGGCCACAGCAAGACTAGTTCACTTTCGTTATGGGAAACTGTAAATGTACAAGAAATATACAAAGAACAAACACAGTTTCTTTATACAACCGAGGCGGAATAGTGACAAGGAAAGTTGGTTTCAGATAGGCACACTAACTGGTAACAAACAACAAAAACAAGAGTGAAAACAAGGCAAGAAACAGCAGGAAACCCCAGTAGCACTAGGCAAGACTGGTCCAGCACAGGTGGTACACTGCCTGTTTGACCTTCAGCGCAGGTAGCCCCTTCGGGAACTACGTTGAAATGCAGACAGCCTTTGTACAGCCTGCACTGAAGAACGAAACTTTCGTTTCTGTTGGTTTCCGGGTCACAGATTGCTAAAAAATTCACAGTTTTTGCTCAAATCAGAAGCTATCAGTCAAGGACACACTAAGGGATGACAAGGAGGATGAAAAGCTATCACTAAGAGCTTATTATAGTCCTTTTGGATCAGCTCTTCAAATCATAAACTTGCCCAGAAACTGAGCTAGAGTAATTGCCCTCTACTTTGTATTCGAAAGATTCAAACACAGTTCGATTCGGTACTCCCTTTGTTTATGAAATGAATAGCAAAAAACACAAACAACCAACAAGATACGATCCCCAGCGGAGTCGCAAATTTGTTGTTGGGAAAAGTATCCAATACGGAATGATCCTATCCCACTCTAAGGGTGATAGTACCTCAGCAACAACTGAATGCAAAGCTATTCAAGATTACTTCTTTATGAGATGAGAGAGAGAAGAGAAAAGGGATCCACTAACCGTTATCTTCCGCTAATGGTTGATCCAATCTTCCCTCTTTGCTGCTTGCTCCTAGCTCGTTGCTCTTTCACCGGCCCAGCTACACAAAGATCCTGTAAAAGCACAAGAAAAGGAAACTACAAGAAGCATACATCCATAACTGATTCAAGGATTAGAATAAATCAAATATACAAGCATCAATTCACCATAGAGACACATGCATATAGAAGAACCTCAAATACTTTATTAATAGAAGAAGTAAAGTTCTGAGAGTGTTACAACCATAATAGGCCCAATCCAGCAACACCTCCCAGCAGAAAGAAATCTCCTCTTCACCTCCTTCAAAGCAATCACCCAATAGTTCTATACTCAAACCAACAACACTTCCTTGCACAAAATTCCAGCCTCCCTAGACCTCATGAGAGAGCTCTATATATAGGAGATTTGGAGAAAGGATGAGTCAGCTTGAGGCTGGCATGAAGCTGACTAGTGTCCTCTCCCACTTTAGTTATTATTCAGTTCTTGAGTCCACTTGGAGATTCTTGCTTCCACTTGGAGATCAAGACCCTCTTACTCATCACAAGGCGAATTCCTTGACCCAAGTGTCAGTTTGGAAGCTTCCTGGGCAATTGACACCTTGCAGAATGACTGTGCCACTTGGCCAATCTCGCCCAGCGCAGGTAGCCTTCATTAGTTTTGACATTCAGCGCTGGTACAGAGTGGAGCAGTTGACATTCAGCGCAGATGCTCAGTGGAGCAGCTGACATGATCCAGAAATAGCTTGTTTTTGAGTGTTTTTAGGTGGAGAACTGATCTTTAGTGCTGTGGTTTGCTGACCTTGTTCCTCTAGGGGTAGGAACAACATGTTTAGGGACTTTGGATCCCTCAGATTATTGACAATTCATGCTTCATGCTGTTAGGCACAAAAATGTCTATAACACACAGGTAGTTCGCGCAGTCGTGAACTAGAAACCTCCATTACATAAATTCACCATAGAAACACTCTAGTCACTCCTACTACTGTTTTTATCAGTCCTATAAACGGTATTTCAATTGTTGTTTTCTCAATTTGCCCTCTGTTCCCTACAATTCACATTTACATTGTAAAGAAACTCCTCTGCGTTCTTCTGCTCACTCAAAACAGTTTACATACAATTCAGAAGCCTTACTAGCCATGGAGACACCAATAGCCTTGAATATCCAGCCTCTGAATGCCCCTCAAAGGGAGTTAGAATGGAAAGCCCTAGGAGATGTAGATTATCAGATGATAGACTGGTTCCCAATGCGATCTAAGTTTAATTTCCACATGCTAAATGAATTGAAAGCCCAACACCTTGGTGGAGCTGATATTTTAGGGATTTGGGACTCAAATTTGCCCATTTACAAACTCCCTCAAGTCCATGCCCTTCCAGACTTGATCCACAAGTGCCAGGAATGCTATGATCCATGCCAAAGAGCTGTTCTCAGTCCTACAGGCTCAATCTTGTTCCATATCACCCCAGAAACCATAAACGAGATGCTGCATTTCCACTCTGCAAGGCCATTGACCCCTCTCTCCATGCTGGACTTAGTAAAGAAGGGGAGTAATTTTTCAAGTGCCCAGATCACCAAAATTAATCAGTTGTTCATACAGCCAAGCTCTGAAACTATGAGGACTCCTCCTATTGGATATCACTACCTGAATGACTTGGGCAGAATGCTGGTGGATTTGATCAGCTACGTTCTAGGGTACAGGGGAATTGAGGATGTTGATGACACTATAATGGCAATGCTGTCTATATTTTCTCCTGGAAAGCTTCCAGCTGTACACTATGACTATGCCACATATATTGCAGAAAAGATCCATGAACAGCTAATGAATCTGCAAAGGGAAAGGGTGTTCAGATACACCTCATACATCTACCATATGTTCTTATTTTATCAACCAGACAATTTCTCCATTCCCCTCAAGAAACTAAATGCCCAGGGAATTCCAAGGTCAGTTGTGTTTTGGACCTCAGTTTTTCATCGTACTCCTGAATCACCATACACATATTGTGAATTCATAGACCTGTTCATTCACCCAGCTATGACCTTGCTGTGTGGTGTCCCTCCTCCAAGGTTGACTGATGACATGCAAAGAATTCTCCATCTCTCCAAAGCCTACAGCATTGGTGATTGGTATTTTTACCAACACCACACAGTAATCAGAATATATGGCTGTGAATTGGACCCTTACAGGCTGCCAAGGTATGTCCCTATGAGACTTTTTTCTCTAGAATACTTCAGGCAGTTTGGAAATGCAGACTGTTTCCATTTCCAAAGTAGGAATAAGAAGGTGCAGCTGAAGGTAAGGAACCAGCTAGGCCATTTTCTATACAATAAAAGAGAGGAGGGGTGGAAGGAGGCAGATATGATCTTAGAGGGCTTCAAATTGCAAACCAGTTTCAAATGGACACCTTATGACCCTAATCATTTTATCTCCCTCAGAAGGATAAAATACAAATTGGGTAACTATTCACATGGTAGGCTGCCTCATATTGAAAAGTATGCAAATTCTTTGGGCTGGAAAGAGGGCACTCTAGAAGAGCCAATCTCTAGAGAGCAGATGCTAGAGAGAGAGGCTAGGAATATGCAAAAAGAGACTGACTTGGAAACTTGTGGACAGGTTTCCTTATCATATCAAAGCCAACTTGGAGCAGCTGCCTCTTCTTCAACAACACATCAGCAAGCTGCCATGGACACTCAACAGACACCCAGCAAAGGCAAAGAAAAGCAGGTGGAACAAGAGCAACCACCTCCCATGACTAAAGAGCAAACAGAAAAAGAGGTGGAACAGCAAGAAGAAGTGCAGCAGCAGCAACAACAAGAAGAACAAAGACAGGAGCAGCCTGTACAGCAAGAGCAGACAGTGGAAGCCCCAAAATCCACTGAGCAACAGCCACAACAAACTGTGCCTCCAAGGCAGGAAATATCAGCTGAAACATCAATCCTCCAAACTCCACAAAAGGAGGATGTAAGAAGAAAAAGAGAAAGAGAGACTCCCCTTACAACATCGACAACTTATGGGGAGAAAAGACAGAGAATAAATCCTTTCTCAGAGGAGGAAATGCCAATGAGACAGTCTTTGGGCATGGGCCCACCTAGCAGGGAAGTATCCGCAAGTTCCTTCCAAGAGGAACAGAACAAAACAGTGGGAGGAGAAGTCAACTCCTCAAGCCAGCAGAGAGAAGGTGAACTGAGCATCAAACAGCAGTTCATAGACATAAAGAGGAGGAATGAGCCAGTAAAGATACAACTATACAATCATTTGTTGAAAATGGCTCCCACTAACCAGCAAAGACTAATGTCTGCGTATGATGTTAGTGAAGGCAAAATGATCATGAGTCATTTCTTGCAAGCTGTAGCACATCCCCAGTCCCCTGCAGATTATATAAGGACCAATCTTGAGGTCCTTGCCAAGGATATCCACCCAATGGACAAAATATAATTACACAAACAAACAGGTGAGATGGTGTATGCCTCCTTGGCAGACAAAACATTGGATAATTATAGGCTAGAAAATAGCCTTAATAATACAGCTGCCCAACTTGAGTTGGAGAGGGCATCCTCTCAAGCAAAGGACAACAGAATTAGGTCCTTAGAAGATATAATCATATAAATTGGGCATGATCCCAAGGATATCAAGGGCATACAAGAGATATTGAAGTTGAGGGATGCAGACATGGCAGCGTTGAGGAGAAAGATTAAAATTCCAGCCATGATTCACCCTCCAACAGATGAAGTTGCCCAGCAGAGGCATGATAAAGATGCCACAGCCTTGCTGGTGTCTCTATATAAGCAGCTAATCCAGACTCAAGAAAAGCTGGGAGAATCAGAGGCTGCACAGGCAGCATTGCAGGCAGCTTTGAAGGAAAAAGAATAAGGTCAGACCTCCCAGCCTCCTCCTGAAATAATTAACCTTGAGGAAGCTGCTCCAACTACTGTTCCTCCTCCTCAAAAAACTGAACAGGCAGCACCATCCACCTCAGCACCACCAGCAACAACAGAGCAGGCCCCAAGCCTGGACATGCAAAAGCTGAGAAATGAGATTCAGGCCTTGGAAGCACAAATGACAGAACTAAATGAGGCCAGGGAGAAATTAGCCAAGGTAAATGAAAGATATGACAAATCTAAACAGACCGTGGTAGAAAAGGGAAGGGAAATAAAAGCCCTCAAAGACAGGATAAAGGAGCTAGAGAAGGAGCTCCAACTGGATAAGGTAGTGGCTGAGATCAAGACAGTACTATGGGCCAATATCGGCCAGTCTATTACTGACCAATGGCAGTATATTGACACAATCCATGAGCAGCTGGAGCTCATTGCAAAAGCACAGAAAGAAATTCAGAGATCAAGGGCAGCTCTAGGCAATATGCCTGAAATTGCCACTAGGATGATCAATGTGCTCAATAATAGAACAAGTGCTCAGTTAGCAACTATGGGAATTTCTAACAGGACTGAGACTATTTTGTTGATAAAGAGGGTCCTTACACTGAGAAACTTAGTGCAGACATTGGAGAGAAGGACCCAAGACATGCAGACCGAGGTGAACAGGTTTATGGACAAATTTGTGGTATTACAGAACAGAGGTCTCCCTGGCTTACTGAACAGTGCAGGGAGACTGCTTACCCATGAGCAGTATGCCAAGAGGGTCAATACATTCGCCACAAGTCAGATCACTGAAAGGCCCAGCACCTCAGAAGAAACAGGGCCAACTATAGGACAAACTCTCTACAACAGAGTAGAGAATTTGTTCTTTATAATGAATGAAATAAATCACCTATTTGAAGTGCCTCCTAACTTCTATAAATACACAGAGGCAGATGAGACTATGGATGCAATTCTTAGGCATCAACTACCCACACAGGAATGGTGGACAAAGGCAATACAGATGATCCTATAGACCAGGAAGCCATTCTTCAAGTTTTTCATCAAAAAATACAAATTGGCATGCACAAGAAAACTTAGTAAAATCAGCATGCATGAAAAGATAAAAGCTGAGCCAACTTAGCAGAACTTTCGGCCAGCAAATCAAGATGGACAGCTACAGGTGACAGGACCGAAAAGTTACAGCAGAGCAGCCACATCAGTGCATTTTCCAGCATTTAAAGCAGATCATTCCAACCGACTCGGTGGCCTCCAAAGGCCAAAATATCTTCTGACTGATAGAAATGACCATTGATGTTGTATTAAAAGCAGCAATAACTTCTTATCTGATGTTATGTACAAAGTTGGTGAAATATTTATTTCTCAGATGACTCAACGCCTTAGATATTTTGTATTACAGTTTGTATATATTTGCCCCTCTCATAAGCTTGCAGGGGTGGTTGTTGATTTCTTTTGAAGAAACTTCCTATGCTGTAATCTTTCCAGAGTTTAATAACAGAAGGAATGGAATTTCTGAAGTTCTGAGTTGTTTGAATGCGTTCATGGTGTTTGCTGAAGTTGGCAGGATCCCTGTGCATCTCATATACAATAAGTTTTCTGTAACTCTCTTCATTTTGTGTTTCAGTCTTTTGCAATCCATAAACATTTCTAAGTTCCAAGTAGTTAGCAGCAAAGAAAAAGAATAGCCTTCAGGATTTATTCATGGAATACCCTGGGCTCAATCTATGTTGTTAATAAATGTTTTTCCTCAGTTATAATCTTGATAAGTGTAATTATTAATTGCTACACTTTCAGAATATACCTTTCACAGTGACTTTTGTTTCAGGAATTTGAGTTTGTTCCTGAACAAGATATTTCACTTTCACATCATTAGCTTAATGAAAAATTCTTGATTGCTTTCCATTGGCTAAACATGCATCATCATACATCATCACTTAAGCTTTAAATTTTGTTTGTTGGGATACCCAATAGGCCCTGCAGTCTGAACATTCCCATTGAAGCATATCAAACATTTCACAGCTCTAGACTCCATTGCCCAATAAAATACAACTGTCTAAACATTACATCTTAGGTATTGAAAGACATCCTTCAACCAAAACATAAACAAAAACCTGAGCATAATAGCTAGCCTAAAATACTATCATAACAGAGACAAATCATAAAGAGAGAGCCCTCTCTGATCACAGTTTGGCTAGAAACTGTAATCCAAAGATTGGTTAGTGGTTACCCCGGCCGTATTCCCTTGGGAGTCATAGGGAACAACCTGGGTGTTAACATAAATGGCGACTCCACTGGGGATAAGCATAATTTTCAAGTTGTTGTCTATCGATAGATAGTGGTTCTAAAAAGCTTAAACAGTCCCTTAAACAATCCTAAAATATCTTAAAAAATACCAAAAACAAATTCAGAAGCTGGCTCCTAGAAGGGAGAACATGCACACTAGGTCAAACCCTGACCCAAATCCACCAGCTGTGTTTGAGAATCCTAATATAATCCCTAGAATCATTAGGAAGTAGTAGAGGCAGGAAAATCCTACTGATTTGACTCCTGAGACAGCCCACCCTGAGCCAGTTCCAACCCCAATCAAGGTCCTATTTAGGTCTACCTCCCCCAGCTCACCATCTACATCTCAAATCCCTCCTTTCACATCTTCACCCACTCCACATATCCCCTTGACCAGCACTCTAGGCGCTGCCACACCTGTTACCCCTGTGGTACACATCGTCCCTTTTATCCCAGTTGCTCCTGTAAATCCCCCAAACCTTGTGAATGTGGCTAACAGATATGCACCCTTGCAGTTACCAGCTAATGCTGCAGCTCTACCCCAAGACTACCAAACTAAAATCTCATATTTTGACTCCACTGGCCATCTTACAGCTATTCAGCATGCCAAAAGGATGCAAGACCATTTTGAGACCTATGAAATAGATGATGACAGTGTGAGAATGAGGATGTTTGTTCAAAGTCTGACTGGGGATGTAAGAACTTGGTTTAGATCCCTGAATGCAAATTCCATCACAACTCCTGATGAACTTTATCAGGCCTTTACTAACAGATGGGAGAAAAAGAAAGATCCTCTGCACATACTTGGTGAATATGACACTATCAAAAGAGGTCCCCAAGAGACTGTTTTGGAGTATTGTGCAAGATTTAACAATGTATATAACGCAATCCCGCAAAATTTAAGACCTCCCCCTGATTTGGCCTTGTACAAATTTCCTGATGGTTTTGACCCTGATATGGCCTATCAGTTGAAGGAGAGAGACCCTCAAACCCTTTCAGATGCCCAAAAGGTTGCTGTCACAGTGGAAGCTAACCTGATTGCCAAAAGAAACAGAGCAAGGTTGGAAAAGAGAACCACCTTCAAAGAAGAACCCTAAGCCTTTGATCAAAAACTGGATGCAATACTCACCGGTATGAAGAGATTGGGGGATAGAGTGGAATCAGTTGAGAGAAAATCATCATGGGAAGCACCACAAAACAATCCTCCTAGGAATCCAAATTTTAGGAGAACTCAAAACCCAAACGTTGGCAAGGCTAGTGCTGACCAAGACATAAGACCCCCTTTCCAAGAAAACTATGCTGAAACTTCCTCAAGTGAACCCAATGAAGATTCTCAGATTAATTTAATGGGTCTAGATGGTGAAAGTCAAGTCTTTTTGACACAAGAAGACCATGAGGATGAGTTAATCAAGATGTTCCCAATCAAATCAGGTGAGTCATTTGACTTGAAACAAGGCTATGACACAGCTGTTTATGAAGCCCATAAGCAATACAAGCTAAGGAGCAGAACTGTAAATGTAACACAGCCAGAAAGGATAAAAGATAATCAGCAACCCAAAAGAGCCATAGTTACAGAGCCAAATGACCCAATAGATTCACTTGCAAAAGAAGTAACCATTCAAGAAATCACTAATCCAGATCCTTCAAAACAGCAGCCCATGGCTGCATCATCCTTGCACCCAAACCCAAGTGTCACCCCTCAAGAGATGAGCAAGAAGGGAAAGCCTCAAAATCAGGATAAGAATCAAGAAGAAGAGTTAGTGAACAAGGAAAGGAATGTCATCCACAGCCAAAAGACCCAATCCGAAAAACCCTTTGACCTAGAAACTAAAATTAGTAAATTGAAGATAGCAATTCCTCTCTCAGAATTGGCCAAACACAGCATCTACAAACAACAAATCAGGAAATCCCTCCAACTTACTAGCAACAAAGATGATGTTAATGTGTTGGATGATACCCCAAAGCTACTTTTTGGCCCAGAGGTGGATGGAAAGACAACAGGTATAGGCATTTTACCTTTCTATGTCAGCCTGCATGTTCATGACAAGATATTACACAATGCAATGTTTGACTCGGGTGCCTCTCACAACCTGATGCCCAAATCAGTCATGGAAAGACTAAACCTGGATATTACAAGACCATACAAGGACCTGTTCTCCTTTGATTCCAGCCAAGTCAAGTGCTTAGGCCTAATAAAATATCTATGTGTGTCTCTTGTTCAGTACCCAAACAAAACAATTCTAATGGATGTTGTAGTTGCTGACATCCCACCCAAGTATGGGATGTTGTTATCAAGGTCACGGGGGGCTAAAAATCAAGGTTCCCTGCAGTTAGATATGTCATATGCCACCATCACTATTTTTGGGCAACCAAAGAGATTATACAGAGAAACATTAATGAAATACATGGTCAGCAGTGAAGAAAAGCCTCAAAACTTTCCCATATATGCTGTCCACTCAGACATAGACTCATACATTCTCTTCAATGATAATGCAACTCTCTCAGATAATGAGGTTGAACCCAAGAGACTCATACAAGAGGAAGACACTAATGAGCAAACTGCTACCCAAGAAACAATGATTAAGCAAACATTAAACACAGCTGCTGCTCAAGAAAGCGAACAGGTTCCATCAAGTGAGGAGACTACCCTAGAAAGCAAACCAGATGGCAAACCAGAGCTTTGACTTACAATTCCAGCACACAAGGAGGTCATTAAATTCTCCCCGGAACAAGAGATCCTATGGTTCCTTGAATTTGATGGGTCAATCAACAAATTAGGGGCAGGAGCTGGAGTTTGGATACATAATAAACAAGACAGTCATGCAGAAGGCAGAGCCTATAGACTGAATTTCAAGTGTACTAATAATATGGCAGAATATGAAGCTCTTTTACTAGGCCTCAAGCTAGTAAAGTTCTTACAAGCCACAAAGGTCTCAATTATGGGGGATTCAGATTTAGTCATCCAACAAGTGAAGGGAAATTTTGTCACCAATGACAAGAGACTAAGGTCATATAGGTCCGTTGTGGCTGAAATACTAAGCTTCTTCACTGAATTTCAAATTACTAAGATTCCCAGAACCCATAACTTGCATGCCCACAGTTTAGCCTCATTTTCAAGTACCTGTAAGCTACCTTTTGAGCCCCACCACTGTTTTACAATTGAGGTAAAACACAGACCTTCTGTTCCAAACAATATCAAGGACTGGCAAGTATTTGAAGATGATGCACAAATAAAAAATTTCTTGACCTTACAACAAGAATTTGCAGGACTAAATATTGACACTGAAAGAGCAAGTCAATCACAAATACAGTTTGAACAAACTCACCACCCAATATCACCCAAAACAACAAAACAAATGCTAAATCCAACTATTTTCAACCAGGAGAACATACAACAAATTCAACAAACCAATCATGAGGAAGCAGCTGTTGTAGAGGATGAAATCATAGAGCTGAAAGACAATTTTCTCCCAACAGGCCTAACTCCATTAGAAGACATCTTCGACTCAAATGACATCCCTAGAAAACCAAAAATGCAGCCCCTAAATACAGCCATTGAAGAATGCAACATTGGCACTGTTGATAAGCCCAAGATAATAAAGCTATCTGCATCTCTGCCTCCTGACCAAAAACCCAAATACATTGACCTTTTCAAAGAGTTTCAGGATGTCTTTGCATGGGGTTGTGAGGATTTAAAATCCTATGACACCTCTGTTATCCAGCATACTATCCCTCTCAAGCCTAATCAGAAGCCATTTAAACAAAATTTGAGAAGGATTAATCCCATGCTCCTCCCTTCAATTGAAAAGGAATTGCAAAAGATGTTTAAAGCAGGCATCATAGCACCAATCAGGTTTTCTGATTGGATTTAAAATTTGGTGCCCACAAGAAAGAAAACTGGTGAAATAAGGCTTTGTGTTGATCTTATAAACTTGAATCAAGTGTCCCTCAAGGACAATTACCCCTTGCCCAAGATGGATCACATTCTCCAAAGAGTGGTAGGTGCCTCAAGGATTTCATTACTTGATGGATTCTCAGGCTTTAATCAGATCCTAGTACACCCCGATGATCAGGACAAAACTGCATTTACAACCCCATGGGGAACTTTCAAATATGTAAAAATTCCTTTTGGATTGAAAAATGCAGGGGCAACGTTTCAAAGGGCAATGGTTATTGCTTTTGCCAAAGAGATTCATGACTT
The DNA here is from genome assembly GCA_031772625.1 of Pinus tabuliformis. Lineage (NCBI taxonomy): Eukaryota > Viridiplantae > Streptophyta > Pinopsida > Pinales > Pinaceae > Pinus > Pinus tabuliformis. Next base: position 1,779,105,416 of record CM062819.1, on the reverse strand, counting down.
CCTTGTCATTTATTTGGATGACCTCACACCCTTCTCAAAATCTGACCAAGAACATTTGAAACACTTGAGGCAGATCTTCTTAACATGCAGGAAATATGGAATCTCCTTGAATCCCAAGAAATCCTTATTTGGTTTGGAAGAAGGTAAGCTGTTGGGACATATCATTTCAAAGGATGGCATTAGAATTGACCCAGACAAGATACAAGCTATCTTACAAATTCCTCACCCAAGAAATATCAAAGAATTGCAAGGGTTCTTGGGAAAAATCAATTTCTTAAGAAGGTTCATCCCAAACCTAGCCGAACTGATCAGATTACTGAATAATATGCTAAAGAAGGATTCAAAAGTGAAATGGACAGTTGAAGCCAACCAAGCCTTTGAAGGAATAAAATTGGCCCTTACCCAAACCCCAGTCCTAACAAATCCTCAATTTGACAGGGAATTTATCATATTTTCTTTTGCTTCCCAACACACAATTGCTGCTGTCTTGTTACAGAAGGATGACCAGGGAAATGAAAAGCCCATTGCTTTCTTTAGTAGAGCTCTTAGAGATGCTCCTCTAAAATACCAAATCATGGAGAAACAAGCTTATGCTTTGGTCAAGGCTATCAAAGACTTTAGGATTTACATCCTCTACTCACATGTTATAGCTTATGTACCAAGTCCCATTGTTAAAGACATTCTCACCCAAGAAAATTTAGAGGGCAGAAGAGGAAAGTGGATTTCCAACATTTTGGAATTTGATATTGAGATAAAACCTACAAAACTAATAAAAGGACAAGGTTTGGCCAAACTAATGACAGAAGCCAACTTCCAAGCCTTAGACATCAACCAGCTGGACAGTGAACCGGAGCTGGCGACTCCAAAGATCAATGTAGCCTTTGAACAATCCCCTTGGTACTCTGATATATGTTATGTGTTACAAAACCTGTGTGCTCCCCTAGGATTGTCCAGAACTAAATGTAGGTTCTTAAAAATGAAAGCCTCAAGATTTTGTGTTATGGAGGGTAATTTGCTTTGGAAAAACCATGAAGGGATATTGCTAAACTGCTTAATTGAGGATGAGACTAACAATATCATGAAAGAATTTCATGCAGGTGACTGTGGTGGACACTTGTATTGGAGGTCCACTGTGGATAAAATATTGAGGGCTGGTTACTATTGGCCTACCATGTTCTATGATGTTAAAAAGTTTACCACATCATGTCATAAATGTCAAGTATTTGAGGGAAAGAGAAAGTTACTACCACTTCCCTTGAGGCCTATTGCCACAGAGAGACCTTTTCAACAATGGGGCTTGGATTTCATTGGGGAAATTCATCCCTCATCCTCAGGCCAGCACAGATGGATTCTAACAGCTACAGACTATTTCACTAAGTGGATTGAAGCTGCTCCATGTAGACAAGCAAATGATTCAACAATCATTCAGTTTTTGGAGAATAATATATTGGCTAGATTTGGTTGCCCTGAAAAAATAATAATAGACAATGCTGCTGCTTTCAGATCTAAGAAGATGGTGAATTTCTGCCACAAATTTCACATTACCTTGGGCCATTCTACTGCATACTATCCCCAAGGAAATGGCCTTGCTGAATCATCAAATAAAAGCCTGGTAAACATTATAAAGAAGGTGTTAGAAGAAAATAAAAAGAATTGGCATAAGAAGCTTGTCAATGCCTTATGGGCAGATAGGCTAACAACCAAGAGATCAATTGGGGTCAGCCCATATGAGTTGGTTTATGGATTAGAAGCCAAATTCCCTTCATCACTAGGAATTCCTGTTATGAAACTTCTTCAAGAAAGCCAAGCTGAACCAAATGATATGCAAAGAAAGATCAATCAAATAATATGCTTGCAGCAAACTAGAGATCAAGTCTACAGCAAAGTTCAAGTTTTACAAGAAAAATTAAAGAAGGCCTTTGATAGAAGGACCAAGGCAGAAGATTTCAATATTGGTGAAAAAGTCCTCAAGTGGGATTCAAGAAGGGAAGATAAAGGAAAACATGGGAAATTTGATTCCCTTTGGAGAGGACCATTTGTTGTCCAAGCAGTACAAGGAAACAATGCTTATTTCCTTAAAATCCTTAATGAAACTGATTTGGATGAAGGTCTGGTAAATGGCAGGATGCTGAAGCACTATTTTGACAACCACCCATAAGTGCAGTCTAAGTCTCCATTGTACATATTCAAGTGTATATATTACTCTCTATAGGATGTAAAAATACAGTTTCTCAAGTTTTATTAACTATCAGCAAAAGGCAAATAGGATCAGAGATCTACTAAGGTGGGAAGAGCACAATTTTGGCATTTAAAGCATCATACTTCAAATACTGGTGAAAGCAGGCAAAGGCCAAGGCATTCTGACCTGCTGTTCTTGGTCTTTCTAATGAAAAACCATCCCCATGTGGAGCCACTGTTAGCTACCTATACCAATAGGTTTCATATTTCATGATTGGCAAGGAAAGTTCCAAATATGCTCTGCTTTGATGATGCAAAGATCCCATATTTCCAAGAGAAGACAAGTTGTGCATATAGCTTGATATAGACTCAATTTTGATGGATGGTCCAACAACCTAATCTGGATCATGCCATGTTTTAAATTTTCAGTTGTAGAATAGAGAAAGAAGTCTGTCCAAACTGTTTAATCTTGGTAGACAAGTAGCTTAGGTAGAGAAGTAAGGCTCCCAACTGCTTAATCTGGGACCTTGGAAGCAATAAGGGTAGCATTAGATAGAAAATCAAAAGGAAAAATCCAGAGAAAAGAAAAGGCAAATAAGGGTCTGCAAGTCCAAGTGCACCCTCCAAGGAGAAAGAAAAAATGCTAGGCAAATAGATGGGTAGGCAGATGGGGTTGCAGAAGTTTCATTCCTTACAATTGAAGGTGTGCTAACCTATTTCACAAAGCAAAATCAATGGATTGAGAAGTCCTTCTTCTCTATCAGGTTGCAGCAAAGCAAAGAAGCATGTCTAACTTCCCAATTTTTCCCTTCTCCATTCATTACTAACATCCCCTCAGCAGTGGAGATTCATGGAAGAATTGGTGGTTTTATGGTGGTTCTTAGTCCTTTAGAAGCCACATTTCTTGTCTAAAATTCTTTTCATTTTGATCTACTCCCTAAGCTAAGTTATTTTCAAATAGACTTAGTAATATCACCCCTCATCCACTCTTGCATCCACATTAATCCCTAACTTCTATTATATAATTCCCCTATGTTACCCTTTCCCTACTATTATAACACCATGGTGTATAAACCCCCAAGCATTGTATAAACACCCCTCCCCTTGGCATTATAGCCATATGTCCTCTATCAGGGATCAAATGGACATCTGGTCAGTTTGAGAAACCTAAGCCTAACCCCCTTCCCCCTTCTGAATCCATTTTGACCCATTACACCTTCATTGGCTGAGAAAAACATATGAAAAACCCTTTGTACCCATAACCCGCTTCATTTGCAAAAAGCGCACAAAAACCCACTTTTCCATTTTATCCAAAGTATCGGCGCGGTGATATTAATATTTCCATTTTACATTGAAAAACCAAATAAACCCACCGAAACCCAAAGTCCCGCTGGGCACGCCGTTCAAAAGAAAATAATATTTTATTACCTCCCCGCTGCCGTATCGTCCGCACTATTCAGCGACCCGTCAACCGTCCAATCGGGTGCCTTTGATCGGACGGCCATTATGCATATCGGGTTGGGCCCGACGTTCGAAGATTAGCGCCCGAGAAACTGTCAGAGGGTGACGTCAGGCCTCTACCACGCATTGCCCTCACAATTTCTCGGGTCGCCCTCTGACAAAACCCTGACCGTATCTAAGGCGGTCCGAGAAAAACCATTACCGCTTATCATTTACCGCCGGTTCTGCTATGCCTGCGTCATCGCCACGTCAGACCCACGTCAGTGCCACCCCGCCGTCGCGTCAGCACTCTTGTCCGCCCCTGCGCTGATATGTCTGCCACCTCATCATCCCCGTGGACCAATCACAGCTTGCCACATCACCCGGTGACGTCATGCTGACGTCACCCGACCTTGACCCCACCTAATGACGTCATGCTGACGTCATCCCAAAAACGCGCCAATATGCCAAAAATCCATATTTTAGCCAAAAATGCGTGTTTTTCCCCACTTTTGCCAAAGCAACTATTGATTTTCCTGCATGCATTTTACGACCAAATCAGCGCCAACCTGCACAACTCGATTCTGAAACCGTGGGCGCCTCCGTCGTACCTGCATTTGCAACTGTTATCGACAATTCGCAAGGTATTTCTCAAAATTGTTCCCTGCACCTAGTTTTATCCATATTTCTGCAAGCAAACTGTTTAAGAGAGTGTAAAACACCGAAATCACCATTAAGCATCCAGTGACCTGCACTCATTTCCAACTAGCAAGGCAATAAACCTTCTGCCAAGCCTGCATTTGACCAAATTAACCTGAATTCACAGGTAGTTCGCGCAGTCGTGAACTAGAAACCTCCATTACATAAATTCACCATAGAAACACTCTAGTCACTCCTACTACTGTTTTTATCAGTCCTATAAATGGTATTTCAATTGTTGTTTGCTCAATTCACCCTCTGTTCCCTACAATTCACATTTACATTGTAAAGAAACTCCTCTGCGTTCTTCTGCTCACTCAAAATAGTTTACATACAATTCAGAAGCCTTACTAGCCATGGAGACACCAATAGCCTTGAATATCCAGCCTCTGAATGCCCCTCAAAGGGAGTTAGAATCGAAAGCCCTGGGAGATGTAGATTATCAGATGATAGACTGGTTCCCAATGGGCTCTAAGTTTAATATCCACATGCTAAATGAATTGAAAGCCCAACACCTTGGTGGAGCTGATATTTTAGGGATTTGGGACTCAAATTTGCCCATTTACAACCTCCCTCAAGTAATGCCCTTCCAAACTTGATCCACAAGTGCCAGGAATGCTATGATCCATGCCAAAGAGCTGTTCTCAGTCCTACAGGCTCAATCTTGTTCCATATCACCCCAGAAACCATAAACGAGATGCTGCATTTCCACTCTGTAAGGCCATTGACCCCTCTCTCCATGCTGGACTTAGTAAAGAAGGGGAGTAATTTTTCAAGTGCCCAGATCACCAAAATTAATCAGTTGTTCATACAACCAAGCTCTGAAAGTATGAGGACTCCTCCTATTGGATATCACTACCTGAATGAATTGGGCAGAATGCTGGTGGATTTGATCAGCTACGTTCTAGGGTACAGGGGAATTGAGGATGTTGATGACACTATAATGGCAATGTTGTCTATATTTTCTCCTGGAAAGCCTCCAGCTGTACACTATGACTATGCCACATATATTGCAGAAAAGATCCATGAACAGCTAATGAATCTGCAAAGGGAAAGGGTGTTCAGATACACCTCATACATCTACCATCTGTTCTTATTTTATCAACCAGACAGTTTCTCCATTCCCCTCAAGAAACTAAATGCCCAGGGAATTCCAAGGTCAGTTGTGTTTTGGACCTCAGTTTTTCATCGTACTCCTGAATCACCATACACATACTGTGAATTCATAGACCTGTTCATTCACCCAGCTATGACCTTGCTGTATGGTGTCCCTCCTCCAAGGTTGACTGATGACATGCAAAGAATTCTCCATCTCTCCAAAGCCTATAGCATTGGTGATTGGTATTTTTACCAACACCACACAGTAATCAGAATATATGGCTGTGAATTGGACCCTTACAGGCTGCCAAGGTATGTCCCTGTGAGACTTTTTGCCCTAGAATACTTCAGGCAGTTTGGAAATGCAGATTGTTTCCATTTCCAAAGTAGGAATAAGAAGGTGTAGCTGAAGGTAAGGAACCAGCTAGGCCCTTTTCTATACAATAAAAGAGAGGAGGGGTGGAAGGAGGCAGATATGATCTTAGAGGGCTTCAAATTGCAAACCAGTTTCAAATGGACACCTTATGACCCTAATCATTTTATCTCCCTCAGAAGGATAAAATACAAATTGGGTAACTATTCACATGTTAGGCTGCCTCATATTGAAAAGTATGCAAATTCTTTGAGCTGGAAAGAGGGCACTCTAGAAGAGCCAATCTCTAGAGAGAAGATGCTAGAGAGAGAGGCTAGGAATATGCAGAAAGAGGCTGACTTGGAAACTTGTGGACAGGTTTCCTTATCATATCAAAGGCAACTTGGAGCAGCTGCCTCTTCTTCAACAACACATCAACAAGCTGCCATGGACACTCAACAGACACCCAGCAAAGGCAAAGAAAAGCAGGTGGAACAAGAGCAACCACCTCCCATGACTAAAGAGAAAATAGAAAAAGAGGTGGAAACACAAGAAGAAGTGCAGCAGCAGCAACAACAAGAAGAACAAAGACAGGAGCAGCCTGTACAGCAAGAGCAAATAGTGGAAGCCCCAAAATCCACTGAGCAACAGCCACAACAAACTGTGCCTCCAAGGCAGGAAATATCAACTGAAACATCAATCCTCCAAACTCCACAAAAGGAGGATGTAAGCAGAAAAAGAGACAGAGAGACTCCCCTTACAACATCGACAACTTATGGGGAGAAAAGACAGAGAATAAATCCTTTCTCATAGGAGGAAATGCCAATGGGACAGTCTTTGGGCATGGGCCCACCTAGCAGGGAAGTATCCGCAAGTTCCTTCCAAGAGGAACATAACAGAACAGTGGGAGGAGAAGTCAGCTCCTCAAGCCAGCAGAGAGAAGGTGAACTGAGCATCAAACAACAGTTCATAGACATAAAGAGGAGGAATGAGCCAATAAAGATACAACTATACAATCATTTGTTGAAAATGGCTCCCACTAACCAGCAAAGACTAATGTCTGCGTATGATGTTAGTGAAGGCAAAATGATCATGAGTCATTTCTTGCCAGCTGTAGCACAGCCCCAGTCCCCTGCAGATTATATAAGGACCAATCTTGAGGTCCTTGCCAAGGATATCCACCCAATGGACAAAATTGAATTACACAAACAAACAGGTGAGATGGTGTATGCCTCCTTGGTAGACAAAAAATTGGATAATTATAGGCTAGAAAATAGCCTTAATAATACAGCTGCCCAACTTGAGTTGGAGAGGGAATCCTCTCAAGCAAAGGACAACAGAATTAGGTCCTTAGAAGATATAATCATATAAATTGGGCATGATCCCAAGGATATCAAGGGCATACAAGAGATATTGAAGTTGAGGGATGCAGACATGGCAGCGTTGAGGAGAAAGATTAAAATTCTAGCCACGATTCACCCTCAAACAGATGAAGTTGCCCAACAGAGGCATGATCAAGATGCCACAGCCTTGCTGGTGTCTCTATATAAGCAGCTAATCCAGACTCAAGAAAAGCTGGGAGAATCAGAGGCTGCATAGGCAGCATTGCAGGCAGCTTTGAAGCAAAAAGAAGAAGGTCAGACCTCCCAGCCTCCTCCTGAAATAATTAACCTTGAGGAAGCTGCTCGAACTACTGTTCCTCCTCCTCAACAAACTGAACAGGCAGCACCATCCACCTCAGCACCACCAGCAACAACAGAGCAGGCCCCAAGCCTGGACATGCAAAAGCTGAGAAATGAGATTCAGGCCTTGGAAGCACAAATGACAGAACTAAATGAGGCTAGGGAGAAATTAGCCAAGGTAAATGAAAGATATGACAAATCTAAACAGACCGTGGCAGAAAAGGGCAGGGAAATAAAAGCCCTCAAAGACAGGATAAAGGAGCTAGAGAAGGAGCTCCAACTGGATAAGGTAGTGGCTGAGATCAAGACAGTGCTATGGGCCAATATTGGCCAGTCTATTACTAACCAATGGCAGTATATTGACACAATCCATGAGTAGCTGGAGCTCATTGCAAAAGCACAGAAAGAAATTCAGAGATCAAGGGCAGCTCTAGGCAATATGCCTGAAATTGCCACTAGGATGATCAATGTGCTCAATAATAGAACAAGTGCTCAGTTAGAAACTATGGGAATTTCTAACAGGACTGAGACTATTTTGTTGATAAAGAGGGTCCTTACACTGAGAAACTTAGTGTAGACATTGGAGAGAAGGACCCAAGACATGCAGACCGAGGTGAACATGTTTATGGACAAATTTGTGGTATTACAGAACAGAGATCTCCCTGGCTTACTGAACAGTGTAGGGAGACTGCTTACCCATGAGGAGTATGCCAAGAGGGTCAATACATTTTCCACAAGTTAGATCACTGAAAGGCCCAGCACCTCAGAAGAAACAGGGCCAGCTACAGGACAAACTCTCTACAACAGAGTAGAGAATTTATTCTTTATAACGAATGAAATAAATCACCTATTTGAAGTGCCTCCTAACTTCTATAAATACACAGAGGCAGATGAGACTATGGATGCAATTCTTAGGCATCAACTGCCCACACAGGAATGGTGGACAAAGGCAATACAGATGATCCTATAGACCAGGAAGCCATTCTTCAAGTTTTTCATCAAAAAATACAAATTGGCATGCACAGGAAAACTTAGTAAAATCAGCATGCATGAAAAGATAAAAGATGAGCCAACTCAACAGAACTTTCGGCCAGCAAATCAAGATGGATAGCTACAGGTGACAGGACCGAAAAGTTACAGCAGAGCAGCCACATTAGTGCATTTTCCAGCATTTAAAGCAGATCATTCCAACCAACTCGGTGGCCTCCAAAGGCCAAAATAACTTCTGACTGATAGAAATGAGCATTGATGTTGTATTAAAAGCAGCAATAACTTCTTATCTGCTGTTATGTACAAAGTTGGTGAAATATTTATTTCTCAGATGACTCAACTCCTTAGATATTTTGTATTACAGTTTGTATATATTTTCCCCTCGCATAAGCTTGCAGGGATGGTTGTTGATTTCTTTTGAAGAAACTTCCTATGCTGTGATCTTTCCAGATTTTAATAACAGAAGGAATGGAATTTCTGAAGTTCTGAGTTGTTTGAATGCGTTCATGGTGTTTGTTGAAGTTGGAAGGATCCCTGTGCATCTCATATACAATAAGTTTTCTGTAACTCTCTTCGTTTTGTGTTTCAGTCTTTTGCAATCCATAAACATTTCTAAGTTCCAAGTAGTTAGCAGCAAAGAAAAAAAATAGCCTTCAGGATTTATTCATGGAATACCCTGGGCTCAATCTATGTTGTTAATGAATGTTTTCCTCAGTTATAATCTTGATAAGTGTAATTCTTAATTGCTACACTTTCAGAATATACCTTTCACAGTGACTTTTGTTTCAGGAATTCAAGTTTGCTCCTGAACAAGATATTTCACTTTCACAGCATTAGCTTAATGAAAAATTCTTGATTGCTTTCCATTGGCTAAACATGCATCATCATACATCATCACTTAAGCTTTAAATTTTGTTTGTTGAGATACCCAATAGGCCCTGCAGTCTGAACATTCCCATTGAAGCATATCAAACATTTCACAGCTCTAGACTCCATTGCCCAATAAAGTACAACTGTCTAAACATTACATCTTAGGTATTGAAAGACATCCTTCAACCAAAACATAAACAAAAACCTGAGCATAATAGCTAGCCTAAAATACTATCATAACAGAGACAAATCATAAAGAGAGAGCCCTCTCTGATCACAGTTTGGCTAGAAACTGTAATCCAAAGATTGGTTAGTGGTTACCCCAGCCGTATTCCCTTGGGAGTCATATGGAACAACCTGGGTGTTAACACCTTGCACCCTTCCTAAGGCCTCTTGAGCACGTGAGTGCACCCCAAAGACATGAAGCCTCAACCTTTAGCCTTCAGGAGTGTGCCCTACACCTTGCCCCTTTTCCTTAAGGGCATAGTGCACTTGGGAAGCCTGAATCCTTCCTCTTCATCCTTCATACTTGTGACATGCACCCTGCCTTGACTACCTTTTTCCCTTGATCACATGAAAAAACCTCAAAGACTTCCCTCCTCATTCCTTCAGCCTTTCAAAGTGCATCGTTGCACCATGAAGCTCCTTTGACCATCTTGAGGGCACCAAAAAGGCATGAACATGGAAATATACATAAAACATGATAGAGTAGGATATTTTTAGACTAATAGTTGCTCTTCATGAGTGATTGTAGAAATAGGTATTCCAAAGACCTCATGGAAAACACACACAAGGAATATCAAGAAAATAGGATAGACAAAGGAAGCATAAAAAGAACTAAGATACACATGAAACTTGATGATCCAAGCACTCTAAAGACTCCAATATTGAAGACCCTTTGGAGGGTGAAAGCATTATTATCAGAATATGAACAAAGAGTAGATACAATGGTAATTATGTCACCACTAAATAAAATCCATGTTGTGAGTCACTGTCAGTCCCATTCATCCAAGATAGTGACATATCTAATCTCATCATATGATTTTTTGGAAGTCAAGATGTATTATTGTAAACATTGTAAAGGACAAACAAGTAGAATTCCAAGAGTCATGTTTGAACTCAAGGGTCACGGAAGCTCAAAGGACATGTAATACCAAAAGTCATATATAATTCCAAAATTCATTTGGAACTCCAAAGTTTGTAGAAGTATAAAGGTCACTAGAAGTTAGAAATACAAGAGTCGCGAGGACATAAAAAGGTCACTCCTCAAGTTATAAATAGATCCTAATTTCTCATGTAAAGGAATTTTCACCTTGGCTTCTCTCATAAGGCATAAGAGAGACTAGTACTTTTGGGGAGCAAGTAGTGGCTCCAACACTCCACTATTGGAGAAAATGATGTTCATTGTATTCATGCATCTTGGGAATTTTACTTAATATTTGAAGCCTAATGGCCAACACGTTTTCATACACAAAATATGAATGTTTGTAAAAAAAAAAATTAAATGTTTATGATTCATGTCTGCTTTCACCAGTACTAAGCAGCTGGATGTTAGATGAAGCATTCCAATTTGTGTTTGTTTCTACTAGGGTAGTCCTATTACCTCTCTCCTAGATGCTCACTTTCTTTCCCCTCTATAGTAGAAGAACCTTGATGCACTTGCAATCGAACATTCACCAGGAATGCTTGATTTTCGAAGGCACATATGTGATTTTCTCTCTTTCTAATAGCTAAATCCAAGGAAAATTTTTAAGTACATGGAATTCGGGCCATATTTTGGATGGGGTTCCTATACCAAGCAGTGTGAGGTCTAATTCGGACTGCATATCGGGGTGGCCCCTTTGAATTTCGGCAAGTCCAAGACTTCCAACAAAACCCCACACTACTGAATATCCCACTTATATATACTTTAGAATGGAACAAAAACACAAACCATCCTTTAGATATGATACGACAAGCTAGGTTGCACCCTAGTTTCAAACACCAAGTTTTCTTCACCCAATTCCTTAACATCCCCATTAAAACTTGACACCCCAAAAATTTACAAACTAGAGATGTGTCAAAAAATATATAAGACTTGATCTAGATCCATGTTCTTGCCAACCATAATTTGTCACAATATGTCCATAAACATGGTAATGAACACAACAAAAACTAATACAAACATAGTTTAAAATATAGGTGTAGTGTTGATTACCCTGGCCCTCAAATGACTCAAGCAAGCATTTTGTAACATCCATAGCTACTAAAACTTGAACTACTAAGTGAAGTTGTAAGCCACCACAAACGTTCATCCAAGATGATCCCCAATGGCTTTTATGGACAAAACTGACCAAAATTCCACTAGTAAGTTGAGGATTTTAAGCCAAACAAGAGATTGTTCCAAGGTCTTCGAGGAAGCATCAAAAAGAGGGTGTCATAGTTTCAAAGGAAATGTTGAGGAGTTTAGGAACAACATACTCCTCAGGATCCCAATTGAAATTTCTTTAGAATGAAATACAAATCCACACCATCCTTCAGCAAAAATATGATAACCTATGTTGTACTGAATCTTTCAACACCAAGTTTACTCCACCCAGTTCTTTAACATCCCCATTGAACCCCTACACCCAACAAATTTACCAACTACAAATGTTTCATCTAAATCTAGTACTTGATCTAAACCCACATCCTTTCCAACCACAAGTGAAATGACCCCCCCCAACCCGGAATATTTTCAACATTGTCCTCCTTTTTTTGGCAGTCAGCTCTACATCCATATGATAATCTCTACCTTGCAAGTGAGTGAGATCAAGTAGATCTCCCACAAACCCTAAACCCAAATCTATGGATATTGACAAGCATGTCTCTTTAATGTTTGGGGATCCCAATTCCAGAAAACTTTTCTCTAATGTGGCCTGAATTGTAATTTTGTTCTTATGATTTGGAATATTGTAATGAAAACCAAGTTGTGTGGAATTTTAGGGCTTGATCCCTTATCTCAATTTTGGGATTATTTTCCCTTGTAGATCGTTATCGGTTTAATTTTTTTCCTTCTTTGATTGAGTTGCAAGTTGGATATTTCTTTGTGTGTGAATTCATTGATGAGCCTCAGTATTGCAGCAAGAACACTGCAACTCCTAGGGCTACCACCTTTACTGTATCAACCTGGGGTATCGTACAATGTTGGAGGTGATAGTGCTATATACACAACAGATGCATCATTCTACTCATGTCACTTCTCAACTGGGGCACTTGACCATTAGGGTTCCATACCATTCCTCTATTGGACTAAAGGGAGTCTGACTACTAACAGTGGAATGTAAAACTAGTTCTAGTGTAGGAAAAGTAAATGCTTGTCAATTCAGGAAATGAAAGCTGCTAACTTGTAAATGTTATGATATGACATAAATCATCTAGCTATGAAATGACACAAATCACTTGCAAGAAGGAAACTATTGATGAGCGCCAGTATTGCAACAAGGATGCTGCAACTCCTGGGCTACCAGCTTTACTTATCAACCCGGGGTTCGTACAAACATGGAGGTGCAAGTGCTATATGCACAAGTAAAAGTGAAGGTCCTACCTATTGTCATTGTTCATCTGGCAAGAGACCCCAAGGGTTCCAAGCCAGACTTCTATAGAGTCAGAAGGAGCTTATTTCTTTGATGAAAGAAGAGAAAATCTATTCTAAGAGAGCTACTCTACTGCAGTAATAAAGAAAACAACATGTAATGCTAAATCACACCATATCATAATTAACCATTTAAACAACTATGCTAAGAAAAATTGCTAAATCAATGCTAACCTAATGTTACCATCTAAGTTACAAAACTAAAGAGAATCAAACCATACTAATGTGTAAGCAAGGAAACTAAACTAAATCTATTTTCACTTTTTTTTTGGTTTTTTGGTGTTGGCGATGATTGGACAGTGTTGGCGTTTGATTGAATAACCAAATCAAAGCTTAGGAGTGGAAGCGTTTAAATCATGCACAAAACAAAGTTCAGGAAGGAGTCAAATGGAAGAGCAATCGAAGATCAAAATCAGTGAAAGGGAGACGTAATGAAGCAGCAGTGCATAGGAATCGTTGGATCAGGCGGATCAATGAACAGGACTAATGGAATATGAGGATGGGGGATCTTATCGCAGGAGATTAAGTGAATAGATGGATGGATTGATCAATGAATAAGATTAATGGAAGATGAGCGGTGGCGATCTTATCGCAGGAGATTAAGTTAATAGATGGATGGGTTGACCAACAAACATGATTAACGAAAGATGAGCAACGAAGATCTTATCATGGAGATTAAGTGAATAGATGGATGGATCAATCAGTGAATAGGATTAACAAAAGATGAGCGGCGAAGATCTTATCGCGGAGATTAAGTGAATAGTTGGATTGATCGATCAACGAAAAGGATTAATGGAAGATGAGTAGTGGAGATATTATCATGCAGATTAAGTGAATAGATGGATGGATCGCATCAAGTCACATGTTGGCAGAAGGGTGGAAAATGTGTGGAATGGTGGAGCAGTCTTCGTAGGTGGTAAACAGTTTCTTGCGCACCCTCAAAGATGTAAGTGGAATTCCTAAATTTTACGCGATTAGCCTAAGTGGGTGACACGTAGCATGGGAAAACTACTTTTCTCGCATGCTCTCGATCTAATATCGATCGTGCAAGAATCCACATGAGATTACGTGATAATTGTTGGATCATGGGGGATTGATCAATGGTGGAGATCGACCAAGCTAGTTGGCAAGCAGGTGACACAATAGCCATTGGATCAATCAAGACAGATCAATGGTGGATATTTGGAGCGCATAAATTCAAACATTGAAATGAATACGTTGGCTTGCAACACGCGATTAAAGTGATTGCACAGGTTTGTTGTGGATCGGACGGTAAGGAATTCCACAGGTATAATCCGATTAAGAAATGATTTATTAGCTTTCGCTTAAGAATTTCATGCTGAAGGAAATGAGAATATGAGTGAGATCTTATTACAAAAAGAGAGTGATGGAAAAAGATGACGATGAAATGAACCAAGTATTGAATCAAGACAATAAACTCCAAAGCTCATGCAAGAACTAGAAATCTGTGTTTTTGGGGTTGCTGAAGGGTCTCTTCCTCAAATCATGGTCCCAGAGGGAGGAGGTGAGTCTAAGACACCTGCTGACAACCTTATGGTGATCGTTTTCTCCCTACTAACCTTTTAAGTGAAATAAGGCACAAATGGAAGCAAACTAAAACACAACCAATCTACTCTACACTATTGTAATGGAAATGCAACTACTTAAGCAAATGAACAATCAAACCATGAATCTATGCTAGCATACATGTATAGTAAAGAGGAGCCTTGGCTACCTGGGTTGGGCCCTAACCCAAGAGCTTCGCCCCTCTGAGTTAACTCAGTGCTGGCTCAAAACAAAACTATTTCTTATTATGAAAACAATGGATTACATCAAAAACTGTCACAAGTCTTACATCTCGAAAATAGAGTAAAGTTTTACAATCAAAAATCTAAATCCTCCTAAGGTCCTAGGTCTCTCTACTTATATGTCTAAAGTCTCCAACGACTTCCTTAAAATTAGGGAGGCTCAGCTCCCAAACTCGAGATAAACTAATGCTTTGACTTTCACTTGCTTGGCTGCCTTCTAGTCCTTATGATTTGGTTGTTTGCACTCTGAGCTGATGGAGGAATATTCGAATGGAGGGGTAGTAAATGAGGATGATTTACCTCCTATAATTCCTCTCCCTTTTCCCATTCGATTTTTGACCAAGGTCTTTGTCAAAATTCCTTGCTTTTATCCTCTAATCCTACATTAAATGCACATTAGACCACAAAGAAAAATATCCAACTCTAACTCATCTCATAAACAAAATATAATTAAAAGTATGCAATAAGTTGTGAGAATAGTTGGTTTGACTAAGTTAGGAGGTGAATTAAGGCCCATATAATTACCCAATGATGAGGCTCATCATCACCCCCCTACTGAAAGTGTTGCTCATCCTCTGAGCAACTTAGTCAATGTCCATGTCCTTCATGGCTCTGGTAGCCTCTCTGACATCCCATGCCTCTATTGTGGTCTCTTCTTCTTGTTCATAGAAGCCTGCTTTCCTTTCTACTTCTTCCCACTGCCTCTTTTCCTCTTCTTCTTTTCTCCCTTCTAGCATCCCTAGGAGTAGTGGTGTAATGATTTTTAGGCCTATCCAATTGACCTTTAACCTTTGCATTGATTGCTTATACATAGGTGTCCTGTTGAGTGCCTCTCTCAACCTTTGAGGGGAGTGATATTCTATGATCTTCAAGCTGTGTGGCAGTGTGTTCCATCTCCTTAAGCATGCATGTATACTATCATCTCCTAGCAACCTAAACATATCCTCAAAATGTGAAATTTCTTGCTCTTAGGCAGCAAGATATCTAGGTGCCAGCTGAGGATCATTTGTAATTAGATTATGGTTTCCGATTAGGGCCATGGGATTTGATTGTTCAGCTCTGATGAAAAGAGGCTCAGTTTTCTCTCTAGCCAATATTCTTTTCATCTCTACAACCCTTGACTCCTCATGGTTCATCCATGATGCCAAAGCCATTAATTGTAGATCTCCTAGCTCGGCATTAGGATCCCAAACATTCATGTCTGTGAGGGCCATGTTGTGCAAGTAAAACTTAGCCATTTTGGCCCTATCCTCTAGTGTACTTTGATCACAAAGATCAATAAACTGTCTATAATCCCAAAATGGCATGGTGCCCCTTTTCGCTAGTGTTTTAATTTGAAATTGCAACCATTGTTCTCTGAGGTAAAGAGCATAGGATTTAGTTGGCATCCTACATTGGATGGCCTCTAAGGAGAGGTTGGCCATACATGCTAGTTGGTTTTCCCTTTCCTGCAGCTGTCCTCTCAGCCATGCATTTTCCCTCTCAAGTTGATCTCTCATTATTGCTTCTTTGTCCCTTAAGCCACTTAGCTCTTTGCCCATTTCCTTGAGCTTCTCTTCCATGTGCCCAATGTCTTCCTCTTTTGTTTCTTGCTGCTCCCCTACCTTGCTTTCCAATTTTTGTGCTTCCTGTAGTTTTTGCTGTGGATCTTGTAGGATGGCCTTACCCTTTAAGGAAGTTGATCTGGTACTAGGCCTCCTTACATAGGTGATTGGTGACTTAGGGGAAGGCATTTTGTCTCTTGGTGTAGGGGAATCTTCAACCTCAATAGGGATTTTTGTTGATATTTGTGGCTTCATTGTTTGATTCTTGTGCTCTTTCTTGTTCTAAAATATAGAGGGGTTTGCCTCTTTCTTTTCCATTTTTGCTTGATTGGGGTGCTGAGAGAAGTGAGGGCAGCTGCTACCTCCCTCTCAGGGTCCTCTGGAGACACCCTAGGTGACTCCTCCTTGTGTTTTTCCCCTTTTGTTTCAATGCATTTTTCCTCTCTATTTTTATTATCTTCTTCCTCTTGTTGTTCTTTCTCATCTCCATTGGTTTCTTCCTTCATTTCTTCCTTTGTTTCAGCATCATCCTCCTTCTCTTCTCCACCTTCTTCTTTTGCTTCAACATGTTCCTTTGTATTAGTTTCTTCTTTATCAATCTCATCCCCATCTAGCTCTGTATCTTCTTCTTCTTGTTTTGTCTCCACCTCACTGACAGAAGGACTAACATCATAGGTGAGGGTTTTGATGTCATCCTCTGCTGGTAAGTCTCTGAATACTGACCATGTTATAGCGATCTTGAGTTTTTGGAGGGAATCCTCAATGAGGAACCTGATCAACCCATGGTGAGCCAATTATTGGGAATTCCCTTCCTTTACTTTGTTGCTGGAGTATATGAGTGATTGCATCAAGAAACAGGGTGTGCTGAGTCTTTGGTGAACCAGTGTTTCAATCCCAAATCTTAATTCTTCAAGCATCCTAAAATGGTAGCCATATAAAACACTACATCTACCCTCACATGATATATATTTGATGATTTGGTAACCTACCTCAATCCATGGGTATGGTAGACTGTCCCTCCTTACTCCACTTTTATCCTCTATGGGTTCTTCACCTTCTAAAAAGAATTTCCTTTTTGCCACTTGATTGTCTACTTTGTCTTCTTTTCTCCATGGAATTCCTAGGGGAATTGTGGTGACCTTATTGATGAGCTCTGGGGTGAGATCTATAGTGAGCCTTCTAACTATAACAGTGGCATGGATTCTGTTGTGTGGAGTGAAGGAATGAGAAAATTATTGAGCCACCTCATCATCATACCTTGTGAAGTTTTTGAAAAACCCCATCCATTGGTGTCTTATAAAGATGTCAAGCACTTGGGGGTGTTGTTGTATCCTCATAGTGTTTGCGGGTTCTCTCCTATTAAATCCTCCTGTCATCTTGCTTGTGAGGCTTGAGGATGAAATGAGATGTTTGACACAAGAATTTTAAATTCAGGAGAAAACAGAGTCTCTTGTGTATGTAATTCACCTCCCATAGTTGTTATATCCAATAGCTTTTAGAGAATTTCTAGTTCATTTTCTTGTAAATGGGGATGGATTTTTAAATCCTACCTCTTTAGAATGGTGGAAGTGGACAATTCTCGTGATATTCCCTCTTGAATCCCTCTCTGCCAATCCTGTAGACTACTCCTATAGACGGTTCCTGTAGGAATTCTTGTGCATGCTCTTATAGAAATTCTCTTGCAGAACGATGGATCCTTGCTTCTAGTGGGTAGCCAAAGTTATGAGAGTGACTTAAGTGAGGGATTTTTGAGGAGGTGCAATGCATGAATGCATGCACATGATGTTTTGTTTCCCTTTATGGCTTTTGGGGGTGGGGTGGTGTACTCACAGTAGAGGTATGTTTCCATTTGTTAACCATTGGTCCCCACTACCACCTCATCATTCCCACTGCTCGTAATCAGCTTCCACCTCGTAGATTCGTAGTTAACCATTTTTTGTCCTACTCCTCCTCTGTATTTGAGTTGATTGCAGCCACGTGTGAGAGGACACCTGGTTTTGTATGTGATTACTAAACGAAGGTGGAAAAGTTATTTGGCCACCTTTTCACTTATAAACCAACTACCTCGTAACCCTTACAACTTTTGATCAAATGATGCATATAAGTGTGTGAGCAGGATACTTACTTGTGGTCTCGATGCCATGTTGTAGTTATCGCAGATCAGAGGTGGTGTGTTGTTTATTTGCTGCATGGTCATTCTTCTTCATCCTCTGTTGTCTGTTGATGGTTTCTTGGCTTTTGCAAGTGTCTTTGACTGAAGATCTGATGTTGTTGCTGTTTTGGAGCTCCTAGATCATCCTAATGAGGACCTGTAGATGATGATTGATATTCTATGGGATAGGCTGCTACAGGATTTCCTACAAGATGTCCTGTAGCTACTTCTCCCTTATAATTTTTTAATCATATTATTGGCTGGGGCTATGAGGATGCTACAATGAATGGACATAGGGAGTAGGAGTGTGTGTGGAGCAAGGGACATTCAGGTAATGCTCTTACTCTCCTCTGTTTTCCTTTTTTTCTTTTTTCATAATTGGCAGAAACTGATCTCTTTTTGTTTTGAATGGTGAGTGTAAGGATGATGGTAATGGATGAGGTGAGGGGTTAGATCATGTCTAGAATGAATTTTGGGGACCTTACCAACCTACCATTCACCCTTGGATTTCTTCCTGTAGGTTTTCCGGGCCACTGTAATTCCTACAAGATCATCCTGTAGGTTTTCAGGGGATCCTGTAGAAAACACAGTCTTTGCCTAAATTAAAGCAATGAAGTGAAAAAACAATGGAATTAATGGAGGAATTCATGGTAAGGAGTGGAGGAGATGAATATATGTGATGCAGGGTTCCCTTTAGATCTTCTCTTTTCTCCTTGATTGTCTTTCTTGCCCACCTGCAAAAAATAATTATGTTGTTTTTCTTTTTTTTTTTGAAAAACACCTAGGTTGCCTCAGAGAGGTTTTCACCCTAGATGTTTTCCCTAGGCACCTCAAGGAAGGTTTTCACCCAAGGATATTATTATTCCCTTTTCCATATTTTTTTTATTTTATTTTTTTTCATCATTGGGCTACCTCATGAGGTTTTCAACCCAAATATGGGACTCAGGCACCTCATGGAGGTTTTCGCCTCAATCCTTATTCTTTTTTTCTCTTTTTTAGTGACTTGATGAGGGAAGAGCTGGAACTTGCTCCAGCATCATCACTATCTTATTGATATTGTCAATGAACTCTTGTTTTGATAAAGGCCTCTTGTACATTTTCAATCAGTGTCCATTAAGAAGCAATGGAATAACTTCTTCATCTATAGTTATGATTTGCACTGAACCATTATCATGGCATATTTCCACCACATAAGGTCCAATCCATCTTGTCCTTAGCTTTCCATTGAATTCTTTATACCTAGAATCATATAACAATGAGAAATTGCCCTCTTGAAATTGATTCTCCTTAACAATGAGAAATTGTCTATCATGCCAGATCTTCCTCTGAAGCTGAACTATCTCTCTATGTAGGAGGGCTTGCATTCTAAAATCATCCAAGCCATTCAAATGGAGCAATATTTCTTTTTGTGCATGACTGAGATCCAAATCTAGTTGGGCTACCATCCTCAATGTGTTATATTCAAACACAATGGACACCAAAGCCTTTTTCCCATAGACTAGCTCATAGGGTGTAAATCTAGTGGTGGTCTTCCATGTTGTATTAAAGGCCCAGGTGGCCTCGACTAGTGTCTCTACCCAATCCTTCTACTACTGCTCACTACCTTGGTTAAGATGCTCTCCAATACCCTGTTGGTCACCTCCACTTGTCCATTAGCTTGTGGATTATAAGGAGTGGAGGTCCTATGCTTGATTTTGTGATGGTTGAGCAGTTCTTCAATCATGTTGGAGGTAAACTGGCTACCTTGGTCTGTGACTAGCTCTCTAGGGTACCCAAATTTGTAGAATACATTCTCCCTTAGGAACTCAACCACCTTCTCTTCTGTCGCTGCCTTAATCACCTTGGTTTCAACCCACTTAGTCAAATAATCATTGCACACAAAAATGTACTGTTTTTGCTTTGAAGGAGGGTTGATAGGCCCAATGAATTCCATGACCCATTTGTCAAATGGCTCGAAAGTCACTTGAGGTTGTAGGGGAATTTCATCTCTTGGAGTAGGCTTTCCCATCCTCTGGCACCAATCACACTGACTAATGTACTTTTTCACATCCTGATGAAGAGTGGGCCAATAATAGCCCGCTTGTAACACTTTGAATGTTGTCCTTTTTGCTGCAAAGTGACCTCCACAAGGCCCATCATGATAGGTCAGAAGGATGTCAAAAACTTCCTCTTCCCTTACACACCTTCTCAAGATTTGATCTGGGCCAAGTTTGAAAATATATCCCCCAATCCAGGTGAAGGGGGTACTTTTCCTTACTATCTTGCTCTTTTCTTTGGAGGGCAATTTTGGTGGGAACTGTGTTGATACCAAATAGTTTGCTATATCAAAAAACCATGGGGAGAGTATTGAAATAGTAAACAAATGCTCATCTGGTAACTGGTCATCCACCATTCCTTCTTCACCTACAGGAAAATTCATCCAAGATAGAAAGTCTGCAACAACATTTTCCTTACCAGGCTTATCAACAATAGTTAGATCAAACTGCTGTAATAAAAGCAACCATATTATCATTCTAGCATTCACATATGGTTTATTCATTAAATATTTTATTGCAGTGTGGTTAGTATGCATAAATGTTTAGTAGCCTGTAATGTAATGCCTAATTTTTTTTAATGAATTCACAACAACTAGTAGTTCCTTTTCGGTTGCAGTATAATTTAGTTCAGCCTTTGATAGGTTCTTACTGATAAAATAGATGGTATAGTGAAATTTCTCCTCTACCTGACCTAAGGCTTCTCCTATGGCTTCTTGTGAGGCATCATCATGAATATGAAAAGGGAGGGCCCAGTTTGGGCCTCGAATAATTGGTGTAGTGGTTAACTTACCCTTTAAAATGTCTAAGGCCTCTTGATAGCTTTTTGACCATATAAACTCAGAATCTTTGGCTAACAACCCAAATAAAGAAGAGGCCAACTAGTTGAAGTCCTTTATGAACCTTTGGTAGTATCCAGCTAACCCCAAGAAACTCTTGACATCCCTCTACTTTTGCGGATGTGGGACCCTTTGGATGATTGTTGTTTTGTTCAGATCCACCTGCAGTCCTTGCTGAGATATTGAATGACCTAGCACAGTCCCTTCAGTCATTAATAATTCACATTTTTCCATACTGAGACATAGGTTCATTTCAATGCATTTGTGCAATACTTTTCCTAGGTTAGTCCGGGCTTCTTGAAAATCACAGCCATAGGGTGTAAAATCATCCATATAAATTTCCACCGCATCATGTACTAATTCGGCAAAAATACTCAAGACTGCTCTTTGGAAAGTGGCAGGAGAATTGCATAGGCCAAAAGGAAGGACCCTATACGAAAAATTACCCCAAGGACAGGTGAATGTGGTCTTATCCTGGTCTTCTGGGCAGATTTGGATTTGGTTGTACCCACTGAATCCATCTAGGAAAGAAAAAAACTTCTTCCCTGCTAGGCCATCTAGCACTTGGTCAATGAACAGTAGGGGAAAATAATCCTTCTTTGTGGCTTTGTTCAACTCCCTGTAATTGACACAAATCCTCCACTTACCATTTTTCTTGGGTACTAACACTAAAGGAGAGACCCACTCACTATCAAAGATAGGGTATATGAAATCTGCATCTAGCAGTTTTTGTAGTTCTTCTTTGACTATATCTTTAAGAGCTAGATTCATCCTCCTTTGTGGTTGTCGGACCGAATTGCAACCTTATTTGATGTATATGTGGTGAGTACACACTGAGGGGTGTACTCCCTTGATTTCCTTGTAACTCCAAGCAGAGGCTTCTAGGTTTTCTCTCAACATGTTCATAGCTTTTCCTCTTCGAGAGCAGAAAGAGATGGATTAATTTTCAAATTTTTCTCTGGGTTGAATTCTATAGTTTTTACATGGAGTGAGTTGGAATCGGCCAAGCATAAGTCAATTGGATGATTTTTCTAGGTTTCCCTTACTTATTTTTCTAATGGTAATGAACTAGGAGTTGGACTTTGGAGTAGGTGTTCAATTAAGTCATCCTCATCTTGCTTTCCTCCTCCTATGGTTGCTTCCAAAGCATAAAGTTGGGTTGAATAAACCTCATCTTCTTCCTCCTCCTCCAACCATAAAGGTAAATCATGCTCTAGATAAGGATGAGTAGGAGGGTATAGGACTAACTGTTTGGAAATATGCCCATTCTTGATGGTCATATTCCCAGCTCTGCAGCTAATGTAAGCATCGGTTGTGGCCAACCATGGCCTCCCAAGGATGAGAGTGTAACTAGTAAGCTTAGCCTTTGGTTGGAGAACTAGAAAATCTACAGGGTCCTCCATGGAGACCATCACATCCTCCATATTTCCCTCAGGGGTGATTGTGGTATGGTCTGGAAGTTGCAGAACTATTGTGGCCTTCCTCAATGACCCTTGGAGGTTGATCTTAAGCATGGTGTCCTTGGTCATCACATTAATGGTAGCCCCAATATCGATAAGAGATGTGCACATCTACTATAGGGCTTCCATGGTCCAAATATTTCAGACATATTACCTGCCCCGACATTAAGTAGAAGGGCATCCCAATGACATTAATGGTAGGGGCATCTCTTTTTCTTCTTCCTAGATTTTTGAATTATTTCTCCTTAATCAACTTATTGTAAATGGGAACATATTTGATTTCCTGGATAAGAGGTATCTTTACACATAGATTTTTCAATTCTCCCAAAAGTTCAGTTTCTTTTGGGGTAGGCTGGAGTGATTGGACTAATCTCTCAGGAAAGGGTGGATTTACTTTAAGGTTGATTTCCTCTCTTTCTTCCTCAACCTCTTGATGTGGAGAGGGAGGTTGGTCATTCAGGAGAATTCTCCCAGATCCTTAGTTCATCTCCTGGATTTCTATAGCATAAGGTGGGTGTGATGTCTCTCCACTGTATACTTGTTGAGTCTGCCTATTGTTTGGGTTCAGATTTGGCTAGGCAGGCATCTGGGGTTGCTTGGGTGGAGTAGAGTGTAGGAGTTGTGGTTGGGTAGGTGGTGGAGGCAATAGAGCTGGAGCATTGTTGTATTAGGGCCTCCACCCTTGGAGTGGGGTATTCCACTGAGGTTGTGGCAGAACATAAGGTTGAAATGATTGGCTGGCTGGCTGGGAATGATACTGAGATGCATAGGACCAAAGAGGGGGTGTAAATCAGGAAGGATGAGCAGGGGGTCCCCAAGAAGGTACAGTTGTGGTTTGGTTGGGGTTGCAATATGTATGGGATGACCCTTGCATACCCTGCCAGTATGGTCTAGGCCCACGAGGTCTCCTTTGGTTGATGTAGCAAAGCTACTCAGTGACCCCTTCAACCCCTTGATATATAGCTTTGAGTTCGGGTAAAGAAGGGAACTTGTCTGTGGAGTGGTTTTCTTCACAGATTGAGAAAATCTCAATGTAGTTCAATGGACATTCATTCCTGGGATGCCTCCTAGTGCATCTAGGACAAAAGATGGCCAAGGCTCTCTCTACTTCCTCTTGCTTCCTTTTGATATTCATGGTGTCCAATTGCAAGGCAAGGGTTTGCAGCATCTCACTTTTGAAATCTTCCAGCATATTTCCAATTTCACCCTTGATGGATAAGTTGGAAGATGATGTATTGGCCATAGGTTGACTACTCCTCCCCTTTTTCTTGGCTGCCCTAGAATGGTTTTTGAAGATAGTCTTGATATCCTTCATAGGGTAATTGGTAGATATCTCCTCCTGCTAACAAATGTAATGTATCCAAAAGATCTTCCCTTACTCCTCTAAGCAAGACCAACTTTAGTGACTCGGGGTCAAGTGTGCACCTGACCCTTTTGTCACTGAGTTGGAATCTGTCTTCGTAGTCTTCTAAGGACTCATCCTGGCCCATGGTCATCCTGAAAATTCCTCCTTTGGTATCCTTTGACCTATAGAAGTCCCAATATTTGTTGTTAAAAGCCTGTTGCATCTACACCCAAGTTGTGATGCTATCTCCAGGTAAACCCATGAACCAGCACAATGCTGCATCCTTGAGGGTAGATAGAAATAGTTTTAACTTTTTCTCATCATCTGTATAGTCATATGTTCGACATATAACAACAAACTCAAATAGGAAAGTTTCAGGGTCCTCTGTGGTCAGGCCATGTAAATGAGGTAGAGCAACGGGGATTATATTCTTCATCTTAGTGTCCCCATTGGTTTCCCTGATGGGGAAGGCACCCTCAATTCTCTCTCTATTTCCTTTGTCATTTTGGTTTTTAGCCATTGGTTCAGTAGGAATGGGTTCCTCTTCTTCTTCTTCCCCTGTAGGTTCTTCAAATATGTCAGGTTTCTCACCTAAAGGTTCCTCCAGTTCACAGCCACCGAAGAAGAGAGAAGGTTGGTTGTTGGATGCAGTGGGGGTATTTGGCAATAATTTCCCTAAATTGTCCCTATTTCTATGAGGCATGAAAGGAAATGTTTTTGGGTTAGATTTTATAAGAATTTTTTTTAAGCTGAAAAGTACTTTGCAGAAATGAAATTGCTGATTGAATGAAAACTACTGACAGAAAGAGAAGTTACTTGTTGAATTGAAATTCTACTTGTAGAATGGAAAGGAAAGCATATAATGACAACTGAAAGAAAGGAAGCTACTAGATTACTTTTCCAGAAATAAACTAATGGAATAAAATTGAAGACTAGAAATAGAAGAAAAGAAAGCAATAATCACATTCTACTCAGACACCTCCCCGACAATGGTGCCAAAAAGTGATGAGTGCTAGTATTGCAGCAACAATGATGCAACTCCTAGGCTACCAGATTTACTTGTCAACCCAGGTTCGTACAAAATTGGAGGTGACAGTGCTATATGCACAAGTAAAAGTGAAGGTCCTGTGTGTTGTCACTGTTCATCTGGCGAGAGACCCCAGGGGTTCCAAACCAGACTTCTATAGAGTCAGAAGAAGATTAATTCTTTGATGGAAGAAAAGAAAATCTATTCTAAGAGATCTACTCTACTACAATAATAAATAAAACAACATGTAATGCTAAATCAAACCATATCATAGTTAACCATTTAAACAACTATGCTAAGCAGAATTGCTAAATCAACACTAACCTAATGTTGCTATCTAAGGTATAGAAATAAAGAGCATCAAACCATACTAATGTGTAAGCAAGGAAACTAAACTAAATCTATTTTCACTTTTTTTTTTGTTTTTTGGTGTTTTTGATGATTGGATAGTGTTGGAGTCTGATTGAATAACCAACTCAAAGCTCAGGAGTGGTAGTGTTTAAATCACATGCAGAACAAATTTTAGGAAGGAGTCAAGTGGAAGAGCAATCAAGGATCGAAATTAGTGAAAGGGAGATGTAATGAAGCAGCAATGCATAGTAACTGTTGGATTGAGCAGATCAATGAATAGGACTAACGGAAGATGAATGGCGGAGATCTTATTGTAGGAGATTAAGTGAATAGATGGATGGATTGATCAATGAACATGATTAATGGAAGATGAGCGGCAGAGATCTTATCACAGGAGATTAAGTTAATAGATGGATGGGTTGATCAATGAATATGATTAATGGAAGATGAGTGGTGAAGATCTTATCGCAGAGATTAAGTGAATAGATGGATGGATCGATCAACAAATAGGATTAATGGAAGATGAGCAGCGAAGATCTTATTGCGGAGATTAAGTGAATAGATGGATGGATCGATCAATGAATAGGATTAACGGAAGATGAGCGGCGGAGATCTTATCATGGAGATTAAGTGAATAGATGGATGGATCACATCAAGTCACGTGTCAGCAGAAGGGTGGAAAATGTGTGGAATGATGGAGCGGTCTTCGTAGGTGGTAAGCAGTTTCTCGTGCGCCCTCAAAGCTGTAAGTGGAATTCCTAAATTTTATGCGATTAGCCTAAGTGGGTGACACGTAGCATGGGAAAACCACTTTTCTCATGCACTCTTGATCTGATATCGATCGTGCAAGAATCCATGTGAGATTGCATGATAGCCATTGGATCATGTGGGATTGATCAACGGTGGAGATCGGCCAAGCTAGTTGGCTAGCGGGTGACGTGATAGTCGTTGGATCAAGTAAGATAGATCGACAGTAGAGATTTGGAGAACATAAAGTCAAACGTTGAAATTAATACATTGGCTATGCGGCACGCGGTTAACGGTGATTGGCCAGGTTTGTTCTGGATCAAATGGTAAGGAATCCATGGGTATAATCCGATTAAGACGTGATTTATTACCTTCCGTTTAAGCATTTCATGCTGAAGGAAATGAGAATGTGAGTGAGATCTTATTACAAAAAGAGAGTGATGGAAAAAGATGACGATGAAATGAACCAAGTACTGAATCAAGACAACAAACTCCAAAGCTCATGCAAGAATTAGAAATCTATGTTTTTGGGGTTGCTGAAGGGTCTCTTCCTCAAGTAATGGTCCCAGAGGGAGGAGGTGAGGTGGAGACACCTGCTGAAAACCTTATGGTGATTTTTTTCTCCTTGCTAACCTGCTAATTGAAATAAGGCACAAATGGAAGCAAACTAAAACACAACCAATCTACTCTACATTGTTGTAATGAAAATACGGCTACTTAAGAAAATGAACAATCAAACCATGAATCTATGCTAGCATACATGTACAATAAAGAGGAGGCTTCGCTACTAGGGTTGGGTCCTAAGCCAAGAGCTTCAGCCCTTTGAGTTAACTTGGTGCTGGCTCAAAACAAAACTCATTCTTATTATCAAAACAATGGATTACATCAAAAATTGTCACAAGTCTTGTAGCTCGAAAATAGAGTAAAGTTTTACAATAAAAAATCCAAATCCTCCTGAGCTCCTAGGCCTCTCTACTTATATGTCTGAAGCCTCCAATGACTTCCTTAAAATTAGTGAGGCTCGGCTCCCAAACTCGAGATAAACTAGTGCTTTGACTTTCACTTGCTTGGCTGCCTTCTAGTCCTCATCATTTCGTTGTTTGCACTCCGAGCTGATGGAGGAATATTCGAGTGGAGGGGTAGTAAACGAGGAGGATTTACCTCCTATAATTCCTCTCCCTTTTCCCATTTGAGTTTTGACCAAGGTCTTTGCCAAAATTCCTTGCTTTTAATATCCTTTAATCCTACATTAGAAGCAAATTATACCACATAGCAAAATATCCAACTCTAACTCATCTCATAAACAAAATATAATCAAAAGTATGCAATAAGTTGTGAGAATAGTTGGTTTGACTAAGCTAGAAGGTGAATTAAGACCCATATAATTACCGAATGATGAGGCTCATCAACTATGCTAACCTTGCACTTGATCCTCTAGCTACCAAAACTGCTTGAAAATAGGAAGTTATTATATCATTTCAAAATTCAAACATGCATGCATTAATTATCTCATTCACATTTGCATAATAGGCAAAAGTCTTAATTGCTAAATTTAAAAATATAAAAGCTAATGCTATCCGATCTTGCAGGAGGGAAAGGAATGAAAAGGCTGGTCTAGGTGGTACTTCTAGTCATGGAGTCCAATCTGAGGGGTTAACCTACTTCTACACTAGGCTATACTACCATTTCAGGTCAAAACAGGGTACAAATAGGCAGCTACAAGTTTTCTATAGGAAACTACTACATGATGTCTTTTACTGCTACAGGAAGTTGGATGAGAGGTTTTGGAGGACAAGAATGTTGAGATGAAGTGTTGGAAGGGTGCATGATAGTTGTGGAAGGTGTAGGGAAGGTGAGCGTCACCTAAGGCCAAGCCACCCACTCCCAGAAGGCCGGATTTTACTAAGACAACTTGCTCATGATGGTTGGAAAACAAAAGTTTGGAATATGGCTGATGTGCATCAACAGAAGGTGGAGGAGACCTAGGTGGAGTTGGTTGGAGGTTTCCCTTCCTGTAGAAAAACAATCCCTGTAATAAAACATGTCTCCCTTTTCATTTACAAATTATTACATGTCAACATGGAAAATATGAGTTGAATTTAGAAAGTCTGATCTAACTAGTGTTAAAGACTAGATCTGTGGAATAGACTACCTTCTATGCTACAAAAATCTTAAGAAGCAAACTAACAACTACAAATGTTTCCAAGGAATCATAAACAGTTATCTAACTAAGAATGAAACTTAACCCAGGAAATGAATAAAGGAAAACTATGGTTTTAGGCTATGAGAGTGGGGTACCCTAATCATGATCCCATGAGGAAGATGGGATAGGGGTCAATGTCACAATATTTTCGGGTATATTTTCCTTCAGTAGACTACAACACTAATCTACTTTTCAAGCTAATGAAAGCGTGGATAAGAAATAACTTAATCAACTTTCTAAGCTAAACAGAAACAAAAATAAACATCATCAATAAATCAACATTCTAAGCTAAGAATATAGATACAAAGGAGAGGAACTTTTGTTGCTAGGGTAGGGCCCTAACCCAAGAGCTTCATCCCTCTCAGTCAACTCAGTGTTGGATCAAAACACAATTTATCATTATAATAAAAAATGTCAAATACATCATAACTATAATAGTCAAATGTGCTTTAGCTTAATGGCCTCTTGGCTACAATCAAACTTCTAATCCTAATGAGTCCTTTAGCTTGCTTATTTATACCAAACTAGAGCTACCAACAACCCCCTATAAAATAGGGATACTAGGCTCCCTAACTCGAGAATAACTCTTCCTTGATTGGCACTGGCTTGGCTTCCAATGAACTTGACTTACTTGGCTGCCAGTGACACCGAGCCGATGAGATAGAGTGGGTGAATCTTCGAATGATATAAGGAGCTAAGGAGGGACACCACTTCCTATAATCTATTTTAGTTGTCTACTCTGAGTCCTTGCACTGAAGTCAACTCAAACCTACTCCAATTTCCTACATTTAACACACATTAGTCCATAGGACATAGTAACTCACTAAGAAAAATATAATAAAATCTATAAATAAATTTGAGAAAAGACAATTTAATAAGCTAGAGATGTGCATTGTGACCCATATGGTTTACCTCTGGATGAGCCTCATGATAACCCCCCTACTGAAATTGCTTCTCATCCTTTGAGCAACCTAATCATCTATATCCATATCCTTCATAGCCTTAGTGGCCTCCATGATATCCCAAGATTATTTGGATGACGTCTCTTCCTGAGGATAGAACCCTAAATTGTTCTCTATTTATTCCCACTGCTTTCTTTCCTCTTCTTCCTTCCTACCTTCTGAAAAACCCAACAAAAAAGGTGGACAAAGCTTAAGTCCAATCCAATTGATCTTCAGTCTTTGCATGGCCTTTTTATACAAGGGTGTTATCTCTAATGCATTCCTTAATCTCTTAGGAGAGTGATACTCCCTAATCCTGAGACTCTGTAACAGGTTATTCCTTCTCCTCTAGCATGCTTGTTGGCTCTCAGTCCCCAATAATATTAGAGTTTCCTCAAAATGGGAGATGGACTGTTCTTGGGTATCCAGGTATCTTGGTGCAAGTTGAGCATCATTGGAAATTATGTTGTGGTTACTGATTACAACACTTGAATTTATTTGCTCTGCCTTGATGTAGAGGGTTCATTTTCCTCTTTTTCTACTATTATTTTCACCTCCTAAGCCCGGGCTTCCTCATGACTCATCCATGATAAAAGGGCCATCAGTTGCAAGTCTCCCAACTTTGCATTGGGGTCCCAAACATTCAAGTTTGTTAAGGCAAGGTTGTGCAAGTAGAATTCAAATACCTTGGCCTTGTGCTCAAGAGTACTCTTGTCACACCAATCAATGAACTACCAGTAATCCTGGAATGGCATTGTCCCTATTGTTCCAATGCCTTAATTTGGAATTGCTTCCATTGGTCCTTGAGGTAAACTGCATAGGATTTGGATGGCACTATTCATTGAAGTTCCTTCATGGAGAGGCTTGCCATGGTGGCCAATTAGGTCTCCTTTTCTTACAATTTCCTCCTCAGGCATGTGTTTTCTTCCTGCAGATGTGTTTTCATGGTGTATTCTCTAGTCTCAATTCACTCAACTCCTTTCCCATCTCTAGGAGTTTTTCTTCCATAAGGCCCACATATTTTACTTTCTTTGATTTAGCAAACTGCATCCATCGATGTGTCCTTCCTCTTTCTTTTTCAAGTTCAAGGAAGAAAGGGATTGCAAATTTCCGTGGGATCACTCTGCCCCCTTTAATGAACTTGTAGTAGGAGCTCAAGTTGGGCTATGGACTAGGCTCTTGTAGCTCTGTAAAATATCCCTCAACTATATTTGGAGAAGCTTCCCCCTATTGTGCTTGTGGTGTTGCTTCTTTGCCTCCTTTTTTCCCCTGCTTCTCTTCTTGTAGCACTTTATGCCTTTATTGTATCATTGTTTGGGGATCTTGCAGCAGGTCTTTTCCTTGATGTTGGAGTGTTACGAGTACCTTGGGATGATTAG
Source organism: Pinus tabuliformis (assembly GCA_031772625.1). NCBI lineage: Eukaryota > Viridiplantae > Streptophyta > Pinopsida > Pinales > Pinaceae > Pinus > Pinus tabuliformis. The sequence continues at coordinate 1,779,074,665 of CM062819.1, read as the reverse complement.
ATGAGGCTGACCTAGTGACAAGCTTCATGACATAGGTAATGGTAGTCTTTGGGGTTTCTCCTAGTGATGTGACTTTCTCAACCTTCAGCCCCAGGGATTCTAGCTCCTCCTATTTACTTGGTGATTCTTAAATTATAATAGGGGTTTTATGGGGGTTTTTGGCCTCCCTTGCTTAATCCTAGTGCTTCTTCTTGTTTTGAAATAGAGGGGAGTTTTCCTCTGCCTTTTCTTTGTGCATTTTATGGGTGTGCTCAAAGAAGCTAAGGCAACAGTTGCCTCCTTTTCAGTGGTTTCAGGAGACATCCTTTCCTGATCTAGGGATATCTCCTCCTCTTCAAGTGTAATGGTCCTCTCAAGGCTGGTCTCTTTTTCTTGCTCCTCTTCTTCTCTCTTTTCTTCTCTTCTTCCTTTGTTTTGTCTGTCTCTTCCTATTCTTCCTCTTTTGCTCCTTCTTCTTCTCCTTCTTCTTCTTCTTCACTTGAAGTTGGGTTCTCACCAAGTGCAAGGACTTGGGTCTCCAGGAATGATTCTCTATCCATATCTTTGAATGTGGACCAGAGGATAGGGACTCTTGATCTACTCAAAGCATCCTCTACTATCAACTTGATGAGACCATGGTGTGCTAACTATTATTTCTTTCCCTCCTTCACCTTTTGGCTCATGTCTATGATTGACTATAGCATAAAATAGGGCACACTTAATCTTTGGGCTATGGGAAACCTAGCTTGAAATCTCAATTCATGGAGAAACCTGAACTGGTATCCATAGACTACACTCATTCTCCCTTCACAATTAATGTATTTAAGGATGTGGGATGCTACCTTGAAATCTTTGGGCTATGGGAAACCTAGCTCGAAATCTCAATTCATGGAGCAACCTGAACTGGTATCCATAGACTACACTCAGTCTCCCTTCACAAGAAATGTATTTAAGGATGTGGTAGGCTACCTCATCCCAGGGATAGGGAAGACTCTCCCTTCTGACCCCATTTTTGTCTTCAATTGGTCTCTCATCATTGGTGAAGAATTTTTTCTTAGAAAAGGTGTTGTTGGCCTTGTATTCCCTTCTCTAATTGACCCCTAGAGGAAGTGTTCTCACTCTATTTATTAACTAGGGATTGATGGTAATGGATATGTTATGAAACCAGCTCACAAAAAGATAGAAAAGAGAGATAAACGCCTTAGAATTAAGCCTCTTTGAGGAGGAAACCTCCTTTACATTACACAAATGAAAAATTCTTGGATGATACAAATGAAAAAACCTCCTTTCTATATATAGGAGTCTAAGGGGTCACAATATAACCAAATCCAACCTAACAATAATAATATAAGGGCACAAAAATAACAATATGGGGACAATAGGGGCACAACAATAACAATAAGGGATACAATGACAATAGTAATGGGGGAATCACTAGTATTATAGGGACCTAACATGCCCCTCTCCTTCAAAAAAGAGTTGTCCTCAACACTTGAGTAGTTTTGGATGCTTCTGTATAAAATTCTCATCCCCCCATGTGGAATATTCAACGAGTAAGTTCTTCCACTTGATGAGATACTCTGAAATTGATCGATTTTGTAGCTATCGTGTTCTTGTTTCTTTGACTGCTTAAGGTTCCAATATGATTTTTCCTTCCTCATCAAGTTCTGGAAATATTGTTTGAACTGGGATATTGTCACTTATAACCTTCTTTAAGCATGAAACATGGAAAACTGGGTGCACTCAGGAAGCTGCAGGAAGCTACAATTTGTATGCTATAGTACCGATCTTTTGCAACACCTTGTACGGACCATAATACTTTGGTGATAATTTATTATCCTTCTTACCTTACTTGAGGGACATTTTTTTATATGGTTGTAGCCGTAGGAATACCCAATCACCTACACCAAAACTTATTTTGCTATGATGTTGATCTGCCTGTTGTTTCTTTCTATTTTGTGTCAGGGTTATCCTTTAAGAGTTGGAGAACTTGTTGTTGATGCTCGATGTGATCTTCCACTGCTTGAAACTTAGAATTTTCTCTTAAATAAGATGTGATGGATGGTGGATGATATGCATAAAGTGCCATAAATGGGGTCATTTTTGTTGCAGTATAGAAGGAAGTGTTATACCACCATTCAGCCAGAGGCAACCATTTGACCCATTGTGTTTGTTTATCATATACAAAGCAACGAAGATATCTTTCCAAACATTTGTTTACTATCTCAGTTTTCCCATCAATTTGAGGATGATAAGATGAGCTATGAGCTAACTGAGTACTAAGAAAAGAAAATAATTATGTCCAAAAATTTCCCATGAAATTGGGATCTTTTTCGCTTACAATAATCTTTGGGTTTCCATGTAGCTTTTGAATTGTTTCCATAAATGCAGTAGAAACTGTACTCACTTTAAACAGATGAGATAATGCACAAAAGTGTGCATACTTGGTAAGTTTTTCAATTACCACCATGATAACACTCTTTCCTTCAGACTTGGGTAAACCTGTGATAAAATTCATTGAAACCTCTCCCAACGTTGGCTTGGAATGGATAAAGGTTGTAATAGACCTGGGGTATTAACTGTTTCAACTTTATTTTGTTGGGAAACCAAAAATTCCACCACAAACTTTTGAATTTCCAATTTAAGAACATCCCAAAAAAATTCCTTCTTAACCTTGCGGTAAGTTTTTAGAAATCCTAATTGCCCTCCTAAAGGAGAGGTGTGAAATTCCCTAAGAATCTTTTGTTTGAGTTGGGAATTCTTACATAGGTATAACCGATCTTTGTACCATAACGAATCATTTTTCCAACTAAATGTATTAGATGTACTCAGATCTTGTTGTAGCTTTTGAATGAGTGCCCACACTTCTTCATCATTCTTCTATTCATCGCTTACTTCGTTACTTTTTGTGTAAGTGAAATTTGTTGCACTTGGTCTCGTAATTTTGATATATCATGTTGCATTTCTTCCTCTTTTTCATGAGTCATGCTAGAGATTTCAAGTTTCTTACTAGGTGTTTCCATGTTCTTTCTTCATGGCACCAATTATTGATAATAATGCTTCACTATGCCCTTTGAATTCCTTCAAACTAATTTTTCAAACCAAACTTATGCAAAAATTTAAAAAAAACTACACACCTTTTTTCACTTTGTAGGACCTCGATACTGAATCTATTGTATCTCTGTAACTTTCGATCTCCAAGGTTTGAAATTGCTTCTTGTGGTGACCCTTTGAGTACTCTTTCTAACCCCACAAGTCTAATCAAGATTTGATTCTCCAATGAAGAGTTATGTCAAATCTCCCACGATGACCTGATTGTAGACTAGTTCAGCAAAGCGAGCTTGTACAAAGTGCCATGTGTCATTATTTTGACCTTATGATCTAAAACTGATACACAAAAAACTAAAGTCTATCCTCTTTTTGCATCTTCTTACAAAATTTCAATCTTATGCTCAGAAAAAAAAGTTATGACAATTTTCCTCAGGTCACTTGTTTGGGATGTAATTTTGGAGCTTGCAAAAACCTTAACTTCCTCAGATGAGATCTTCGAAAATATAGAGAGATAAGATCTGAACTTTGGACCTGAGGTTCAACGAGATTTCCTCTAAAATGGGTGTTTTTCTTAGTTTCTGAATCGTCGTAGAAAAATGTTATAGCGAAACTTCCACGAAGACCTGTTTGGAGCAGCAAAACCCTAGAATCCAAAGATCTGATACCAAATATTATGAAACCAGCTCACAAAAAGATAGAAAAGAGAGATAAACGCCTTATAATTTAGCCTCTTCGAGGGGGAAACCTCCTTTACATTACACAAATGAACAATTCTATGATACAAATGACAAAACCTCCTTTCTATATATAGGAGTCTAAGGGGTCACAATATAACCAAAGTTGACCTAACAATAATAATATAAGGGCACAAAAATAACAATAGTGGGCTTCTATGGAGCACAATAATAACAATATGGGGACAACAGGGGCACAACAATAACAATAAGGAATACAATGGCAATAGTAATGGGGGAATCACTAGTATTATAGGGACCTAACAGGATAGCCTTCTTACCACAATGGTAGCACTTGTTCTTGCTTGAGGGTTTAGTGCCATGGAAAACTCATAATTTATATCATCATCATGTCCCTTGAGCAACTCAAAGAAGCCTAAATAGTGATGCCTCTTGAAGATGTATAAATAGGGGGATGAAGGTGAATTCTTGATGTATCTGTGGGCTCTCTTCTATTGAATCCCCCTCCCATTTTCTTCTCTGGTTTTAGCTAAATGCAGGAGGTTTTGTAGGATAGCTTCAGTATAAATTTCAGGGTAGCTGAGAGCTAAACATTTTAGTGGATTACTAAAATTACTAGAACTCCTTATAGCCACAAAAAAAATCCTTTTATACTCCCAAACTCTTTTTAATTCCCAAGTTTGTTGTAATTACTAAGATAGTTTAGAGTGTATCAATTATGAAAATCATTAACATAGGAGGGATAGGCCACTTACTTCTCATTGTAATACCTGGGATTTTGACAATTGGGACCAAGTTGACCCTAGGCACACCCTTGCAGACTTCCTATGGAATTTAAGTGTTTCTTGCAACTTCCTATAGGTTTTGGTGCATCCTGTAGTTGTTTCCTATAGTTGCCTCTTTTAGGATGGCTAGAGCAGGGTTCGGCTTTTTTGATGGCTTCCCACGCTGGTCCCTATATGCTTGATTTCAAAATGCGTGAAGAATGCATGAAATTTTGGCATTTTTAAGCTATTTATGGTCGAGGCTTGGAGCACTATGCTCACTGGTAGTGGTACAAGATTTCTTAATTAGGACCGTTTTCCCACCGTTGGTGATCATTCACTTGTTCCTCATAATCATCAACCACTCCCTCTTAATTGATTTCAACCACTTATCTAACTGATTCCCACTGATGTGACATCCATTAGGGGAATTTTGAGGTCTAAAATGGGCCTCCTAAGGAAATAATAAAATAATATTAGATTACATCATCAAATTCTAGAGCAAAAAAAAAAAACCACTATTTTTCAACCCGTATTTTCAACTTATCTCCCTATGGGTTTACTCAAATTTTGAGCGAAAACAGTCATTGGATGTAAAATTGTAATCAAGTTTTTTCATGTATTTCTCATTTTTCATTTAGAAGGGTCCATCGAAAATATGCAACATGGGTACTCCTTGGATGAGGAATTAATTTTTGCATACAATGAGTACTCTCACTCAAAATTTGAGTAAAACCTTAGGGAGATAAGTTGAAAATACGATTTGAAAAAGTAGTTTTATTATTTTATTATTTTTTAATCTTTTCACTTTTTTACTCCAAAAATGGTGAATCATCCCCCATGGTTGACATCATCATCTTGAATCTTATTGGTTCTTATAAAGTTTATTTTGGTTGTACATTTTTCTTAGGAGGCCCATTTTAGACCTCAAAATTCCCATAATGCTTACGTGGCATGCTGACTGAAAGATCACTTCTTGATCACAAGTCGAGGATGGGCTAGTTAACTGGCTACCCCTAGCTTATAAAAAAGGCCTTTCTTCGACATTTACACATTTTTCATCATATCATACCTAGGGAAGAGCTGAGTAAGTTACCATACTTGAGCCTACCTTTTGTTGATTGGTGCATGTTGGAGTAGTTGACTTCTATGTTATTGCTCAGGGAAGTGCTTCCTTGCTCTCTTTCTGTGTTTTTCTTTTGGCTCCTATATAGCTAACTACTTGTCTTGTTCATGTGTGTAGGTGCTTGATATCCTTTTGTTGTTGTTGCTGCTATGGAGTCTTGCTAGGAAGAACAAGGTGTCCATGGATGATGGTACTCCTCCTCACTCTAGTTGGGAAGACAAGATAAGTTTCAGGTTGTTTGCAGTAGTGGCACAAGCTACTACAGGAAATCCTGTAGCAGCCCCTTTTTCTTTATTATCAATGCTTTTTTCTCAGAGGGATGGTGAAAAGTGGTGTAGGGGTTGGAGGATGATATCAGAGCTTTGATGGAGTAGTGAAGGGTTGTGGCAATGGAGGACATGTCCTCCCATATTATTATTATTATTATTATTATTATATATATACACACAATTTCATGTGTTTTTTTAATGAGACAGAGCTAGGTATGGGCATGGTGATTTTCTTATCGAGTCCCCTTTCCTATAGCATTTTAGGACATCCTGTACTGCTATAGGAACTTCCTGTAGCAGTTGTAGGACATCCTATAGCACACTAGAAAATGCTAAAAAAAAATATTTTTGAGGTCTAATAATGGATATGAGTGGCAGGGACATGGTTGACATTGATGAGATGGAGTGGGTGGAGGGAGAAATAGAATGAAACTGAGCATTATGTCCATATAGCTCTACAATTTCCATTGTTTTCAAAAACCTACAAAATGACAAAATTTATTAATGGACATGTTGGAGTTCCCTGTCATTGTATTTTTTTGTTTTTTTTCTTCTCTTTTTTTAGGGACACACAGGCTACCTCAAGAGAGGTTTTCAACCTGTCTACCTGCCCTAGGCACCTCAAGGGATATTTTCACCCAGGGATCTTTTTTTTTCATTTTTCTCTTTTTTCACTCCTGAGATGCCTCAAGGAGGTTTTCAACCCAAGAGTTGGCCTCAGATGCCTCATGGGTGTTTTCATCCAGGCCTCTTATTGTATTTTTCTTTTTCTCTTTTTCTTTTCTTATCACAAATAAAAACAACCTTCAAAAATTATGTGACTTGGAAGCAAGGACACTTCCAATCACATTTACCTCCTTGCTAATGGTGTTGATGAACTCTTCCTTGGATAGAGGTATTTTGTAAACATTCAACCTGTATCGATTAACAAGCAAGGGAATACCCTCCTCATCAATGGTCCTGATTTGAGCAACTCCATTATCATGGAAATTCTCTATCAGGTATGGGCCTAACCACCTTGTCATCAATTTCCCTTTGAAGTCCTTGAACCTGGAGTCATATAGCAAAGCCCAATCTCCTTCTTGAAAAACCTTGTCCTTTATGTTCTTTTCATTCCAAACCTTCCTCTGTACTTGGATGACTTCAGTGTGTAGGAGGGCCTGCATCCTGAATTCGTCCTGGCCATTCAGTTGGAGCAGCCTCTCTAGTTGTGCCTTTGTAACATCCAAATTCAACTTTGCTACCATTCTCAAGATGTTTTACTCAAAATCAATGGAGATCAGAGCCTTATTTCCATAGACCAATTCATAAGGAATGAAACTAGTAGTTGTCTTCCAAGTTGTATTGTAGACCCAAGTGGCCTCCACTAGTATGTATGACCAATCCTTTTGGTTTTGGTTCACAACCTTGGTGAGGATGCCTTCTAATGCCCTATTGGTGACCTCTACTTGTCCATTGGCCTGAGGATGATAGGCAGTAGATGTTCTATGCTTTATCCCATGTTGCCTTAACAAATTTTCAATCAGATGTGATGTGAATTGAGCTCCTTGATCAATGACTATATCTCTAGGGTACCCAAATTTGTAAAACACATTTTCCCTCAAGAACTCAACCACTTTATCCTCTGTTTCTACCTTGACATCCTTGGTCTCAGCCCACTTTGTCAAATAATCAGTGCATACAATTATGTACTTTTTCTTCCCTAATGGTGGATCAATTGACCCAATGAAATCCATGCCCCACTTGTCAAATGGCTCTAAATCCACCTAAGGTTGCAAGGGAATTTCATCCTTGGGAGTAGGTTTCCCCATCCCTTAGCACTGATCACATCGACTAGTGTACCTTCTTGCATCTTGGTGGAGAATGGGCCAATAGTAGCCAGCTTGCAGTACCTTGAAAGTTGTCCTCTTGGCAAAACGTGACCTCCACATGGCCCACCATGACAGGCTAAGAGGATGTCAAACACTTCCTCTTCAATGACACACCTCCTCAAGATTTGGTCGAGGCCCAGTTTGAAAAGATTGCCTATTACAGGTCAATTTTGGCACATCAACCCCAGCTTCCAGATCCATATTATTAGGGTCCATCAACCCCTAATTCAATTGTTTTCATTCCCTAATGAAATTAACCTACATCATGCTTGCCTCCCAAGAATTTCATGTCACCATTCATCCAAAAAGTGTCCCTAAGGAGATCAGCGCAGGGAGCCTTCTATCAAGCTACAATGCATTGTAGGAACTACACTGTCTAGGTGCTATGCATCACACCTAGCCTTTGTTTCACCTGTGCTGAGCGAGATTCATCGAATTTTTGAAATGAATCCATTGGATTCCTCATCCAATGGATCCTTTTGGAAGTTTCTAGAAGGATTGAGCTCGTTTTTGGATGAGGAAGAGGATGAATGAACCTTAATCCATTATCCCTTCCTCCATGGAACCACTTCCCAAATTTGGCAAAGCATTCATGAAGGCCATTAATGGCTTAACCTCCTCCATTCAGCTACAAATTGACCAAGCATTCAAAGGCTGGTCTAGGTTGGAATTTCTTGAGCTAATGAAATGTTGTTTGAATGAGATTAGCAATAGTATTGTAATGATGTTGAATTGTTGCTTCATGAGGAGAGAAGGGTTTGAAGCTAGAAGGATGACACTAAATCAAGCATGCATCTACATGGGTTGTAATCTTTCCTTCTATTAATAAAGAAATCTCAGCTTTTTCCATTCATGCGTTCATATGTTGTATGTTGTATTCTTGATTCTATGATATGTTTAGTTAACAAATTGTCATTATTGTATGCTTTGATGGGTTTTTGTCTCGGCTTGTGTGCAGGTACTTTCCAAGCGAGTTAAGTATGGAAAGTAGTGGTGAAATTGGTCAAAGGAGAGAGGGATCGAGTGAATGTTACATGTTAGTACCTTTGTTCTTCTTTCTCTTATTTGTTAACTATAGGAAAAGCGACGAATTATTTTGTCTGTTGTTTCTAGACTAGCTACTAGGTCTAGAGGGTTAGGCATTTGAAGAAATACTAAATTTTCCCAAAACAAAAATGGCAACTCCACTAGGGAATGATATTAACCCTTGTAGTATCTTATCACCTCCTTAGACACCTTGGACATACTTTACTTGTTGTAATTCAGGCTTTTGCATTGAATTTTGGTTAAAATTTGAGGTTAGATGACTCTTGAGTGGCCTCACAGGAATCAGTGCAGGCTAGCCTTAGAGACAATGTGATGCATCGCACTTAAGTTCTCTTTGACCTGCATTAATTAACAAAGGAATATTTTAATCAGCGCAGTTTTTCCCTCTTTAGCCTGCAATGATCAATGCAGACTGGCCCTCTTTGACCTGCACTGATCAGTCTTCAATTCATTGAAATTAGCGCAATTTTTAGTGAGAGACAGTGCTATGCAGTGCAGTTAGCCCCTCTTTGACTTGCGCTGATCAACCTTACGTTAAATTCCTACCTTTGGATTGAATTTTTGCCAAAATTCTTCTGATTGCTTGCTTGTTGAATACCAATGATGTCTTATCTCTAAAAACAGTCTTTTCATCTCCTTAATCAGCCAGCCTTACTTTGATTGGATTGATTAATGTTTCTTTAATGTTTTCTTTGTCATTATTAGTTTATAGTCAAAGTTAGAATATGGCCGATTGATCTTTGTCGAAAGAAACTGTCGTAAAGTCATCTTTTCGTTCGAAAATTGAATTGTTGTAAATTCTTCATTCATAAAAGATCGATTGATTTATATGTGCATAAGGTTTTTCTTTTCGTTGAAAGTGTCGTAAATATTCATTTCTTTAAAATCGAAATTGTCAGATAGTTTTCCTTTCCCTTTAAAAGAAATTGTCACAAATCATCATTTTTTATGAAAAGAGTTTCGAATCGTTTGTGCATTAGTTTTTCCTATTGCATTATTCACATTAAGAGAAACTGAAAAGAAAAAAATGCATTGTGCATATTAAAGGTTGTGAATGCTTGAAAGGAATGGTTTAGGGAATTGCATCTAGTTTGTGCTCTTTGTTGATTGATCAAAAAGTACTTATTTTCTCTATCCCTCATAGCTAGGGTTTTCATTGCTGAAATTAAATGGAAAGAGTGCTTCTCATTCTAGTTGAATTTTTAGGAATTTTGAAAAACATCTCATGGTGAACCCTCAAAGGAAAATTTTAAGCAAGATCAACCTAAAATTTACATCAATTAACCTAATAATGCATTGGAGATTAACGCAAACATCTAGAGGTGTCTAGGCTAGAGACCTGTTTCGACGTCTTAAAATCTAGTAGCTGTCATTTTCATTAAGGTTGGGTGATTCCCCCTCTTTGAATCGATAAGTGCTAGTACTGACTTGTGCTCCCTGTACCATCGAGTATATGGTGGGAGACCCCAATAGGTTGAAATCCTTTATCCTTAAGAAGCCGAGTCTGTCGCCTTACCCATCGCAATGCACTCAACATAGCATTCAATAAGAATGACTGTCGTACGGTAAATCCTTGGTAATTTCTCTTTCATTTACCACCAAGGTGTATATTGCAGTTTTGTGATTTTTCTGGTAAACCCTCTTGTCTAGAATCTCCATAGTAGTCACTTTCATTCCTTTTCGACTCTTTAAAGAAAAGGTTCATTTGAGCACTTGTCTCTTCAGGCTCATTAAACATCAAAGGTGACTAGAGTCATCTTTTGTTTTTTCTCGACTCTTTAAAAACGAAAAATCAAAGTTGTGTTCTAGTGTAGTAAAAATTAATTGACGGCGGATAACATCCTCTATGCTCGCTCCTTAGTTGATCTTAAGTTGAAACATATGGCGACAAATCTAGATTCCACCGATCAAGGAATTCCTTTTGATGGGAATCCTAGTCCTTTTCCTCCTTTCGGAAATATTGGTGCTCCTTATATGGCTACATTGTCCCTTCCAGGATTTACCATTGGCTTGCCAGTATGGTTGTTTTCAACCTCCTTGGTTCAAAATGTCATGATTTCTCTGCAATCGAGTACTCCTCCAACTGGACAAAATCAACCTCTAGTTGATCCTAAAGTTGACCCTTTTCCTTCTTCCTCAGTTGTTTCTTCCTCCCCTTCTTCCTCTTTGCCTGGTGAAAGTATTGGTACTAGTAACCAAGTGGCTAAGAGGAAGAAGAAAGTGAAGAAGAAGAAGAAGAAGCAAATTTAGTAGAGGGGCAACCAAGCAACCATTGTTTTGAATGCAACATCTGATGAGAAACTGCCTGTCAAGCCTCACAAAGTGCGATATCCATGCAAACTTTGCGCGGGAGACCATCTTCTTAGAAATTGTCCTGATATTCCTCAGATCTTAGAAGAATGGTCCTCCCATTCACATCATCCTGTGTCATCAACCTCTCGAGATCATGTTGGTGACACACCATCAACTAGTGGCAGTAAAGGTCATGGAAAGAAGGGAAAAGTTAAGTTTCCATGTAGGTTATGTGAAGGGCATCACCCCATTCACCTTTGCCCCTATTTGGATGAAGCCAAAAAAGTGTTGGATAACTGTCCCGCTTCACTGCAGCGACTTCCATCTGGTTATAGGAAACTCTCCCTAAATCCTTCACTAGATGATGAGTTGATTGACTCAAATCAACTGTTGATCAAACCCACTCTCTCTGAAAGTGAATCCTATGAGTCTATACCCAACCCAAATCAATAGTTCGAGGTAATAGTTGACTCGATTTCACCTTCAGTCAATTTTACCTTTCCTGAAGAGAGTGAAAATGATACCACTCAAGTGGTTTTTGTTTCTTTAGATTCTAATGAGCTTGGGGGCAGTCCTCCTATTACATCAAGACGAGAGGAAAATCCTTCAGTTCTCATAACTCAAGGGGTTAGTTCTCCCGTTTCTATGATACCCCCTCCAAGTAGTCTAGTCACTTCCTTTGTTTGGAATCGACTGGCAGGATTCCGCCTTCCTTCTTATGTGCCTTTCCAAATCATAGTACAAGTTTGTAATATGATTGTATTTGGCACTATTATAGAAGAAGGTGTATCAGTGAGTATCCTTTCCTCAACTGCTTGGCAAGTGCTTGGTTTGCCACTGCTTGTGCCTGTTAGCTAGAATCTGTTAGGTTTTAAGAGAGGAACCAGTCAACCATTAGGGATCCTCCCTCAGTTACCCATTACTTTGGGAGGAAAAATCATTTATTTGAATGTGATGGCAGTCCCAGGCCCTTTAGATTACAATTTACTTCTTGGGCATGACAATGTTTATGGCATGGGAGCTATTGTTTCAACACTCTTTCGAGTGATTTGTTTCCCACATGAAGGCAGAATTGTCACCGTTGACCAGCTTTCATTTCCCAGTCCAAATATGGCTTCCAGCCAACCATCTTCCCAAAATGGTCCATTTATACCAATGGTATCATCCTCGCCACGGGTTAATTATGTGGCAACCTGTTCTATACCTACATCAACTGACGATCAAGTCAGTGATGTTGTACAACATGTACTAGGGGCATTAGAACCAGATCTCTCCTTCGTGACCTCTTATGAGTTGTGATCAAGGAGTCTGAGGATAGTTCTTTTATTGTGTCAACCTCATTAAAAAATGAAATAGCCCTGAGGAGAGTTTGTTGTCTTGTGTCAACGTCGTTAAAAAATGAAACAAGTTCATGAGGGCATTCCTTGTCTTGTGTCAAGCTCATTAAGAAATGAAACAAGATCCCAAGTTCCAAGTTGAGTCTTTGATTAGATCTCGTAAAATCCTATTCGAGTCTTTCACTTGATCTCGTAAAAGAACCTTCATTCCATCCACCTGATAACCATGAGTATTCTAGTTAGGTGAATGTAATGAAGCTTGGGGGCCATGCACCTAGTGGTAAAGTTAAGTTTCCCTGTAGGTTATGTGAAGGGAATCACCCCATTCACCTTTGTCTATCTGGACGAAGCCAAAAAGTTGTTAGATAACCCTCCTTTTTCACCGCAGTGACTTCCATATGGTTTCAGGAGACTCTCCCTTTTATCATGCTGAGGGCATGTAAACCAATCTCAAGCATAGATTTTCATTTTAAGCTTGTGTAAAAATGAAACTGAATCCAAGCATAGTTTTTCATTTCTAGCTTGTGTAAACATGAAACTAAATCCAAGCATAGTTCCCTATGGTTCTGTTGAGGCCTCGAAAATCGCTGCCACAACAAAGGGGAAACCACCCGGTCCGGACCTTAGTACAACTCCTTTTCCGTTTGGAATAGTGGCTCCGACTGGGGATAATGGGACCAGTTTCCCAATAATGGATAAAAGTGGGATGGACGAGTAATTTATGAGGTATGATAGTGATAAGTGAACAATTAAAACTATCAGCGAAATATATATTAACTATAATCTAATCCCGGGACTTATCAATTTTTCCAAGCGTAGTGTTTGATAGTCTGTGCTTTAAGGCAGGCATATAGATGACTCTAACACTAAAGCATAGACGTTTAAACCATTTAAGATTTCTCTGCATAATTAGTTATGCAGAGCGATAATAGCGAATTAATACACATTGTCATTCATATCATTGCTACATGCATGATTAAAAGAAAGGCATATCACAAAACATCCAATAGTGGAATGAAATGAAGATTTGCTGTTACAGCGCATACATGTATTCAACAATAGCAAAAGATAATAACACAGCAATTCATATGAAAGGAAAGAGGACAGATGCAGATAAAAGTACCATGTAAGCTGCTCAACAATCCATTATATAAATCGCTATGTCGCAGTCCTTCCTTCAAACCAGAAAGCATTCCAAACAAGAGACAATAGTGCGCAAATGCATAAAACAACCTCCTCGTCAAATTAAGAACTATCGGTCGAGTTTCACAAAAGAATATAGGCTGAAGCACAATAGTGAAAACTTCAGCCTTTAAGTCTATTACAAAATTTTACGACCCTTTCCAAAACAATGAAAGGGTCTATAAATACTAATCTAATCTAAATATCTAAGAAAAACTGAAAAACTATTAAATTGGCATCCATAACTATTTCTCCATCTTTCTTGGCGATCTGGCAGTCGGCAGCAATGCTTCATTCGGTGGGCTCTTTGCCTTTAAACCTCAACTGACATATCGCAAGCATTGGCTCTACTTCCGGTGGAGTGTTGAGACGCGACGTGAGTTGGGCATCATATGTGGCATCCTGAATGTCGGGGATTAGGCACTTGAGAGCATCTGTTAAACACTTAAGAGCCAACCTTTGAGTGTGCGGCTTGATTAGAAAGAGCCAATATGCGTCGGAGGTTAAATTTTTTACTCCAGCGATTAACTTTCTCTTTTCCTCCAGTCCATGATAACTTGTTTGTTCAATCATGTTCGCCGTGGTTATGCTTCCAGGTGTACACTAAGAGATCATGTTGGCCCAATAGAGTGTATTGTTGACCAAATCAATCATATTGTTGGCAATCATTTTACACCTTGAAGCTGCCCTTTCCGCTTTCATCATCTGAGTGTTCCATTCTGTGAAGAGTATGTCTTTGAATGGCTCATAGATCCTAGGCAATTTTGCTTCTTTCCCCACATCAGTATCTTGCCAATCAAGATATGAAGTTATGGTTTCTTCGGTCTGATCTAGCTCATTTCTGGCTTTTTCAATTTGTTGACATACTGTTGTAGATACTTCACATAATGGCTCAGCCTCAGTTAGTTGTTGGCACAAGAGTCTAACCTGAGAGATTAATGCGTTATTTATTTGAGCTGCCTCTGCTCTGAAATCTTCGACTTTCTTAGTGCCCTTGATATCTTCGAGCTGTGCTAATAGTTGAGCGATTTTTTCATCCTTTGACTTCGTCATTAGCTCGTTTGCTACTCTCAATTGTGCCAATGCCTCTGTTAATTCTTTCTGCTTTTGGATTGCGTTCTGATCAATCCTCTACTTTTCAGTCTGCAATTGCTGGGTTAATACATTGTTTGCTTGCTGTTGCGCCAGCAACTGCTCTTCTACTTGTGCAGCCTTGTTTCGCGCTTCGGCTACTTCTGCTTGCAATGCACAAATCTCCTGGTCCTTAGTCTTTAACAAAAGACTTACCTCCGATGCTTTATCAATAGTTGCTGCAGAATAAGCTCCCGCATACTGCGATAGCTTGGTTAGATCATCAGAGGGGTCCAATTCTTCCTTCCAGACTACATTCCCCGTGACTGTCTGCTCAGGAAAGATGGAAGGTTGATCAAGCCTTCGTCTCTTCCTTGAGCGCTTAACAACTGCTTTGTGCCTAGGGCTGTAGAAAACATCCAGGGGAGGAATATCTTCCACCTGGAGCACAATCTGATTGGAAGGGTCTTTGGTGATTACCTCGAGATCCTTTGAAGTGGGTGGGCCGCTGGTTCCGCTTAGAACCTGAGAAGAAGTGGTGTCTGGTGCGTCTTTGGAGCCTTCCTTTCCACAGATAATGGAATCGAATTGATTCCATTTTTTCAGCAATTCAGGATCTATGGAGGTCTGGGATTTACTCTTCTCCTTTTCTTGTTCCAACCTCTTTTGCTCCTCCAACTCTTTCTGCTGCTTATCCATTAATTCCTTTTTCTGCCTATCTGCCAGTTCTTTCCTTTGCTTTTCTTCTTCTTCTTTCTTCCGCCGTTCCTCCATCTGCTTCTGCTTTCTCTGTTCTTGTTCCTTCTGCTCTTTCTGCTGCTTATCGATTTTCTCCTTTCTCTGCTTCTCTGCCTGCTGCTTCTCTTGTCTTTCCTCTTGTTGTTTCTTTTGTTCTTTATTTATAACAGGAGGTTGGCTTGCCTATTTCTAACCGGGCTCGCTTGAGGAGAACGCTGAGGTTAATGACGATAAATCCAGAGGCAAAGTTTGCAACCTCTGCTCTCTAAGTTTATTGAATTCAGTTAAATTCACATCATTGTATCTCATCTTGGCAAGCTGCTTGGTTTGGCTTATTGAATCAGCAGCTGCGAACAGGTCATCAAACTCATCCTCTTGATGGTCAATCTTAGTCAGTTTGGCCTGTTCTAGGGCATTGTAGGCAGTTTTATGTGGATCATAGAGTCTGGCTGGCATAGTGGGCAGGGATAAAGCTTGCATCTTTATAGCCTCTTTTTCTGCATGCTGAATATTATGCAGAGTAAAAACACCCATCCTCAAGGGAAAAGAGGGCCAGCCCCTCTTCTTCTCTTTCTTGAGTGTTTGGGTTACACTCTCGGCCATAATTTGGTAGGATATCTCTCGGGCTAACAGTTTGTCTAGAACATATAGAGGGAGAACATGCGGTTTGGCTTGGCTTCCATAAACCCTAATATAGGTAAAGTGCTCTTCTCCAAACCATCCTGCTACAGCTGGTAAGTCGAAGGAAGCGAGATAGGAGATTTTGGGAATAGGCCGATCAAAAATGGAATAATGAATGGGAACCATAAAACCATTGCAAATTTGATATAAATGGTCCTTGTAGGAGGACTTCCATAATTTCCGATGATATAAATGAATGGGCGAAGGGTCTTGGGTAGTCCATCTCCAACCGAGGATGGGAAACTCAAATTTAAAACACAATGTGTCCATAATGTAGGCGCTATAATAAAATGGGGGGATTTTCCTTTCGGTGACTACAGATTTAGCTCTAAAATCCCGAACAGCTACAGTCAATTTATCAGAAAGAATGGTGGCCCAATCCATGATAAAACTATTAACAGCTGCTTCCCTTAGGGGAACCGTTTCTATATCGAAATTGGCAGAATCATGTAATCCCCATAGCCTACACATCATAATTCACGCATAGCAATAGGGAGAAGCCAAGGAATCGACGGAGTACTTACCCGAGCTTTCGTGCTTGTGTTTGGTCGGGTTCTGCCTCCAATCGCGAATGGGCTCAGATGGTACTTCATTTTCAGCTGCAAACTTCTCCACGAAGTCTTTGTTGTAGATTTTCTCTGGCTCAGGCAAATGATACATTTCCCTTATGTGCTCTGGCTTGAACGACCCAAAAATCCATCCGTCTCTTGTGTGGAACGTTCTGTCAATGATTGGAATTTCCTCAATTGCCCATCGCACTACATCAGTGTAGGGAAGGACTTGCTCTCTGGCGGCTATTCTGTGAAGAAAGGAATCGGCCAACTCTTTGAGAGTTGCGTCGGACTTTTTGAGTGGGTCCGCAGTAGCCACTGTCACTGAAACTTCTGGCTGTTCGGCCTCTAATAGATTATATGTGCCCTGCCATGTAGTCTTGTTAAGACCAGTGCACGTAGTATCTGAAATGAGGCCTTTTTTCTTATCTGCGGCAGCTTGACCTGCTACAGGTGTAACAGTAGAGCCCATAGTCCTCTTGGATCTTTTCCCCATCATGCTTAAGCTTCTCTCAAAAGACGAATTCTACACAATTGCAAGAGAAATCGTAACAACAGAAATGACGATGACAATCCATAACGGGAAAGATATATCATTTGAAGCGTGGGGAGATTAATTCTCAAAGTGGCTGCGGATTCAATCGCTAAGAGGATATTGCAGATGCATTAATGGTGATTTGAGGCTTGCTACCCATTAAATGTGATGATTACACCGTTATCCGGGTGAATGACTCACTTAAGCGTGCAACAGATATTCTGGCGGTTAAACGCAGGTGTTCATTAATCGAAGGGGCAAAATATTTTAAATACACACGCATTACCTTATCCCTTGCATTAACGGCATTTTGGGGTTCGCGCATTGTCAACCGGATATGAACATAAAATTAAGGCTTTAAGTGATGGCTTTTAAGACTGCCGACCACCGATGAGCGATATCGCATCGCTTCGGGGAATAGGTGCTGCACAATTATCACCAAATGATCGTGCCGACAGCCGATAAGCGATATCACATCGGGCTAGCGCATGGAAACAGAGCTAGGTGCATATAAAGTGGTTTGGGGGTTGCTGATTGCGATATCGCATCGCATCGGGGGTATGAACTGGGTGCCTCACCGAAGTGCATGGAATTCTGCCGACGGCCGATAGCGATATCGCATCGGGTCGGGATTTAAATCATAAAGCGGTTTCACATGAGGTATCGCCGATAGCCGATCACCGATATCGCGTCGCGTCGGGACATGAGTTATGTGCCGTTAGTGGTGTGCATGTAACATTGCCGATTGCTGATAGTGATATCGCATCGGCGGAGACCACAATGCCATTTGAATGCATCTCTCATGTTGTTGCGATATGCGATCTTGCGATCGCTTTATCGCAATAACAAAAGATTATTTATTATTTGAAACATTGATCTCCCAAAAAGGCTTAAATACCTGAAATCTCATTTGATTATCCGGCCTTTTTGAACATACAAGTATTGATGCCAAATTTTTTTAAAAGGGACCCATTCCATATGTTAATTTTTTGTAAATAAGAATGATATGAAATGGGGGGTTGTTGTAGGGCACAACAATTGGCGATTCGCTGGAAGAACCAGTTATCTCTGAAAGTAATGCAAACATTTAAGCTTTTCAAAACTAGAAACTCAATCAGAAGGGAAAAACTTCTAATTTAACTAGATATTCGCGCATTCTGAACCAAGTGAATTCTGTTAACTTCTTTCCTTTTGGTTTCGAGAAAAATAAATACATCCTAAGTCTTAAAATAGGCCTTTATTGGTTTATAATGATAAAACAAAAACTTTCCCAAATCAGCTTTTATAATTAACCCCTCTGTCATAGGTAGAGCCTCTGTTGCCAGCAAACGTTTATAGTCTCGACAGGGATACCTTTTAACCATAGTATTATTCACTTTTCCATTCACATAAGATTGTAGTTAACAGAATGAAACTAAAATATGTTCCCATATTTTATTTTTTTATCTATTTTTTCTTCTTTGTCATTGATAAGATAAAAAGCCATTGTCCTGGTTTAGTGGCCAGCTATTGACAATGCCATTCACTGGTAATAATTTAACTGAACAAGCCGGCTCGTGATGAGACCTCTTGTCTTGAAATTTCAAGCCATTACCCTGTTATGATAGGCAGTATTGGTAATGTCAGTCAAACTACTTTCCTATGAACATGGTAAGCAGGCTTGTAATAAGACCTCTTATCTTTAATCTTCTATATTTTAGAATTACACTCTGAGTAACCATAAACTTTAGTGAATGGGGTGAACAATTTTCTCCTTAAGAGTAAATGGATGACAGGTGAGGAGTTGAAGATGCCGAAAATGGGTTAGTTTTCATCTTAAAATGAATGACCTTTGGAGACCATTTTTTGAAAACCGAGAATGATTTATAGAACTTTTACCTTTCGAGAAGAGTCTTCAAAACATTAGGTGGTGATTTCAGAACAAACAGATATATAGTTCCCTAGAAATTATTCCTTTCAGTTAAGGGTTCTACTATCTAAAAGCAAATATTTGTATTATTTTGTGAGACAACTTTTTCAAACCAAGCTAAAGGTCAATGGAGATACTCTACAGTTTTATTTCCTATCGATCCTACAAACTACACAAATCTACAAAGAGGAGAAGGGATCACCTTCTCAATTAAAGAATTTCTTCAAGATCAGGCCATTAACAGGGAGAGAATCTCTCAACCCTGATAAATCTTGCAACATAAAGGTTGAATGGCCTATCTTGTCACAGATCTGAAATGGTCCAAGCCACATTTTCTGAAATTTGGTATGCTTACCTTTATCTTCATGGGCCTTGTCCCATTTGAGAACTAAGTCACCAACTTGGAAGTGTTTGGAATCGAATGAGGTTAAGTCAAAGGATGCTTTGATCATTTGTTGATGTTTGGCGTGGGTGATTCTGGCTTTCTCCCTTTCTTCTTCTAATTTGAGAATTTGGTCATGTCTAAGTTGGATAGAGGAAGAAGGAGTCTCTTCGATGTACTGTACTAGGGCTAAAGAGGGTAGAACAAGATTGGTAGGCAATACTGCTTCTTTTCCATATACTAGGTTAAATGGGGAAGAACCTATAGAAGCCTTTTGCGTAACCTTGTCAGCCCATAATGCAAACACTAGAGATTTGTGCCAGTTTCTATGATTCTGTTCAACAGTTCGCTTAATGATTTTGATGAGATTTTTATTAGTAGATTCTGCTAAACCATTTCCCTGGGGATAATAATTAGCAGAATATTTCAGTTTAAATCCCCTCTTAATAGCAAAATCATATATAGCATTTCCTGAGAAATAGGAAGCATTATAAAAAACGAGAGTGTTTGGGACACCAAACCTAGTAATGATGAATTGGTCTATGAACTCGATGATTGCCTATGAATTTGATGCCTTCAAAGGAATAGCCTCTACCCATTTGGTAAAATAATCGGTAGCAGTGAGGATATACCTGTGTTGCTTGGAAGATGGTGGAGTAATCTCTCCAATGATATCTAATCCCCATTGTTCAAATGGCTGTTCAATGTTGACAGGTTGCAGGGGGAAAGCTGATTTCCGTTGTTTTCCACTAGCAGTTTGGCAATTGAAGCATTTTCTTACGTATTCATGAGCATCTCTAAACAGAGTAGGCCAATAATATCCAGCATGAATAGCTTTGTGGGCTGTTGTGTCCGCTCCAAAATGTCCTCCCGCTAGCCCATCATGTAGCTCCTGTAAAACTTTTTGAGCTTCAGGTTTCTCAAGACATCTTAACAGGATAGAATCATAATTTTGTCTAAAAAGCACATCATCAATGAGAGTGAAATTCTTCGCTTTTAACCTAATGGCCCTTTTATTTTTGTAAGATAAATTTGGAGGAGCATAACCATTTTTCAAATAAAATATTAAATCTGCATATTGAGATTCGGAATCAGTGACACTTATCTGATTGATTGATTGAGTCTGATCCATGTCGCTTGATTCAGGAATGTTTGATGCTCCTGCCAATATCCTGCAAAAACCTTGGCCCCTAACAATCTTTGCTGGCTTTATTTCTAAATCATATTCTTGAAGCGTTGTGACCCAATTGGCTCTTCTTTCACCCAGTTCTTTTTGAATTAATAGTTGCCTTACCGCTGGGAAAGGGACTATAACTTTCGTGTGAGTTTTCAAAAGAAAGGGCCTGTAATGTTTAACTGCTTTGAACACAACAAAGGCTTGTTTCTCCACATCGGAATAATTTAGTTCGGCACCATGAAGATTTGAGCTAAAAAATGAAATGGGTGCTTCCAAGTGAGCATTTGGCTGCATGAGAACTGCAGCATAGGATACATCGGATGCAACGGTATACAATGTAAAATGATTAGAAAAATTGGGAGTATTCAAGGCTGGGGCATTGATTATTGATTGCTTGATAACATCAAAAGCTTGCTTTTCTTCTAATCCCCACTTGAAGACTGAATTCTTCTTGATCATTGACTGAAGTGGTAATACAATTTGAGAGAAATCTGGAACAAATCGTTTGACAAAATTAATCTGACCCAAGAATGACTACATCGATTTTTTATTGTGTGGGAAAGGGATTTCAGAAATTTCCTTAATCCGATCAGGATCAATATAAATGCCATCTTTGGATACTATAAAGCCTAAGAGTTTTCCTTGATCAAGAGCAAAGAAAGACTTCTTTGGGTTTAGAGAAATACCATATCTTTTGCATCGCTGAAAGATTTGATTTAAGTCATGCAAATGATTATATCTCTTTTTAGAATATACAGTAATATCGTCTAGGTAGACGACTACTGATCGATTAATCAACCCTTTGAAGGCTATATCCATGGCTCTCTGGAATGTCGCTCCCGCATTTATGAGTCCAAAAGGCATTTTCTGATATGCATAAGTTCCCCATTTTGTTCTGAATGTGGTTTTAAGTTGGTCATCAGGATGAACCAAAACTTGGTTATATCCAGAGAATCCATCAAGAAAGGACATCAATTCAAAGCCTGCTACTGATTGGAGAATTTGCTCCATAGTAGGTAACGGGAAATTATCTTTCAAGCTCGCTTTATTCAGGTTCCTGAAATCGATACAGATTCGAATGTCGCCATTCTTCTTTCTGACTGGCACCATATTAGAGACCCAGTTTGAATGTCGGACTGGAAGAATAATTTTGGCTTTCATGAGCTTATTAAGCTCCAAATTTATCTGGCTCTCCAAATTTGGATGTATTTTTCTTAACTTTTGCTGAATTGGTTTCTGATCAGGAAGCATAGGGATGGTATGCTGGATAATAGATGTATCATATGTCTTTAAGTCATCATATTTCCAAGCAAAGACCTGTTTGTTTTTTCTCAATAGTTTAATAAATGCTTCCTTTTCTTCTTGGGAAAGTCCTATTCCTAAAAATTTTTAATGGATGGAATCTGAACATTCTCTTCCAGACCATATTTCCTTGGTGGCTCATATGATCTTCACCTTGAATTATTTGATGTTTTGAGGAGCATCGTCAGTGCCTAGATTTATTAATTCAAACCTAAGGGTGGAACTTTGAAGCTTTGAATTAATTACAGGTTTAAACCTGTCTTTGATATCGTAAAGGTCTTCAAGCTTCACGATGGTTTTGGGAATTGAATTTTCTTGAGGCGCTTGTTTCATCTATAGATCGTGATCATCTTCCTCAATGAATTGATTGTCATAGGATTTTTCCGAAGTTAGAAACTACAAGATATCTTCGTCATGGTTAAATACTCTCCAATTAGTGACATTGTCAGGAATTGAAGGCCTAAAAAGTAATTCTACAGAAAATCTATCAAGGCTGTAGTCTTCGGAAGGTAGAAGCTTAGAAGCTACATTGGCTAGTAGGTCGGCTGCTGAATTTTGTGACCTAGGAATGGAAGAAATGTTGAAGGCTGAAAAGTGTGAGGTAAGATCCTGCACTAGCGATTGATAATGCTTAAGGTGAGTCGAAAGGCAATGAATTGCATTTCTAACTTGTTTAACAATGATTTCCGAATCGCCGAACACTTTTAGATATTGCACTTCAAGGCCGATCGCTTTATATAAACCCTGGACCAAAGCTTCATATTAGGTTGTGTTATTAGTACACTCAAATTCTAACCTACAAGACAGCATTGTCTTTTCTCCTTGCGGGCTAACCAAAATGCAACCTGCTCCTGAGCCTTCGCTGGACTTAGAGCCATCAAAATATAAAGACCAAAATAAAGAAGTATTAACAAAAATATCTACATTTTTCTCAGCCTCATTAAAACATCTGGACTTATCTGTTTGTGAAAAATTTTCAATTTGAGATATAAAATGATTAACTGAAAAAGGAGATGGTTGGGCAACAAAGTTGCCAAAGAATGATTCGGACGAATAGTTCCCCAAAATATTGTTGTTGAATGCCACAGGTTGGTTTTCTTGCTCAAATTCAGTAACTGTGTGGGTCATATGCTTCTCCCGATCGATCCTTATTTGATTCGGCTTTCCCTTGTACGGAAGCCACATATGTGACCAATATGTGGAAATATACCCATGTAGTTTTTCGGACCAATCTCTGCTTAAAATCAAACCATAAAATTCAGGTATGTCGGCAATTAAGATGTCAATCCTCTGAACTATTCTGGGGTCGGCTGACAACCTGATGGTTACAGAATTAATTTCTCCCACAACCTGCACCTTAGTCCTATCCAGCTGTACAATATGAATGGCAGACTTCTGGGGTTCAATGTTCAGCTTAGAGCAAACTGAAGCTGGCATTATATTAGATGAGGCCCCTGAATCAATTAAACAGTTGTGCAGGTTTCTATTATAAATCTCATAAGTGAGCAGGAAGGGTGGAGCGTGAGAATTTGATTTATCTCCGATTAAAACTGAATCGGTAATTTCAACCATACCTGCAGGAGGCTGGCCTGAATCGTTGGCAGCTCTTGCACTGGGAAGAGGAGTAGAGGGAACAGCATTTAATTCTGTAAGAAGTAGCTTTTGTTGATGTTTTAGTTTACTAAGTTCAAACATGGTTATATTTGCCTTAGTTTTCTTCATGTCATCAACAATGTTATATTCCATTGAATCGGATACCACTAGAGTCTTAGATGTTGAAGGAGAACTAGAAGTTGAAGGCTAGTTTTGAGGAACTACTACAGGTGACTTCTTTGGGGGAACTCTTTCCTTTACTGTAGTAGCGCCTGCGCTCCTCTTCTTTGAAGTTGCCTGGGCGAGTTCAGGAGTGCTTTTACTTCTTGTAGTAACCGGAAAGGCTTCTTCTTCATTCTCGGTATCAGAGTTTGGGAGTATAAAATCCAACATTCCGTGGCATTCGGCTACTTCTTCTTCATCATCGGTCTGTGAAGATGTTTCCTCTTCGTCTTCTTGTTGGTCGGAATCAGCGTTAGATATAACATTGGGCGGCTTAGATTCGGTTTTCTTAAAAGTTCTAAATGGTCTTTTGTTTGAAGTTTCGGCCACCTGCTTTTTTATCTCAACCATTTCGTTAGACAATGTTTTAAGGACCTTTTGTAAACCTTCCATGTCATACGGGTCCTTCGGGGTTTTCTTCTTGGAATCTTCTTTAAACGAGACTTTTTTAGCTTTTCTATCCTCCAGAGCAGCTTTCTTTTCTAGAGCATTGATGCGCTTTTCAACAGCAAGTGCCTCTCTCATGTTTTCAGCTAAGGTAGGTTTGCCAGCCCTGTCTACAAAAATGGCTATGTTGGCAGGTAGGGCAGTGATATACCATTCGCTTCAGATTTGTTCACTTGGTTTAGAAGCGGTAGGGATTTTATTCAGTAGTTTATTAAATCTGGCATTAAACTCCTTTATTGGTTCCCTATGCTCTATTCTCAAATTGGAGAGGCCGTTTATTAAAGTTTCTAAGGACCTATCATCTCCATATTTGGTAAGAAACTGCTCTTGACATGTGTTCGAACTGGTAATCGAACCAGAAGGTAAGGAAAAATACCAGGATCCTGCTGATCCTTGTAAAGTGTAAGGGAAAAGTCTTACAACAACATCTTGCTCTGTCACTCCTTTTAGGTTAACTGCTAACATAAAGTTGTTGATGTGTTCTTCAGCCTGGGTCCCATCATCTGGATTGAATTTAGGCAGCCATTTTTCGGGAGCATCGGGTAGATCATGCAATGGTCCAGGCATGTTGACTGCTCCTGGCCTAGTCCATGGATTTGCCATTATGATAGCAACAGTGGTTGAGACTACTGTTGGGATTCTAGATGTGTGGGAAGGGATTAAAGATGAGGAGTGAATAGGTTGGGATATTGAGGCTTCTGATCCCTGGTGAACGACAATTTGTAATGGGGGAGTGGATGGTTGACCTCGCAGAGGAGAGAATGCAATGGAGGAGGTGGATGAAAGCCCTTCACTATTAGATCCTTCAGTAATTTCCTTTGCCCTTTTCCTTTTAGGTAAAGGAAACTCAGTGGGTTCAATACCGAGTTTTTCGCTCTGAATTCTGGTGAGAGGGTGAGTGAGGTTGAACTGTGAAGTCGCACTGCTTTTTGATACCTCAGATTTCTGTGGTGAAATCGAGAAGCTCTGAAGTTTATGGATTAGAGACTGAACTTCAAGTGATTCAAGACTTAATTGTTCTGTGGTATGATGGGTTTGAGCAGTGGTAGTTGATTCCTCTTCTTCTTGTTCGGGTACCGGCGAACCAGTATACAAATGGGAAGATCGAGGGGATTCGGAGGGGGAAGTACTCTTGGAATGGCTTATAGGTTTGGACTTATGTGCCATTCATAATTTAGGCCCTCCTTCTAGCACCAATTTTGTTGAGGCCTCGAAAATCGCTGCCACAACAAAGGGGAAACCACCCGGTCCGGACCTTAGTACAGCTCCTTTTCCGTTTGGAATAGTGGCTCCGACTGGGGATAATGGGACCAGTTTCCCAATAATGGATAAAAGTGGGATGGATGAGTAATTTATGAGGTATGATAGTGATAAGTGAAAAACTAAAACTATCAGCGAAATATATATTAACTATAATCTAATCCCGGGACTTATCAATTTTTCCAAGCGTAGCGTTTGATAGTCTGTGCTTTAAGGCAGGCATATAGATGACTCTAACACTAAAGCATAGACATTTAAACCATTTAAGATTGCTCTGCATAATTAGTTATGCAGAGCGATAATAGCGAATTACTACACATTGTCATTCATATCATTGCTACATGCATGATTAAAAGAAAGGCATATCACAAAACATCCAATAGTGGAATGAAATGAAGATTTGCTGTTACAGCGCATACATGTATTCAACAATAGCAAAAGATAATAACGCAGAAATTCATATGAAAGGAAAGAGGACAGATGTAGATAAAAGTACCATGTAAGCTGCTCAACAATCCATTATATAAATCACTATGTCGCAGTCCTTCCTTCAAACCAGAAAGCATTCCAAACAAGAGACAATAGTGCGCAAATGCATAAAACAGCCTCCTCGTCAAATTAAGAACTATCGGTCGAGTTTCACAAAAGAATATAGGCTGAAGCACAGTAGTGCAAACTTCAGCCTTTAAGTCTATTACAAAATTTTACGACCCTTTCCAAAACAATGAAAGGGTCTATAAATACTAATCTAATCTAAATATCTAAGAAAAACTGAAAAACTATTAAATTGGCATCCATAACTATTTCTCCATCTTTCTTGGCGATCTGGCAGTCGGCAGCAATGCTTCATTCGGTGGGCTCTTTGCCTTTAAACCTCAACTGACATATCGCAAGCATTGGCTCTACTTCCGGTGGAGTGTTGAGACGCGACGTGAGCTGGGCATCATATGTGGCATCCTGAATGTCGGGGATTAGGCACTTGAGAGCATCTGTTAAACACTTAAGAGCCGACCTTTGAGTGTGCGGCTTGATTAGAAAGAGCCAATATGCGTCGGAGGTTAAATTTTTTACTCCAGCGATTAACTTTCTCTTTTCCTCCAGTCCATGATAACTTGTTTGTTCAATCATGTTCGCCGTGGTTATGCTTCCAGGTGTACACTAAGAGATCATGTTGGCCCAATAGAGTGTATTGTTAACCAAATCAATCATATTGTTGGCAATCATTTTACACCTTGAAGCTGCCCTTTCCGCTTTCATCATCTGAGTGTTCCATTCCGTGAAGAGTATGTCTTTGAATGGCTCATAGATCCTAGGCAATTTTGCTTCTTTCCCCACATCAGTATCTTGCCAATCAAGATATGAAGTTATGGTTTCTTCGGTCTGATCTAGCTCATTTCTGGCTTTTTCAATTTGTTGACATACTGCTGTAGATACTTCACATAATGACTCAGCCTCAGTTAGTTGTTGGCACAAGAGTCTAACCTGAGAGATTAATGCATTATTTATTTGAGTTGCCTCTGCTCTGAAATCTTCGACTTTCTTAGTGCCCTTGATATCTTCGAGCTGTGCTAATAGTTGAGCGATTTTCTCATCCTTTGACTTCGTCATTAGCTCGTTTGCTGCTCTCAATTGTGCCAATGCCTCTGTTAATTCTTTCTTCTTTTGGATTGCGTTCTGATAAATCCTCTGCTTTTCAGTCTGCAGTTGCTGGGTTAATACATTGTTTGCTTGCTGTTGCGCCAGCAACTGCTCTTCTACTTGTGCTGCCTTGTTTCGCGCTTTGGCTACTTCTGCTTGCAATGCACAAATCTCCTGGTCCTTAGTCTTTAACAAAAGACTTACCTCCGATGCTTTATCAATAGTTGCTACAGAATATGCTCCCGCATACTTCGATAGCTTGGTTAGATCATCATAGGGGTCCAATTCTTCCTTCCAGACTACATTCCCCGTGACTGTCTGCTCAGGAAAGATGGAAGGTTGATCAAGCCTTCGCCTCTTCCTTGAGCACTTACCAACTTCTTTGTGCCTAGGGCTGTAGAAAACGTCCAGGGGAGGAATATCTTCCACCTGGAGCACAATCTGATTGGAAGGGTCTTTGGTGATTACCTCGAGATCCTTTGAAGTGGGTGGGCCGCTGGTTCCGCTTAGAACCTGAGAAGAAGTGGTGTCTGGTGCGTCTTTGGAGCCTTCCTTTCCACTGATAATGGAATCGAATTGATTCCATTGTTTCAGCAATTCAGGATCTATGGAGGTCTGGGATTTACTCTTCTCCTTTTCTTGTTCCAACCTCTTTTGCTCCTCCAACTCTTTCTGGTGCTTATCCATTAATTCCTTTTTCTTCCTATCTGCCAATTCTTTCCTTTGCTTTTCTTCTTCTTCTTTCTTCCGTTGTTCCTCCATCTACTTCTGCTTTCTCTGTTCTTGTTCCTTCTGCTCTTTCTGCTGCTTATCCATTTTCTCCTTTCTCTGCTTCTCTGCCTGTTGCTTCTCTTGTCTTTCCTCCTGGTGTTTCTTTTGTTCTTTATTTATAACAGGAGGTTGGCTTGCCTATTTCTGACCGGGCTCGCTTGAGGAGAACGCTGAGGTTAATGACGATAAATCCAGAGGCAGAGTTTGCAACCTCTGCTCTCTAAGTTTATTGAATTCAGTTAAATTTGCATCATTGTATCTCATCTTGGCAAGCTGCTTGGTTTGGCTTATTGAATCAACAGCTGCGAACAGGTCATCAAACTCATCCTCTTGATGGTCAATCTTAGTCAGTTTGGCCTGTTCTAGGGCATTGTAGGCAGTTTTATGTGGATCATAGAGTCTGGCTGGCATAGTGGGCAGGGATAAAGTTTGCATCTTTATAGCCTCTTTTTCTGCATGCTGAATATTATGCAAAGTAAAAACACCCATCCTCAAGGGAAAAGAGGGCCAGCCCCTCTTCTTCTCTTTCTTGAGTGTTTGGGTTACACTCTCGACCATAATTTGGTAGGATATCTCTCGGGCTAACAGTTTGTCTGGAACATATAGAGGGAGAACATGCGGTTTGGCTTGGCTTCCATAAACCCTAATATAGGTAAAGTTCTCTTCTCCAAACCATCCTGCTACAGCTGGTAAGTCGAAGGAAGCGAGATAGGAGATTTTGGGAATAGGCCGATCAAAAATGGAATAATGAATGGGAACCATAAAACCATTGCAAATTTGATATAAATGGTCCTTGTAGGAGGACTTCCATAATTTCCGATGATACAAATGAATGGGCGAAGGGTCTTGGGTATTCCATCTCCAACCGAGGATGGGAAACTCAGATTTAAAACACAATGTGTCCATAATGTAGGCGCTATAATAAAATGGGGGGATTTTCCTTTCGGTGACTATAGATTTAGCTCTAAAATCCCGAACAGCTACAGTCAATTTATCAGAAAGAATGGTGGCCCAATCCATGATAAAACTATTAACAGCTTCTTCCATTAGGGGAACCATTTCTATATCGAAATTGGCAGAATCATGTAATCCCCATAGCCTACACATCATAATTCCCGCATAGCAATAGGGAGAAGCCAAGGAATCGACGGAGTACTTACCCGAGCTTTCGTGCTTGTGTTTGGCCGGGTTCTGCCTCCAATCGCGAATGGGCTCAGATGGTACTTCATTTTCAGCTGCAAACTTCTCCACGAAGTCTTTGTTGTAGATTTTCTCTAGCTCAGGCAAATGATACATTTCCCTCAGGTGCTCTGGCTTGAACGACCCGAAAATACGTCCGTCTCTTGTGTGGAACGTTCTGTCAATGATTGGAATTTCCTTAATTGCCCATCGCACTACATCAGTGTAGGGAAGGACTTGCTCTCTGGCGGCTATTCTGTGAAGAAAGGAATCAGCCAACTCTTTGAGAGTTGCGTCGGACATTTTGAGTGGGTCCACAGTAGCCACTGTCACTGAAACTTCTGGCTGTTCGGCCTCTAATAGATTATATGTGCCCTGCCATGTAGTCTTGTTAAGACCAGTGCACGTAGTATCTGAAATGAGGCCTTTTTTCTTATCTGCGGTAGCTTGACCTGCTACAGGTGTAACAGCAGAGCCCGTAGTCCTCTTGGATCTTTTCCCCATCATGCTTAAGCTTCTCTCAAAAGACGAATTCTACACAATTGCAAGAGAAATCGTAACAACAGAAATGACGATGACAATCCATAACGGGAAAGATATATCATTTGAAGCGTGGGGAGATTAATTCTCAAAAGTGGCTGCGGATTCAATCGCTAAGAGGATATTGCAGATGCATTAATGGTGATTTGAGGCCTGCTACCCATTAAATGTGATGATTACACCGTTATCCGGGTGAATCACTCACTTAATCGTGCAACAGATATTCTGGCGGTTAAACGCAGGTGTTCATTAATCGAAGGGGAAAAATCTTTTAAATACACACGCATTACCTTATCCCTTGCATTAACGGCATTTTGGGGTTCGCGCTTTGTCAACTGGATATGAACATAAAATTAAAGCTTTAAGTGATGGCTTTTAAGACTGCCGATGAGCGATATCGCATCGCTTCGGGGAATAGGTGCTGCACAATTATCACCAAATGATCGTGCCGACAGCCGATAAGCGATATCGCATCGGGCTAGCGCATGGAAACAGAGCTAGGTGCATATAAAGTGGTTTGGGGGTTGCTGATTGCGATATCGCATCGCATCGGGGGTAGGAACCGGGTGCCTCACCGAAGTGCGTGGAATTCTGCCGACGGCCGATAGCGATATCGCATCGGGTCGGGATTTAAATCATAAAGCGGTTTCACATGAGATATCGCCGATAGCCGATCGCCGATATCGCGTCGCATTGGGACATGAGTTATGTGTCGTTAGTGGTGTGCATGTAACATTGCCGATTGCCGATAGTGATATCGCATCGGCGGAGACCAAAATGCCATTTGAATGCATCTCTCATGTTGTTGCGATATGCGATCTTGCGATCGCTTTATCGCAATAACAAAAGATTATTTATTATTTGAAACATTGATCTCCCAAAAAGGCTTAAATACCTGAAAGCTCATTTGATTATCCGGCCTTTTTGAACATACAAGTATTGATGCCAAAAAATTTTAAAAGGGACCCATTCCTGATTCCATATGTTAATTTTTTGTAAATAAGAATGATATGAAATGGGGGGTTGTTGTAGGGCACAACAGGTTCAAGCTTGTGTAAAAATGAACCCATTTCCATTTTTAACCCCCGTGATTTCCATTCTATCAACCTCTTTCATTAGATGAGCCTTGGTTTTTTTCGTTCCATTGCCACCATCCTTTTGGCTGATCATACACTTTCACTTGATTGTTTTACCTTTTTTGAGGAATAGTTGCAATGAGTGGTCTTATTAGCCAACCTCTTCACATAAATCAACATGTTTTGAGAAAGTTCCAACATCACGGAAGCAGTTGCTACCCTAGACACCACTCGTTCCTCAAAATGGAGTCCTCTTTAAGCTCTTTTCAGACACTCTAAACATGAAAATATTGTCGAGTGCTTGTCATTTCTAGCTCGTTAATGGCTTAGAATCAATATCTACTAAGTATAGTTTTAACCCTTCTTCGGGCTGAGATAGATTAACTACGAAAAAGGTACTTGTTGATCAAACATGATCAATAGGTTCTCTCTTGTATTGTTTTATGCTTTTTCAGACTTGAGAGACAAATTTATGAAAAAGAACTTGTGGAGTTTCCTTTTAGTCCCTTTTTAGACTCTCTAAATGTGAGAAGGACCGAGTTATATTTGTCGTTAAACTCGTTAAAAGCATCAAATAACGACAAACTTGTCCATCTAGACAAGACCGAGTTTCACCTTTGCTAGACTCGTTAAAACATCAAATAGCGATGGATTCACCCGAAGGGTGGAATTATGCAACAAGCATATGTTATCCTCCTCAAGCTTGATTAAAAATAAAGAGGTACTGATCATAAATGACTGGGGAAAATGGGAAAACGCCAAGAAAACTCTATGGTAGCTAGTTGCTCTTGAACATGACACTTTCACCTCATCACTGTGACTATGTGGGTTGGGTAATTCAGCTTGATGGTTGTCACACTATTGGTATATCATACCATCCATCACTTTGTTCTGGGTCAATGCTACCAATTCACTTCAGTGTCACCGATATGTTCAAGAGAAGTCATTCAGTTCAAAACTTCATCCTTTACAATATAGTAAACCTTCATTTTCATGCCCGCCATTCCCGAACCTTGTGTCGTTAGTCGATATTAAATCTCCAAAATCATTTACCTCGTTTTGTGTCGTTGATGCAGAATACATCAAGGCCCTCCTACGATGAGTTGCTTGTTGTCAACATCACCACATCATCCAAGAGGTTGACATAGAAACACCCGTTCAGTAACTTTAGGCTTGCACACATTAATGGCAGGTTTCTCACTTTCAGTGATAGGTTGACACCAGTGGCCTTCGACCGAAAGACTTCGTATGGTGTTCAACATCAAATCATTTATTCACACCATGCAAGATGTACTGTAGTACCTTGAGGATCATTATCATTATCAGATATTCCTCTCGTGTCTGTTAACATCTTACATCATTGGCTGGTAATCAGATGATGTCTCTCCATGTTCGACTTTAAATCATCTATTCACATGGTTAGACTTGTACATTGAGTGAAATATTGGACGAGATTGAAGACCCCGGATCTAGTTTCATCCATCCTAGCTGCGATATATTTTTTAGGAGTACTATATCAATTGTACAATGGCCTTACATTCATGGTCATCCATTAGTGGGTCTACATCTGTAGACGACTATATTTGTACATGTCATGAAATTTTATAAAGCTGAGCATGGGTATGCCTTCCCTCAGCTAAAAATTGTGAGAAAAAAATCAAAGTATCATGATATTTGTATTGTAACTAATGCAGGTCTCCTTCCGTTTTAAAACCTTCTCTCCAAGTGGTAAAGCATATCACTCGACATGTTTATATTCAACCTCATGCTTTAGAGGGCAACTGTTACAGGTCAATTTGGGCACATCAACCCCAGCTTCTAGATCTGTATTATTAGGGTCCATCAACCCCTAATTCAATTGTTTTCATTCCCTAATGGAATTAACCTACATCATGCTTGCCTCCCAAGAGTTTCATGTTACCATTCATCCAAAAAGTGTCCCTAAGAAGATCAACGCAGGGAGCCTTCTATTAGGATACAATGCATTGCAGGAACTACACTGTCTAGGTGCTATGCATCGCACCTAGCCTTTGTTTCACCTGCGCTGAGCAAGATTCATCAAATTTTTGAAATGAATCCATTGGATTCCTCATCCAGTGGATCCTTCTGGAAGTTTCCAGAAGGATTGAGCTCGCTTTTGGATGAGGAAGAGGATGAATGAACCTTAATCCATTATCCCTTCCTCCATGGAACCACTTCCCAAATTTGGCAGAGCATTCATGAAGGCCATTAATGGCTTAACCTCCTCCACTCAACTATAAATTGACCAAGCATTCAAAGGCTAGTCTGGGTTGGAATTTCTTGAGCTAAAGAAATGTTGTTTGAATGATATTAGCAAGAGTATTGTAATGATGTTGAATTGTTGCTTCATGAGGAGAGAAGGGTTTGAAGCTGGAAGGATGACACTGAATTGAGCACGCATCTACATGGGTTGTAATCTTTCCTTCTATTAATAAATAATTCTCATCTTTTTCCATTCATGTGTTCATATGATGTATATCGTATTCTTGATTCTATGATATGTTTAGTTAACGAATCATCATTATTGTATGCTTTAATGGGTTTCTGTCTCGGCTTTTGTGCGGTACTTTCCAAGCGAGTTAAGTACGGAAAGGAGTGGCGAAATTGGTCAAAGGAGAGAGGGATCAAGCGAAAGTTATAGGTTAGTACCTTTGTTCTTCTTTCTCTTATCTGTTTATTATAGGAAAAGCGACGAATTAAAACCTAGTGAATTAACTTAGTTAATTAAGCAATATGGAACTAAGTTGAAAAACAATATAAAACTAAATTAATTAAGCTATATATAACTAAGTTAATTATACAATATAAAACTAAATTAATTATACAATATAAAACTAAGTTAGAAAACAATATATAACTAAGTTAATTAAGAAATATATAATAACTTAGTATTATTATAATACACCTTATATATTTATAGCGCAACCTTTGTGCAGTATAAAATATTAGACTAAGTTAACAAGTTAATTAAAATTAATAAAATCGAACATTAACTAACATTACCTTTGCACAGCATTAAATTTTAGACTAAGTTTAGGGACATATTCAAAATAATAAAATAATAGTTTATTAAATGATCAATGGGTCCGCTCAGCGTCCTAACTGTCATCCTTCACCATATTTATCACAAGCTCTTTTTTCTCTTCTCTGTATATCAAGTCCTGATGATGAGTCTTTCTCTAGGCTCGAAACGTCGACAAAAAGAAGAAGATGAACACTGTGGATTATCCGAATTTAATCTCTCAAAAACCACTCCACAGAAACCTGCAATCCAAAAAAAGACGAATTGATTTGTCTGTTGTTTCTAGACTAGCTACTAGGTCTAGAGGGTTAGGCGTTTGAAGAAACACTAAATTTTCCTAAAACATTGCCTCCAATCCAATTGAATGGGGTGCTCTTCCTTACAATATTGATCTTCTCCCTGGATGACAGATTTGGAGGGAACTTTGCAGCAACTTGCTAGTTAGCTATGTTAGAAAACCATGGAGAGAGAACTGAAATAGAAAATAATTGTTCATATGGTAGTTGGTCATCAACCATCCCTTCTTCACCTGAAGGAAAAGAAAGCCTAGACAAAAAATATGCAACTACATTTTCTTTACTTACCTTATCAATGATGGAACTGTTGTAATAAAAGAAACCATCTAATAATTCTAGCATTCACATCAGGCTTGTTCATTAAGTACTTGATAGTAGCATGGTCAGTATGCACAAAGGTTTGATAAACAGTGATGTAGTGTAAGAATTTAGTCAAGGAATGTAGAATAGCTAAGAGTTCCTTCTCAATCACATTGTAGTTCAGTTCAGCCTTAGAAATTTTTTTGCTAATGAAGTAAATGGCATAAGGCAACTTGTCATCTATCTGTCCTAGAGTTTCCCCTACAATTTTCATATGCATAAGCGTGGATGTGGAAAGGAAGATCTCAATTTGGGCCTATAAGTATGGGCGTAGTAGTCAACTTATCCTTCAATATTTCTAGGGCCTCTTAGCAACTATCTGACCAACAAAATTAAGAATCCTTGGCTAGTAGTCTAAAGAATGGTGAGGCTACTTTGCTAAAGTCTTTGATAAATCTCCTATACTATCTAGCTAATCACAAGAAACTCCTAACATCCATCTTCTTTTGAGGAGTAGGAAACCTTTTTATAATGGAAATTTTATTTGGGTCCACTTGTATTCTTTCATGGGCTATTGAATGAACCAAAACAGTCCCTACATTCATCAAGAATTAACACTTCTCAGGACTAACTAATAGGTTCATTTCAATGCACCTCTTGAGTACTTTCCCCAAGTTAGAGAGAGCCTTTAGGAATTCACAACCATAGGGAGTGAAATCATCAATATATATTTCTACGGAGTCATGGACTAGCTCAACAAAGATGCTCAGAACTTCCCTTTGAAAAGTGGCGGGGGCATTACATAATCCAAAAGGAAGGACCCTATAAGAAAAGGTACCCCAAGGAAAAGTGAAGGTGGTTTTATCTTGGTCCTGTTGGCTAATCTAGATCTAATTATAACCACTAAATTCATCCATGAAAGAGAAGAACTTCTTCCCTACAAGACCGTCCAAGACCTGATCAAAATGGTCTTTCTTAGTGGATTTGTTTAGCTCTCCATAATCCACATAGATCCTCCACTTTACATTTTTCTTTGGGACCAAAACTAGAGGGGGCATCCACTCGCTATCGGAGATGGAGTAAATGAACCCTTCATCCAACAATTTTTGCAACTCTTCCTTCACAATGTCTTTAAGGGTTGGGTTCATTCTCCTCTGGGGTTGGTGCACTGGTTTGCATCCTTCCTTGATGTAGATGTGGTGAGTACACATTGAAGTATGCACTCCCTTCATTTCCTTATAGCTCCAGGCAAAATAATTCAAGTGCTCTCTCAGCATGTTGCACAACTTCTCTTCTTGGTTGGTTGAGAGAGAGGGGTTGATTTTCAATGTTTTAGATGGACCAAGTTTTACCATTTTGACATGAGTAGAACTAGGGTCAACTAGGCATAAATCGGTCCAAGTGTTATCTTCAGATTCCTTCACCATATCATCAAGAGGCATGGTCTTGGGGGGCTGGGTCTAGAGGATTTGATCAATGAGGTCATCTTCATCAGGTTTCCCCCCTCCTATAATAACATCTAGGGTATATATTGGGTAGGATGTGGTATGATATACTTCATCTTCATCTTCCTCTTCCAACCATAAGGGTAGGTCATGCTTTAGGGATGGTTAAGTAGTAGGGTACAAGACCAATTGTTTGGAAAAGTGCCCATTCTTAATGGTCATGTTCCCAACTCTACAACTTATGTAAGCATCAGTAGTGGTTATGCATGGTATTCCAAGGATTATAGGATAACCATTGAATTTGGTCTTGGGCTAGAGAACTATGAAGTCAATAGGATACTCTCGGGAATCAATAGATACCATTATATCCTCAACAACTCCCTCGGGAGTTACTATGGACCTGTCTACAAGTTGTAGTACTGTTATGGTATTTCTTAAGGATCCTTAGAGATTTAGTTTGGGTATGGTCTCCTTAGTCATCACAGTGATGGCAACCCCAATATCAATCAAGGTGTGAGGGAAAATGATGCCATCAATGTGCACATCTACCATAGGACTTACAGGTTCTGGATACTTTGGGAAAATTACACTCCCCAGCATTAGTTCAGACAATTGACCAATGACATTGATAGTAGGGGTTTCTTTCTTTCTCCTCTCAGGATGTTTGAAGCATTTATCCTTGATTAGAATTTTGTAGATGGGGACATCCTTGATGGCTTAGAGGAGTGGGATTTTCACACAAAAATTTTCAATTCTCCTATAAGTTTAGTCTCTTCTGAGGTGTGTTGGTTAGGATGGATCAATCTTTTAGGAAAAGGAGGTGAATTGGCTTTGGGAACACTGTCTTCCTTTTCCTCTTCAATCTCCTCAGGTGATATGGAGGTTGGTTATTTGGTAGGACTCCTCCAAACCTGAGGTGAATTTCTTGAATCTCCACAACATAGGTAGGGTAAGATGTCTCCCCACTATAGACCTATTGTGCCTGCTTGTTGTTCAAGTTTGGATTTGGTTGGGCAGGCATCTGAGGTTGCTTGGGTGGAGTAGGATGAATTAGTTATGGTTGAGATGGAGGTGGAGGAAATAAAGTAGGAGGTTGGTTGAATTGAGGCCTATAACCTTGTGATGGGGTATTCCATTGAGGATGTGGAGAAGCATATGGTTGAAATGATTGATTGGCAGGTTGGGAAGGATACTGAGGTGCATAAGACTAAGGGGAAGGTGTGGACCATGAAGGGTGAGTAGGAGAATACCAAGGGGGCATGGATGCATTGTGATCGAGATGGTAGTAGGAATAGGATGCACCATGAATGCCCTGCTAGTATGGCTTAGGTCCTTGAGGCCTCCTTTGGTTGATATAATAGAGTTGTTCAACCCCACCTCCAGCCCCTTGGTATACAACATTAAATCTAGGCAGAGAAGGTCACTTATCTATGGAATGGTTTTCCTCACAGGCTGAGCGGAGCTCTATAACATTTAGTGGAAATTCCATTCTGGGGTGTCTCCAAGTGCATTTAGGGAAAAATATAGTTAAAGCTCTCTCTGCTTCCTATTTTTTCCTCTTGATATGTATAGTATCCATTTGTAGAGAAAAGGTGTGCAAAATTTCACTTTTAAATTCCTCCAACATGTTTCCAATTTCACTCTTGATAGATTTGTTGAAGGAAGAGGAACTGGCCAAAGCTTGACTAGCCTTACCCTTATTTCTAGCCACCCTAGAATGGTTTTTAACACTATCTTGATATCATTATAGGGTAGATGATAAATGTCTCCTCTAGACAGTATGTTTAGGGTTTCCAGTATGTCCTCCTTGATTCCTCTAAGAAGGACTAACTTGAGTGATTCAAGATCAAGGGTGCATTTTAGCCATTTTGTAACTAAGTTGGAACCTTTCCTCATAATCCTCTAGGGATTAATCGGGTCCTGAGGTCATTCTAAATATCTCATCTTTGGTGTATTTGGACCTACTGGTGAGCTCCAGTATTGTAGCAATAATGCTAAAACTCCTGGGGCTTCCTGTCTCTTAATTTTATCAACCCGGTAGTTTGTACAAACTTGGAAGCGACGGTGTTGTATGCACAAGTACTAGCTCTTGTCGCAACTGTCACTTGGTCAGCTGGCACAAGTCCGCTAGGGCTCAAGCCAACTTCTATAGGCTCTCAGAAGAAGCTTGTTAAATGATGGATGAAAGCTAGCTCAAAGAAGACTAATCTACTTGGCAAAAATGAACTGAAAGCAAATCAAAACATGGAAACCCTAGGAAACCCTAATTTAACTAGTCTAACCTCTATGATGCAAAGAATGTGAAGGAAACTTCTACCAATGATGCCATTACTTCTAATAAGTGAAAATTCATGAATCTAATCTACTTGCATATTAAAAGACATGTTTTTATATTTTTTGTTTAAGTGGATGGAGTGATTGTGATTTTGTGCTTATTAGGGTTTGGTTGTGCAGATGTGATGCGGAAGGAAGGAAAGCTTGGGAAAGGTTGGGGAGGCTAGGAGAGGTCCCCAGAGATCCTTAGCATCAGTCCACAAAGGTTCCTCACGTTCAGAGGCTCAGCAACTGAGTGAGTGGCCTCCTACAGGATGTCTGCAGGGGATTCTACAGGAAACGCAGGGGTTTCTACAGGAAGGTCTGCAATTCTTCTACAGGATGTTCTGAAATGGGATGTTTGAGGATGGATGGTTGAGGGAAGATTCATGGATGGTTATGGAGGTAGGATGGGGGTCTGAAGTGACCCAGGAACTGATGGATGGAGTGGTGAGGTGATGTGGAAAGCTGCCTTGGCTTGATGGTGGTTGAGACAACAATGGGGAAGAAGGTAAGGTTACTTGGCAAAAGAGAAGATGGGAGATGAGGGAACAGACTTGGTGATGGAGGAGCTGATCTGAATGAGGCTCAAATGAATGACGAGGTGATGAAGATGACCTGCATAGTGGTTACTTGATCAAACCAACTACATCTTGCATGCAATCGAAATATCATGTGATCTATCTAACAAGTTAATGAAATCGGTGGACAGCAACCTTATTCATGAAAAGAATCACGTACAACCTATGAACAAAACATTATCAAAGAGATATAAATGCATGAATAACTCCTACCAATCTATCTTAAACATAAGAAACTACTTTAACCATCGAAAGCAACCTAAGTAACACAGCATGAATTAAATCTAAAGAGCAGATTTTTTCTCAAGAACGCAGCAAACACACATAAAGAGAAACAAGGGAGGTACTGGGCGCTTGAGATGGGCCCAACCCCAAGAGCTATAGCCTCCCATGAAAGATTTAGAGCTGGTGCAAAGCTGGATCCATCTTTATTAATCAAGAAATGAAAAGTACATCAAAACTGTCCACAAGGAGAACTTGAACATGAGCTGAAAGCAAAGCTAATCTATTGCATAAAAATCGAACTAGAAACTAGCTAAGTAATGGCTAAAACAAAATGACTAACTAGCTACAAAATGACTAACCACTAGCTAACCAAAATGAGGCCCCAAGCCCTCTTATTTATACAATTTGAGGACCCAACAGTCCTCCTAAAAGTTAGGGACTTGGCTGCCCAAGACTTGTAGTTAACAGCAGTCCTACTTGACTTGCTTGGCTGCCCTTGTGCTCATTGATTTGGTGGCCTTTGAACTCCGAGCTGATGGTGGAGAATTCGAGGTAAGGGCCCATAAATGAGGGGGACACCTTCCTACAAATCCTCTAGCTTGTTCTCCCACGAATTTGGCTGCCAAGTGCTCATTAAGACCTTCAATTTTGTCTCCAAGTTGACCAAAAAGTATACACAAAGCACCCATTAGACTTGTTGGCATAATGACTAACCAAATTCATTCTATTAACATAAAAATAATCAAAAACATGCAATAAACAAATGAGAATAGTGGACTAAGACAAATTAGGAGGTTGAATGAGCCCAAATAATTGTACATTTTTGGGGCTCATCATCACCCCCCTACTGAAAGTGTTGCTCATCCTCTGAGCAACCAAATCTCTCCCCTTGTCTTTGATGGCCCTGGTGGCTTCCTTGGCTAGCATCTCGGCCGATTTCTCCTTTGGCTTCCCTCTTTTCAAACTTTCCTGTAGAAACTGTTCGCTGGCTTCCTGTAGAAACAGTCCTCTCTTTTCCTGTAGAAACAGTCCTGTAGCTGAGTTTTGGCTTCCTGTAGAAACAAACAGCACCACTATATCCTGCCAGATGGGCTGTGTCAGCCTTCATCTTCTCCTCCTTTCTGCTCTTCTTCCTTACTGTCTGCTGCTTTTCTTAGTGAATCCTCAGCCTTGTTATGAGTGCACAGGTTTATGCAATCATATGGAAGAAATGGTGCCCTCTTCTCTGTCAAAGACAATTTACCAGCATTTTGTGTGAAAGCAAATATACCATCAAACTATCACCTCTCAGCTCCAAAGTAAGACCTTCACGGAAATCACCAAAGATGAACATCTTGCCAACAATTCCTCAAATGCTAAGTTGGACCAGTTAGCAGAATGAAGCCATCACCAAATCACCCCACTTTTCAAAGGCTTTGGTAAGCAGGTTATTGTGCTTAAGCATATTAGTAAATGGAATAAGTAGCAATATACGAACACACCCAAGTCCCAAGTTGAAAACACCTTCCTCTTTTATAAATTTCACAAACATCAGTGAAATAAGGAGACACAAGACAATCAATCAGAACCAAGCCAAAATAGTGTTTTCAGGACTTCCTGTAGAAAGTCTTGTAGCTGATTTCTGGCTTCCTGTAGAAGCCGTTTTTTACACTTCCTGATTTGGCTTGCATGGCTGGGGGTGTCTTCTTCTTTAATTTTGCTGTGGTTGCCTTGGTTTTGTCTTCACTTGGTTGGCCTTTTTCAGTCTTCTCTGCTCGTGCTTGCAACCGCTTCTCCTTTGGCGTTTGTGTTTTTACTTCACCCATAGCTTTGGCCTCAGCACCTTATCGTTTTTCTTGCTTTTCCTCTAGCTTTTCCTGTTGCTTTTCCTGTGGTGGTCTGTCTTGGGTTTCCTTACCCCTGGCTCTCTCTTCTGCCTCAATGTGCTCCCTTTCCTCACTGCTGGATGAAGTGAGTTCCTCAGCCAGAATTTGGATATAATGCCCTATTTTGTCTTGTGCTCCGATCAGAAGGAGAATTCTGATATGGCTTTCCTCCTTGACTCTCAGGACAAGATTTCTCCGTTGGTTGTATCTCCCCTCTCACCAATTCCTTGGTTATAATATTGTTGCTGCCCCAAAATTTGACTGTCAAAATGAAATTAGGCTCTCACAGACAGAGTGCAGAGCTAATTTTCATACTAACCATATAGCAGTCACAAAAGAAAAACATGTATATGTGCACAGGTGAGCCTTACAGCGGTTTCAATTTTTCTAAATGAGAGATTTTAATTTAAGACCCTAGAGGAAATCTCACATGCAGACCATGAAGACAATTCTAGGCAGCGATAATAAAAACAACTTTTGAATTCGTAGACAGACTCCCACTCACATTTTCCTTACCCCCTCAACACATCGAATTCACCACCTTTTGAATTATTTGCATGGGAAAGTTATGTTCAGGCCTACCTCACTGAGAATTTCCACCTTTACTGAGAACACTTGAACCAGGCCTATGTGATTTCAACTCTGTCAAATGCTGGTTAGACATATTTCCATTACCCTTAGAAACTCCATTCTTTTTATCGTCAGTCACATTAGATTGTCCTGCAGCTGAATCACGTACTTCAGATTGATGTTTGTGGTCATCATATGCTTCACCATCTGTCTCAGTACTGTCTTGAACAATTGCTTTCTCTTCTGCTTGTTTTCTTTTTGCAGGGCAGTTTTTTGCGTTTCCTGTAGAAGACTTCCTGTAGAAACGCCTGTAGGGTGTCTCTACGTCTTTGAATGATCTTGGCATGCCGGAGAATCTTTAACAAGCTGAAAAACTTGGTGAAGGACGTCAGTTTAACAAAATTCAGAGGCAGAGGATTCGGCTGAAGAGGTGTGCAAGTGTAAGTGAATCAGCAGTTAACGCGAGTCTTCAGCCGAGCCGTCATTAATTGCTGCGTGATTTGCATGAGAGAGTGAAGTGGCCAAGTGTACGTGGCCACATGAAACGACAGTGTTGTGAAGCTGCATGTCCTCTCCCCGTTAATCAACTGCACTAGAGTTAAACTTTCTGCTTTTTTCTTTTAAATTTTTTTAATTTTCACGTGAGTCCATTGTCCACGTGCACTCCGTGGCTGCCGGTGGAGTTCTGAAGCAGAAAATCAGTTGAGCCTTGCTAATCCATGGCTTACTTCCACCATTCCATCAATTCATGCAGTTTCCAATTAAATCTATGCAATAGAAGAATGAGATTAGTCACATACCTCGAAGTTGAATGGTTGCCGTGAGCTTTTTGCTGCTGCCTGCTCTGATTTTGCTGTTGCATGCTTAGTTTTCCTGATTGCATATGGCTTGGCTGCTAATCCTTGATTGCTTTTTTCATATGCAGGTGTCCTCTGGCCGGATCTGAGTGCATGCAATCATTTCCACGTTCAACTCTGCCCGTTCAAGCTGCTGCTGCTTCATGGTCACAAAACTAGATTTCTTTTTGCCATTTCTCCCAAACGGTAGATCAGTTTGATCTGAAACTTAGTGAGCATGTTACCACCATCATTATGCATCTCCCATATCAAATTTGTGATCAATGGATGCACGTATTTCGAGAAAAATGGAAAATGGCTGAAGATTTCAGAGGTCAATTTCTCGGAAACCGTGCATCGGAATCAGTTGAAACTGCTTGGGTAGGTTACTATCACCCATGTGCATCTCCCCATGAAACAAGTTTTGAAACGGATGCACGGTTATGGAGAAAATGCAAAAATGGCTGATGGTGATGGAGACTGATTTCTTGGAAATCGCGCACCGGAATTGCATGAAACTGCTCAGGCATGTTTTCATCAACCTTGTACAATTCCCCATAAAACGGTTTGTCAAATGGATGTATGGTTTTCAAGTTATGGCAAAAACAAATTTGGCTCTAGGTATTTTTGCTTCAAGGCACTTTGTATTTTGGTTGCATGGGATGACAAAATGAATTTTGGTTGTGATGCAGGTGTGGAGATGATGGAGGATGAGTTGGAAGACTGCATGAGGACTTCTGAACCCTTGAGGGAGCTAGCATGTTTGCCAAACCACTTTTTGAAATGCATGCCTAGTTTCCCACAATTTCTACAGGAAGTTCCTGTAGAAGCACAAGGAGGTGAAAAAATGATGGAGAAAGGCAAGGAATGGACACACAAGTGCTTGTAGGCCTAATCAACAGATTCCCACCATTAGATTCACTTTTGAAATTGTATCTGGCTCGTCCAAAGGTTCTACAGGATGTTTCCTGTAGAAATACAGAGCTTCCTGTAGAAGACACAGTTTTGAGGAAAGAAGCATAATGACATGAAAAAAATGATGGAAAAGGGGTGAGGAATGGAAACATGGATGTGGGTAGGCCTCATGGACATATTCCAAGCCTTCAGGTCCTCCTCGGAGATCAATTTGGCTTTTTTGTAAGCTTCCTGTAGAAGATACGAAACTTCCTGTAGAAGGCACAAAAACTCCTTTGTCTTTGTTTTGAGTGATCCACCTGATCTACAATGTCCTTCTTGCAACCTGCAATGTCACTGCTGCAACATGAAATGGAGATTAGCTTTATTTTTCTTTTTCTTTTTCTCTTTTTTTTTGAAAAACAACTAGGGCGCCTCATGGAGGTTTTCACCCTAATTGCCTGCCCTGGGCGCCTCCAAGGGAGGTTTTCACCCAGAGATCTTATTCTCTTTTCTCTCTTTTTTCCAACCCATTGACCGCCTCATGGAGAT
Source organism: Pinus tabuliformis (assembly GCA_031772625.1). NCBI lineage: Eukaryota > Viridiplantae > Streptophyta > Pinopsida > Pinales > Pinaceae > Pinus > Pinus tabuliformis. The sequence continues at coordinate 1,779,031,060 of CM062819.1, read as the reverse complement.
TTTCAATCAATGAGCCAATCTAAGGCGCCTCCGAGGAGGTTTTCACCTTAGATTTTTATTTTTTCTCTTATTTTCATTTTTTTCATTTCTTTACTTTTTTTTCATTTTTTTTCTACCCTACCCTACTTGAAAAACAAAATCATTTTCAAGTATAAGAATACTTCCAATGGAGCCATGTGCACATCGAGATTAGAGACAAGATGATGTAAAGGCTCGGAATGCATGCTTTGACAACTATCCAACTTTCAGAGACAACATGATCTGACTTTGAAAGTACAAAACATAGCTGAGGAGGAGAGTACTGCTGCAACTTAGTGACTGTCTGGAACCATGTCTCAATATAGCTTTGATATCCTTGGTCCTTTTGCTGATCTGGATCATTCTTCATGTCACCTTCTATCATGAATTTCTCAACTTCCTCCTTTTGCTGATCTTTCTCTTGAGTACATGGAGGATTTGATGGTAACCATGAGGAAGCTTTCTTGATCTCTGATTCTGATCTCTTCTCTTCATCAAGTGCAGCCCATGGTTCTTTGATCTCCTCTTTTGAATCTTGTTTTTTCGAATGTGGTCCTTCAATGCTTTCAAGATAATCTCTTTTTTGCAAGGCTCTTCCTGAGCTTTGGTGAACATCATTGAGCTCAAAAGGAGTCATTTGCACATGTTGTGCCTCAGATTTGCAATTGGGTTGAGCTGCTCCATTGCATGGTTTTGGAAATGGAGGTACGGGTAGCTAAGTGGAGGTGTGAAATTGAGATGGAGATGGATGGCATTGTGGTTGGGTAGGCATTTGGGGTTGCCTTGGTGGAGGAGGAGGCGATGGTTGTGGATGAGCAAGTGGTGGAGGAAAATGAGCGGGATGAGAGTTGTACTAGGGCCTCCACTCCTGATAAGGTGCATTCCACTGAGGCTGTGGCTGAGCATAAGAGTGAAACGAATGAGCAACTGGTTGGGCATAATATGGATCTGTGAAGGAACAAGGAGGATATGACCAAGGAGGAGGTGTAGACCAGGAAGGATGAGCAGGGGGACCCCAAGAAGGCATGAAAGTGGCTTGATAGGGGTCATAATAGGTCTCAGGTGTCCCTTGCAGTTCTTGTTGGTAAGATCTAGGTCCATATGGCTGCCTTTGGTTCATATAGTACAGTGATTCAGTGGCCCCTTTGGCTCTTTGATATGCAGCTTTGATTCTGGGTAAGGAAGGGCACTGATCTGTAGGATGGTATTCTTCACAGATGAAACACACGTCTAGAGAGTGCATTGGACATTCGTTCCTAGGATGCTTTCTAGTACACCTAGGACAAAAAATGGCCAAAGCCCTCTTGGCTTCTTCTTGCTTCTTTTGGATCCGCAAGGTATCCAGTTGCATGGCAAGAAACTGCCTCATATCACTCTTGAAACCTTCTATCTGATCTTCGAATTCATCTTTGGACAAGGTACTGCTCCAAACATTTCTGCTTGTAGCCATTTGCTTCAGAGGAATGTTTTCTTCTTCTTCTCCCCTAGAGGTTCTTTAAATATGCCTTGATGTCCACCCAGGGGTTCTTTCATCACAGCCATCTAAGAAGAACATTGGCTGTGTGAAGCAGTGGGGGTGTTGTGCAATCATTTTTCTAACTTATCTCTACTCCTACAAGGCATGAAATGAAATCTTTTTGGTTGATTTTTGCTTTTTCCTACTTCTACTTGCAAAACTGAAATAGATTGAACTGCAACTAACTATCTTGCGAAAATGAAAATGCGGAATTGAAATGAAAGCAGGAAAGGACTAATCTATTTTGCTCAAATGAAATTGCAAGAATGAAATGCTAGTCTACGCTTGCGGAATTGAAATGCTAATCTACGCTTGCAGAATTGAAATGCTAATCTACGCTTGCAGAAATGAAATTGCGGAATTGAAAGGCTATTCTAGGAAAGCAGGAAATGCTAATCTATGAAAGCGGCAAATGCTAATCTACTTTTGCATAAACGAAATTGCATAATGGAAATGAAATAAACTACTTAGAAGAAGATTGTAGTGGAAAATAGAAGAAAAGCGACAATCACCAATACTCTGACGCTTCCCCGGCAACGGCGCCAAAAAGATGGTGAGCTCCAGTATTGTAGCAATAATGCTACAACTCCTGGGGCTTCCTGTCTCTTAATTTTATCAACCGGTAGTTCGTACAAACTTGGAAGCGACGGTGTTGTATGCACAAGTACTAGCTCTTGTCGCAGCTGTCACTTGGTCAGCTGGCACAAGTCCGCTAGGGCTCAAGCCAACTTCTATAGGCTCTTAGAAGAAGCTTGTTAAATGATGGATGAAAGCTAGCTCAAAGAAGACTAATCTACTTGGCAAAAATGAACTGAAAGCAAATCAAAACATGGAAACCCTAGGAAACCCTAATTTAACTAGTCTAACCTCTATGATGCAAAGAATGTGAAGGAAACTTCTACCAATGATGCCATTACTTCTAATAAGTGAAAATGCATGAATCTAATCTACTTGCATCTTAAAAGACATGTTTTTATATTTTTTCTTTAAGTGGATGGAGTGATTGTGATTTTGTGCTTATTAGGGTTTGGTTGTGCAGATGTGATGCGGAAGGAAGGAAAGCTTGGGAAAGGTTGGGGAGGCTAGGAGAGGTCCCCAGAGATCCTTAGCATTAGTCCACAGAGGTTCCTCACGTTCAGAGGCTCAGCAACCGAGTGAGTGGCCTCCTACAGGATGTCTGCAGGGGATTCTACAGGAAACGCAGGGGTTTCTACAGGAAGGTCTGCAATTCTTCTACAGGATGTTCTGAAATGGGATGTTTGAGGATGGATGGTTGATGGAAGATGCATGGATGGTTATGGAGGTAGGATGGGGGTCTGAAGTGACCCAGGAACTGATGGATGGAGTGGTGAGGTGATGTGGAAAGCTGCCTTGGCTTGAAGGTGGTTGAGACAACAATGGGGAAGAAGGTAAGGTTACTTGGGAAAAGAGAAGATGGGAGATGAGGGAACAGACTTGGTGATGGAGGAGCTGATCTGAATGAGGCTCAAATGAACGAGGAGGTGATGAAGATGACCTGCATAGTGGTTACTTGATCAAACCAACTACATCTTGCATGCAATCGAAATATCATGTGATCTATCTAACAAGTTAATGAAATCGGTGGACAGCAACCTTATTCATGAAAAGAATCACGTACAACCTGTGAACAAAACATTATCAAAGAGATATAAATGCATGAATAACTCCTACCAATCTATCTTAAACATAAGAAACTACTTTAACCATCGAAAGCAACCTAAGTAACACAGCATGAATTAAATCTAAAGAGCAGATTTTTTCTCAAGAACGCAGCAAACACACATAAAGAGAAACAAGGGAGGTACTGGGCGCTTGAGATGGGCCCAACCCCAAGAGCTACAGCCTCCCATGAAAGATTTAGAGCTGGTGTAAAGCTGGATCCATCTTTATTAATCAAGAAATGAAAGTACATCAAAACTGTCCACAAGGAGAACTTGAACATGAGCTGAAAGCAAAGCTAATCTATTGCATAAAAATCGAACTACAAACTAGCTAACTAATGGCTAAAACAAAATGACTAACTAGCTACAAAATGACTAACCACTAGCTAACCAAAATGAGGCCCCAAGCCCTCTTATTTATACAATTTGAGGACCCAACAGTCCTCCTAAAAGTTAGGGACTTGGCTGCCCAAGACTTGTAGTTAACAACAGTCCTACTTGACTTGCTTGGCTGCCCTTGTGCTCATTGATTTGGTGGCCTTTGAACTCCGAGCTGATGGTGGAGAATTTGAGGTAAGGGCCCATAAATGAGGGGGACACCTTCCTACAAATCCTCTAGCTTGTTCTCCCACGAATTTGGCTGCCAAGTGCTCATTAAGACCTTCAATTTTGTCTCCAAGTTGACCAAAAAGGCTACACAAAGCACCCATTAGACTTGTTGGCATAATGACTAACCAAATTCATTCTATTAACATAAAAATAATCAAAAACATGCAATAAACAAATGAGAATGGTGGACTAAGCCAAATTAGGAGGTTGAATGAGCCCAAATAATTGTACATTTTTGGGGCTCATCACCTACAACAGTCCTTGTACTTTTTGTTAAAGGCTTGTTGCATTTGAGCCCAGCTAGTGATGCTATCCCCAAGTAGACCCATGAACTAGCACAAGGCTGCATACTTGAGGGTGGATGGGAACAAATCTAACTTCTAGTCATCAGAGGTATAATCATAGGTTATGCAGATGACAACAAACTGAAACAAGAAGGTATCAATGTCCTCTGAGGTTAGGCAATGGAAGTGAGGAAGGGCAGAGGGACTTATGTTTTTCATCCTAGTATCTCCATTAGTATCTCTGATAGGAAAAGCGCCCTTATTTCTGTTTTTAGCCTCATTTATGTTTTTAGCCATGGTGTAAGTGTGTGGAATGGTCTCTTATTCTTCTTCCCCAATAGGCTCTTCAAATATTTCAGGGTGTTCTCCTAACGGGTCTTCTAACTCTCTTGTAGTCAAAGAGGGAAGTTGAAAGTCACTAAAGAAGAGGGAATATTGATTGTTTGATGGTGTGGGGGTGTTTGGAAATAATTTCTCTAAAGTGTCTCTACTCCTACGAGGCATGAAATAAAAACATTTTTTTCTTTTATGAGTTTTTTCAAAACTAAATTCAAGACAGGAAGGAAATCAAAAGTAACATCTATCTAGCAAATGCAAAACAGAAAGAAAAATAATAAATTACATCTACCTAGACACCTCCCCAGCAATGACGCCAAAAAGTGGTGAGCCTCTATATTACAGCAAGAATGTTGCAACTCCTAGGGATGTTGTCTTTACTTTATCAACCCGGGGTTTTGTACAAACTTGGAGGTGATAGTGCTATATACACAACAGATGCATCATTCTACTCATGTCACTTCTCAACTAGGACACTTGACCATTAGAGTTCCAAACCATTCTTGTATAGGACTAAAGGGAGTCTGACTACTGACAGTGAAATGTAAAACTAGTTCTAGTGCATGAAAAGTAAATGATTGTCAATTCAAGAAATGAAAGTTTCTAACTTGTAAATGTTATGATATTGCATAAATCATATAGCTATGAAATTACTCAAATCACTTGTTGGAAGGAAACTATGCTAACCTTGCAATTGATCATCTAGCTACCAAAACTTCTTGAAAATAGGAAGTTATTCTATCATTTCAAAATCCAAAAATGCATTCATTAATTATCTCATTCACACTTGCAGAATAGGTAAAAGTCATAATTGCTAAATTAAGAAATATAAAAGCTAATGCTATCTAATCTTGTAGGAGGGAAAGGAATGAAAAGGCTAGTCTAGGTGGCACTTATGGTCATGGAGTCCAAGTTGTGGGGTGTTATAGACATTTTTGTGCCTTACAACATTGAGCATGAAATGTCCATAATCTAAGGGATCCAAAGTCCCTAAACATGTTGTTCCTACCCCTAGAGGAACAAGGTTAACAAACCACAACAATTCACAGAAGTTCTCCACCAGAAACTGCTCAAAAACAAGTCAATTCAGGATCATTTCAGTGGCTACACTAGCTGTTTGCGCAGAATGTCAAAGCCAACACTGGCTACCTGCGTTGAATGTCAAAGGGAACACTGGCTACCTGCGCTAAACGAGAGTGGACATGTGGCAAGCTCATTTCTCAAGGTGTCAAAACCCAGGAAGCTTCCAAAATGACACTTGCCTCAGGGAATTCGACTGGTGATGAGTAAGAGGTTCCAAATCTCCAGGTGGAAGCAAGAACCTCCAAGTGGAATCAAGAACTGACAGAGGGAGAGGACACTAGTCAGATCTCAAGCTGACTCATCCTCTCTCTAAACATCTATATATGGATCTCTCCTCCATGAGATATAGAGGCTGGAATTTTGTTATTGCAAAGAATTGATGTTGGTTTGAGATTGGAATCATTGGGTGCTTAATGCTTTGAAGGGGGTGAAGATAGGAATTCCATTTGCTGGGAAGGAGATGCTGGATTGGAGCCCTCTGGGTTGTATCTCTTCCTGAACCTTGTTATTCATCAATAAAGCTATCTTGGTTTCTCCTATATACTGATGTGTCTTTGATGTATGATTTCATTAGTGTATTTGGTTTATTTCTAATCCTAAACTAGTTATGAATGTGAATATCTGTCTTTGTGTAGTGTTCTTCTCTTGTCGCAAGTAGCTGTTCTCTTGTGATCTTGCAGGAACCCATTGAAGCTGGACAAGCAAGAAGGCAAGTAGTTGTTCTCTTGTGATCTTGCATGAACTTGTTGAAGCTGGGCGAGTGAGAAGGCAAGTAGCTGTGAACTCCCAAAGAGAAGAGAGACCGGATCGAGGGACAAACGGAAGACACCGGTAAGTCTATTTATCTCTCTTCTTTCACATTTCATAAAGGAAGAAACCAGAATAGATGTCCTTGTTTGTTGCTAAGGCACTGTCACACCTTAGGTGGATAGGATTGTCCTGCATAGGCATTTTTCCCCACAACAAATTGGCGACTCCACTGGGGAGATTTGTTTAGTCATTTTATTTGTGTTTCTATCATTGTTTGTTTCATAGACTCGACAACAACAATCGAAATGCATCTGCTATTCCCGGATGCAAAGTAGACATTTGCTGCTTTGATCCAATCACTGGACTTGTCTATGATCTGAACAATGGACTCACAAATGATTTGATGATCCTTTGTGATAGATCTTAGTACCCCCTCAAAGCATCCCTTTGATTACACCTTGCTTGTTGCTTTGATTTGGCCTGAAACAGTAGATTAAATAGCAATCTGTGACCCAGAACCAGTGAGAAACGAGAGTTTCTCCTTCAGCGCAGACCCAATGAAGGGATTCTGCATTTCAACGCAGGTCCCGTGAAGGCTACCTGCGCTGAATGTCAAAACCCCTGTGTTGAGGTTGCGCTAAACCAGTTTTCCCTTGTGCAGCTGGGGTTCTCTACTCTGTTTTGCCTTGTTTTGATCTCTGCTTTTTGCAGCCTGTAACCAACATAGGTACCAGTCTGATAACTCCTTTTCTCTGCTTAAATTCCGCCTCCTTTTGTACAAAAAGACTGTGAGTGTTTTTATGTGTTTGTGGCATCATTTACAGTTTTCCTTTACATGAGTGAAATAATCATCCTGTAGCCCTTGATTCAGATTTGTTGATTGTGATCTTAGGAGAGAGTTCATTGATTGTTTGCAGTTGATTATACATTTACTCTTGCTTATTGGTTTGAGTTTGTCTCTTTTAAGTGTCGAAACAAGTATTCATTTTGAAAATCGTTAAGTGTTGTAATCTCTTCTACCCTCTCTGATTTCGAAAAAGCAAACTTGTTTGTATTTGTCATTTAAAAGCAAATTCAAAGTTGTACAAAAAGCTTTCTTTGTAGGCATCAATACTAAGAAAGCGGAAAACAAACACCTGCATTGTGCATTTGCATCTTGATAGTTTTCATGATTGATTTAGGAAAAGTGCATTAGAGTGTGCTGATTGCTCTTTGAGAAAAGATGGTGTCTTTCTTTTCCCTTAGTAGCTAGGATTTTCAAAGTTGAAAAGATATAAAGCTTGCATATCATCTTTAGACTGCATTTAGGAATTGTATCATACATCTCGTGGTGAACCTTGAAAGGCAAACTTCTAAAAAGATCAACCTAAAATAAATTGAATGAACTTAACAACGCTTTGCAACATAACGCACAACATAGAGGTCTAGGCTAGAGACGTGTTCCGGCGTCGTAAAGCCTGGTGACTGTCGATCTCGTGGATGGTGGGTGATTCCTCCTGAGGGACGATAGCGCCAGTACGGATTGTGCTCCCACGTACCGTCGCATATATATTAGGAGACCCCTATAGGCATAAAACCTTTATCCTTAGGAAGCTGTTTCGGCCGCCCTACTGATCGCAATTCACTGAACACAGCATTCAGGAGGATCGACTGCCCGTACCCTAAAAAGTATTCTGCGGTTTTGCGAAAAGTTTGGCACACCCTCCGCCTAGAACTCCAGAGCAGTTCCTTTTGGCATTTTTCAGACTCTATAATGGAAAAAGTCCATCCGAGCATTTGTCACTTCGGGCTCGTTAAAACATCGAAGGAGACTAGAGTCATCTTTAGCTTTTTCTCGACTCTTTAAAAGTGAAAAAGCAAGTTGTGTCTAAAAGTGTCTAAAAAATTCATTTAATTCGGAAACACACTTTCCCCTTTTGCATTTTGGTTGATCGAGTAATCCGCAATCGTGGAAGAAAGTCAATTGAAACCCCGTCGTTCGTGGAGGCTTATGAGTCAACCGTCTTTGTCTCCGGAATCGAAAATAGTACGGACAAAGCGAACTCGTTTAACCGGTTCGAAATCTCCTATCAAAGTTAGAACAAGTGTTCCAACGACATCTGAGATTCCGGTTACTCCAAACATTTCTGGAAACCCTGCCTCTATAGAAGAAGTTCAACAGCCACAGACGGACAGTAACACTGATCCTAGTCTGGGAGCAAATACTTGCATTACTGAACCAGTTCCATCTGTAACCGGTTCAGAGAGTCTTGCTCCTCAAACAACTGTCGCTGTCGATTCAACCCCTTCTTCGGCACCAGAAATATTTTACAGACCTGACGGTCTTCCTCTTCCACCTGGTTTGATTGCGATAGAGGAGATTGTAGAAGATCCGCAAGCAAGCACTCCAACTCATTTTGGAGTCGGGGGCACTCTATTTCCTTCATCAGAAGCTAGTCTACCACAAGTGGAAGTTCCTGTAGAATCGCTAGGCAATCTATTGGATAGACTCAAAATGTCTGAACAACCGTCAACATCTAGGACTGTGTCGAATGACACAATGACAGCAGAAGCCCCTGCCGTCACTCCGACAATGTTTTCCGGCATACCATCTGTCCCAACTAGCTCACAACCGCTAGAAGGAGTCCACCCAGGGACTATTTCGACAGTGTGGTCCGTTCCAGTTTGTTCCTCCGGAATAATATCCGACAACTCTTATGTTGATACTCGCTAGATTGATCCATTTGGAGGTCAATTTGGGCAATCCAGTCCCTAAGGACAAACAATCCCCTTGAGTTCCGGATTGCTACCGTATGGGGGGAAGTATGCCCTTTCATTACCCCCTCTGGGAGGGTATCCATATGGGAGTTCACAACAGTATTCAGGTTATACTGGAATTAAATCAAGTGGTTGGGTACCTATGCTACCTCAACAACCAAGGGTTGTATATTCTATGCAACAGTGTGTACCTATGTCGAACATCCCAACCACACCGGCCATTGTGACAGTGTCGCAAGTTCAAACGTTGCCTGTTGTATGTCAACCTCAGATTTCTCAGGTTGTAATGCAACAGCCCCTTGACCCTGTGACTCAACCACAATCACCTGCTGGTGGGGCAACACAGGTCCAAACGGGTACGATTACCCCACACCTTGGTCCAACGGTTAGTATAGCACAACAGAACATGGCTTCACAACCATGGATGGTGCAATACCAACAACCACAATGCCAGCAAGTGTACCAAGGTTCTGAGCAGCAGATCTTTGCGAACAGTGGACAACCGTATATTCAAAACGGTCAAAACCAATCGCTTTACAGTGGTCAAGTCCATCAACCATATCAGTCATACCAACATCAATTACATTATGCTGGTATGCAAAGGCCCACTGCTCAAGCGATTCCATCGTACCCTGGGTATGCTTCACCTAACCTGAATCAACAGTTACCATTTGTGGCAACTTTAGAGTTACCCGATTTACACCGGTTAACCAACGATGTGATTGCTTACGCCCCTTGGTGGCCAGCGATTCCTCACAAACTTCCTTCGGACATTCCTAAATTTAATGGAAATCCAGGTGAAGACCCATCGAATCACGTGATGACTTTTCATCTGTGGTGTTCATCGAACACCCTAAACGATGATTCGATAAGGCTTCAACTTTTTCAGAGGACGTTAACAGGTCCAACGGAAAAATGGTATATTGAATTACCTAGAGCCTCATTCGATAATTTCAGATCCCTAGCCAAGACTTTCTTAACCCATTTTCAATTACCGATAAGGTATGAAACGGGAACAGAAATCTTAACCAACTTCAAGCAGACAACAGCCAATCACATATCTGATCATATACATGAGTGGCGTCATCGTCGTAGGATGGTGAAAACATACGTTCCCGATCAGCTATTAGCTGAATGGTTTATCAAGTCGTTACTTCCTGCCATAACGGAAGATGTGGCCAAAGGGGGAGTCGTAACGGAGGAGCAAGTGATTGCTCGTGCACAATATCTAGACTTAGTCTACACTCAGTCTGGCACACTCTACGACAAAATACCTGACGCCCCTAGACCGTAATTCTCAATTCCTCCTCCTCCTAAATCAAATAGTGACTCTCATGCCGACAATGGTGTGATTGGCACGGCAAATGCGAAATCAACAAAGGCTTCGTCTAAGAAAGCCCGTAAGAATTCGGATCAAAATGCAAAAGAAGAAATTCTTGCTTCGGAAGTAAATGCCGTATCAGCAGATAAAGTCAAAGAAACCAATCAACCAGGAAGCAAGAAGAAGCAAAACAAAGGGAAGAAGAAGAAACAGGGTGAGTCATCCCCTGAGAAAACTTCTTCAAACCCTCCGGGGAAAGGGAAACCAAAAAATCCATGTTTTATATGCGATGAGGATCATTGGACACAAAATTGTCCATAGAGAGCTGAGCTTAAGAGGTTCTTCAAAAGTTCGCAAACCTCAGCTGTGTTAACTGATCCGTTTCCCAATCCAGGTCAAAATCTGGTTGAAAGTGGAAACGCTTCCCTGTTGCAAGTGCTAATGTTGTCAATCTCCAAGCAACAAAATGATGCTTTGATTTCGACAAGGAACAAAGATTACGGGAATCCGCAGCTGTCGAACGACAAAGGTAAAGATCAACCAAGTAGTTCAACAACAACTTCGACAGAAGTTGTACCACCCATCATTCCTGAATTAACAATAAAACCGCCAAAGGGAGTAGTACACAAGTCGACATTTAATCCTCGCGCCAGAGCGGCGCAACATTATAACATAGTGGAAGATTTGGCCCAATCGCCATCCGCTATGTCGACTCTTGAAGTACTACAAAATTGTCCATCCCAAAGGCAGGCGTTGTTATCGGCTATTGGTGGGATTGATCCTAAGGATTCCAATCTTGTATCCTTCGACCACAAGGGATATGATCCTCAGTTACCAGCTCAACTAGCTTTCCTTATTCAAGTGAAATCCCTCAACAAAACTGTTCACCGGACAATTATTGATGAGGGGGCATCTACATGTATTATGTCGATGAGTTGCTGGAAAACTTTAGGGTCTCCGACCTTGTCGCGATCTTCGACGACATTGAAAGCATTCGACGGAAGGACCTATACCCTATGCGGTATCCTTAATAACTTGAAAGTTGAACTGGGGGGAAAAACAGTATAAATAGATGTTGAAGTCATCGATGGGAATCTGGACTACAACATCCTATTGGGAAGACCGTGGATATATGCCATGGCAGCTGTAGTGTCAACTTATTTTAGGAAGATCGCATTCCCTTTTTAAGGAGGGATTACGATCGTCGACCAACAAGACTTCCTCCCTAATGGTTCACAAGTTACAAGAAGCATTCCCATGATCCATGGAAGCAATCATTCGCTTCAAGACATCGTAGTAGGCCTACTGAAAGACCCCACATTAATGGGAACTTTCGCACTTCCACCTCCAATCTATATAGGAGAAGTAGCATTGGTAGGAGCCTGCAACATGATATCTTCCACGAAGATCTCAAAAGATGATATAGACATGGATCATGCAATGGTTTTGCCCCCAAGCCCAATAGAAATATTGTAGCAATCAATGTTTCGGGCATGGGAGGCGAACCCAAATCAACGCTCATCAAGCGTTTGGGTAGATAGGTCTAGGGAATATGGTACCCCATTAGATCCTTGGTCGAAAGTGCATGGGACTAACGAAGGAATTATACAATCAATGTTGATTGAGGGGGCACCATGGAATGATTGCCACCATCGTTCCCTTCTTCCAGAATATGAAGAAGAAACTCAACATGACCTTTATCACCCTTCAGTTTTTGAATTCCTATCAAATACTGTAAATACGGTGGATTCCGAGCGAAACTTATCCAATATTGAAGAGACTATATCCATAAATATCTCGACTAAAACAAATGTTGTAGAGAATATTTATGTCGGCAAAGGTTGTTCTGCTTCAGAACTGGAAATATATAATGCTCTTTTTTACGAATTCAGAGATGTCTTTGCTTGGTCATATGATGAAATGCCAGGCATTGACTCGAGTATCGTTGAACATGAAATTAAAATGTATCTTGATGTCAAACCAGTAAGACAACGGCCAAGAAAGCCACTGCCATTAAAGTAGAAGTTGAAAACCTCCTCCATGCTGGTTTCATCTACCCGGTTCCTCTAACCGATTGGGTATCGAATATTGTCCCTGTTATGAAGAAACAAGGGACAATTAGAGTGTGTGTCGATTATAGGGATGTAAACCAAGCTTGTCTGAAGGACAACTACCCTACACCCTTCATCGACCAGATAATTGATGAATGCGCCGGATGTGAAATCTTTTCATTCATGGATGGATTTTTCGGGTGTAATCAAATAAATATCCGTCCACAGGACCAGTCAAATACTGCATTCATATGTCCGTGGGGCATATTCGCTTATCGAAAATTACCCTTTGGTTTAAAGAACGCAGGGGCGAAGTTTCAGAGGGCGATGAATTATGCCTTCCATGACATCAAGAACATAGTTCAACCATATCTCGACGACCTTCCGGCTCATTCGCAAAAGCGGACTGATCATCCGCAACATTTAAGAGCGATATTTCTACGTTGCCGACACTACAAGATAAGACTCAATCCACACAAATGTGTGTTTTGCGTCGGTTCTGGTCGTTTACTTGGCTTTGTAGTCTCGAAGGATGGGATTCGTCTCGACCCTTGCAAGGTCTAGGCAATCATTAATTTGCCTCCACCTTCAAATTTGCTTCAGATTCAGAAACTCCAAGGGAAAGAAAACTTTCTGAGGAGGTTCATTCCAAATTACGCAAAACTTGCTAAAGGTTATACTCGTCTTTTGAAAAAGGATGTACCTTTTGTCTGGGATCAGGTGGCGCAAGCTTCCTTTGATGCTCTGAAAGATTCTCTAGTAAAAGCATCATTAATGTATGCCCCAGACTATCAAAGAGATTTTAACCTGTATCTGGCTGCAGCAGATACGACCATTGCGATGGTTTTAGTTCAAGAAGTCGATGGAATTGAACATCCTATATATTATTTAAGTAAAAACTTGAATGATACAGAAAGCAAATATTCTTATGTTGAAAATCTAGCACTCGTTGTTGTTCAAGCGATACAAAGATTTCGACATTATGTCCTCTTTCGGAAAACTACCATTCTATCAGATTGCAACCCCATGACTTATATATTGTCGCGACAGTTGCTGGGGGGCAAGTATTCAAAATGGATAGCGATCCTTCAAGATTTTGATCTGGAATTTGTAAAATCCAAATCAAAGAAAGCTTTAGTTTTCGCAGCATTATTGTGCGATCTCCCATCGTCGTCCAACGATGAAACATCTGAAGAATCAATCGTGGACAAAAGTTTGTTTCTAATATCTGCAAGCGATGAGTGGTATGGAGACATAATAGTTTATCTCCAAACCCAAAAGTTTAGGACTGACACCTCTCACTCAGAACAGAGACGTATACGATACCAAGTGAAAGACTACATGATCGTCGGTGATACGCTTTACCGTCGTGGTATCGATACAGTTCTAAGGAGGTGCCTCACCCATGAAGAGGCCGAAAAAGCCCTGAATGAGTGTCATTCAGGCGCGTGTGGGGGGCATCGATCTGGATATGCTACAGCACAGAAAATCTTACGAGCAGGATACTTCTGGCCAACCATGTTCAAAGATTGCATAACCGCAGTCAGAAGTTGCCATGCTTGTCAAATTTTCGATAGCAAAACCAGAAGACCACCCGCACCTTTACAGCCAATAGTTTTTGTTGGGCCTTTCGCCAAATGGGGCATCGATTTCATGACATGTAACCCCACCTCGACCAGGGGGCATGGGTATATTATAGTCGTCGTTGACTATTTTACCAAATGGGCCGAGGCGATGCCTACATTAGATGACACTGGTGAAACAGCTGCCCTTTTCTTTTTTAATCATGTAGTCACCAGGTTCGGCGTACCACAGGCTATAGTTACAGATCATGGGTTGCATTTTTGCAATCACATGATGGTTGAATTAGCTGCCAAGCTAGGGCTATCTCATGACAGCTCTACCCTGTATTATCCGCAAGCCAATGGACAAGTTGAAGCAATCAACATGGTCCTGAAGCGTATGTTGCAAAGGATGATCAGAGTTCACAAAAGAAGGTGGTACCTAATCCTGTACTCAACCTTGTGGGCTTACCGAACATCGGTAAGGAATGCGACCGGGTTCACACCTTTCCAACTGGTGTATGGCCTGGAAGCAGTCTTGCCAATCCAGTGTGAAATCTCGTCTCTTAAACTCGCAATTGATCTCCTCCCCGGAACTTCAGAAGAAGAGGCTCGTTTCTTGGAATTAATCCAATTGGATGAAACCCGTCGTGACGCCGCTTTTGCTAATTAAGCCCATAAGAAATGAGTCAAGGCGCAGTTCGACAAAAATGTCAAACCCCGTGTCTTCTCAGAAGGTGACTTGGTCTTGCTTTATGACCAAGAATCCGATAAATTGGGAGCAGGTAAATTTAATTCTTTATGGATGGGCCCCTATATTGTTAAACGAGTGTTAGCAAAAGGAGCCTACGAGTTAATGGATTACGATGGAGTTCTACTGGCGCAACCCCGTAATGGGTTGTACCTCAAGCGTTACTATGCTTAAATAGTAACCTGTATGCTTTTGTTGTATTTTGTTTTCGCTAAAGTGCTTGTTTTGGTCGAGTAATCCACCATTTTACATTTATTGCAGATGTCAAACCTTCTGGAGACATGTGTTGGATATGCCGACGAAGCGAGTCGTAGTTCGCGGAACCTGTCCTCCGCAGCCTGGGCCATTTTTGATCCAAGCGGCGAGTTAGTAAGTTTCAGAGGAGTGTGTATCGGGCAATCAACGAATAACATCGTTGAGTATAGCGCGTTGATAGAACTACTATCTGATGCCATCACCCATGGTATACGCCGACTAATCGTCAGGCTAGACTCACAACTTGTAATACTACAACTCAATGGTATATATTCCGTCTGCAACCTAGCTATTTATCGCATGTTCCTAAGGGTTAAGATTTTGGAAAGACAGTTTGATTTAATTCAATACCAGCATATTTCCAGAAACTTAAACACATTAACCGACTCATTAGCAAACTATGTGTTAGATAGACATTTTCGACATTTATAAAAAGAGACACATCATCAATGTTGTACATATGGATCATATAACTCAACCAAAATAAACCCCGAAAATCAAAATATATATATATATAAGCTGTTTATCGTTTATACATAATGTTCTGTAACAAAGACAAAAATCGGTCATATGACCCAAAAACTTAAAAATGCTAGGGGGCACCCTAGCCTAGTGATGCTCATGATAGCACGTCACGGCCTGTGCAATCATGCGCAAGAGACGAGTCCATCGTCTAGGCACACCAGTAGTATGTCGCTGCAACTGTAAAGGTAACTCATCAATCCTCACATCGGGAATGCCGAGAGTAAGGCTCTCAACCTGCTCCTGCACAGCTGTAAGGGTCTCGGCCACGTCAAGGTCACGGAGAATAACCCTCCCAGCTGTCTCCCCTGCTGGGGCAGCGACTGGCACTCTCGGGCGAACTGCTGGATGAACAGGACCAACATTTGCATGCACACATGAAGAATAAAGCACAAGGACATTATAAATAAGAACAGTAAACAGTAATATGGTCAAAGATTTTACCAATAGCGCCCCACTGTTCGCCATCCGGCAGTACCAAGTCCAGATTGCCTCGGAAATCCATACCAACATATGGATACTCAGAATAGACCATCTCCTGACGCTCGAAACACCTGAAGAAGGTATCAGTGAAAGAAATCTGAGATTGACCAGCATGCCTAGACATGTGATCAACCCATCTCTGCATGCGTGGCTCGGTAGGAGAAGGCAAGTCGAGTGCGATATACTAAGGCTGCATCAGTGGTATTTTATCCAAGGCAAAGGCAGTCAGAATAGAACCAAATCCAAAGTTCTTCAGCTTCCCGTCCTTTACCTTGTTCAACTGACTTTTCATCTGAAGATGTACTGCATCACACCCGTTGAATATTTTTGGTTGGAGACACTCCAAGGCATGCTGCACATAAGATCTGTTGGCAACATGAAGAGATGCGCTACCGGCCATCCTACCAATAGTATACAGAATGGACCTGAGAGACCTGTCAGTAATCTCACGGATAACAACCTTGTCGTCTCTACTCGGCTGGGATCCCTCCCTGCAATACTAGCGGACATAATCTCTCACGGAGTCATTCCCTCGGGCCGAACCAGTCAAGAAGTAAATGTCTACCACATTCAAAGGGATAGATTTGCTCCTGATCTTAAATACTTGGTTGATAGGATCCCAAGCATCAAGCATATACTACAGTAAAGGGATCTGTGCTCTCATACTAGAGATACGGAAGAACTTCAGCAGGCCACAGTTCCGCAGCGCGTTCACCGTGACAGGGTCATGGAGGGCAATCATGTTCTCTTCTTCATGTTCTCGTTCTTGCCATGTAAGGGTCATTTTGCTCAAGAGTCCCTGCAAAACATATAGGAGAAAGAGTAAGATCCCGGATTTGATGAGAAACTGGCAAAATTTTCATCAAAAACTGTGCAACAGAACTGTTTTTCTATGCTCAACGCAACTGGCTAGTGTTCCACCTACGTTGAAGGTCAAACTGCCTTCATGCAGCTTGACATTCAACGCAGGTTTCGAGTGGACTGCCTGCGCTGATGGCAGAGCGCCCTAGAAAAACCCCAGGGGCTCAGGGGAACAAGAAAACAGGCACAGAATGGAAAAAGGAAACCAGGAAAAGAAAGAGCTAGGGTTTAGCTCCTACCTGGTCCAAACAGCACCGAAAATCATCCACAGAATCTTCCGGAATCAGCTGATGAAAATCAAGGGGGAAGAGGCACCTCCAAAGCTCCAACAAACCAAGTTCAAATGAAATGGTAAAATGAGAGGTAAAAACACCTTTTAATGGCTTTTCGTAGTTCAAAGAAAAATATTAGGGTTCTAATCTCATTTTCAAGCAAATGTTATTCATTTCTAACTAGTTTGATACAGCAATTGAGGATACAGTACTATCTTTGAAAAGGGCAAAGCTAGTCATGGTAAAAATCAAAATTTGACCATATAATATCGAGCCGTTTTAGCACACAGTTCATGCTCGTTAAAAAATAAACGCAAGATTCGAGCAGTTTTAGCACACAGTGCATGCTCGTTAAAAAATAAACGCAAGATCCGAGCAGTTTTAGCGCATAGTTCATGCTCGTTAAAAAATAAACATAAGATCGAGCAAGTGTTTCAATCCGCGTTTAAGCTCGTTAAAAAATGAACTATCCTGGTAAATAACCACTGTGAATGTAATATCATCAGCCATTAAAGCCTTGGTCATGTTTTCCCATCACCTCCACTTTTCCATTGGCCGATCGTTCACCTCCATATGTTTGTTTACCCATTTTGAGGAACAACTGCGAAGAGTGATTTCACCTAGCCATCCTTGTGACACTGCCGTGATTGGAAAATTCCGACCTGTACCTGGAATCAGCTGCTAACCCTGTTTATCACTCGTTCCTCAAAAGACGAGTCTTCTTTAAGCTCTTTTCAACTGACTCGTAAAATATGAAAATATTGCCGAGTCCTTGGCCTTCCATCTCGTTAAAGGGACAGGAAGTGCTATCCCTCCTCTAGATTTTAATCTTTTTGGACCTGAGGGATTATTGCACAAAAAGATCGAGCGCTTGTTTTGTTCGGCTCGTTAAAACTATCAAAAACTCATCCCTTCTGTATTGTTTTATACTTTTTCGGACTTAAGGGATTAGATGACGAAAAAGGACTTTTTGGAGTTAACTTTATGTACCTTTTCAGACTCTCTAAAAATGAAAAGGACTGAGTTATCCTTGTCGTTAGACTCGTTAAAATCATTAAATAGCGACAAACTTGTCTTTAGACGAGAACGAGTTTCACTATCGCTAGGCTCGTTAAAACATAGCGATGGGCTTGCCCGAAGGGCAGGTTATAGAACAAGCATATGTTATCCTCCTCAAGCTTGACAAAAATAAAGAGGTACTAGTGAGCAATAAATGGGGAAAAATTGGGAGAGACTCAAGAAAACTTTGATGGTAGCAAGTCGCTCTTGAACATGACACTTTTCCTCCGTACCACAATCGGGTTGGGTTGTTTCGTTCACCGGTCACATCCATGGTCTCGCCATACCATCCATATTTGGGGTAATGCTACCAATCCATCGCATTAGTGTCGCCATATGTTCAAGAGAAGTCGTTCAGAAAAGTCAACCATGTCCCATCCACTGCCATACATTATCCTTCATCCTTTCATGACTGCCACCCTGAATCATATGTCACAGATCGTTTTCACCTCCATTAAAATCATTAGCTCCGTTCCGTGTCACTGATGTGGGATTCATTAAGGCCCTCCTGTGACGGATCGCTTCTTGTCGACATCAGCTCATTATCCAAGAAGTTGGTCTAGGAACAACCCTTTCAGTACTTTGAAGCTTGCATGCCTCAATGGCAAGTTTCTCACTTCCGGCGACAGGTATACATCAATGACCTTCGACCGAAATATTTTGCGTGGTGTTCGACACCAAGTCCTTTATTCACACCACGTGAATTGTACTGCAGTACCTTGAGGGTCATTATCATTATCGGTGATTCCTCTCGCGCTTGTTAACGGTTTACATCATTGACCGGTAATCAAGCGATGTCTTTCCATGTTAGACTTCAGAACATTTCTCACATGGATCGACTTGTACTTAGAGTGAAGATCGAACGAGTTTGAAGACCCCGGATCTAGTTTCATCTATCCGGGCTGCGATATATATTTAGGAAAGATAAAGACATTGACATGTACATCATTGTAGCAGATAATCATCCTACTCAAAGGATGATAATTTCATCAAAATTATCAGTCTACCACCAGACAATTGTCTGTTCTATGTACAGAAAAATGAATTTATAAAGTTGAGCATGGGAATGCCCACCTCAGCTAGATCATGAAAGCAGTATGAAAAATAATGTATTGTATTGTATCTTATTACAGGTCTCCTCTCAGCATTGGATGAACTTTGGATCCCCATGATAAAGCATTTCACCCGATAAATGGCCTCATACTTTAGGGGGCAACTGTTATAGACATTTTTGTGCCTTACAACATTGAGCATGAAATGTCCATAATCTAAGGCATCCAAAGTCCCTAAACATGTTGTTCCTACCCCTAGAGGAACAAGGCTAACAAACCACAGCAATTCACAGAAGTTCTCCACCAGAAACTGCTAAAAAACAAGTCAATTCAGGATCATTTCAGTGGCTACACTCGCTGTTTGCCCTGAATGTCAAAGCCAAAACTGGCTACCTGCGTTGAATGTCAAAGGGAACACTGGCTACCTACGCTGAACGAGAGTGGACATGTGGCAAGCTCATTTCTCAAGGTGTCAAAACCCAGGAAGCTTCCAAAATGACACTTGCCTCAAGGAATTCGACTGGTGATGAGTAAGAGGTTCCAAATCTCCAAGTGGAAGCAAGAACCTCCAAGTGGAATCAAGAACTGACAGAGGGAGAGGACACTAGTCAGATCTCAAGCTGACTCATCCTCTCTCTAAACATCTATATATGGATCTCTCTTCCATGAGATCTAGAGGCTGGAATTTTGTTATTGCAAAGAATTGTTGTTGGTTTGAGATTTGAATCATTGGGTGCTTAATGCTTTGAAGGGGGTGAAGATAGGAATTCCATTTGCTGGGATGGAGATGCTGGATTGGAGCCCTCTGGGTTGTATCTCTTTCTGAACCTTGTTATTCATCAATAAAGCTATCTTGGTTTCTCCTATATACTGATGTGTCTTTGATGTATGATTGCATTAGTGTATTTGGTTTATTTCTAATCCTAAACTAGTTATGAATGTGAATATCTGTCTTTGTGTAGTGTTCTTCTCTTGTCGCAAGTAGCTGTTCTCTTGTGATCTTGTAGGAACCCGTTGAAGCTGGACAAGCAAGAAGGCAAGTAGTTGTTCTCTTGTGATCTTGCATGAACCTGTTGAAGCTGGGCGAGTGAGAAGGCAAGTAGCTGTGAACTCCCAAAGAGAAGAGAGACCGGATCGAGGGACAAACGGAAGACACCGGTAAGTCTATTTATCTCTCTTCTTTCACATTTCATAAAGGAAGAAACCAGAATAGCTGTCCTTGTTTGTTGCTAAGGCACTGTCACACCTTAGGTGGATAGGATCGTCCTGCATAGGCATTTTTCCCCACAACATGGGGTTAATCTACTCCTACACTAGGCTATACTACCATTTCAAGTCAAAATAGGCAGCGATAGGTTTGCTATAAGAAACTGCTACAGGATGTCCTGAACTACTACAAGATGTCATGTACTGCTACAGGAAGTTGGCTGAGAGGTTTTGGAGGAAACTAAACTTGAGATGAAGTGTTGGAAGGGTGCATGACAGTTGTGGAAGGAGTAGGGAAGGTGAACATCACCGAAGGCCAAGCCCAACACTCCCAAAAGGTCGGATTTTCCTAAGACAACTTGCTCATGGTTTCTGGAAAACAGAGGTTTGGAATATGGCTGGTGTGCATCAAAAAAAGGTGCTGGAGACCTACGTGGAGTTGGTTGGAGGTGTCCCTTCCTACAGATCAACAATCCCTGCAATAAAACATGTGTCTCTTTTCATTTACAAATTATTACATGGAAACATGGAAAAGATGAGTTGAATTTAGAGAGTCTTATCTAACTATTGTTAAAGACTAGATCTGTGGAATAGACTAACTTCTAAGCTACAACAATATTAATAAGAAAACTAACAACTGAAGTTTTCTCCGGGGAATCATAAACAATTATCTAGCTAAGGATGGAACTTAACCTAGGCAATGAATAAAGGAAAACTCTATTTTTGGGTTGTGAGAGTGGGGTCCCCTAATCATGATCCCATAAGTGAGATGGGATAGGGGTCACTGTCATAAGATTTTATGGTATATTTTCCTTCAAGAGACTGCAACAATAATCTACTTTTTAAGCTAATGAAAGCATGGATAAGCAATAATTTAATAAACTTTATAAGCTAAACATAAATAGAAATAAATTTCAACAGTAAATCAACATTCTAAGATAAGAATATAGATACAAAAGAGATGAAATTTTTTTGCTAGGGTTGGGCCCTAACCCAATAGCTTCAACCCTCTTAGTCAACTCAGTGCTGGATCAAAAAAGAATTTCTAATTATCATAATTTTGTCAAATACATCATAATAATAACAATAAAATGTGCTTTAGATTAATGGGCTCTTGGCTACAATCAAAATTCGAATCCTAATGAGTCCCTTAGATTTCTTATTTATACCAAACTAGAGCTACTAACATCCACCTATAAAATAGGGATGCTAGGCTCCCTAACTCAAGAATAACTCTTCCTTGACTGGTACGGGCTTGGCTACCAATGAACTTAGCTTGCTTGGCTCCAAGTGGCATTGAGTTGATGAGATAGAGTGGGAGAATATTCTAATGATCTAAGGAGCTAAGGAGGGATACCACTTCCTATAATCTCTCTTGCTTGTCTACTTCGAGTCCCTGCACTCAAGTCAACTCAAAACTACTCCAACTTCCTGCATTTAATACACATCAGGCCATAGGACATAGTAACTCACTTTTGCTTTTCTCACTAAGAAAAATATAATAAAATATGTAAATAAATGTGAGAAAAGACAATTTAATAAACTAGGGATACCACTTCCTATAATATCTCTTGCTTGTCTACTTCGAGTCCCTGCACTCAAGTCAACTCAAAACCGCTCCAACTTCCTGCATTTAACACACATCAGGCCATAGGACATAGTAACTCACTTTTGCTCTTCTCACTAAGCAAAATATAATAAAATATGTAAATAAATGTGAGAAAAGACAATTTGATAAACTAGAGAGTGCCATTGTGACCAATACAGTTTACATATTGATGAGCCTCATCACTCATTGTTTCTTTGTGTGTAATAAGCCTTAGCTCATACCTTTTCTCTCAATGTCTTAGTTTTAATCTTGTTATGGCTTTATGGTGCATTTTGTTTGGAATTTTAAGAGTAATTATTTTGTATTCATTAGTTTTTTAGTGGATGTATTCTTTTATGAATTTGGTGACTTTTAGAGTGATCATTGAGAGTGAATGCGAGGTTTTGTTTGTTTCTTTTAAAAAGAAAGACATTTTTTTACCTTTCCTTAGCTATTTTTCATCGAATTGGGAATGAAATTGTATTTGCCTTATAGTTGCATATTCAGATTGGTATCAAGTCTATTTTCACACCATATTTGTTGCACTCTATATGCCTAAGTAATCAATAACCTATTTTTTTTTTAATAAAATTAACTAGATGTTTTTGGTTATAGGAAACCAATATTAGCCTAGGGTTATAAAGCCTTAGAGTGGGATTTGGAGAGACCAATCTTCAAGGCTACCAAATTGAAACTAGCTCTACTAATGTGTAAATCCATTTTCACATTAGATTATTTCCAAAAATCTCTTCTGACATATGAGTTAAGCACGTAGTCACATTAGGAATGTGTGGAGTGACATCCCCACTCTCAGGATATTAGTGTTTTTTGAATTGTGCACGTTACCAGGGGATCTCTTTAAGAGGCATGTTGAGGAAAATTAATTACCTATCATTTAATTTTCAACTCGGAGGTTTCGTAAAACTTGTGAAGCATGTGTGCATTGTATATTCTAGAAATTAACTTCGAATTTAGATAAATCTAACTATGAAACCAAATAACGATAGACCAAATTCACCTATTCTAATTCAATAATCGATTCAAAAGAAATTATAGTACAGTGCGCGAAATTGAAATCTTAATCTATCACACTTGCAGAAATTGAAAAGCACACCACTGTTTCAAAAATGAAATTGCATGAAATGAAATCTACTCTAAGGGATCATGTGTGCATTATCAAATCAGGATCCTATGAAATGAATAATCAAAACCACATGATATGAAATGAAAGCAAAAACAATGATTCTTAACCTCTAGATATGAAAGCAGATAAAAGAAATCACTCTTAACATCTCACACAGGAAAAGATATAAAAGAAATAAATCTTAATCTATGAAAGCAATAAATCTTAATCTATGAAAAAGAATAAATCTCACACATTATAGGTGGCCAATCCAAAAGTATGACGGATGGCAAGTTGAGGGGCTCCCAATGCAAGCATTACTAGAAAGAGGTGAACATCACTCATGAGCATGGTCTTAAATCTAAATTCCATTCATGAATAATCTTAACTTGGAAACCTTAGTATCTCCAACTTTTCACATGTCTTTGAAAGGAGAAGGCTCTCCTATTTATACAAAAACATAAGAAGCTACCTCATTAATGGAGGTCCATTATTCTCTTCCTAGATCCCTAGAAAATATCATAGAGTTACAACTCATAGGTAATGATGAGAAACATATCCTCTTTGACCTTTATCCAAATCTTCTTCCATATCTTGAAGGGAATTCGAATTTGAGCATTGTAGGCCACATAAGGGTGCCTTGGAATCTTCCAAATGACCTACACATGTCATGAAACTCAAGCCACTTTTAATTATTAGCAACTATATGTCTTTTTTTTTAAGTTTTAACCATTTAATTCACTTATAATACTAGAAATCATTAACTTTTGGAAAACACAAATGGAACCCATATAATTAAAAAATTGAGGCTAATGAAAGGTTATATGGTCATGGAGTTGTGAAATGTGAGTGAAATGGTGCCGATAAAGGTGAAAGGGGATGATATTTTGAATACATTTTGGAGACTCTACATCCCCCCCAACTGTCGTTATTGCATGTCCTCATGCAATCTACTGCACTGCTTAATCATTATTTTCTTTTGAATGAGCTTGGCTTATATCAATTGTTCTTAAACTTTGCATTGGGCAATTTCATTTCTTTTTGCAAAGTATTCCTTGTCATACATTGAATTGCAACATGTTTGGTTGGTTCTTGTGTGACAACTAAATCTTAATTGGTATTGGTTCTTATCTTTCAATACCTTGTTTATTTTTGTTGCAACAAGATTCATTGAACATATTTAAGAATGCATCTTTGAATCAGCCATATAATATGCTCATCATTTAGGAATTTATTTGCAAATCACATAACTTTTAAACCATAATGCAATCATAATTGATTAGGACAAGTATGTTAGGATGAAATGAAGTGATATGGATGTGGTAATAAATGGATGTCCCTTCCCCCCCAACTAAAGGTGTTTACAGTTTTTTTTGTTTTAATGAGAAATGAAATATGGTGAAGTATTTTCCAAAAATTATAATTTCAGTATTCAAGGAACTCTATGATTAAAAGCTAGAAAATAACATACCTCTACTTACCTAGGAAGTGGACAAACTGTTCATATGTAGAGAAGTTGTAGCTGATGCTGGATCATGGAATTGAATGTAGAATTTCATCTGCTTCTTGGTTGCATAAATGGTGGATGAGGTGGTGAAAGTGGATTCTTTGTTGCTGCTGTTATAAATTATTTCTTCTCTTTTCTAGAGAATGTCAAGAAGGCTTTGCAAAGTATACTATGTTTGAGAAGAGATCCTCGGCCTGCATTTGATTCCTTCCCTTTGAAGATTGTAAATACCAAATATCTGCATGCCTTTGAGCTTGATGAAGACCCTTCTTCTGAATCTTGTGATGACCGTCTTCAAATTGATGAACCTAAAGAGACCAAGACTAATTCTACAGCTTTTGTACATACCCCACTACCTTGTAAAATTCCAGATCGATACAAGCCTCTGATTTTACCTCCTATATCCCATGCTTTTCCTAAAAATCATGACCTATATCTACCAAGATTTGATGGTGAATGCAACAATATCACTGTTGAGAGACATGTATTGAATTTTGAGTCCTTTCTTGACCTTTTTAAGTTGATGAAGAGGATGTCAGTATTAGGCCTTTTGCTCTTTCTTTGCAAGGCAAAGTCAAGAGTTGGTTCAAAACCCTGCCTAATGTGAGCATCTTAGATTTCCAGTAGTTTGTCAAAGTTTTCCTCAACAGGTGGGTGGTAAGACAAAACCCTTTCTTGATTATAGAAGAGTATAACCAGCTAAAAAGATTTCCAGGGGAGACAGTACAACAATTTTCTACCAGATTTAACCAAGTTTATTTTTCGATGCCGGTTAATATAAGACCTCCTCCTAGATCCACTCTCTTGCACTACCCGAGTGCCTTTGATCTGGAAATGGAGTTTCAGCTGAGAGAAAGGAATCTTGTAACACTTGAAGGGATGCAGAAAGGTGCAGTAGATGTAGAGGCTAATTTGCTGATCCGAAGGGCAAAGTTGAAGGAAGAAGAGATGAAAACATAGATCCAGAGGAATCAACATCTCTAGAGGTAAAGCTTGACATTTTGGTAAGTGCAGTGGAAGAGATGATGCAAAGGATCACCACAAGGAATGAGTATGATGTTCAAGCCCATGGCTTACTGATTGAAGAAGAATGAGTTGCTGATCCAAAACATCTTCTTTCTTATCCCAGTTGTCATAGATCTGATAATGATTGTCTTATAGATCATCTTGGAGAAGAGAGATCTATTGATATGACATGTATGCTTGATGATGCATTTTATACGGATGATTTGCTTCAGTTTGATCAGTATGATGATGATTATGTTATCCAAACAGAAGCTAATATTGTAGAAAAATCAGCACCTAGTTTGTGGGAGGAGGAAGTTCACTTACAGCAGCTCGAATACAGTGATCAACCGATGCATATCAGCTATGACAGTGACAAGGAAAGTGCAGCAAATTTTGAAGTAAGTGAAGGATATTTGCCTTTTTGTTTTGATTCATTTCAGTTCATCAAAGAAAACTTCCATGCAATCAGAAATCAACTGTCGAAAAGTCTTGATTTGGACCATCTTGAGGGCAATGAAAACCTTGTTCAAGACTTCTCATATCTAGATTTGCAACCCCTAAATGCCATTGATTGTTAACTTGCATATGAGGACTTGGAAGTTGGCACATATGATCAAATGATACAAGATGATTCTATACCTTTCTGTTTTGAATCATTTCAGTTTTTGAAGGAAAAATTGCACAGTGCATCTTCAGTAAAAAATGAGCAGCATGTCGGGAATCATGTAATCTCATTTGAACCAATAGAAAATGGGTTGCATCAGTCATTTCATGTTTTTCATGATCCAATAGCTGATGTGTTCGATGATATCTACAGTCAAAGTCCTTCCCAATTGACTATACATGATCTTGAAATGTGTACTGATACAAACTTGATCCGGCAGCTGGTTTCTTTGTCACAAAGCTCAAAACAAAGTTTGCATTCATGGTATGAGGAGAAGAGAAGTAATCCATTGGATGAGCTAAGTCCCAGTGTGCATGAATTTCAAGATCCTTATGCAGTGTTTTTGGAGGCAGATAGAGAATCCATAGAATTCAACGGATCTGTTTCCAAGTTGTCATGGGAGTTGCCTTTCAGTAGTTCTCTCTTGTTGTCCATAAGCAAGCACTTGAGGAGAATGCAAACAGCAGCCAGAATACTTACTTGTTTTCATTGGTTGTTTCATTTCACTTGATCAGGTGATGAATGAAACTGTTAGAGTAGGTTTTGATGAATAAGCTCTATATTGAGCATATTTTCCAGTTTTTCGGTTTTGTTTAAGTATCGAGTTAGTTTTTAGTTGAGTGAGAGTCAATTTGTGTCGTCAATTTTCAATCATGCATTTCAGCGTGAGTTTTTGACTCCATTGCCCAATGGACGAAGGCACTGTTTTCTTTCCAAAGATCTGTAGTTCTTGGCACCTCCAAGGAGCTACCATCCCCATTGGAGCCAATGTTAGTGTCAGTCTTTGCATCCTTCCTCCAGTGATCAAACATGCTCTTACAAAGTGATTTTAAGGTGTCAAGGTCAAAATTTGTCATTTTAGTGAGTCTTTAAGCAAAATTTAGTCACTAGGTATTAGGCCTAGGGTTTGCTTTTACTCCTTTCAAAGTTGTCCAAATGTCAGTCCATGTCACCATTCAGCTGATTACACCATCATTTAGAGGGTTGTCATCATCATGTCAGGGTCCAATGGGTCATTTTACACCTTGTTCATGCTTCAGTTGTGCCTAGGTAAGGTTCATTTCCTCCTCCTAGGGTTTTGAAGGCAATTTCTCTTGGATGGTCAAATCATCAGTAAAACTTGTATCCTGATGTTCATACACCTTCCCCTATCCTTAACATACCTTATTAAACACTTCCCATCACTGAGATCCCCCAAATTCCTCATTTTTGCACAAACCTTAGTTCCTTGCTACAACTTGACAAATTTCTAGGCTAGGCCTGTGTTTTGCCCTTTTGGACCCCTTCCCCTCACTCAATCTCTGAAATTCTACTTTCCCCTACTTCCTAACATCCCTCCCTACTTCCCAAAATTTTCTCAAGAATTTAGAAGCCCCTTATCCCCTTCATTTCGACAAATCCCATGTTCCACACATCAGGGTAGGTTTTACTCAAATGATGCTTCTGAGCAAGAAAAGATGAATTTTGGAAAACTGAGTGATATTTTTGTCTGCAATAGGCCAATTAAGAAAACCCTCCTTCACTTTTTACACAGGTGTCATGGTTTTAGAGAAATGTCAAAATTAGAGTTGCCTCAGGAGAATTGATGCACCTCTGAAGTGACATTGGGAAAATTCACGTTTTCTCCTAGCTTGGTTGGCCAAATGACTTGCTTGATAAGTAAAATGCTAACTAGACACAAAGATATTTCCAATGAGCCATCATGAGCTCAATTTAGAGTTGAGGAAGACCTTCAAAGGTTGACTGCAACATTACTCTGCCTTTAGGCAGCCTCATTTGGCACATTTTGACCAGTCTTGGGAGATTTGATCTTTGATGGGGAAAATGAACTCCAAATTGAAAAATTTTAGTTGAGTTGGAAAGTAGACTCAAAAAACTTTCCAACGAGCTATCCTACGCCCAATTTAGACACTAGGAAGATCTCTGAAAGTCTCCTGCAAAATTCACTACGCATTGGGCAACTGGCGCGGTGCATTGGGCTGCAATTTCCAGTGCAAAAATACACTGGCGCGGCGCATAGAGAAGGTGCGGCATGTTGGGCTTGAGGCGCGGCACATAGAGCTACCAAGCCTGATATTTTCAAAAATTTTCTCCAAAATCGCCCAAAACGCATGGATTTCCATTGGTACAAGTAGGTTGAGCTTCTCTCATAGCTTTTCATCCCAGGTTGATGATTGTTTCATGGTGGTTGATATATGGTGATTGTTCAAACAAATAAAACCCTACCTCTTAAAAATTTTCAAAGGAAATTGCTGCCTAGGGTTATTAGTGACTATTTTGGCTACCAAGTCCACTTACCACTCCCTTACTCCATTTTCCCTTTATTTCCCTACTCCCTAACCTCACATACCCCTAAATTCACTAATCCCCTATCCCCATTCCCATTTCCCAAAGTCCCAAATACAAACTCCCAAACCCTAACCCCATACCAAAAATTCCTAAATCATTTCCTAATTCCCTATCTCCCTAACTAAACCCTATCCCAGTAGTCCCTAAATCCATCACTATTTGTTCTTCCCCCTATAGTTGTATCACTCTTCCCCTTGGTGGCAAAAGTCAAAACACACCATCAAGATAGTTCAACACATCACAACTCACCTATTTCTCATCAAGGCAGCTCCAAGACAGTTCATCCACTAGTAGAGATGGCATCTGATCCATCATATGATCATGAAGAATAGAGACACAGTGACTCTCCCACAGAGGTACATGCACCCAGGAGGCCTCATAGAGGTGGCAAACATATTCGAGAATCACCAAGCTGCCCAAAGGAGGAGGGTGGAGCTCACTTCACTTGAGCAAGGGATCAGTGCCGATCGAGAGTCATGGCTTGAAAGAGCTAACATCCACTTATAGGGACTGCCAGAAAAGGCCAACAAGGACAAGGCATTGCTGAGACACATGGATTTTCATTACATGGCAAGGAATAAAGTTTGCAAGGCAAGAATAAGGAGTTTAAAGGCAAAATTAAGGAAGGCATCAAAGAGGAAAAAGAGGCAAAAGGAGCATGATAGACTTCAGATATTGGCTGAGGCTTCCTTGGCTCAATATAGCTCTTGATAGAGAATGTCCAGCACAAATTTCAAAAAATTTGGAGCAATTTTTGCATTTTGGAAATTTTTTGCGCAAAAAACAGAGTTTTCCTCCCTATGCGACGTGCCATGTGGCGCTCGCTATTGCTAGGGGACTCCAAATCACAAAAAAATTGAATTTCTAGATTTTTCATGAAAATTTATGCTTGCCTACCTATGGACAAGAAATTTGGCCACGTTTTGAGCCCTCAAAGAGGTCAAAAACACTCAAAAAATGACCGCACTGCCCCTATTTTGACACACAAGAAGTAGTGTTGGGAGAACTGAATTTTTTTGGGGGGGGGGGGGGGGGGAATGAAGGCAAAATTGAAAAATTCCACTTGGGTTGGAAAGTAGATAGGTAGACCTTTCCAACAAGCACACTTGGAGAAAATTTGGACATCGAGAAGGCCTCCAAAAGTGGGTCCAAATAGGTGCTATGCATAGAGAATCAGGCACGACGCATGGAGGAAAAATTGCCAGTTTGACCAAGTATTGCTCTGTTCTTCGCCCAACTTTGGCTAGTTTGACTTTTTCACTTTCCTAATGGAAAAATTATGATGTAATTTAATGTAAATTTATGGATCTTGATGTAATTATGTCAAATTTTCACTCATGGAAGTAGATTCATCTATTAAAAATTAGTTTGCAACTGAATGAATCAGTTCCCTAGTTTCTAGTGGTCTATGAGAGACATTGTTTGTTTGTGTCCATTTGTTTATCTTCCTGGAACCTGTAGAAAATTAATAATTTTTCTACAATGAAATGTAATATTATCAAAAGAGAGAGGTGATTAATATCTTATTTATGACATTTACACAAAAAAATGAGAATTGGTACTAATAAAACGAATTCACGAAAGAAAATCAAATGAATTTTTACCTGTTTCGAAACTAGTGCCTCGGGTTACTTTTTGTGTCTTTTCAAAAATGTATTCATTCTTCATTGTTTAAAACTTTGATGATAACTTTCTCATTGTGTATATCTCGTCGATATCTTTCCAACGATTCTTGAATCGTCGAAATCTGATGTCGTATGAGAAAGTTAGGTTGATTTGAAATTTGGGTGAAACAGTGAAAATTGTCATGCTTAAGTGTGGCATGGGAACATGATGTTGATGTGAAGGATGAAGTAGGAAAATTAGATGGCATGCTGCTCATTAATTTTGATTAGAATGAGTTGTCACAAAATAAATCATTTAATTAAATATAGAGCTGCATAATTGTTGTTCAACTGCAGAATTACGTAATTTCTGTAGCTAAAATCCTATAAAAACTTCAATGGCTGAACAATGGCAGAGAGATTTGTTTGTTGTTCCATTGCTTCATGTATAGTTGCTCTATCAAGTCCTTTTATATTGGATCACCTACAATGAGTGAATTTATATTGAAAGATAAATCTAAAATAACAAAACTAAAGTAACTAAAATAAATCTAGTTAAAACTAGAAAATAAAATAAATACGATGAGACCGTGAATTAAATTGAAAGTGGAGATTCAATAGAAAATGTTAAAAAAAAATATTTGGTATGCGCCGAAGACTGTGAATAATTGGAAAATTTATCCTTTGTTGTGTGGTCTCGAGCTATATTTGTGCATACTTTTCTCAACTACAACATACCTGCAGTCAAACAAATTCAAATGTCAACCAATGCTGAATAAAATATCCACACAGAAAAATGAGCTTACGTGACCATAAATGAGCA
Organism: Pinus tabuliformis; assembly: GCA_031772625.1. NCBI lineage: Eukaryota > Viridiplantae > Streptophyta > Pinopsida > Pinales > Pinaceae > Pinus > Pinus tabuliformis. The sequence goes on along the minus strand of CM062819.1, from coordinate 1,778,999,964 downwards.
ATTGACACATCAAAGTTGTAATAAACGTGGAAGTTAAGCTAATCATTGAACTTTATGATTCGCTTAAGAAATTAAGGTCATCCTTTCTCCTTTTGGGACAATGTCCGCTGAAGCCGAATCTCCTTTTGGCCGCCGCTATGGAGCAACATTTTCTACAGCTAAAAACCCTGCATGGACAAAAGTCAGGTTGTGTTAAAATTGAGAAAAGAGGCTCAAATAAAACTGCAACTAGCTGATACGATGCCACGACGAGAGTGAAATATGATGCCAAGGAATAGCGCAGAGAGCAGAGAGAGCTATGCCTTTACACTTATATCATGATGGATTGAATACAGATGGGCGAAGAAAGTCCTATACAAAAAAATCATAATTCTTTGATCATGTTGGAGAATATCTTGGCATGATTTCTTCCCCCTGAAGATTAGGGAAATCAGATCTTCTCCTTCCATCATGGTTGCAACTGTCTATGCATTAAATTCTAAATCCATTTTTCTCACGCAATCTGGCAACTAAGGCTCCAGAGAATCTCGAAAATCTCACAAACGGTTACGAATTTTGAGGAAATCGCTCATGTTAAACATAATTCACCCTGTTCTGAGAAAAAACAATGTTTTGGATTTTTTAGATTTGTTTTCATTTGGTCACAAAATGCATTTTAAAAATGATGTTTTTAACCTCTGCGTATTTAGCCTCTGCTCAGGTAACTGTTGGGTGAAATTTTTTTTTTTATTATAATTCAGTCCATAATTGAATTGCTGGAACAATGTTCATGATCCAGACAGTTCACAAGTTTTACAAGCCGTGCACAAAATACAATCTTGCTAAATTCACCTCCCGTAGGCAGTAACTCCAGCAAAACATATCTCCTTTGTTGCAAGGAAGATTTTGAAAACAACAAATAACTTGGAGGAGGAGAATAGGAATAGGTCATTCTGACTAATTCTCAGTCAGAGATCAGTGGGGAAAATGCAAAACGATCTTTCTTCACCTTCATTTTTTCAAAGCCACACATAACGTTTGCAGTAATTCGTTGTCGTTGGCTTACATGAAATTGTTTTTTTGTTTTATTTTTAATTGGGTTTTGTGTTTTTATTTATTTTTATTATTGCTTTGGTTTTTCTTAATATGAGATATTTATTTATTTATTAATTGTTTTATGATTTGTATTTTAAAATTTTTTTTTTTTTCAAATTTGTTTAAATAAACAAATCTTTTTGTAAATTATGTATGTATGTATGTATGTATATATATATATATACATAGATAAATTTAAAAAAAAACACTTCATTTATTTTTTTATTATTATATATATGCGTTTCAAATTATTAAAATACAAGAAAATGAATAAAATCTAAAAATTTCAAATTCTAAAAAAAAAAAGAAGATGCAGTTAAGAAAAAAAATGCAATCAAGCTTGATTTATCTTTCCTAATTTATCTACTTGATTTTTTTATTTTTTTTTAATTATATGAATGTTTCCAATGGAGCCATGTGTGTAACAAAATGATAGATATACTCATATGTAGGTTTGAAATATATTCTTTGATACGTACCAGTGTATGAGAGACCAACTGTCTTGATTGAGATGATATCAGAAGATACTAAAGAATGGAACACTGGGATCCAATGAATGTCTTGAACCAAGATTCAATATAATCTTGTCTTCCTTGGCTTCCTTCTATCATGACATGTAAGTCTTCAGATATGTGATCTTCATTCATAGAATCGAGTGATAGACTTGAATATTTTTCCTCTTCTGATTGTTGTTCTTCAATGGCAATTGGTGCTTTATTTTGTAGTACCTCAACATTATGAGTGGATTGAGGTGTTTTATTGTTGGGGATTCCAAATGGTTGTGCAGGTATTGGAGTGGAAATATATATTTTGGGTACTTGTGTGGATGGGTAATGGTTGAATTGAGGTCAATTGAGCGTGAAATGGGTGTTGTGGTGGAGGTGAATAGTACAAATAGCATTGAGCTTGGAATTGAGGATAGCGAGGAAAAGATTGAGGATACGGTAGATTTCTTCTGTAAGGCCCTTGCCAACCTTGTTTCCAAGATTGGTTTTGAGGTTGGGATTGAGATGGTCAAGGTTTTCAACGCAAGGGTATTTGCCAATTACTTTGAGATTGTTGTGCATAACCTTGAAATTCAGAAGTAATATCTTGCATCATACCAGGTTGATGAGGTTTCCATGATCTTTTTTGAGCTCCATAACAAGATTGTTCCAATGTTTGATTTGCTCCTTGGTAAACTACCTTTAACCCTAGTAATGATGGACAATCTTTAGTAGTATGTGATCTTGCACAAATTTCATACATTTTAATGTTATCAAGTGGACATTCATGCAAAACATGTTTCTTTTTGCATTTAGGGAAAAACATAAATGAAGCAACATTCTCAACTATTTTCTTTTTTTCCATTCTTATCATATCAATTTTTTCTTTTAAATTACCAAAAATGTCTAGCAAATTGTTAAGTTCAGTTTGACTTATCAATACTAATGTCAACTTACCTACTCTTTCCGTAACAGGATCCTGAGGAGATCTTCCATACTTTTCTTTTCCTCTTGATATGTTCTTGCATAGTTCACAAATCTCTTGAAATGAATTGATAAACATCTCCTTTTCCCACCAATTTAAGAAGATCAATCCATTCATCCTTTATAGCATTCAGTAGGAGATTTTTTAATATGTTTGATCCTAAATTATGCATTTTAGATCTTTTGATATTATAAGTAAATCTCTCCACTAGGCCTTCTAGATTTTCATCTTCTTTTTTATTCATCTTAAAGACTTCATTTCTAAGGTCATGGTTTTTGTAATGATTTTTATATTTTTCCAAAAATATCATATCATCCCATGTCCTTATAGAATTTGTTCCTAAAGTCATGAACCATCTAAGAGCTTTATCCTTCAATTTTGTTGGAAACAAATTCAATTTTTGAATGTGTAATAAGTAGCCATAAGATCTACAAATGATTTCGAATTCAAAAAGAAAAGTTTCTGGGTCTTCTGATGTCATACCTTTGAAGTTAGGAAGTATTGATCGAGGGATGTTCTTAATTTGAACATTGACATCAGTTTCTTGTATGGGAAATCCAAAAGGATCTTCCTCATTGTCATCATCTCCATCAATTCCTTCATTCTCCTTTTTCATCTCTTCTATCTGCAAAAATAGGACTTTATGATGTGGATGTGTGCCTCTTACTACACCACATGATATAGTGGGGGTGGTAGGTGATTGAAGGTTAGATATATATATATCTATATATATATATATATATATATATATATATATATATATATTATAAAAATGATATGCAACTAAATGATTTATGCATCTACATGCTGTAATCATGCATCTAGAAAGAAAAAAAAAACTAAAAAAAAAAGGATAGGAACTCTAGATTGAAATCTAGTTCCTATGTACACTTCCATGGAAATGGCGCCAAAATTCTGAGGCAAATTAATTACCTATCATTTAATTGTCAACCCGGGGGTTTCGTAAGACTTGTGAAGCATGCGTGCACTATATATGCTAGAAATTAACTTCCAATTTAGATCAATCTAACTACGAAACCAAATAACGACAAACCAAATTCACCTATTCTAATTCAACAGTCGATTCAAAAGAAAATATAGTACAGTGCGTGGAATTGAAATCTTAATCTACCACACTTGCAGGAATTGAAATCTTAATCTATCACACATGCAGAAATTGAAAAGCACACCACTCTTTTAGAAATGAAATTGCATGAAATGAAATCTGCTCTAAGGGATCATGTGTGCATTACCAAATCAGGATCCCATGAAATGAATAATAAAAACCACATGATATGAAATGAAAGAAAAACCAATCATTATTAACCTCGATATATGAATGCAAATAAAAACAATCACTCTTAACCTCTCACACAGGAAAAGATATGAAAGAAATAAAGCTTAATCTATGAAAAACAATAAATCTCACACATTATAGGTGGCCAATCCAAAAGTATGAGAGATGGCAAGTTGAGAGGCTCCCAATGCGAGCATTACCAGAAAGAGGTGAACATCACTCATGAGCATGGTGCTAAATATAAATTCCATTCATGAATAATCTTAACTTGGACACCTGAGTATCTCCAACTTTTCACATGCCTTTGAAAGGAGAAGGATCTCCTATTTATACAAAAACATAAGAATCTACCTCATTAATGGAGGTCCATTATTCTTTATGAGCCTCATCATTGGGTAATTATATGGGCCTTAATTCACCTCCTAGCTTAGTCAAACCCACTATTCTCACAACTTATTGCATGCTTTTGATTATATTTTGTTTATGAGATGAGTTAGAGTTGGATATTTTGCTTTGTGGTCTAATATGCATTGAATGTTGGATTAAAGGAGAAAATCAAGGAATTTTGGCAAAGACCAAAGTCAAAAATCGAATGGGACAAGGGAGAGGGATTATAGGAGGTAAATCATCCTCATTTACTACTCCTCCATTCGAATATTCCTCCATTCATCACATTACCTCGGAGTGCAAAAATCCAAATCATGAGGACTAGAAGGCAGTCGAGCAAGTGAGAGACAAATCACCAGTTTATCTCGAGTTGGGAGCCAAGCCTCCATAATTTTAAGGAAGTCATTAGGGACTTTATATCTATAAGTAGAGAGGCCTAGGACCTCAGCAGGATTGAAATTTTTGATTGTAAAACTCTACTCTATTTTCGAGCTGCAAAACTTGTGATAGTTATGTTGATGTAATTTGTTGTTTTGGTAATAAGAATGAGTTTTGTTTTGAGCCAGCACTAATTTAAATCAGAGGGATGAAGCTCTTGGTTTAGGGCCCAACCCTAGCAGCCAAGGCTCCTCTTGATTTTACATGTACGTTTAGTGTATATTCATAGCTTAATTGTTAATTTTCTTATTAGATGCATTTCCATTACAATAGTGTAGATTAGATTGGTTGTGTGATAGTTTGCTACCATTTGTGCCTTATTTCAAGTAGAAGGTTAGAAAGGAGAAAAAGGATAACCACAAGGTTTTTAGCAGGTGTCTTAGCCTCACTTCCACCCTCTGGGACCACGACTTGAGGAAGGGACCCTTAAGCAGCCCCAAAAACACATATTTCTAGTTCTTTTATGAGCTTTGGAGTTTGTTGTCTTTAATTTAGTATTTGGTTAATGTTGCAAGGTAGATTTCATTGTATTCTTTTTCATCTCCATTTCTGTAGTATATCTCACTCATGCTTCCATTTCCTTTCAACAACTTTCTTCATGCATAGTATAGGTAGTTGACTCATTAATTCTGCTTTTCTAGTTTATGAAAATGTATCTTGTTGCATAGCTTTTTGGAAGACACACATGTTTTATGCAGAGTAGGTGCTTCAGGAGGAGACTAAGACTTCATAGCCAATAGCCACCTTCCACTTCATCCACCTTAGCCATCCCTTGTTTTCACCATCACCCTCACTAGTTTTCATCATTTTTCATTGAAATTCTCCCAAACACATTGAGCGAATCTAGCCATCTATCATCTTGGATATTGACTCTTGAATGATCCTAGACCTTCTAACACTCCATTCCACCCATCACACACCTTTCCTAAGCCTCCCATCACCTCCAACACCTCACATTTAGCTCTCAGTTGTATCCTGTAGGTTTCCTGTAATTCCTACAGGATCATCCTGTAGGTTTCTAGTACATCTTGTAGGTTTTCCTAAAATGACTTGTTTTGAGGCCAAATTGATGGAAAACCTCTAGGAAGTCACAAAAATCCTCCTAGGGACCCTCCACACCATCCAACCACTTCATAAACCTTCTAGCCATCCTCAAACACCCTTAATCCACTTGTCACATCCACAAGAACAATTAGTTTGCATACTTGATTTTGCATAAAAAGACCAAAAAAGTGAAAATAGATTTAGTTTAGTTTCTTTACTTGCACATTAGTATTGTTTGATGCTTCTTACTTCTGCAACTTAGATAGTAGCATTTGTTTTATGTTGATTTAGCATTTCTACTTAGCATAGCTTCTTAAATGGTTAATTAGGGTATGGTGTGGTTTAGCATTACATGTTGGCCTTCTCCATTACTGCAGTAGAGTAACTCTCTTAGAGTAGATTTACCTTTCTTCCATCAAAGAATCAAGCTTCTTCTGACTCCATAGAAGTTTGGCTTGGAACCCCAGTGGTCTCTCGCCAGCTGAACAGTGACAACATGCAGAACCATCACTTTTACTTGTGCATACAACACTGTCACCTCCAAGTTTGTATGAATCCTGAGTTGATAAGTAAAGTTGGTAGCCTAGGAGTTGTAGCATCCTTGCTGCAATACTGGAACTCATCACTTTTTTGTGCCATTGTCAGGGAGGTGTCTGAGTAGAATGTGATTACTTCTTTCTTTTCTTCTATTTCTTGTCTTCAATATTCTTCCATTAGTTGATTTCTGCAAAAGTAATCTAGTTGTTTCATTTCTTTCATTTTCCATTGTTTGATTTCCTTTCGACTTTTGAAAGATTTAAACTTAGCAAGTAGCTTTTGCATTCTGTCAGTGATCTTCATTCAATCAGCAATTTCAATTCTACAAGTACTTTCCAAGTTTGAAAAAAATCTAAAACCAAACCAAAAATATTTCCTTCCATGCCTCATAGGAATAGGGACAACTTAGGGAAATTTTTGCCAAATACCCCCACTACATCCAACTGCCAACCTTCTCTCTTCTTCGGTGGCTATGAACTAGAGGAACCCTTAGGTGAGAAACCTGACATATTTGAAAAACCTACAGGGGAAGAAGAAGAAGAGGAACCCATTCCTACTGGACCAATGGTTGAAAACTGAAATGACAGAGGGAATAGAGAGAGAGTTGATGGTGCCTTCCCCATCAGGGAAACCAATGGGGACACTAAGATGAAAAATATAAGCCCCTCTTCCCTACCTCATTTCCATGGCCTGACGACAGAGGACCCTGCCACTTTCCTATTTGAGTTTGTTGTTATATGCTGAACCTATGACTATAGAGAAGATGAGAAAAAGCTAAAACGATCTACATCTACCCTCAAGAATGCAACATTGCGCCGGTTCATGGGTTTACTTGAAGATAACATCACAACTTGGGCTTAGATATAGCAGGCTTTTAACAACAAATATAAGGACTTCTGTCGGTCAAAGGATACTAAAGATTAAATTTTCAGGATGACCATAGGCAATGATGAATCCTTAGAGGATTACGAAGAAAGATTCCAACTTAGTTACAAAAGGGCCAGGTGCACACTTGACCCTGAGTCACTAAAGTTGGTCCTGCTTAGGGGAGTAAGAGAAAATCTTTTGGATACCTTAAATTTGTTAGCAGGAGGAGATATCTACCAATTACCCTCTGAGGATATCAAGACTTTCTTTAGAAACCATTCTAGGGCAGCCAAGAAAAAGGGTAGGGGTAACCAACCTATGGCCAGTTCATCATCTTCCAACTCATCCATCAAGGGTGAAATTGAGAACATGATGGAAGATTTCAAAAGCGAGATGTTGCAAACCCTTGCCTTCCAAATGGACACCATGAACATTAAGAGGAAGCATGAGCAAGCAGAGAGAGTCTTGGCCATTTTTTATCCTAGATGCACCAGGAGGCATCCCAGGAATGAATGTCCATTGAACTCTATTGAAATTTGCTCAGTCTGTGAAGGAAACCACTCCACAGACAAGTGCCCTTCTTTACTCGGACTCAAAGTTGTATATCAAGGAGCTGAAGGGGTCATTGAGTAGCTTTGCTACATTAACCAAAGGAGACTTCATGGGCCCAGACCATACCAACAGGGCATGCAAGGGTCGTCCCATGCATATTACAACCCCAACTAAACCACAGCCATACCTTCTTGGGGACCCCTTGCTCATCCTTCCTGGTCTACACCCACTCCTTGGTCTTGTTGTAACATGTATTTTGTTGTTTGTTTCATTCATTGTTTCATTCAAAAATCACTTGAAAAATATTTTGAAAAAAGATAAGGCAAGAGGGAGATGTAATAAGTTGTATATCAGAATCAAAACATAAAAGAAATGAAGGAATATATCAGATTTTACAAAGGGAAACAAGTGTTAAAGCATTAACACCAGACCCGAAATAATATATGTTGCGTTTTAAAGTTTGGCGGGTCCGCAATGGTTATGGACGGTTGGTTCCGCAGACAAGCGCCGATTGCGATTTGCGATTGGGTTCCGGACCCGATATTCTATATGCCATATTTTATAATGATGGTGGGTCCGAAACAACACAGAGCGCTTATATTATATGTATATGACCCCGCCGATCGCGATCTGCGATAAGGGCCAGACCCGAATATATATATATATATATATATATATATATATATATATATATATATATTATATTAAATAACTCTGGCGGGTCCGAAAAGCCTTTATGCAGGTTCCTTTATCGATTGCGATGAGCAATGGGGATTCTAGACCCGATAGTTTATGTGTTGTACTTTCCATCTTATCACGGGTTGCAAAGATTTTTATTGATATTCATATATATTTTGTTTACGCTGTTTTATATGAATTTCTATTATAAAGGATTATAATAGAAAGGCCAGACCTGAAGCATATATATATTATATTTTAAAGCCCCGGCGGGTCCGCGATCATCGTATAACACTTTATATATATATATATATATATATATATATATATATATGACATGCCAATTGCGGGCCAGATATGATAGTGATATATATTATGTTATATAAGTCTGGCAAGTCTGCAAGGCATGTGAAAAGGTAGTTTTCAAGTTATAAGGCAGGTTTTTGGGCAGAGTAGAAGCGGTAGATGGTTTTTATTGGAACTCACCCGATTCCACTCATCATTCAACACGTAGCAGTCATGTGGAGAGAGGTAACTACCCATTTCAGACGGGTATTCTCCGAACTTATGTCCCACCTGAAACCTTTACAGACCGTCTGATCTGAAAAGCGTAGATCAATGGTGGGGATGAATCGGCGAGAAAGGTATGCCTCGATAGTTGTGCAGAGTCCATAGTAAAAGAGGAAAAATCATGTTTATGGCATATTTTCATTATAAAGGGTATATAATAGAAAAGCGTAGATATGAAGGTATTATGTGTAAGTCCAACATTACGTTAATGCACCACCAGAAAGGGTCAATTGCGATTTGCGGTAGAAGTCAACAGAGCATTGTATGGGTGGATTTGACGGGTTTATAAAGTAGGATTTACTCTTTTGAGTTCCAAATTAATCAGAAGTTCGTGCTAATTTTGTTGTGTAATGTGGAAAATCAGGGTTAGAGCCGAAGCTAAAGAGGAAGACAAGCCGACATGTTTTTTGGCATTTTGGCCAATCATAATGCCCATGTAAGCCCGGGATTACACAAAATAAATACATTTCATTACGGCTAAGATGAATTAAGCATCATTAAGGCATTAACAGAGGAATTCGGTAGCAGATTAATAGAGCAAGCCAACAATTATCATCCCCTTTTGAATTCAGTTATGTTCTTGTTATTTCATGTTCTTTGAGGTGTCTTTTACCCTCTGTAAAATTCTGTAATAGTTTTTACTTCATATAGTTAGAAAAGAAATTAGATAGTTTGGGAAGTTTTAGAAATCAACAATTGTTCAACGATGTATAAAAAGAGGAAAATTTACTAAGAAAGAGTTGGAATTTTGGAGAACCCGGAGACTAGGCCACTGTATTCCTGATATCATCATGGATTAATGAAAGAATCAGAAGTTTCCAAGAGTTGTTGCATATAATTTTGTAAGCTTCTCTGTCATGTGTCATGCTATGTTTTCTTCTTTTCAAGTATAGTAATGAAGCTGCAGGTCTTTATTTTCTTATGTATATAAAGGTAAACTTTCTTAAAAGAGTGCTCCTATACTTGAAGTCCTCACTTTCTTTTTAAGTTATAGATAATAGTTTCTGTGAAAGACCAACATATTATCTATGATTCAATTCTCATCATCATAGTTCCTCTAAGTTACAAATAGTAGCTTCTGTGAAAGATCAACATATTATCTTTAACTTCTCCTTCAAACTTTCTCATATTCATCATTTATATCTAGCAACAAATGGCATTCTGAGATGTTCTAGTCATACATGTATTAAGAGTTAAATACCAAGTTTTCTAGGTCCTTCATTTGAGAACACAACAAACAATAAGTGACAATAAATAATATTTATTAATGTCTTAAGCACAATTTCCCCACAGCCAGGAAATTGGTTTCTTAAGGAACAACATTAATTGGCGTCGTTGCCGGGGAGAGAAGATAAGAAGATTTTTCCCTAGGTTTCAATATTTTCCTCTGGTTGTTCAATGAGGAGGAAATATTTGGCTATTTTGAATCAAAGCAATAATTCTGGCTTCAAGAAGACCCCATACAAGATCAGACACTTCACAACAGAAGGTTCAAGCTCTTTCAGATCCTGAAAGGCTATTTTCTAGGAGGGTTAGGAAGTCTAAGATCTCAACTAGACCAATTCCTACATTGTCTGCATCAAGCAACAACTTATCTGAACATTCATCTGATAGAGAGTCATCTTTTTCATCATCTTCATTTTAGGAACCTAGCTGTCAAGACCAATCTTTTGAGTCTGTTACTTTTCATTTACCTGCTGTAATTATTCAACCTCAACCAATAACCACATTACCTCCTTTACACATTCCATTTACCTCTCAATCAAGTTCCACATTTGTTGGTAATCAAAGTTCAGTAAACATGGCAGCACCTGCATTCTTAGTGAATAGGTATGCACCTCTTCAACTACCACAACCGTTCAATCAAATGCCACAGGATTACCTCAAAACTCTTCCTCATTTTTCAGGGGAAGATGAACAGACAACAGAGAATCACATAGTAGTATTTTGTAATTTTGTAGAAAGCCTAAATGTTGAGCATTTAGATGTTGTTCTAAGACTCTTTGTTCATTCCTTGGATGGAGAATTAAGGAAATGGTTCAAAGGACTTCCCAATAATACCATTCCTTCTTAGGAAGAGATGGAACGTGTGTTGATTCAGAGATGGGGAGAAAAAAGAGACCATGGATATTCATTGACAGAGTTTAATGCCATAAAGAATAATTCCAATGAAACTATGGTTGAATTTGTTAGAATATTTAACAAATTGGACCATAGTCTCCTAGCAGAGATTAAGCCTCCTCCTACTGGCGCAAAAATAACTTTTGCAGGGGCTTTTGAATCAAATTTTGGATTCACATTAAGGGAAAGAAGAGCTCCAATCCTTGATCAAATCCAAACAGATGCTTTAGAGATAGAAGCAAATCTAGTGGCTACAGGAAAAGCACCAGAAACATAGCCTACCCAAGACAAGGGTAAGGCAAAGATAGAATCCTCTCAAAGTCAATCATTGGAGGATATGTGTAATGTAATTAAAACTATGTCAGATAAGTTAAATAGGTTAGAGTTAGAGAATAATAACTCTTAGAGACAAACACAATAGAATAAGAACTTTAATCCCCAATTCAGAAGACAACCTTTGAAAATCTTGCAAAATGAAAGAAAAGATCAAAATCAAATTCAAGCACCATTATGTATAGAAGTAGATCCTCAGGAAGAACAACCTAAAGATCAAATTTCTACATTATATGTAGTTGATGAAGATGAACCCAGCATTGAAGGAGAAGAGTATGTGTATGATGAAGTAGATGCTATTCATATGGAAATGAAATTGATGAATATTGGAAACAATTCTCTGATTTTATGCAGGCTGAACTACATAAGAAATATGACATAAGATCTAGTAAAAGAATAAGAAATCAAGAAAATGAAAGTGAGTAGCAAGTTTCAACTTCCTCACCAAAGGCGACTCCACAAGAATCTTAGCCTGCAAAACAAGTAAATAAAGGAAAGTAGCAAAAAAATGAAAATGGCAAGACACAGATACTTCGAGGTGAGTCTTCTCAAGATCAAACTGGAAAAATTCCTTTGGAGAAACTTGTTTCAATTCCTCAAATAATTCCAGTCATGAAGAAAGGTGAATATGAGAATGAAAACACTGCTAAACAGGGTCACTTGTTTAGTCTTACCAAGGAGTTGGAAAAGGTAAGAAAACAAGTTCCCTCTTACATAATTGGAAAAACACCTACTTATCAAAAGGAGATTGTTGAGTTTGTTAATTTAAAAGAAAATGAGAGTGACATTGTAAATCTGCAAGAAGATAAACTAGTAGTGGTTTTTGGTCCACATGTAGAGGAAGTAGATTCTTCAATACCTCCTTTTTATATTTCCCTATTGGTTCATGATTTCCTGCTACATAATTGCATGTTTGATTTGGGAGCTTCACATAATCTTATGCCTCTATCAGTGATGAAGCAACAAAATCTACAAGTGACCAAACCTTACAGGGATTTGTATTCTTTTGATTCAAGCAAGGTCAAGTGTTTGAGGGTTATTAAGGATTTGGCAGTGTCACTAGCCAAAATTCCAGCTAGAAGCTTGGTCATGGATGTTGTAGTAGCAGATATTCCTGCTAGATTTGGAATGCTTCTATCTAGGTCCTGGGGGGCTAAATTGGGAGGTGTTTTGAAACTAGATTTTACATATGTTGTTATACCGATTTTTGGTGGGGAGGAGAGGAGATTGTAAAGAGAAACTAGGTTTGTAAAGACAATTACAAAAAACGGAGAAAGCAATTCACCTGTATATATTCAGGAGAAGGATGAATTTTCTTATTTCACACTGTATGATAATGTAGAGCTGGCTGAAGATAATCAGAAGCAGCTTGCTTCAGCCAATATAATTATAGAGTTGCAAATGGAAGAAGTGTGGAAATGTTTCTTTGATGGAGCTTATTCCAAGGAAGGAACAGGTGTTGGTTTTCTTCTAATTGCACCTGGAGGTAATATGTTCCCTTTTTCTTTCAAATTAGAGTTTGAGGCAACTAACAATGTGGCAGAATATGAGTCTTTGATTATTTCTCTACAAACAGCTAAACAGATGGGAGTCAAGTCAATTTATGCTTTTGGAGATTCGGAGCTAATTATTAAGCAAATAAAATATCACTACCAAACAAAGCATCCTAGGATCCAGGCATACAGAAATGAGGTATGGGATTTGATTGAAAACCATTTTGAAGCTTTTAACATTCAATTCATTCCAAGAGATGAGAATAGATTTGCAGATTCATTGGCTATGGCTACTAGCACTTTCAAGCCTCCTATTAATCCAAGACTAATATATGAGGTAGAAATGAGATACAGACCTTCTGCCCCTGATAATGTTAAGAACTGGCAAGTTTTTGAAGATGACCAGGAGATTAAGGAGTTTTTTACTATGGTTGAAGAGTTCCAAGGCACAGAAATTGATCAGGACGAAGAAGAGACAACAGAAGTTGCAGGAGCAAGTGGTTTAAAAGATTCAATAGCAAATCAGAAGATCTTTCAATTGAAAGATAATATTTTACCAAAGGGACTTGTTCCTCTTGAAAGGATTTTTAATTCCAATTATGTAGCTATGGACTCAAGGAAAATCTCACAAGATGAACATATTCAGGATCACAACATTGGAACTCAAGAGAATCCCAAGTTAGTCAAATTATATGTTGGAGTTTCACCTAATTTTCAAGAAAGATATATTAAACTTTTCAAGAATTATGTTGATGTCTTTGCATGGTCCTATGAAGATCTCAAAACCTATGATGTAAACATTATTCAGCATAATATTTCTTTGAAGTACGGGGTTAAACCCTACAAACAGAAGCTTAGGCAGATAAATCCTCTGCTTCTACCATCAATTGAAAAGGAGGTCAAGAAGTTGCTTGATGCCAAAATCATAGTCCCACTCAGGTATTCTGATTGGGTGGCTAATCTAGTACCTGTGAGAAAGAAAAATGGAGAAATAAGGTTGTGTGTGGACTTCAAAAATCTCAACAGGGCTTCTTTGAAAGATAACTATCCATTGCCTAAGATGGATCATGTGCTGCAAAAGGTAATGGGATATTTTAGAATGTCAATGCTAGATGGATTTTTTGGTTATAACCAAGTGGCTATGGATAAGGAGGATCAGAAGAAAACAACGTTCACAACCCCCTGGGGAACATTTATGTATGCCAGAATGCCTTTCGGATTGATGAATGCAAGTGATACATTTCAAAGGGCTCTGGACATTGCTTTTGTTGGAGATAAATTTGTAGTAATATATTTGGATGATATTACTGTTTTCTCAAAGTCTGATGAAGAACATTTGGATCATTTGAAGAGGACTTTTGATAAATGTAGAAGATTTGGACTTTCCTTAAATCCCAAGAAATCCATTTTTTCTCTGGAAGAAGGAAAACTATTGGGACACATTGTTTCCAGAGAAGGAGTGAAGATAGATCCAGCCAGAGTACAAGCTATGTAGAAAATACCATTTCCTAGGAGTAAAAAGGATATTCAAAATTTTTTGGGAAAGATAAACTTCCTGAGAAGATTTGTATCCAACTATGCAAAATTTTTAAAAGAAATTACTAATATGCTAAAGAAGGAGAATGAAGTGAGTTGGACCAAAGAAGCTATATAATGATTTTCTAGGATTAAAGAGGCATTATAGGCAGCTCTAGTCTTAATCAGTCCTGATTACCAAAAGCCTTTCGAATTTTTTTCATTTGCATCATCAAGTTCAATAGTTGTTGTCTTATTGAAGAAGAATGATGAAGAGAGAGAGCAGAAAGTTGCATTCTTTAGTAATATTCTTAGGGATTCTGAGCTGAAATATAATATCCTTGAGAAACAGGTGTATGCTTTGGTAAAAGCCCTGAAAGCTTTTAGAACTTATGTGCTACAGTCCCAAATCATTGCTTATGTGCCAAATTCTATAGTGAAAGATGTATTACTACAGGGAGATGTAGAAGGTAGAAGAGGAAAGTGGATTGCCAAGATCCAAGAATATGATTTGGACATAAAACCCACAAAGTTGGTGAAAGGACAAGGATTAGCAAAAATGTTGATAGAATCAAACTTTTAGGCAAGATTTTATTGGCCTACTTTATTTGGTGATACATATAAGTTTGTTAGAAGTTGTCAGAAATGTCAGCTTTTTGCTCATAAGAAGAGATTAGCTCCATTACCTTTGATTCTAGTTTTCATAGAGGAGCCATTTAGGAAATGGGGATTGGACTTTGTTGGAGAAATCAATCCACCTTCAAGCAGACAACACAGGTGGGTTCTCACAGCAACTGATTACTTCACCAAATGGGTAGAGGCAATTCCTACTAAGAGAGCAAATGATCAGATAGTAATGAAGTTCCTGGAAGAAAATATTTTCAGCAGATTCGGATGCCCTGTTAAAATTATAACAGACAATGCTCAAGTCTTCAACTCAAGTAAGTTCATTGCTTTTTGTCACAAGTATAATGTTATTTTGTCCCATTCAATAGCTTACCATCCTCAAGGAAATGGATTAGCTGAATCTACTAACAAAACTTTGATGAAGATCCTTAAGAAAACCATTACAGAAAATCAAAGAGATTGGGATTCTAAGTTAAAGTTTGCTCTGTGGGCTGCTAGAGTAAATACAAGAATATCTACAGGGAAATCACCTTTTGAATTAGTATATGGAACTCAGGCTCTATTTCCAAGTCAACTTCTGAAGCCAGTGATTGAAATGGTTCAAGAGGCGAAAGAAGAACCAAATGCTTTGGTAAGAAGAATGAACAAAGTGGTGGAGCTTAGCGAGAACATGGACAAGGTAAGAGACAACTTGATTATGTATCAATCCAAGATGAAAAATATTTTTGACAGGAAAGCCAAGGAAATTGATTATAAAGTTGCAGATTTAGTATTGAGATGGGATACCATAAGAGAAGATAAGGGTAAACATGGGAAGTTTGATCCTCTCTGGTATGGTCCCTTTAGAATTTCTGAAGTGAGATCCAATAATACCTTCATCCTTGAGAATCTTGATGGTGAAACTCTACAGCTGCTTATTAATGGGCAATACTTAAAACACTACTTCCAGTTCTAAAGAATAAGCATCATTTGATTGTGAATACTGGAGTGAAATCATTGTACAAATGCCATAGTTTTCAGTTTATGAAAATAAATATATGACTCCATGCCCAAAGTGAAGGCACGAATATGTGGTTCTTAGTGCTTTTGTGGAAAAAGCACTATTCCCAGGTGGAGAGAGATGTTGTAACATGTATTTTTTTGTTTTTTTCATTCACTGTTTCATTCAAAAATCACTTGAAAAGTATTTTGAAAAAAGATAAGGCAAGAGGGATATGTAATAAGTTGTATATCGGAATCAAAAAATAAAAGAAATGAAGGAATATATCGGATTTTACAAAGGGAAACAAGTGTTAAAGCATTAACATTGGACCCAAAATAATATATGTTGCGTTTTAAAGTTTGGCAGGTCTACAATGGTTATGGACAGTTGGTTCCGTAGACAAGCGCCGATTGCGATTTACGATTTGGTTCCAGACCCGATATTCTATATGCCATATTTTATAATGATGGTGGGTCCAAAACAACATAGAGCACTTATATTATATGTATATGACCCTGCTGATCAGGATCTGCAATAAGGGTCGGACCCGAATATATATATATATATATCTATATATATATATATATATATATATATATATATATATATATATATATATATATATATATATATATATATATATATATATATATATTATATTAAATAACTCCGGCGGGTCCGAAAAGCCTTTATGCAGGTTCCTTTACCGATTGCGATGAGCGATGGGGATTCCAGACCCGATAGTTTATGTGCTATAATTTATAATTCAGCGCGTCCATCTTATCGCAGGTTGCAAAGATTTTTATTGATATTCATATATATTTTGTTTACGTTGTTTTATATGAATTTCTATTATAAAGGATTATAATAGAAAGGCTAGACCTGAAGCATATATATATATATATATATATATATATATATGATATTTTAAAGCCCCGGTGGGTCTGCGATCATTGTAAAACACTTTTATATATATATATATATATATATATATATATATATATATATATATATATATATATATATATATATATATATATATATATATATATATATATATATATATATATATATATGACATGCCGATTGCGGGCCGGATCCAATAGTGATATATGTTATGTTATATAAGTCTGGCAGGTCTGCAAGGTGTGCGAAAAGGCAGTTTTCAAGTTATAAGGTAGGCTTTTGGGTGGAGCAGAAGTGGTAGATGGTTTTTATTGGAACTCGCTCGATTCCACTCAGCATTCAACATGTAGAAGTCAGGTGGAGAGAGAAACCGTCCATCTCGGGTGGGTATTCTCCGAGCTTATGTCCCACCTAAAACCTTTACAGACCTTCCGATTTGAAAAGCGTAGATCAATGGTGGGGATGAATCGGCAGGAAAGGTATGCCTTGATAGTTGTGTAGAGTCTATATTAAAATAGGAAAAAGCATGTTTATGGCATATTTTGATTATAAAATATATATAATAGAAAAGCGCAGATATGAAGGAATTATGTGTAAGTCCAACATTACATTAATGCACCACTAGAAAGGGCCGATTGCGATTTGCGGAGGAAGTCAACGGAGTGTTGTACGGGTGGATTTGACAGGTTTATAAAGCAAGATTTTTTTGAATTTCTTCCTCTGGCTCTTCTTTTTATCATCTTTCTCTTCATCTTTCTCTTTTCCCTGATGATGGATCCCATTTGGGATTCAAAACGTTGGTGTAAAAACTCCATTAATGTGGGTTCTCCGATCAGAAATTCAAAAAACTCCATTACTGTGGGTTCTCCGATCAGAAATTCAAATAACACAAACCACAGATCTCTGAAATCCAAAGCAAGATTTACTCTTTTGAGTTCTGGATTAATTAGAAGTTCGTGTTAATGTTGTTTTGTAATGTGCAAAATCAGGGTTAGAGCTGAAGCTGAAGAGGAAGATAATCCGATATGTTTCTTGGCATTTTGTCTAATCAAAATGCCCATGTAAGCCCATGATTACACAAACTAAATGCATTTCATTATGGCTAAGACGAATTAAGCATCATTAGGGCATTAACAGAGGAATTTGGCAATGGATCAATAGAGCAAGCCAGCAATTATCATCCCCTTCTGAATTCAGTTATGTTCTTGTTATTTCATGTTCTTTGAGGTGTCTTTTACCCTCTGTAAAATTCTGTAATAGTTTTTACTTCATATCGTTAGAAAAGCAGTTAGATATTTGGGCAGTTTGAGAAATCAACAACTATTCCACAATGTATAAAAAGAGAAAAATTTACTAAGAAAGGGTTGGAATTTTGGAGAACTCGGAGACTAGGCCACTGTATTGCTAATATCATCGTGGATTAATGAAAGAATCAGAAGTTTCCATGAGTTGTTGCATATAATTTTGTAAGCTTCTCTGTCATGTGCCATGCTATGTTTTCTTCTTTTCAGGTATAGTAATGAAGCTACAGGTCTTTATTTTCTTATGTAGATAAAGTTAAACTTCCTTAAAAGAACGCTCCTATACTTGAAGTCCTCAGTTCCTTTCTAAGTTATAGATAATAGTTTCTGTGAAAGACCAGCATATTGTCTTTGATTCAGTTCTCATCATCATAGTTCCTCTAAGTTACAGATAGTAGTTTCTATGAGAGATCAAAATATTATATTTAACTTCTCCTTCAAACTTTCCCCATTCATCATTTATATCTAGCAACAAATGGCATTCTAAGACATTCTGGTCATACATGTATTAAGAGTTAAAGACCAAGTTTTCTAGGTCCTTCATTTGAGAACACAACAAACAATAAGTAACAGTAAATAATATTTATTAATGTCTTAAGCACAATTTCCCCATAGCCAAGAAATTGGTTTCTTAAGGAACAACAAGTCCTATGCATCTCAGTATCACTCCCAGCCAGCTAGCTAGTCATTTCAACCTATACTCCACCACAACCTGAATGGAATACAACACTCCACGGGTGGAGGCCCCATTACAACAATGCTCCAGCTCTATTGCCATCACCACCTACCCAACCACAACTCCTACACTCTGCTCCACCCAAGCAACCCCAGATGCCTGCCTAGCCAAATCTAAACCCGAACAATAGGTAGGCGTAGAAAGTATACAGTGGAGAGACATCATATCTAGCTTATGCTGTGGAAATCTGGGAGATTAACCTGATATCTGGGAGAGTTACCCTGGATATCCTACCTCCACCTCTACCTAGGGAGGTTTAGGAAGAAATCGAGGAAAGAAACCTTAAAGTAAATCCACCCTTTCCTGAGAGATTAGCCCAACCACTCCAACCTACCCCATAAGAGACTGAAATTCTGGGATAATTGAAAAATCTATGTGTAAGATCCCACTTCTATAGGAAATAAAAGATGTTCCCATTTACATTAAGTGGATTAAGGAGAAGTTCTTCAAGCATCCAGGGGGGTGAAAAGGGATTCCCCTACCATTAATGTCATTGGATGGTTGTTTGACTTAATACTGGGGCAGGTAATCTGTCCAAAATATTTGGACCCTGGAAGCCCTGTAGTAGATGTGCACATCAATGGCACCATTTTCCCACACACTCTGATTGATCTTGGGGCTACCATTAATGTGATGGCCAAGGACACCATGCTCAAGATCAACCTCCAAGGTTCATTGAGGAATACCACAATAGTTTTGCAACTTGCAAACTGTTCCACAGTAACCCCTAAGGGAATTGTGGAGGTGTTGAAGCCACGAAAATCGGGTTGACAACAAGGGGGATACCCGCCCGTTCCGGAACTTGGTTGGCAGCTCCTTATCCGTTTGGTATAGCAGGTCTAACTGGGGATATGGGACCAGTTTCCCAATCTATGAGTGTGTGTGTGTAGAATTTGATGTTCTTGATCTAACAGTTCCTAATTGAGATATTCTAATTTTAACTTTAATCTCATGCTATGCTATTGTAATCTAATAAGCAGCAACATCTAAGTCTATACTAACCCGGGATGTAATTCTTCTATTATGCGATCTAAAAAGATTTCAAATAACATCTGGTAATAAAGATCATTCAGCTATTATGAGAAAAGAAATCAATAAGGATGAACCACTTCGCATAAAAAGTTAGACGAAACAGTTGTGAATAACATATCACATAATGAGCTATTCATACATTAAGCATAAATAAATAGCTATCACCGTACAAAATTTCCAAATGATAACTTAGGCATTCATGCAATAATACATAAACAACTAAAAACTGTATATCACTTTAACACATAAGCAGAAATGGTTAAGAGATAAAAGTACCATTTATAACTAGTCCTACTCATGAGCTTCAAGCGACAATGATTTATCTCTCCTTGCTCTAACATCCACTAAGAGTACAGAAGTGCAACATCAGTAGCAGATATCAAATGCAAACATCAACAAATCCTGTTCCATTCATTCACAAAAACCTCCTCAGAGGGTGCAAAAGTGCATGTTCTGAGGACAGGTTTTTGATAAATTTCTGGACCCTTCTCTAAATGCATGAGAAGGGTTTAAATACTACTAACTAAATCTAATAATAACTTATTTACAAAAATTCAGGATATGGTTTAAATGACCATCCTTTTTCTAAGCAAAAATAAAACAAAACTATTTCTAAAATTAAATCTAATATCTAACTATTTCTGCATTTGCTCCTTAATGTTGCAAGCATTCAGTATTTGCTTGAGTAGATTCGGCTGACTGTCTTCCACTTTTGGTTGAGCTAAGCAAATAAAATTGGCAAGAGCTGGCACCACCTTTTCAACAAAATCGATGATATACCTGAGAGTCATCCACTGACTATGTGGCTTTACCGTGTATGCCCAGTAATAATCCCAGTTCAACTTGATTAACCCTTGAATTGCTTCTGCCTTTTCTTTAGCTTTCTGTTTCCAGTTTGTTTTTATCATTGCTTTCTTGCAATTTTTGGGCTTACAGGTGAATGAGCAGTTAGAAGCTTTCCTTCTCGAGCAATTTTCTCAGCGAATCGTGATTAGCGCTAGGCGCTAATCGCGCATCGGAAAATGCCTCCGTTCTTTGATCCGGGCTTCTCTGATGTGTTTTTCACCTTTTGCGCCTCTTTCTTTTATCGGGTATAAAGCTCAAAATTTGTAAAAATAATGCTCTCGTGAGTTCTTGACCCTGAGCATTAAACTGTCTGTTTCTGATATCAGCATCACTCAGTACCCATTTAACCATGGCTATAAATGAAAGATCTGTAATGGATGGCTCAGCAGCATTCTGTGAATCTGCGGCTCTGTTGCATGCGGTGTCTGCGTATAAGGGCGCCTTTTCTCTGTCTTTGGACATTGGAGCCTTACCCTTTTTCCCCATAGCTTCCTGCACATTGCTTTGTGTAATTTTTGTTCTTCGTTCCTGCAGTTCATAAGTGAGGTGAGAGTAATGATAATAAATAACGACAGGAAAGCTTTGAATGCCACAGATATGCAAAAACATGCCATCTTACATGAACTGGCTCTTCGAAAACACAAAACCATATTTTATTAACAACTGGCATATAACTCATTAATTATCATTAAAGCATGTAACCAGCTCTTGGTTTATGGAAAAACTTCTTGAATATTGAGCCAGGAAAATCTGCGATGGAATGTTTCTACGATTTGCATCGCGGTATCGCATATCACTGTATCGCATTACCGCAATATCTTCGTGTTGTGCTATCACAAGGTTGTTTGATCACAATGTCGCGAAGATCGCAGATCGCAATATCGCAAGATCAGATATCGCTTTATGTGTATTTTATGCAATTTTGCGACATGCGATATGCTATATCGCATATCGGCGATTTTAAGGTTTTCCAACGTGGGTGTTCATTAATGCATGCGATGTGATGGAGTTAGCATCGCAATCTCGCATTCTATCATTTTGACTCATAAGAAGATACCCTATCATTCTTTGCGCGATGCGATATTTCTTAAGGAGTGACATTACTTTCCTCATCATGAAACTTAAGCTTTTTAGATTTTTCAAAAGTATTTTCCTAAGTCCATGATGGTAAGTTTTATCCAAGAGGACATATAAGCACTAATTGATTTTTTTAAGATTTTTGACTAAGGGTCTCCACTTATATAGTGTTATTGCTAATACTAAATAAGGAGGGGGGTTGTTGGTGGCCACAACAATTGGCGATTCACTTTGAAGAACTAGTTATCTCTGTTTTTCTATTGAATTTTCTAAACTTCTAAAGCAGAAAATCTTTCAGAAAGTTAAACTTTATTATGGAAAGATAAAGTACATTATGTTCTAACCTGTTAATGACATTTTGTTCCAACTATTTTCAACTTTGATTTTTTGCTTCCTCAGGCTAGTCCTTGTATTTACATCAGTCATTACTTGGTCTGTAAAGATAAAACAAAGTCTCCTCTGTAAACCAGTTTTAAATATGCTCATTTGTCGTAGGTAGAGCCTCTGCTACCAGCAGGTGTTTATAGCCTCGACAGGGTTACCTCTTGCCCAGCAATGATCCTGTATCCCACTTAAAGCAACCTACAACTCTCAAAGAAGAATCCACATCCACACTTATTGCTTTGATTTTCTTTTTACTCTTAAAGAAAAATGTCTTGGTTTGATAGCCAATTTATGACACAGTCATTCACTTGATTTATAACTTTGCTGAACAAGCTGGCTCGTGATGAGACCCCTTGTCTTTTGATTGCAACAATCTTGAGTCATTGCCCTGTTGTGGTGTACAGTATTGGCAAAGTCAGCAAGTTATAATATATGTGATTATGATAAGCCGGCTCATGATGAGACCTCTTATTCTTCAAGATGAAGTGTATCCTTGGGTTGTTCCTCTGAAAGTTGTGATCTCCTTAGCAGGGAGGAAGTCATTGTTTCCTTAAGATAGCTCTGGACGACAATAGTAGAGTTTTTGGAAACAACTGTTCTACAGAGAATCTTTATTTTTTTATTGATACCTTTCATTGTACTGACATAAAATAATTTCTTCAAAAAAGGTTATTTTCATCAAACTTTATGAAGTTGGAACTAGTATCATATCTAGGCTAGAGTCTTTAACTGTATCTATCAATAATAAAGATCAATTTTCCAAAAGATTTGCTATTTATACAAGCGAAAAGTTAAAAATATGAAAGAGAATCGGTATCTTATTTGTAAATGCCTAATGTAACCATTCACAACTGGTTATATTATGAAAAGGAAAACAACTACTCTACAAAAATAGAAGAATAATCTTCTATGGAAAATATTTCTTGAGAATTTGTCCGTTAACAGGCAAAGAGTCTCTCTTACCT
Organism: Pinus tabuliformis; assembly: GCA_031772625.1. NCBI lineage: Eukaryota > Viridiplantae > Streptophyta > Pinopsida > Pinales > Pinaceae > Pinus > Pinus tabuliformis. Next base: position 1,778,976,732 of record CM062819.1, on the reverse strand, counting down.
GCTAAATCCTGTAACACAAACGTTGATGGACCTACGACTTCTAAAATTTGAAAAGGACTGAGCCACATTCTTTGAAATTTTGTATGTTTGCCTTTCTCTTCATGAGCCTTGTCCCATTTTAAAACTAAATCTCCCATCTGAAAATCTTTTCTGGTCATTATGTTTGAATCAAAAGAGGATTTTACTAGTGCTTGATGATGAGCATGGGTTTTCTTAGCCTGTTCTCGTTGTTATTTTAATTTGATTATTTCCATTTTCTTAGCTGTAAGGATGAAGTTGGTACTTCATCAATATATTGAACTAGAAACAAAGAGGGAATTGCTAAATGAGTTGGAAGAACCACTTCTTTCCCATAAACTAAATTAAAGGGAGAAGTGCCGATAGAAGCTTTTTGTGTTATTCGGTCTGCCCATAAAGCATATATCAAAGCCTTATCCCAATTTTTATGATTTTGGTCAACTGTTCTTTTGATAATCCTGATTAGGTTTTTATTTGTAGACTCAACTAACCCATTGCCTCGTGGGTAATAATTGGCCGAATATTTAAGTTTGAATCCTCTTTTAAGTGCAAATTCAGTCATTGCATTTCCAGAAAAGTATGATACATTATCAAACATTAAAGCGGAAGGCAATCCAAACCTGGTGATTATAAATTGATCTATGAACTCAATGATATTTTCAGCATTAGCCGTCTTGAGTGGAACTGCTTCTACCCACTTAGTAAAATAATCTTTTGTTGTAAGGATATATCTATGCTGCTTAGAAGAGTGAGGAATGATATCACCTATTATGTCCAATCCCCACTGACTGAAAGGTTTCTCAATGTTAACTGGTTGTAGTGGCAAGGATGGCTTCTTTTTTCTCCTAGCAGTAGGTTGGCAGACTTGACATTTCCTCACGTAACTGTGCGAGTCTTTGAATAACGTGGGCCAGTAATACCCTGCACGCAAGATTTTATGTGCAGTAGCATCTCCAACATAGTGTCCGCCTGCTGGCCCATTGTGGAGTTCCTGCAAAACTTTTCCAGCTTCAGATTTCTCAAGACATCTAAGAAGAACATAATCATAATTTATTCTAAAAAGAATATCATTTATGAGCTGATATTGTTTGGCTTTCAACCTTAGAGCTCTTTTCTTAGTATGATCGAGGTGTGAAGGAGCATACCCATTCTTAAGATAATAAATGATATCACCGTATAATGATTCTGCATCATTTGGGCTTACCTCACACATTTGTACCTCTGTAGATGGAATTTCAGAAATTTGCGACGCTCCAGCCATCATTTTGCAAAAGCCTTGACCTCTTACAATGTTTGCTGGTTTAATTTCAATGTCATATTCCTATAAGGCAGTAACCCAATTGGCCCTTTTCTCACCCACATCCTTCCATACTAGAAGATTCCTTACCGCTGGAAACGGTACTATAATTTTAGTATGGGTTTTGAGTAAAAAAGGTCTGAAGTATTTGACCACTTTGAAAATAGCATAAGCCTGTTTCTCCATGTCTGAATAATTTAATTCAGTGCCCTGTAAATTTGAACTAAAAAAAGCAATTGGGGCTTCCACTTTTTCTTGATTTTCTTGAGTGAGTATTGCAGCATATGACCTATCTGAGGCAAATGTATATAAAATAAAATGCTCTGAAAAATTCGGAGTTGCTAAAGATGGAGCATTAATAATAGCTTGTTTGATCAGGTTGAATGCTCCATGTTCATCTTGGCCCCATTTAAAATTTAAGTTCTTTTTTATCATGGCTTGCAAAGGAGACACAATTCCTGAAAAATCTGGAACGAATCTCTTTACAAAGTTGATCTGACTAAGGAAAGATTGCATGGCTTTTTTGTTGTGAGGTAGGGATATTTCAGAAATCTCTTTGATTATGTCGGAATTGATGTGAATACCAGATTTTGACACTATGAATCCTAGAAGTTTCCCTTCACTTAATGTGAAAAAGGATTTTTTTGGGTTAAGAGAAATTCCATACCTTAAACATCGTTGGAAGATTTGTTTTAAATCTCTAAGATGGTCGCTTTGTTTCTTGGAATACACGGTTATATCATCCAAATAAATTACTACAGATTTATTGACTAAACCTTTGAATGCAAAGTCCATGGCTCTCTAAAATGTGGCACCAGCATTAATCAAACCAAATGGCATCTTTTGATATGCATATGTGCCCCATTTAGTTCTGAATGTGGTTTTTAATTGATCATCAGGATGTACCAACACTTGATTGTATCCTGAAAATCCATCCAAGAAAGACATGAATTCTGAGCCCGCCACTGCCTGCAATATCTGTTCCATAGGTGGTAAGGGAAAATTATCTTTGGCAGGCCTTGTTAAGGTTTCGAAAGTCAATGCATATCCTAATATCTCAGTTTTTCTTTCTAACAGGTACCATATTGGAGACCCATTTAGAATTTCTGACGGGAAAGATTATTCTGGCTTTCAATAACTTATTGAGTATTCTCGCTTTCAATAACTTATTGAGTTCTTTCTAACAGGTACCATATTGGAGACCCATTTAGAATGTCTGACGGGAAAGATTATTCTGGCTTTCAATAACTTATTGAGTTCAGTTTTTATCTGATTTTCTAAATTGGGATGGATCTTTCTCAACTTTTGTTGGACAGGTTTTTCGTTATCGATCATTGGAATAGTATGTTGGATGATGGAAGTGTCATATGTTTTGAGTTCATCATAATTCCAGGAAAAAACATTTTTATATTGTCTCAAAAGACGAATATACGCTAATTTTTCTTCAGGGGCTAGGCCGAGACCTAGATTAATGTTTTGTGGTTTGGCATCAGTTCCTAGGTTTACTAATTCGTAATTCAAAGTTGAACTTTGGAGTTTTGAATTGGTAGACCTTTTAAACCGATATTTCAAATCGTACAAGTCTTCTAACTTGACTAGCGACTTAGGTATAGCATTGTTAGTGCTATCTTGTTGCAATCGTCGATCATGTTGGTCTTCGTCAATTATTTGATTGGAGTAGGATCCTTCAGATGTGAGGAAATTTACGATATCAGGATCGTCATTGAATACTCTCCAACTTTTGATGTTATCAGGAATAGATGGCCTAAAGATTAATTCTATTGAAAATCTATCTGGACTAAAATCTTCCGAAGGAATAAGCTTAGAAGCTACGTTAGCCAAAAGGTCTGCACTTGCATTTTGGAGTCTGGGAATTGAAGAAATATTAAATGCTATAAAATGCTCAGTCAGATCTTGAACTAAGGATTGATAATGTTTTAAATGACATGATAAGCAATGTATAGTATTACGTACCTATCTGACCACAATCTCAGAGTCTCCAAAAACTTGAAGGTACTTGACGTCTAACCTGATTGCTTTGTACAACCCTTGGACCAAAGCCTCATATTCTGTTGTATTGTTGGTGCAATAAAATTTGAATCTGCATGTTAGCATAATTTTATCTCCTTCTGGACTAATTAGAATGCATCCTGCTCCTGCTCCTTTGTTAGATTTAGAACCATCAAAAAATAATTTCCAAAACAAAGATTTATTTACAGGACTATCTAAAAAATTGATACATTTTGAACTATACGTTTGAGAAAAAATTTCAACTTGGGACAAAACAGAATGTTCTAAGTATGGTGACGTATGAGCATTAAAATTACCGAGAAAAGAATCTACTGAGTAATTGCCAATAATGCTACTGTTATATGCTACTGGTTCATTTTCCCCCTCTAGCTCCGTTACTATGTATTTCTGATGTAGTTCTCATTCAACTTTTATTTGATTTGGTTTACCATTGTAGGGAAGCCACATTGCGACCAGTCAGTTGTGAAGTATCCATGAAGTTTTTCTGACCAATCCCTGCCAAGAATTAAGCCATAAAATTCTGGAAAATCAGCAACTAAAATGTCAATAACTTGACATACCTTTGGGTTGGATGAAAGCCTTATGGTTACTTGATTTAGTTCGCCAATCACTTCGACTTGAGATCGATCTAGCTGAACTATGCATACAGTAGATTTTTGTGGTTGAACGTTTAACTTGGCACATATGGACTTTGGCAAAATATTCGATGAATCACCAGAATCCACTAAGAAATTATGCACATTTTTATTGAAAATTTCATAAGTAAGGAGAAACGAGGGAGTATGAGATCTCGATCTTCCTCCAATTAGAGCGATGTCATTTGGATCAATCTTATTGGTCGCATTAGTTGGAGGTCTTCCCATGTTATGGGAAGGTTGAGAAAGTATAGCGGCAGGCAAAGGTGCAACTGGCACAGCATGTAATTCTTTCAACATTATCTTCTGTTGATGCTTTAACTTGCTCAATTCGTAAAGAGTGATGTTGGCCCTAGTCTTTTTCATATCTTCTATAATATTGTACTCCATTTCATTCGAAACGATCAGTGTTTTAGATGGAGTTGATGAATCTATTTGGATTGGGCTGGTTTGAGTCGCTTTAGATGTCATTTTCTTTGTTGCGACCTTATCCTTTATTGCAGAGCTTGCGCTCTTTGGCTTAAGGGTAGTCTGGGGAGGATCAAGCTGATTTTTACTTCGTGTGCTAATTGGGAATACTTCTTGATCTTCTTCTTGTGGGAGGATGAAATCGCACATTCCTTGTAACTCTACAACTTCTTCTTCATCAGTTTTCCCTTCAGTGGCAATTTCCTCTTCCTCTTCTTCAGATTCAGCATTTGAAATAGCATTGGGTGGCTTTGAATCCATTGAAGGGCCTCTTTTAAAAGCTCTATAGGGATTTTTTGAAGAATTTTCTACTACTTGCTTCTTGATGTCGACCATTTCATTGGACATGGTCTTCAGAACTTTTTGCAATCCTTCCAAATCGAATGGATCTTTTGTTTGTTTCTTCTTGGAGTCTTCCTTGAAGGTGACTTTCTTGGATTTCCGTTCCTCTATCGCGGATTTCTTTTCCAGGGCTATTATACGTTTCTCTACTACTATTGCTTCTTTCATGTTTTCGGCTAAGGTTTTTTTATTAGCCCTGTCCACGAAGATTGCTATGTTTGAGGGTAAAGAAGTGATACACCATTCATTTCGCACTTCTTCGCTAGGCTGAGAAGTAGTAGGAATTTTGTTTAGGATTTTATTGAAACGTAAATTGAAATCTTTGATAGGCTCTCTTGACTCAGCCCTAAGGTTAGATAGGTCGTTGATTAGCGTTGCCGTAGACCTGTCATCACCAAAATTGGTCAGGAATTTCTCTTGGAAGATGTACCAACTAGTGATAAATCCAGAGGGTAATGAGAAATACCATGATCCAGCTGTTCCTTGCAGAGTATAAGGAAATAGTCGAACAACAGCGTCTTCATTAGTAACCCCATTGAGATTAATGGATAGCATAAAGTTGTTTATATGCTCTTCTGCTAGCATGTTTGCCTGGGGATTAAACTTAGGCAGCCATTTCTTAGAATGGGCTGGTATTTGACTCAAGGGTGCAGGCATTAAGACTGCCCCAGGGTTATTCCATGGAGATTGGGCCATTGCTGAACTACTAATAGAGGAAAGTGCAGAAGATGATCCCTGTGGTTGGGAAGATGAGGATATTACGATTGCAGATGATTGAGAAGGAGTAGTGGGGGTTCCAATGGATGGATGGACAATGATCTGAAGTGGAGGAGTGGATGGTTGACTTCACGGTGAAGAAGTTGAGATGGATGATGATGATGAAAGAGTCTCACTGTCGGACTCTTTAGGTGATTTCCTTGCTCTTTTCCTTGTGGGAAGAGGTAATTCGGTTGGCTGAATGCCAAAATTTTCACTCTTTAATCTGGTCAGGGGATGAGCAGGGTTATATTGCGAAGTCATGCTGCCTTGAGATTTATCGGATCTTTGAGGAGAAATAGAAAATTGCTGAAGCTTGTGAATCAGAGATTCGACTTCAGGAGGCTCAATAGTAGATTGTTCTGAAATGTCAGGGTTTGTAGCAGCGGTTGATGCTCCAGCGACTTCTAACTCTGGATTTAAGTGTAATGGAGAAGTCGGGGGAGATAGTGAGGGCGATTTACTCTCAAAATGGTATTCAGATTTGGATTTACTTGCCATTCACAGTTCAGGGCCTCCTTCTAGCGCCAAATATGTTGAAGCCCCGAAAATCAGGTTGACAACAAGGGGGATACCTGCCCGATCTGGACCTTGGTTGGCAGCTCCTTATCCGTTTGGTATAGCGGGTCCAACTGGGGATATGGGACTAGTTTCCCAATCTATGAGTGCGTGTGTGTAGAATTTGATGTTCCTGATCTAACAGTTCCTAATTGAGATATTCTAATTTTAACTTTAATCTAATGCTATGCTATTGTAATCTAATAAGCAGCAACATCTAAGTCTATACTAACCCGGGATGTAATTTTTCTATATTGCGATCTAAAAAGATTTCAAATAACAACTGGTAATAAAGATCATTCAGCTATTATGAGAAAAGAAATCAATAAGGATGAACCACTTTGCATAAAAAGTTAGACGAAACAGTTGTGAAAAACATATCACATAATGAGCTATTCATACATTAAGCATAAATAAATAGCTATCACTGTACAAAAGTGCCAAATGATAACTCAGGCATTCATGCAATAATACATAAACAACTAAAAACTGTATATCACTTTAACACATAAGCAGAAATGGTTAAGAGATAAAAGTACCATTTATAACTAGTCCTACTCATGAGCTTCAAGCGATAATGATTTATCTCTCCTTGCTCTAACATCCACTAAGAGTACAGAAGTGCAAAATCAGTAGCAGATATCAAATGCAAACATCAACAAATCCTGTTCCATTCATTCACCAAAACCTCCTTGGAGGGTGCAAAAGTGCATGTTCTGAGGACAAGTTTTTGATAAATTTCTGGACCCTTCTCTAAATGCATGAGAAGGGTTTAAATACTACTAACCAAATCTAATAATAACTTATTTACAAAAATTCAGGATACGGTTTAAATGACAGTCCTTTTTCTAAGAAAAAATAAAACAAAACTATTTCTAAAATTAAATCTAATATCTAACTATTTCTGCATTTGCTCCTTAACATTGCAAGCATTCAGTATTTGCTTGAGTAGAGTCGGCTGACTGTCTTCCACTTTTGGTTGAGCTAAGAAAATAGAAGTGGCAAGAGCTAGCACCACCTTTTCAGCAAAATCGATGATATACCTGAGAGTCATCCACTGACTATGTGGCTTTACCGTGTATGCCCAGTAATAATCCCAGTTCAACTTGATTAACCCTTGAATTGCTTCTGCCTTTTCTTTAGCTTTCTGTTTCCAGTTTGTTTTTATCATTGCTTTCTTGCAATTTTTAGGCTTACAGGTGAATGAGCAGTTAGAAGTTTTCCTTCTCGAGCAATTTTCTCAGTGATGCGCGATTAGCGCTAATGCCTCCGTTCTTTGGTCTGGGCTTCTCTGATGCGTTTTTTGCCTTTTGCGCCTCTCTCTTTTATCGGGTATAAATCTCAAAATTTGTAAAAATAATGCTTTTGTGAGTTCTTGACCCTGAGCATTAAACTTTCTATTTCTGATATCAGCATCACTCAATACCCATTTAACCATGGCTGTAAATGAAAGATCTGTAATGGATGGCTCAGCAGCGTTCTGTGAATCTGCGGCTCTGTTGCATGCGGTGTCTGCGTATAAGGGCACCTTTTCTCTGTCTTTGGACATTGGAGCCTTACCCTTTTTCCCCATAGCTTCCTGCACATTTCTTTGTGTAATTTTTGTTCTTCGTTCCTGCAGTTCATAAGTGAGGTGAGAGTATTGATAATAAATAATGACAAGAAAGCTTTGAATGCCACGGATATGCAAAAACATGCCATCTTATGTGAACTGGCTCTTCGAAAACACAAAACCATATTTTATTAACAACTGGCATATAACTCATTAATTATCATTAAAGCGCGTAACCAGTTCTTGGTTTATAGAAAAGCTTCTTGAATATTGAGCCAGGAAAATATGCGATGGAATGTTTCTATGATTTGCATCGCAGTATCGCATATTGTTGTATCGCATTACCGCAATATCTTCATGTTGTGCTATCGCAAAGTTGTTTGATCACAATATCGCAAAGATCACAGATCGAAATATCGCAAGATCGCAGATCACTTTATCGCAAGATCGCAGATCGCTTTATGTGTATTTTATGCAATTTTGCGACATGCGATATGCTATATCGCATATTGGCGATTTTAAGGTTTTCCAACGTGAGTGTTCATTAATGCATGCGATGCGATGGATTTCGCGTCGCAATCTCGCATTTTATCATTTTGACTCATAAGAAGATACCCTATCATTCTTTGCGCGATGCGATATTTCTTAAGGAGTTACATTACTTTCCTCATCATGAAACTTAAGATTTTTAGATTTTTCAAAAGTATTTTCCTAAGTCCATGATGGTAAGTTTTATCCAAGAGGACATATAAGCACTAATTGATTTTTTTAAGATTTTTTACTAAGGGTCCCCGCTTATATAGTGTTATTGCTAATACTAAATAAGGAGGGGGGTTGTTGGTGGCCACAACAGGAGGATGCGATGGTCTCCATTGACTCTTGGGAGTACCCTACAGATTTCCTAGTTCTCCAACCTAAGGCTAAGTTTATTGGTTATCCTCTCATCCTTGGGAGGCCATGGTTGGCCACTGCCGATGCTTACATTAGCTGCAGAGCTGGGAATATGACCATCAAGAATGGGCATATGTCCAAGAAGTTAGTCCTATGCCCTCCTTCTCAACCTTCTCTAGAGAATGACTTACCTTTATGGTTGGAGGAGGAGGAAAAAGATGAAGTTTATTCCACCCAACTTTATTCTTTAGAAGTTTTAGGCCACGAGGCAACTCCTCAAAACAAATCATGATATTCATTCAAGTTGGTCATAATTATATACATGAGGGAGAGACTGTTTGTTACATCTTCTGGTGACTCTTCATCTTTTCTATTATTTATTTACATTAATTACAGTTGTTCACCCAATCCCTATGATTAGGTGTCAACATTCCCCCCCCCCCCCCCCCCCTTAATCTAAAGGGATGTTGGTGATTCCAAAAATCATTTTGAATCTTTCAAGTTTTTCTCTTCCAAACGCTTTGGTGAAGATGCCTACAATTTGCTCATTAGTGGAACAAGGGAAGAGATGGATTGTTTTGGCCTCAACATGATGTTGAATTAGATTATATTTAGTATTTATGTGCTTTGTTTGATCATGGAACTTTGGGTTCTTGGCCAACATTATTTCCGAGTTATTGTCAATCATGAGTGGAGTCAATTGTACTTGTTTTACCTACAAATCTTCAAGACTTTTCCTGAGCCACACAATTTCTTTTGTTGCCTCAGCTGTTGCCACATATTCTGCCTCTGTTGTGGAATCTGCTGGAACTGATTGTTTGCATGATCTCCAGGAGACAACTCCTGATCCAAGACTCGTAGCATAACCTAAAGTAGATACCCCAGTTTCTTTGTCTCCATCGAAGTCTGAATCAGAGTATCCAATCAAGCTAAAGTCGCCCACATGTGTATAATTGATTCCAAAGTATTGAGTTCCCTTCAAGTACCTTAGAACTCTTTTTACAGTAGAACAATGTCCCTCACAAGGCTTTTGGATAAACCCGGAGAGGATTCCAGCAACGAATGAAATGTCTAGTCTGGTAGTAGTGAGTTAGTTGAGACTTCCTACAAGTTGTCTATACTTTGTTGCATCCTAAAATTATTTTCCTTCAATGGATGTGAGATTTAACTTTTGTTCCATTGGAGTATTAAGAGGATTGCATTTTGTCATTCCAAATCTGTTCAACAGATCTCCAATGTACTTCTTTTGAGAAAGGAATATGGACTTTGGATTTTGAGTTACTTCAATACCAAGATAGTAATGAACATAGCCCAAATTAGTCATTTCAAAACCTTTCCTCAATTCCTTCTTTATGGATTCAATGTAGTTTTCATTGTTCCCTATCATCAAAAGATTATGTACATATACCACAAGATATACAGCTATTTTTCCAACCTTCTTGACAAACAAAGTTGCATCATCAAGATCATAATGTTTGAAATTGAGTTTCAGAAGATGCTCAGTTAGTTTTTCATACCAGGCTCGCGGTGCTTGTTTGAGGCCATATAAGGATTTCACAAGTTTGCATACTTTATGTTCATGTCCTTTCACAGAAAATCCTTCAGGCTAGGAGATAAAAACATTCTCTTTAAGATCTCCATTCAAGAAAGCAGTTTTTACATCCATTTGATGGACTTTCCAATCGTTCTGAGCTGCTAGGGAAAAGAGTGTCCGGATGGTAGCCCATTTTGTTATGGGGGAAAAAGTCTCCTCATAATTGACGCTTCCTTCTATGCAAAACCTTTTGCCACAAGCCTCGTTTTGTGCTTGTCAAGTGAACCATCAGCTTTATATGTGTTCTTGTAGACCCACTTGCAGCCAATTGGTTTCGTTTCTAATGGAGGATCAGCTAACTTCCAAGTGCCATTCTTTATGAGGGCATCATACTCCTTTTGCATCACTTCTTTCCATTCATCATGAGAATCAACTTCTTTGAAGGAAGTTGGTTCAAAATCTATAGACAAAATTCAATTCACAATCATAAGAAACATCCATATCAACAGGTGAATCAGAGTCATCTACATCACCTCCATTTTGCCGATTTGAATTTTTAGTTCTTGTCTTTCCAACCTCATCAGGATGAACACTTTCAAGTGTCTTTGTCAGCCACTTTGGGGGACCTTTCTCAAATGGTCCAGGCTGCTCCGTTGATTGAGTTAGGACTAAATCAAGATTGAGTCTCCCAATTCTATCAATCACATCACTTCAAGTATAATCCGTTGTTGGAGTTTCATGCGGGGGAGAGAGCACTTCAGAAGAAGATTCCACAGATTGATCTAGCATAGGAATCCCCCCTTCAATATGTGGAATCTGATTATCAAATTCTAGAAATGATTTTGCATTTGCGAATCTATCCAAGCGATCAAGTTGCTGCTCAACAACATTGTCAGTTTTGGATGATTCAAGAAAGATTACATCTCTAGATACAACAAACTTTTTATTGACTTCATCATAGAGACGATATGCTTTGGAGGTGTTTGAATACCCCAGGAAGATACAATTACGACTTCTTGCACCAAGTTTGTTTCTATGTACCTTTGGTATCAAGGCATAACATGTGGAACCAAAGACCCTGAGATGCTTTATCGAAGGAATGTGCCCATACCACATTTCATAAGGAGTCTTGTTTCTAATAGCATTAGATGAACATCTATTCGTTACAGATACAGCACATAGAACTACATCAGCCCAAAACATCAATTTTACATTTTTGAAAAACATCATGGAGCACACCATATTTAAGATTGTCCTATTCATTATTTCAGCTACACCATTCTGTTGAGGATTATAAGGCACAGTTGTTTGATGTTTGATCCCATGTTGGCGAAGATAGTTTTCAAATTCATTTGAAGTGTATTATTTTCCATTACAGTGCGAATAGATCCAATATGAGATTGTGCATCATTTTCAATCCATGTATGAAAGTTCTTGAATGTTTGAAAAGCATCAGATTTGTTATTCAATAAAGAAACCCAACACATTCTGGTGTAGTCATCAATAAATGTCATCATATATTTATTTCCATTTGCAGAAGGAATAGGCATTGGACCACATAAATCTAAATGAATGAGTTCAAGTTTTCTATGTGCTCTAGAGTGTGAATCATGAAAGGACTGTTTGCTATGCTTTCCTAAAATGCAAGCATCACATTGCTTAAGCTTCCTAGGAATTGTAAGCAAACCAGTAACACCATTTTTCTTCAACAAGCGGAGGCTTTCATAGTTCAAATGTCCATATATAGCATTCCATAATAAATTTGATGGAAGTGTACCTTCTTCATAATGAGAATTGTATGAGAAATGTTGTGCATGAGCAGAGGTACCCTGCAGCTTGAGAAGCCTTTCTTCTTCTATCCCTGTCATGACAAGTGAGTGATCAAATGCTTTTCTCACCTCAAGCTTGCCATCAAAAATATGAATGGAGTGACCTTGCTAGCGGATGTGGACCAAGGACAACAAGTTTCTCCTCAGATGTGGGAGATATAGGACATGATGCAGAAGAAATTCTAGAAGACCAGGCAATTTAAGACTGATTGTGCCAAGCCCTGATGGCTTGAGTTTTGATTGGTCTGCAAAGTATACTACTCCATTAACATTGTCAGTAAATTCTTCAAAAAAATCTTTTCTATGAGTCATGTGGCAAGTTTCTCCTGAATCAAGCAACCAATCATTTTTCGAAGAAGCAAGTGAAGCATTAAATAAGTCTTCATTTACTCCAATATTACATTGTGCCACAACATAATGAGCGGATTCAGGTGCTTTACCTTTGTCTGTGTCATTAGTTTTACCTTTGGGTTGGTTTCTTTGCTACTCAATTTTGTCCCAAGGTAACTTGCATGTGGAGGCATCATGTGATCCATTTCTTTTGCAGCGTATGCAGTGCAAATCTGACTTTTCTCCTTGAGAGTGTCTGCCCCCCTTGCCTCTGAAATTTCTTCCTCTTCCTCTTCAACCACCTCTTCCTCTAGAAGAATCTTGAGCAAGATTCTTTTCTCTTTGAGTAAGACACATAGCCTCTTCAAAAGATTCAGGGGCTATCTTCTTTCCAAAAGCTTTCTCTCTTTCAGCAAATTTTTTCACAAGAGAGTCAAAGGTAATATCTTTGAGATTTCCATTTTCTTGCAATGACTTGAGATAATTGGAGTAAGTAGGATAAAGTGCCTTGAGAAAAGCAATCAGAGGAATATCCAATTCAACCTTAGTGGCTTTGATATCATGCATTTTAGATTTTACTTCGGATACAAGAGCAAGAGGATCATTATTTTGTAATTCAAGAGTGAAGAGTTTAATCAGGAGTTGAACAACTTCGAGTATGAAGTGTGAGCCATAGAGTTCCTTCGGTTTTTGTAAGGCTTCGAAATCATTTGAAAATGGTGAAATATGGTGACTCACCTCTTCACTTACTGATGCTGCAATTAATGCATAGGCCTTGTTGTCCTTATTTTCCCAAATGGAAAAATCCTTGTCTGAGGTAGGTTGTTCTAGCTCTTTGTCTCCGTCTCCAACACACACTCCTTTCCACAACTCATTGAAAATGAAGGTGTGTTTTATTTTCCTAGACCACTCAGGATAGTTCTCCTTGCTAGTGAGAACTACTCCCACAATAGATATGATTGAATGCATTGTAAAATTTGTGTACTGTGGGAAAAAAATACTTCTGCTGCAAAATTTTACTCCTAAAAAAAAATTTGATTATGATATATGGAAACAAAGGTATCACTGTAAAAAATGTAATATCATACACTGCACTATCATTCAGCGTAATTCATTCACCATTCACCGACTCTAATATTTAATTCCATACACATATACAATGCAACAGCAACACAACATTGCAGCAACAACGATATATCAATCTTCACCTAATTTGAACCAAAAATACCATGCCAGAACACAACATTGCCAACAAAAGCCACAAAAATATATTCACTGTGTATACATCCAGAAAATCTCATCAACAACAACAACAATCACAAAAATACCGCTGCCAGAACACAGCATTGCAGCAACAACGACATATCATGGAGCAGTCGTAGTCATATATTTTGCAACAGAGGGAGTGTTAAAAACATGAGTGGTATTACTATGCGGGCAAGGCCACCACGTTTAACACAAGAGGAGTTATATTAATACGCTAAGGTTGGAGTCGGGTGGTTTGTGGAGGTATTAACCAGAGCAAAATTCAATGTATTTAAAAGCCTTCTGATGAGCCTTATAAATGGGTAATTATAAGGGCTCAGTTTACCTCCTAACCTAGTCAAATCAACCATTCTCTTAGCTTATTGTATGATTTTCTGATTATATTTATGCTTATAGGGTGAGTTGAGTTAGTTATTATGCCATGTGGTCTAACATGTATTTAATGCAGATTATTGATGGATTTCGAGGTCAAAGTCAAGGATCCAGTGGTAAAATTGTAGCAATAACTCGAATTAGATAGAGGAGAGGACTTATGGGAGGGAATCCCCCTCATTTATTACTCCTCACTTCGAATTCCCCTTCATTTAGCTCCGAGTACAAGCAGCTGAATCATGCACTAGAAGGCAGCCTAGCAAGTGGAAGATGATTGATAGTTATCTTGAGTTTTGGGAGCCAAACCTCCCTGATTTTAAGGAAGCTACTGGTATATTTAGATGTATAAGTCGTGAGGCCTAGGGCCTCACTAGGGTCAACTTTTTGCTTATGTAAACTCTGCTCAAATTTTTAGCTTACTATTTTATGACAGTTCTATGTAATCTTGCTATTTTTTATAATGAAGATGGAATCTTTTTTGAGTTAGCACTGAGTTACCTCAGAGGGCTGAAGCTCTTGGGTTAGGGCCCAATCCAAGCAGCCAAGCTCCCCTTTACTTGTATTTGTATGCTTTACTTCATTTTGTAGATTAGTTTGTTGTTAGATGTGGTTCTCTTATGGTTAAGAATAGGTTGCTTTTGATGATTTAGTAGTTTGCTTCCATTTGTGCCTTCTGTAACAGGTTAAGTAGTGATAAAAGAAGATTAAAAAGGCTAGCAACAGTGCCTTGGCCTCTCTTCCTCCCTCTGGGACCATGATCTGAGGCAAAGACTCTCTTGCTGCCCCAAAAATACAGATTTTCCTCATTCCTAGGACTTCTAGTGTTTGCAGCTCTCCAGTAGGTTGATAGTCCAGTTTTGGTTTGCTTTAGATCTTATTTATCATGTTCACTTCCTGATTTACAATAGTCCTTTTGCATTCTTTCCTTTCTTACAACATTTCCTTCTATGCACCATTGTTTAGGCCATTTTAATGCAAAACTTTGTTTTTCCTAGTATGCACTCATTCCATTGGTTGCTTGATTTTCTTGGTTGACTGTTAGTTTCTATGCAGCAGATCTCTTCCAGCAGTAGGCCAGCTTACTTACAATCACACCCTCCCATTGATCCATGCCCTATAGGTCTCCCAAACCTCACCTAAATTCTGCCCTAGTGTCCTTCATTTTTTCATAGAACTTATTCCTCTCTCCTTGAGCAAATCCAATCATCTTTCTCTCTCCTAGTGATTCATGGTAGACCTTACGCACCCGAACACCTCATTCCAACCTTCATCCACCATTTCCACCCACTCTCACACCCTCAAAACAATGAAAATTTCTCTCGGCCTCCTCCTGTAGGCCTCCTGTAGTTTCCCTATTTTCCTCCTGTGGTTTTCCTGTGTCCTCCTGTAGTTTTTTCTGTAGGCTTTCTTTTGAAGGCTGAGTGTGGTAAAATCCTCTAGAAGGCCACCTAAGACCTCTTAGGACCCATCCAAACCATCCTACATCCTCCCAAGCTCCAAAACCACCCTCTAATGCCACCTGTTCGCTGCCACACTCACACATAATAAATTAGATGCATGTTAAATTCACATAAAAATCCAAAAATATGTTTTCTTGCTTATTTACTTCTAGAAATAGCATGGTTAGATGTTTTTTACTTCCTTGAGTAGGTAATGGAATTCGTTTCATGGTTTTCATAGTGTTTTTGGCAAAAATAGAATTAGCTTGTTAATTAGGGTTTACTAGGTTTTGCTTTACATTCCAGTCTTTCTCCTTTCTGCAGCTAGAATAGCATCTATAGAGTAATCTTTCTTTCCTTTCATCACACATAGAGCTTCTTCCGAAATCTATAGATGTTGGTTTGAGCTCCTAGTGATCTCACGTCGGTTGACCAAGTGACAACCTGCAGTGAGAACTAGTACTTATGCATATAGCATCGATGCTTCCAAGTTTGTTATGAACTACTGGGTTGATAAAAGTAAAGTTGGAAGCCCAAGAGTTGTAGCATTCTTGCTGCAATACTTGCGCTCACCACTTTTTTGGCACCGTTGCCAGGGAAGCATCAAAGTATTCTGTGATTATTGCTTTCTTCTATTTCATATAACAACCTTCTGCTAATAGTTTATTTCGGCAAAAGTAGACTAGTCATTTCTTTTCTTTCAGTTCTGCATTTCATTTCTTTCCTTTTCAATTCTGCAATTTTCCGTTCAGCAAGTTCATTTCAGCTAGTTGCAATTTGTTTTTTTCAATTCACAATCTCAGTTTCTGCAAGTACTTTCAGTGTGGGGAAAAATAAAAAACAACCAAAAATATTTCCTTTCATGCCTCATAGGAATAGAGATAACTTAGGAAAAATTTTGCCCAACACCACCACTGCTTCACACAGCCAACCTTCTCTCTTCTTCGATGGTTGCAATCAAGAATAACCCTTAGGTGAACAACCAGACATATTTGAAGAACCTATAGGGGAAGAATAAGAAGAAGAAACCATTCCTCCAAAGCCAATGGCTGAAAATAGAAATGCTAGGGGAAATGGAGAGAGAATAGAGGGTACCTTCTCCATTTGGAAAACCAATGGAGACACCAAAATGAAGAATATAAGTCCTTCAACCCTACCTCACTTCCATGGTCTGCCTATAGAAGATCCTGACACCTTCTTGTTCGAGTTTGTTTTCATCTGTCGAACTTATGACTATGCAGAAGATGAGAAAAAGTTGAGACTGTTCTCTTCTACTCTCAAGGATGCATCATTGCGCTAGTTCATGGGATTACCTGGCAATAGCATCACAACTTGGGCTCAGATGTAGCAAGCCTTTAACAACAAGTATCAAGACTATTATAGGTCAAAAGATACTACAGAAGAAATCTTCTGAATGACCATAGGAAGTGATAAGTCCCTGGAAGACTATGAAGAGAGGTCTCAGCTCAGTTACAAAAGGGCTAGGTGTACACTTAACCCTGAGTCTCTGAAGTTGGTCCTACTCAGGGGAATTCGGGAAGACCTTTTAGGCACCCTCCATCTACTGGCTGGGGGAGACATCTACCAACTACCCTACGAGGACATAAAGACTAATTTTAGAAACCATTCTAGAGTGGCTAGAAATAAAGGTAGGGGGAGTCAACCCATAGCCAGTACCTCTTCTTCCAATTCATCCATTAAAGGTGAAATTGGAAGCATGCTAGAAGACTTCAAGAGTGAGATGTTGCAGACTCTTGCCATACAAATGGATACCTTACATATCAAAATAAAACAAGAGGAAGCAGAGAGGGTTGTGGCCATTTTTTCCCCAGATGCACTAGGAGGCATCCTAGGATGAATGCCCATTAAACTCCATAGAGGTTTGTTCAGTCTGTGAATAATATCATGCTACAGATAAGCACTCTTCCTTGCTTGGACTTAAAGCTGTATACCAAGGGGCTGAAGGAGTCACTGAACAGATCTATTACATAAACCAAAGGAGGTCACCTAGACTGTTATAGACGTATTTGGGCACTGCAACCCCAATCACATATGTCCATAAACCAAGGGCTTCTAAGTCCCTAAAAGTGTTTTTTCATACCCTAAAGGAGCAAGGTTAGCTGATTACATCATCTCCCAGAAGTTCTTCGTGAAAAACTACTCAGAACTGGTCAAAACTAGACAATATAGATTGCTTAGTGCTAAGGGTGCGATGCATCTCACCTACCACATGCAAAAAGTGTGATGCATACTAGAAAGCCCTTCTGTAGGGTGCGACGAGCGAGAGCAAAAAAATGGCAGAAGCAGTTTGCGAGGTGGAGACCCTGAGAATCTTCTAGAAGCTGCTCATTTGACACTTGCCTCTCTAAATTTTCCCAGGGATGAGTAAGAGATCATGAAATCTCCAAGTGGTACCAAGAACTATCAGAGAGGTGACACTAATCAAAATTCCAGAAGTTGATTCACCCCCTTGCAAACATCTATATATGGATCCCTCATCCCAGAGATCCAGGGGCTGGAATTTTGTAATTTGCAAGGAAGTGCTGTTGGTTTCTCTTTGAAGACATTGTTGGGTGATCTTGCTTTGTATGAGGTGAAGAGGGCTTTCATGCTGGGAGGATGGTGCTGGGTCAGACCAATGGGTTGTAATCCTCTCTTCTACTACTTCTATCAATAAAGCTACTTGAGTTTTCCTCCATATTCTTGTATATCTCTGAATATTGTATTGATATACGCATTTGTATGGTTAATATACATCTGATCCTATATTGTTTATGGTTTTAGATCTCTATGAATTGATGGTATTATGCTGCTTTGACTCTACAGGTGTTCTTTGAAGCGGGACAAGTAAGGAAGGAGTGGCGAAATTCTGTCAAAGAGGAAAGGAAACAATCAAGGAGCCAAGCGAAAGACTGAGGTTGGTACTCTCTACTTCTTTCTCATCTATCTCTCATAAAGGAAAACACAAGTGACTTTAGTTGTTTGTTTCTAAGATAGCTACATGTCTTAGTGGGACTAGCAGCTCTAAATAGACACTAGTTTTCCTGATAACAAAATGGTGACTCCACTGGGGACACGAATAGTTTGATTGCTTGTCTCTATTTGTTTGCTTCATAAACTACAGACGGAGCTTGAAGTTAGGCCAACTAGCCTTCAAACTGCATTTTCTATGCGAGTGCAAAGTAGATCAACGCTGCTTCAATCAATCTCCAGGTTTGTTTATGAACTGAACAAATGACTTGCAAACATCCTAAGCGCCCTAGTGGTAGCTCAAGTAATCTCATTAGATCAGCCCCTATACTTTGTATTTACTGACTATCATTAGCTCAGCCTAAACCCTTGAACTAAGCTGCAAACTGTGACCAAAAACCAAGTTAAAGTCTCGTTCCTGGACCATCGCACTGTCTCCTTTTGGCAGACTGGATGCATCACACCTCCCGTGTGCAGTAGGTGGGATGCATCCCTGTTTCCCTGTGTTACAGGTGCGATGATCAGATAAGACTGTTTTTGCCTCCAGATTTTGGTTTTTTCTTCATTGTCTTCAGCTTTATTCAGGAGTTTTTTTGTCTGTGATTAGTATACCACTGTTGAAACCCCCTTCCTTTGCATTATTCAGCCTCCATTGTACAAAGAATTGTGAATGTTTTTGTGTATTTTTCGCCATTTACAGTTCTCCTTTACAAAAATTAGCTTAATTGAACTGTCATCTTTTGATTTGAAAGTGTCGCAAGTGTCGTTTTCAGTCAAAGAAAAGAATTCTCCTCTTTTGATAGTCAATTACACTGTTACTCTTGTATTTGATCTGAATTAATAGTATTTCAAGTGTCGAAAGAAGTTTTCAATTCAAAAATCGCAAAGTGTCATCCTTGTCTTCCTTTCGTTTTTTAAAAGGAAAATTGTTAGTACTGTCGCTTTGAAAGAAAAGATAATTCAGATTTGTACTTAGCATTCCTTTTGTCATTCACACATTAAGAAAGCGGAAAAAAAATACATGCATGTTCATTTTCATTTAGACTACTTGTTGATTTTGATTTAGGACAGTGCATCTAGTGTGTGCTCTTTGCTCTATGTTGAAATAATTCTCTTTCCTTAGTAGCTAGGATTTTCATTGCAAAAACAAGAGTAAACGATTGTTTATCATCTTAGATTGCATATTTATGAATTGTATATCTACATCAAGTGGTGAACCTTAAAGGCAAACTTCTTAAGAAAGATCAACTGTAAAATAAATCCAATGAACATAAAAATGCTTTGGAACCTAACACACAACATCTAGAAGTCTAGGCTAGAGACGTATTCCGACGTCGTAAAGCCTAGTAACTGTCACTTTCATCGTAGGTTGGGTGATTCCTCCTCTTTGAGACGATAAGTGCCAGTACGGACTTGTCTCCCACGTATCATCAATTATATATTGGGAGACCACAATAGGCTATATCCTTTATCCTTAGGAAGCTGTGTTTGCCACCCTATCGATCGCAATGCACTGAACACAGCATTCGGGAAGATTGACTGCCGTACCGTAAAAGGTATTCTGCAGTCTTGCGATTGGTTTGGTAATCCCTCTGTCTAGATTTCTAGAGTAGTCTCTTTCATTCCTTTTTAGACTCCTTAAAGGAAAAGGTCCATTTGGGCACTTGTCACTTCAGGCTCATTAAAAATCGAAGGCGACTAGAGTCATCTTTAGCTTTTTCTCGACTCTTAAAAATTGAAAAAGAAAGTTGTGGCAAAGCGTCATAAAATTTATTTTAATCAGAATAACGTCACTTTTCCCTCATTGATCTTAGGTTGAGAAAATGGAGTCCACCAATCAAGGATTTCCCCTTGGGGGAAATCCTAGTCCTTTCTCCTCTTGGGGAGATGTTGGTGCACCTCATATGGCTACATTGTCCCTTCCAAGACTGACAATTGGCCTGCCAGTATGGCTCTTCTCGACCTTTGTCATTCAAAATACTGTGATTCCTAAGTAATCAAATCACAAACTAGATGATACTAGGGTTACCCCCCAACCTTCTACTTCATTTGTTTCTCCCTCTCCTTCTTCCTCTTCGCTTGGTGAAGCTAGTAAAACTAAAAACCAAGTAACTGAGAAGAAGAAGAAAGGGAAGGAGAAGAAGAAGGAACCAACGGCAAGAAGGGGCAACCGTACATCGTCTAGCGAAAATCCACACACTGCACCGTCCAAACCTAAATCTCCATGTGTCATCTCCAAAGGGGACCACTATCATCGAGATTATCTTTGCATCCCATGGATCTTAAGGGACTAGTCTTCCTCCTTGCACAATCTGGTGTCGTCAACCTCTGACGATCATGTTGAGAGTACACTGTCAACTAGTGAAAACGAAGTCAATGGACAAAAAGGAAGATCTAAATTTCCTTGCAGATGGTGTGAAGGCAATCACACCATCCACCATTGTCCCTTCCTAGACAAAGCTAAAAGAGTCTTGGATAACCATCCTGCTTCACCGCTACGGCTTCCTCCTGGATACAAGAAACTCTTGCTAAGTCCATCGCTAGTTGAAAATCCAACTAACATATCTTTGTTGTCGGTCGAAACACCTATCATTGAAGATAAACCCTCTAAGTCCACACCAGAACAAAGTCAATAGGTGGAGATGGTAGTCAACCCAGTCTTGTCTTTGGAAGGTTTACCTTTAAATGATATAGTCACCAAAGAGAATGAGAACGACACCATTCAAATTCTCTTCGTAAACAAAAACTCTGATGAACATGGGGGAATCTACCCATTCCTTTACCGCAGGAAGGAAGTTCGTCGGAGATGTATCCAGCCGTTTATTCGGTCCCATCTCCAAGCAACCTAGTCATTTCCTTCGATTGGAATATACTAGGCAGACCCCATCTACCATCTAATGTACCATTCCAAATTATAGTGCAAAATTACAGAATGTTCATGGTTGGTACCATCATAGATGAAGGGGCTTTTGTGAGTATCCTTTCGTCAACTACCTCGAAAGAGCTTGGTTCGCCATCACTTCTGCCTGAGATGCGAAATCTGACCGGCTTCGACAAAGGAACTAGTCGTCCATTAGGGATCCTTCCAAATTTGCCTATAACTTTGAGAAGGAAAACCATTTATTTGAACGTGATGGTAGTTCAAGGACCTTTAGATTACAATCTACTCCTTGGGTGTGACTACATTTATAGCATGGGAGCAATTGTTTCCTCACTCTTTTGAGTGATGTGTTTTCCGCATGAAGGCAGAGTGGTCCAGCTTGTAGACCAGCTTTCATTCCCTGGTTCCAACATAGCTAATAGTCAAATGCTATCCTTAACTGGTCTTTTTGCGCGAGGAATGTCTCATCAATCTCCAGTCCGTCCACCTGATGAGTGCGAGTGATTCGGTGATTGTGACTGAAACCCAAGGGGCATGCACCCTGGTCTGCTTCGGTAGGAAAACTTTAGGTATAGGGTAGGTTTCCGCGGAGGATATATGACTAGTCTAACACACCCGTCCATTTAGGAAAATGGGATTAGACTGGAATAAGATACCTCCGTCAGAAGGTATGCCTTTCTTGACAGAGCAAATGTTTTGTCTGCAAATTGAAGGGTAACTTGGAAACTCTACTTTGCTATACCTGCGGGCATGCAAACCTTTTTGCATGAAAGTGAAAAGCGACCATTTATTTTCTTATTTTGTAGGTTCTTAACCCTTTAAACTCATAGGATTGGTCATTCCTAGCTTACATAATAAAAGGATCCGGAGCAAAGTTTCGAATGGGGCAAGCTCCCTAAAAAATGAACCTATCGATGAGACATCCTTATTATATGACTGGCACGAGCAGTTTTACGCGAAGTTCAAGCTCATTAAAAAATAAACCTAGAAATGAGCATATGTTCCACCAGAGTTTAAGCTCATTAAAAAATGAACCCACCTCCGGTAAATAACCATTGCGATCGCATTATTATCAGCTTTTGAGCCTTGGTCATGTTCTTACCATCACCTCCACTATTTTTTAGCCAATCATACGCCTCCATTTAATTGTTTACCCCTTTCTGAGGAACAGCTACGACGAGTGATCCTATTAGCCACCTTCTTTACACTATCATGATTAAAAAAAAAAAAGTTCCAAACATTACCTGGAACCAGCTGCTATCTAAAAACATCACTCGTTCCTCAAAAAACGAGTCTCCTTTAAGCTCTTTTCATCTGACTCATAAAATATGAAAAGATTGCCGAGCAATTGGCCTCTCCAGCTCGTTAAAGTGATTGGAAGTGCCATCCATCCTCTAGATTTTAATCTTTTTGGACTTGAGGGATTATTGCACAAAAAGATCGAGCATTTGTCTTGTTCAGCTCGTTAAAACTATCGAAAAGTCATCCCTTTCGCATTGTTTTATACTTTTTCAGACTTAAGGGATTATATTACGAAAAAGGAATATTGGAGTTTCCTTTCTGTCTCTTTTCAGACTCTCTAAAATTGAAAATAACCGAGTTATCTTTGTCATTAAACTCGTTAAAACAATAGCGACAAACTTGTCCATGCAGACAAGAGCGAGTCTCACTGTCGCTGGGCTTGTTAAAACATAGCGACTGGTTTGCCCGAAGGGAAAATTATAGAACAAGCATATGTTATCCTCCTTAAGCTTGAAAAAAATAAAGAGGTACTGGTCAGAAATGTCTGGGGAAAAATTGGGAAGAAAACTTGAAGAAACTTTATTGGTAGCAGGTCGCTCTTGAACATGACACTTTCACTCCATCACCATGATTGAGTCAGGTTGGGTTATTCCATTCACCGGTCATATCACCATTGGTCCACCGTACCATCCATTTTTGGGGTTAACGCTACCAATCCATTTCAATGTTGCCAATATGTTCAAGAGAAGTCACTCAGAGAATTCACCAACCCAGCTTGTGTCTCATCCGCTGCGATACCTTCACCCTTCATTCTTTCATGACCACCACCCTGAACCTTGTATCATCAGATCATTTTCACCTCCACAAAATCATTTTCTCTGTTTCATGTTGTAGATGTGGTAATCATTAAGGCTCTCCTACGATGGGTCACTTCTTGTCGACATCAACTCATTATCCAAGAAGTTGGCTTAGGAACAACCCTTTCAGTACTTTGAAGCTTGCATGCCTCAATTGCAAGCTTCTCACTTCTGGTGACAAGTTTACATCAATGGCCTTCAACTGAAAGATTTTGTGTGGTGTTCAACATCAAGTCCCATTTTCACACCACGTGAATTGTACTGCAGTACCTTGAGGGTCATTATCATTATCGGTGATTCCTCTCATGCCTGTTAACAGCTTACATCATTTGCTGGTAATCAGGTAATGTCTTTCCATGTTCAACATCAGAACATCTTTTCACATGGACTGACTTGTACTTCGAGCGAAGATTGAACGAGTTTTGAAGACCTCGCATCTAGTTTCATCCATTTAGGTTGCGATATATTTAGGAAAATAAAGACATCAAATGTACATCATTGTTGCACAAATAATCATCTAAACCAAAGGATGATGGCTCTAACAGAATCATCAGTCTACTACACAGACAGTTGTCTATCCTATGTACATGAAAATGAATTTATAAAGTTGAGCATGGGAATGCGCGACTCATCTAGATCATGAAAATATTATGAAGATAATGTATTGTATTATATCTTATTATAGGTCACCTTCCAGTTCGAAAAACCTCGGATCCTCATGATAAAGCATTTCACCCGACATCAAAAATATTTACGACCTCATGCTTTAGGAGGCAACTGTTATAGACATATTTGGGCACTGCAACCCCAATCACATATGTCCATAAACCAAGGGCTTCTAAGTCCCTAAAAGTGTTGTTTCATACCCTAAAGGAGCAAGGTCAGATAATTACATCATCTCCTAGAATTTCTCCCTAAAAAACTACTCAGAACTGGTAAAAACTGGACCATACAGACTGCTCAGTGCTAAGGGTGTGATGCATCTCACCTGTCACATGCAAAAAGTGTGATGCATACTAGAAAGCACTTCTATAAGGTGCGATGAGCGAGAGTAGACAAATGGCAGAAGCAGTTTGCTAGGTGGAGACCCTGAGAATCTTCTAAAAGCTGCTCATTTGACACTTGCCTCTCTGAATTCACCCAGGGATGAGTAAGAGATATGAAATCTCCAAGTGGTACCAAGAACTATCAGAGAGATGACACTAATCAAAATCCCAGAAGCTGACTCACCCCCATGCAAATATCTATATATGTATCCCTCATCCCAGAGATCCAGGGGCTGGAATTTTGTAATTTGCAAGGAAATGTTGTTGGTTTCTCTTTGAAGACATTGTTGGGTGATCTTGCTTTGTATGAGGTGAAGAGGGATTTCATGCTGGGAGGATCGCGCTGGGTCAGACCAATGGGTTGTAATCCTCTCTTCTACTACTTCTATCAATAAAGCTATTTGAGTTTTCCTCCATATTCTTGTATATCTCTGAACCTTGTATTGATATATGCATTTGTATGGTTAATACACATCTGATCCTATATTGTTTATGGTTATAGATCTCTATGTTTTGATGGTATTATGCTACTTTGACTCTACATTTGTTCTTTGAAGTGGGAGAAGTAAATAAGGAGTGGAGAAATTTTGTCAAAGGGGAAAGGAAACAAGCAAGGAGCCAAGCGAAAGACTAAGGTTGGTACTCTCTGCTTCTTTCTCATCTATCTCTCATAAAGGAAAACACAAGTGACTTTAGTTTGTTTGTCTCTAAGATAGCTACCCGTCCTAGTGGGACTAGAAGCTCTGAATAGACACTAGTTTTCCCGATAACATGGACCTAGACCATACCATCAGGGGATGCAAGGGACGTCTTAGGCATACTACAACCCCAACGAAGTCACCTCCATACTCTCTTGGGGCCCCCCTGCTCATCCTTCCTGGTCCACGCCTCCTCCTTGGTCCATTGCATCTCAATATCATGCCCAACCAACCACTCATTCATTTCAACCCTATGTTCAGCTGCAACCTCAGTGGAATGCATCTCATCAGGGGTGGAGGCCCCAATATAGATCTTTTCCTACTCTTCTGCCTCCATCACCTTCCCAACTACAACCGTTACCTTCTTCTCCACCAAGGCAACCCCAAATGCCTACCCAACCAAATCCAAACCCAAACAACAGTTAGGCTCAACAAGTGTATAGTGGGGAACCATCATGCTCAACTTATGTTGTGGAGATTCAAGAAATTAACTTGCGATCTAGGAAATTTCTCCTAGATAGCTAGCCTCCACCCAAGGAGGTTGAGGAAGATAAAGAGGAAAGCGAAACTAAAGAAAATCCACCCTTTCCTGAGAGACTATCCATGAAAACCTAGCCTACCCTAGAAGACACTGAACTCCTGGGAGAATTGAAATATTTATGTGTGAAGATACCACATCTCCAAGTCATAAAAGATGTGCCTATCTACAATAGGGTGTTCAAAGAGAAGTGCTTTAGGCATCCAGGAAGGTGCAAGAGAGATGACCCAACCATCAATGTCATAGGACAACTGTCCAACTTGATGTTGGGGCAGATAATCTATCCAAAATATCTAGACCCTAGAAGCCCAGTAGTTGATGTCCACATCAATGGCACAATGGTCCCACATACTTTGATTGATCTGGGAGCTGCCATTAATGTGATGACAAAAGACACAATGCTCAAACTTAACCTCCAAGGCTCCTTAAGGAAGACCACGATAGTGCTGCAGCTAGCAGACTGCTCCACAGTGACCCCTGAGGGGATTGTGGAAGATGTGATGGTCTCCATTGATTCTTGGGAGTACCCTGCTGATTTCTTAGTTCTCCAGCCAAAGGCAAAGCTCATTGGGTATCCTCTCATTCTAGGAAGACCCTGGTTGGCTACAACCGATGCCTACATCAGCTATCGAGCTGGGAACATGACCATAAAGAATAGGCACATGTCCAAGCAATTAACCCTATATCCTCCTGCCCAACCCTTGCTAGAACATGATCTACCTCTCTAGTTGGAGGAGGAAGATGAGGATGAAGTTTATTCTGCACCACTTTGTACATTAGAAAATTCCATGGGGGGGAAACCGCAAGGTGAGGATGATATGATTGAAAATCTGATTCAGAATCCACCTCCCAGTGCATCACCATTAGAAGACATAGTAAGAGAAACCCAAAACAACCTCTCAACTCATCTCTGTGTGGCCAATGCTACTCCTCTCCATGTTAAAAATATAGAGTTTGGCCCAGAAAGAACATTGAAAATCAATCCATCCCTATCTACTTCCCAGGAGAAAGAGCTATGCAGCGTATTGCGAAAAAATTTAGATGCCTTCGCCTAGAGTTATAAGGAGATGAAGGGAGTGCACCCTTCAGTCTGTACTCATCATATATACGTCAAGGAAGATTGCAAGCCAGTCATGCAGCCTCAAAGGAGGATGAACCCAGCACTTAAAGATATTGTTAAGGAAGAACTGCAGAAATTGCTTGACGCATGATTCATCTATCCCATCTCTGACAGTGAAAGGCTAGTACCAAAGAAAAATGGTAAGTGGAGAATCTGTGTCGACTATCGAGAATTGAATAAGCCTGGTAAAGAGAATGTTGTCGTTGATTTTTTTTCTAGAGTAAATTTGCCTGTAGGTGAAGAAGGAATGGTGGATGACTAAATGCCAGATGAACACCTATTTGCTATATCACTACTCTCTCCATGGTTTGTTGATATAGCAAACTACTTGGTTTTAGCATAGTTCCCACCACACCTATCCTCAAAAGAGAAGAGAAAGATAGTGAGGAAAAGCACCCCTTTCACCTGGATTGGAGGCAATCTCTTCAAACTTGGCCCAGATCAGATCTTGAGAAGATTTGTTAGGGAGGAGTAAGTCTTTGACATCCTCCTGACCTGTCATGACAGGCCTTGTGGAGGTCATTTTGCAGCAAAAAGAACCGCCTTCGAGATATTGCAAGCAAGCTACTACTATCCCACTCTTCATCA
Source organism: Pinus tabuliformis (assembly GCA_031772625.1). NCBI lineage: Eukaryota > Viridiplantae > Streptophyta > Pinopsida > Pinales > Pinaceae > Pinus > Pinus tabuliformis. The sequence goes on along the minus strand of CM062819.1, from coordinate 1,778,949,474 downwards.
AGATGTGAGGAGATATACGAGCCAGTTTGATTGGTGTCAGAGGATGGGGAAACCTACTCCAAAGGATGAAATTCCCATGCAACCTCAAGTGACCTTTGAGCCATTTGAGAAGTGGGGCATGGACTTTGTGAGGCCTATCAACCTCCCTTCAAAGCAGAAGTAGTACATCATTGTGTGCATCGACTACCTGACAAAGTGGGCAGAGAAAAAAGCAATCAAAGTAGTGACAGAGGAAAAAGTAGCTGCTTTTTTTAGGGAAAACATATTCTACAAGTTCAGGTATCCAAAAGAGTTGGTCACAGACCAAGGCAGTCAGTTCACTTCCAACTTGATTGAAGACCTACTCACACATCATAAGATCAAGCACAGGACTTCCACCCCTTACCATCCACAAGCCAATGGGCAAGTGGAGGTCACTAACAGAGCATTGGAAGGGATCCTAACCAAGGTAGTGAGCAGCTACATAAAAGACTAGGGGGACAGATTAGTTGAGGCCACTTGGGCCTAAAACACAACATGGAAGACCACCACCGGGTTCACACCCTATGAACTAGTCTATGGGAAGAAGAATTTACGGTCAATAGAGTTTGAATTCCATACTATAAGGATGGCAGCTCAGCTGGACCTAGACCTCAACCATGCACAGAAGGAGAGATTACTTCAGCTCAATGGATTGGATGAATACAGATTGCAGGCCCTTCTCCATACAGAGGTAGTTCAGCTTCAGAGAAAGATATGGCATGACATAAATATCAGGGAGAAGCAATTCCAAGAGGGATATTGGGCACTACTCTATGATTCAAGATACAAGGATTTCAAAGGCAAGCTAAGGATAAGATGGCTGGGACCCTACACTGTGGAGAAATGCAATGACAATGGTTCAGTTCTGATTAGAACCATTGATGATGAATCCATCCCCATGCTTGTCAATGGACATCGGTTGAAAGTCTACAAGAAACCCCTCTCCAAGTGAGAGTTTATTGAAGATTTGAATAAAACAGTGATGGTAGTGGATCACATCTTATCTTCCACTTCACCCACTCACTAAAGAAAAAAGGAAAACGAAGGACTCAAGTGAAAACCCCCATGAGGCGGTTGAGTCCCATCATTGGGTTGAAAACCTCTTCTGAGGCGGCCCAGTGATGTCAAAAAAAAAAATGGGGGGGGAAAGAATAAGATCCCTAGGTGAAAACCTCCCTTGGAGGCGCCCAGGGCAGGCAATTAAGGTGAAAACCTCTCTGAGGCACCCTAGTTGTTTTCAAAAAAAAAAAAAAAGAGAGGAAGAAAAATGAATTTTTATTGCATTGCAAGTTTGCAGGAGGACTACAGGGAGCAGGAGAAGGTGCCAAGGGGACCCTGACATTCATACCGGCATCCATCTCATCTTCTCCACACCTTCCTCCATCATTTTTGGCATCTTTTTCACCCCATTGTACCTCTTCTTCCAAAACAGTGTTTTTTATAGGAGGCTCTGTGTTTTCTACAAGAGGCTCCTATAGGGATTACAAAGAGCCAAAAGTGTCTGTAGGAGGAAATTTGAGGGACAAGAAAAGCTTCACTATGAACCTATAATCCCTCTTACCATATTCAAATCTCCTTGCCATCATTTCCAAACTTGCATCACACTCCAAGCATCACTATCATTTTTTTCTTTCCAAGAAAAAAACACAGAAAAATAGTTTTTCAGTTTTGAAAAAAAAATAGGAAAGGGCACCATTAACTTTACCTAAAGCTTACCTACTTTTCCTCCATCATTCATCTCCACCTCTAGCATCATCGTCAAGCTCCAAGCACAAGAAAATAGTTGAAGTTTCAAGGGGAGAAGCAGCTACAGGAGCTCCTGTAGGAATTCCTATAGCAGTTGATCCCATAGAAGTCCAGCACTAGTAGTAAGGGACAACACATCTGAAGGTTGAAGAGGCACAAGTAGCTCAGCTCCAGTAAAATAAGAACCTACAAAAACACACAACAACACATCAGCAAGGAGAGACAACATGCATCAAGGAAAATGAAGGCATGCAGCAGAGAAAGCCACAGCACCTCACAGTCGATGGTAGCAAATACAATTGGATCATAGGTAAGTAGCTAAGTCACTCCTCTATATGCATTTGTGTAATTAGGAATCATATGAAGGCAACAATATGGTTGAAATCAAAAGAGGGAAAGGTGGCCAGTTAGCTTGGCCACCTTCATTTAGTTGACTCCACTTAACTGAGATACCACCCACACATGTGCACAGTCAACTCAAGCAAAAGATGTGAAGGACAGGTAGTGGGAGGAAGAGTTAACTTCAATACAGTGATGAGGTGATGATTACGATGGGGTTCATTATGACCAAGTAGGTGGTACCAACGGTCCTAATCGGGGCAACGTACACCTTGCCAGCTCAACACTCATAACTGAAAATGGCCATAAAAAGTAATGAGCACTCCTCCTCGCACATTCTCACCACCTTTTCCTCAGTTTCTCCTGGTAACCCAGCCACAGAACATTCTTCTTATGCCCCCATAGCCTCGTATTCACCATCCTCCATCGATTTCCTCCATATTCTTGCTTTCAGCATTTCTATAGGAGCACCTACAGGAAATCTACAGGAGGGACAGCGGGCTTCTACAGGAGGCGCAGTGAGTCATTTTGAAGGGAGGAAACATGATTTTTGGCATGAATTTCAGTCTAAAGAGGTAGGGTTCAGGAATTCCCTTTGTTGAATCTTAGAATGTGAAAGAATTGGTCTCAAATTGAAGATGAATTGAGTCTTTGAGAGGGTAGAAATACATAAAATAAATAAATAAATAAACAGTTCCCTCTATTTTTCTATTTCACTCAAAATCCTTTGTCTCCACCTCCATATTTGGTTTTTTCAAAAGAATTACAAGAAGTATGATATGGGGGTTAATGAGAAAAGAGCCCACTAACTCCACTAGACTCCATGCACATCCTCAAGTGGTGGAAATATTTACAAGAGAAAACTAGATGAATTTCTTTGAGAAATTTAGAGGGTTTGATGAAGTAATTTCCCATGAATTTTCTCTCTCTCTGGTCCCTCACACAAGAACTCATGCTACTGTAACCATTAGAGGCCTCTCCATTGAAATAATGCCTGAATTCACCACTAGGGTCACTACACTTCCTCTTGGACTGCCTTAGAGTAAAGATGAGAAACCAATTGGCCAGGGTGCCAAGAAGAAATTTTTCCAAGATAATGAAACCCCTGTTGAAGACGAAAATGGAATTAGGAGGGCTAGTATACCATATCCCTAGGATGAGGTTAGCTACCAAGTGATCAAATAAATTTCTTATGAGGGGAGGCACAACATTGTTTATGGATATCATTTCAGAATCCTCCAAGATTTGAGATATGGCATGAATACCCCAACACATCAAAAGCTCAGTATCCCTTACTTTCTCCTTTAGTCCCTCATTGACTCCAACACCAAGGTACAAGCAAGAAATTCACAGCAGCTAGCTCACCATGGCCTAATCAAGATCCTGGTAGAAGAAGCCCTCCATACCCTTACACTCCCTATAGAATGGGAAGTTTTCAGAAATATGACAGCCGAGGATGACATCAAGGCATTAAACTATGATGTCAATCCTTTTGTTAGTGAGGAGGGAGAGCAGCAAGGAAGAGAAGATGAAGCCAGTGGTGGCATAGTAGAGCAAGAGAGGCAGGAGGAAAGAAAAGAAATAGAGGAGGAGAAATTTGAAGGGACAGAACAGGAGGAAGAAAAAGAGACAGAAGAGGGAAAAAAGGAGGCAGAGACGGCAGAGCAAAGAGAAGAGTCCCTTGAAACTTGGGAAAGAGATGTAGCAACTACCCTCACTACCCTTAGTACACTAGTCAAGTAGAAGTAGAAGAGGAAAAGAAAAACCTCCATGTATTTCAGGGAAAGGAAGAGTACAAGAATTAAAATAGGCAAACCTCAGCCCTCCTCAAAGACTCCCATTACCATTGAAAATTCACCATCTGCCAAGGTGACAAAATCTCCTTCCAAGACACCTATAACCTATGAAAGGGGGACTCCAAGATCTTCTACATGGAAGGGAAAGGAAATTCTACAAGACCCCAAACCAGACCTACAGGAGGCTGAAACAGTGCTACAAGAGACACTGTCCAAACTACAGGAGACACAAAGACTTGAGGAAAAGATAGAAGGATAGACAGAGGTGAAGGAGGAAGCACAAGAGCTACAAGAACCTGACCCCAAGCCTAATCTAGACTCCTATTATAGACTACTTGAGGGAGGCAAGTTAATCCCACAGAAATTTGCAATTCCACTGTTTTTCAAATTGGAGAAAGAAAGAGTGAGAACACATAGGTGGATGCAGATAGCCAAGTCCAAAGGAGTTGAGGATATTGGCCACATGGAAAACAAACTCAAGGAAATGGGCAGGGAATTGAGTGCTCTCAGAGATAGAGAAGCCATTACAAGAAGCCACCTTGAAAATGAGAATGAATTACTAAGGAGGCAACTGCAGGAGAAAGAGACTCGTTTGGCATACATGGCCAGCTTATCCATGGAAGCATTACAATGCAGAACAGTAGCCAAATCTTATGGCCTCTATCTAAAAGATCAATAGCTTCAATTCCAAATAAAAACTTTGGCACAAAGAGGCACAATGCCTTTCCAAGACTACAGGTATTTCATGGATTTGTGTGACTAAAGCACCTTCGAGGACAAAGCAAAGATGGCATAGTTCTATCTACACAACATGACCCTCATAGACTTGAATGTGTGGGACCCTAATGCCAAGCTAGGGGATCTGCAATTGATGGCCATGGCATCATGGATGAACCATGAAGAATTGAGGGCAACAGAAATGAAAAGATTGTTAATAAAAGACTAGAATGAACCATTAATGATAAGAGCTAAGCCATCAGATCCTATGGCACTCATCAGCACACACAACCTGCTGGCCAATGACCCTCAGATTGCCCCTAAATATCTAGCCAATCAGGAATAAGCCATTGCAAACTTTTAAGATATGATTAGGCTACTTGGGGATGATTGTGTGCATGCATGCATGAGAAGGTGGAACGCCCTACCCCACAACTTGCAAATCAGAGAATACCATTCCCCCATGAGGCTGAGGGAGGAATTTAGAAGAGTGCCAATGTACAAGCACTCCATGCAAAGGCTGAAGGTCAACTGGATTGGCCTCAAACTGAGTCCTCCACTCATATTAGGCATGCTGGAAGGCAGAAGAGAAGAATAAGAGAAGGAGAACTGGAAAGACATAGATAGAAAGGTAGGATTTTATGAATAACATGAAGAAACCACATCAGAAGCATGGAATGCTAGGGAGGCCACCAGGGCCATGAAAGACCAAGAGATTGACTAGGTTGCTCAGAGGATGAGCAACACCTTCAATAGCGGGGTGATAATGAGCCTCATAAATGGGTAATTATATGGGATCATTTTACCTCCTAACCTAGTCAAATCAACCATTCTCGTAGCTTATTGTATGATTTTCTGATTATATTTAAGCTTATAGGGCGAGCTGAGTTAGTTATTATGCCATGTGGTCTAACATGTATTTAATGCAGATTATTGATAGATTTCGAGGTCAAAGTCAAGGATCCAGTGGTCAAATTATAGTAATAACTCAAAGTAGATAGAGGAGAGGACTTATAGGATGCAATCCCCCTCATTTATTACTCCTCACTTTGAATTCCCATTCATTTAGCTCATAGTACAAGTAGCTAAATCATGCAATAGAAGGCAGCCGAGCAAGTGGAAGATGATTGATAGTTATCTCGAGTTTTGGGAGCCAAGTGTCCTTAATTTAAAGGAAGTTGTTGGTATCTTTAGATGTATAAGTAGAGAGGCCTAGGGCCTCACTAGGGTTGACCTTTTTCTTATGTAAACTCTGCTCAAATTTCGAGCTTACTATTTTATGAGAGTTCTATGTAATCTTGCTATTTTTTTATAATGAATATGGAATCCTTTTTTAGCTAGCACTGAGTTACCTCACAGGGCTGAAGCTCTTGGGTTAGGGACCAATCCAAGGAGCCAAGCTCCTCTTTACATGTATTTGTATGCTTTACTTTAGCTTGTAAATTAGTTTGCTGTTAGATGTGGTTCTCTCATGGTTAAAAATAGGTTGCTCTTAATGATTTAGTAGTTTGCTTCCATTTGTGCTTTCTGTAATAGGTTAAGCAGTGATCAAAGAAGATTCAAAAGGGATTTTATAGAGATTTGATAGAGATGACAGTCTACATAGGGACAGTATTATAGAGATTTTATAGAGATTTGATAGAGATGACATTCTACAAAAATGCAAAACAGAGGCAAGAAGGAGTTACAAATTAAGGAGGGAAGCCAAAAATGCGTTGGCTCTAACACCATGTCAGGCAGGAGGTAACTCCTCAAGACAAATCATGATATTCATTCAGGTTGGTCATTATTATATACATGAGGGAGAGACTGTTCATTTCATCTTTCAGTGACTCTTCATATTTTCTATTATTTATTTACATTAATTACATTTGTTCACCCAATCCCTATGATTAGGTGTCAACAAGAAGCAACCATGGGAGGAGGACAGCAAGATGAGGATGACTTGATTGAACACCTACTCCAAATTCCAACTCCCTGTTCACTACCCTTAGAAGAAGCAGTAAAGGAAACCCAGAACAATCATGAAATTGACTTATGCTTGGCCGATTCCAACCCACTCCATGTCAAAACGATAGAATTCGGCCCAGAAAGAACCCTAAAAATAAATCCATCTCTTTCTGCTCCTGAAGAAGAGAAGCTATGTAACATGTTAAAGGAAAATCCAGGAGCTTTCACTTGGAGTTACAAGGAAATGAAGGGAGTATACCCCTTAGTGTGTACTCACCACATATACATCAAAGAAGGTTGCAAGCCGGTTCGAAAATCACAAAGGAGAATGAATCCAGCTCTTAAAGATATAGTCAAATAAGAACTACAAAAACTGCTAGATGCAGGATTCATTTACCCTATCGCTGACAGTGAGTGGGTCTCTCCTTTGGTATTAGTTCCCAAGAAAAATGGTAAGTGGAGAATTTGTGTTGATTACAGAGAGTTGAACAAAGCCACAAAGAAGTATCATTTTCCTCTACCCTTCATTGACTAAGTGCTAAATGGCCTGGCAGGGAAAAGGTTTTTCTCTTTCCTAGATGGATTTAGTGGGTACAACCAAATCCAAATCTGCCCAGAAGACCAGGATAAGACCACATTCACTTTTCCTTGGGGTACTTTTGCCTATAGGGTCCTTCCTTTTGGCCTATGCAATGCTCCTGCCACTTTCCAGAGAGAAGTCTTGAGTATTTTCGTCGAATTAGTCCATGATGCGGTGGAGATTTATATGGATGATTTTACACCTTATGGCTATGATTTTCAAGAATCCCTGTCTAACCTAGGCAAAGTACTACACAAATGCATTGAAATGAACCTGTCTCTCAGTCCTAAAAATGTGAATTCTTAATGACTACAAGGACCGTGCTAGGTCATTGAAATTAAGGGAGTACACCCCTCAGTGTGTACTCACCACATATACATCAAAGAAGGTTGCAAGCCAATCTGGCAACCACAAAGGAGGATGAATCTGGCTCTTAAAGATATAGTCAAAGAAGAACTACAAAAACTACTAGATGTAGGATTCATTTACCCATCTCTGACAGTGAGTGGGTCTCTCCTTTGGTGTTAGTTCCCAAGAAAAATGGTAAATGGAGAATTTGTGTTGATTACAGGGAGTTGAAAAAAGCCACAAAGAAGGATCATTTTCCTCTACCCTTCATTGACCAAGTGCTAGATGGATTGGTGGGGAAAATGTTTTTCTCTTTCCTAGATGGATTCAATGGATACAACCAAATCTAGATCTGCCCAGAAGACCGGGATAAGACCACATTCACTTGTTCTTGGGGTACTTTTGCCTATAGGTTCCTTCCTTTTGGCCTATGCAATGCTCCTGCCACTTCCCAAAGAGCAGTCTTGAGTATTTTCGTCAAATTAGTCCATGATGCAGTGGAGATTTGTATGGATGATTTTACACCTTATGGATGTGATTTTCAAGTAGCCCTATCTAATCTAGGCAAAATACTACACAAATGCATTGAAATGAACCTGTCTCTCAGTCCTGAAAAATGTGAATTTTTAATGACTGCAGGGACCGTGCTAGGTCATTCAATGTCTCAGCAAGGACTACAGGTGGACACAAACAAAATAGCTATCATCCAAAGGGTCCCACTGCCTCAAATGCAGAGAGATGTCAGGGGTTTCCTAGGGTTAGCTGGATACTACCAAAGGTTCATAATGGACTTCAGTAAGTTGGCCTCTCCTTTATTTTGTTTGTTGGCCAAAGACTCTGAGTTTATATGGTCAAAAAGCTCTCAAGAGGCCTTAGACATCCTAAAGGATAAGTTAACCACTGCATCGATTCTCCAAGGCCCAAATTGGGCCCTCCCCTTTCATATTCATGCTGATGCCTCACACAAATCCATAATAGTAGCCCTAGGTTAGATAGATGACAAACTTCCTTATGCTATCTATTTTATCAGTGAGAATTTATCAAAGGTTGAACTAAATTATACAGTGACCGAAAAGGAAATCCTGGCTATTGTGCATTCATTAAAAAAATTCAGGCATTATATTACAGGATATCAAACATTTGTGCATACTGACCATGATGCAATCAAGTATTTAATGAACAAACCAGATGTGAATGCATGAATTATAAGATGGTTACTTTTATTACAGGGGTTTGATCTAACCATTGTTGATAAGCCTGGTAAGGAAAATGTTGTTGCAGACTTTTTTTCTAGAGTAAATTTGCCTGCAGGTGAAGAAGGAATGGTGGATGACCAGTTAATAGACAAGATAGTCAAGAAAAGACCCCCTTCACTTGGGTTGGGGGCAATCTTTTCAAACTTGGCCTAGATCAAACCTTGAGAAGGTGTGTCAGGGAGGAGGAATTCTTTGACATCCTTCTCACCTGTCATGATGGGCCTTGTGGAGGTCACTTTGCAACAAAGAGGACAACATTCAAAGTGTTACAAGAAAGCTATTATTGTCCCACTCTTCTTCAGGATGTGAAAAAATACACTAGTCGGTGTGATTGGTGCCAAAGGATGGGAAGGCCTACTCCAAGAGATGAAATGCCTCTGTATCCTCAAGTGACTTTCGAGCCATTTAACAAGTGGGGCATGGACTTCATTAGGCCTATTGACCCTCCTTCAAAGAAAAAACAATTCATTATTGTTTGCACTGATTATTTGACTAAGTGGGCTGAAATAAAGGAAATTAAGGCAACAATAGAAGAGAAGGTGGTTGAGTTCCTAAGGGAGAATGTATTCTACAAATTTGGGTGCCCTAGAGAGCTGGTCACAGAACAAGGCAGCCAGTTTACCTCCAACATGATTGAAGACTTGCTCATCCATCACAAGATCAAGCATAGAACCTCCACTCCCTATCATCCACAAGCTAATGGGCAAGTGGAGTTGACCGATAGAGCACTGGAGGGCATCTTGACCAAAGTGGTGAGCAATAGTAGGAAGGATTGGGCAGAAAGGCTAGTGGAGGCCACCTGGGCCTATAATGCCACATGGAAGACCACCACTGAATTCACACCCTATGAGCTGGTCTATGGGAAAAAGGCCTTGTTGTCCATTGAATTTGAATATAACACATTAAGGATGGTACCCCAACTAGATCTGGATCTCAGCAGTGCACAAAAAGAGAGATTGTTCCAGTTGAATGGTTTGGATGAATTTAGAATGTAGGCGCTCCTGTATACAGAGGTAGCTCAGCTTCAGAGGAATATCTAGCATGATAAAAATTTCAAGGAGAAAAAATTTCAAGAAGTCGATTGGGAATTGTTATATGATTCTAGGTATGAAGACTTCAAGGGCAAGTTAAGGACAAGATGGCTCAGATCTTATGTTGTGGAAAGATGCCGTGATATTGGTTCAGTGAAAATCAGAACCATAGATGAAGAAGCCTTTCCTTTGCTTGTTAATGGACACCAATTGAAAATTTACAAGAGACCTTTATCAAAATAAGAGTTCATTGAAGATATCAATAAAACAATGATGATAGTGGAGCAAGTTCCACCTCCTTCCTCATCAAATCACTGAGAAAAATAAAAAATAATAAGGACTCATGTGAAAACCTCCATGAGGCACCTGAGTCCCATCATTGGGTTGAAAACCTATTGAGGTGGCTCAGTGGTATTAAAAACAAACAAAACAAAACAAAAAGAAGAAAAAGAGAATAAGACAGATCCTTGGGTGAAAACCTTTCTTGAGGTGCTCAGGGCAAACAGCTAGGGTGAAAACCTCTCAGAGGTAGCCTAGTTGTTTTTCAAATATGTATATATATCTATCTATATATATATATATATATATACAGAGAGAGAGAGAGAGAGAGAGATGTTTAATCATGAAATTTCCATTTCTAGGTGGGCAAGAAGGATGGTTAGGGAGAAAAAGAGGATCCCAAGGAGACCCCTGCCACTCACATATTTTTTTTTTCACCCATTACCATGCATCCCTCCATTGATTTAGTTTATAAAAAGACTATGTTTTCTACTAGATCCCCTGTATTCCTACAAGATCCCCTAAAAAATTACAGTGACCCAAAAATCCTACAAGAAGCAATCTAAAGGAAAATGATGGACTTTAAAATAAAATAAAATAAAAATCAGTTTCAAGAGTTTTTTCCAGTCTTTAAAAAAAAGGAAACAGAGAGGAATAAAGATCATCACCTGAATATTCCTTGCACTCCACACTCCCACTCCTTCTTTCCATCCATGTCACCATCCTCACAGCTACAGCAAGAAAAATGATTAAAGAGTTCTGAGGGCGAAGAAGCTACAGGACATCCTCTAGGAAATCCTATAGCAGCCTATCCCACAAAATACCAATCACTCCAGCAACAAGTCTTCAGCATGATGATCCAGGAGCTCCAAAGCAACAACATCATATCTTCAACCACAAGTACCTACAAAAACAAAGAAGCCATTAGCAGACAACAAGAGGAAGAAGAAGAATAACATGCAACAAATACACACAGCAACACCTCTGGTCTTTGACAACTGCAGCATAGCATTGGAACCACAGGTAAGTATCCCACTCACTCTCTCATATGCATCATGTAATCAAAAAAATGTAAGGGTTATGAGATAGTTGGTTTATAAGTGAAAAGGTGGCCAGTTAACTTGGCCACCTTCATTCAGTCAACACATGCACAACCAGGTGTCCTCTCACACATGGTTGCAGTCAACTCAAAGACAGAGAAGGAGTAGGACAAAAAAGTGGTTAAAATTATGGATCCATAAGGTTGGAGTTGAATATGAGGAGTGGGAAATGATGAGGTGGTAGTGGGGACCAACGGTCCAAAAATGGAAACGTACCTTTGCTGCCAGCACACCACCTCACCCTGAATCACCATAAGAGGAAATAAAACATTGTTCCCATGCATTCATGCATTTCACTTCCTCGAAACTCCCTCACTCAAGTTTCTCTCATACCCAGGAAACCCACTGGAAGCAAAACTCCATCATTTCACTACACAGGAATTCCTACAGGACTGCACAGGAATTCCTACAGGAGCATGCACAGGAATTCCTATAGGATACACAGAGACTGTCTACAGGATTGGTAGAGAAGAGTTCAGAAGGGATATCATGGAAGTTGGCCACTACAAACAATCTAAAGAGGTAGACTCTATAATTACATCCCTCTTTGCAAGTAAATGAACCAAGAATCCTCTAAATTTGAGTGAATTTAGCAACTGTGTGAAGGGAATTACATACACAGTCATCTCTATTTTGGTTCTGCAATTCAAAAAATTGTTTCAAACCTCTTATTTTCTCCTCAAACTTCACCAACAAGATGACAAGAGGGTTTAATTGGAGAGATCTCACCAACACTATAAGAATCCAACAGCACCCCCAAGTGCTTGAAATCTTCACAAGACATAATTTGCTGGGGTTTTGTGAAAAATTCGGAGGGTATGATGATGAGGTGGCTCAAGAATTTTCTCTCTCCCTCACTCCACTCACCAGAATCCATGCCACTATTGTAATAAGGGGCCTCACTATAGATCTCACCCCTGATCTCGTTAGCAAAGTCACCACGCTCCCCCTAGGAATACCATGAAGGAAAGAAGAAAAAGGAGATAGCCAGGTTGCCAAAAGAAAATTATTTTAGAAGGTGAGGAACCCACTGAGGACAAAAATGGAGTAAGGAGGGAAATTCTTCCATATCCATGGAATGAGGTAGGCTCCCAACTGATCAAATACATATCATGTGAGGGTAGGTATAGTGTTGTCTATTGATATCATTTTAGGATCCTTGAATGTTATAGACATTTTTGTGCCTTACAACTCTAAGCATGAAATGTCCATAAACCAAGGGATCCTAAGTCCCTAAAAGTGTTGTTCCAACCCCTAGAGGAACAAGGTCAACAAATTACAGCTTCTCCCAGAAGTTCTCCACCAGAAACTGCTCAGAATCAGTCAAATCAAGATCATTTCAGCTGCTCCACTAGCTAGCTGCGTTGCATAGCACCCAAGTACACTATCTAGGTGCGTTGCAACGCACCTAAATGCAATACCAAGGTGCGCTGAGCGGGAAATGACAAATGGCAGTGTCATTCCGCGAGGTGGACAGACAATGGAAGCTTCCAGAATCTTCCCCAATGACATTTGCCTCACTGAGTTCGACCAAGGATGAGTAAGAGGCTCTCAGTCTCCAAGTGGAAGCAGGAACTGACAGAGAAAAGCCACTAGTCAAATCATAAGCTGACTCATCCTCTTTGCATACATCTATATATGGATCCCTCATCCCAGAGATCCGGAGGCTGTAATTTTGTACATTGCAGAGAATTGCTGTTGGTTTTGAGATAGAGATCAGAGTATTGGGTGATTTATGCTTTGTTGGAGGTGAAGAGGGGATTCCTTTGCTGGGGGGTTGATGCTGGATCAGGAATCATTGGTTGTAACTCCTCCTGGACCTTCTTGTTATATCAATAAAACTATTTGAGTTTCTCCTACATGCTTGTGTATCAATGATGTTTTGTTATATTTGCATGTTTAGCTTAAATCTGATCCTAAGCTATTTATGAATATAAATCCATGTCTTTGTGTAGTTTTCTCCTTCTTTGATCTTGCAGGAACTTGGTGAAACTGGGCAAGTAAGGGAGCAGGTAGCTGGAAGCTGTCAAAGAGGAGAGAGATTAGATCAAAGGACCAGCGCAAGACACAGGTTGGTTCATCCTATTCCTCTTCATTTATAGTTCATAAAGAAGAATACGAAAGTAGTTTTCTCTGTTTGTTTCTAAGGTACTGTCACGCCTTAGTGGGATAGGGGAATTCTGAGTAGACACTTTTCCTGTTAACAAAATGGCGACTCCACTGGGGATCGTGTCTATATAGTTTGTTTGTGTTTCTCTTCTTGTTTGTTTCATAAACACAGAAGTAGCAATCGAACTGCATTTGCCATTATCAAATGCAAAGTAGACACTTGCTACTTCAATCCATTCACTGGATTTGTTTATGATTTGAACAGCTGATTCACAAATGATCTGATTACCCTTTGTGATAGCTCTTAGACCTCCTTTAAATCCACCCTCTGATTGTGCATTACTGATTGCTTTCACTCGGCCAAAAACCATAGATTAAACTGCAAACCGTGACCCAGAACCCGGATAGAATTCTCGTTTCTGCCCCAGCACAGGCTCTGTGAAGAGATTCTGCATTTCAACGCAGTTCCCGAGAGGGCTACCTGTGCTGCAATCCAGTTTCTTTGTGTAACAGGTGCGCTGATCAGCCTAGCCCTGTGCAGCTGAGGTTCTTTGCTTCATTTTTTAGTTTTGTCTCTGATTTTTGTAGCCTGTGATCAGTGTGTTTCTATTTAAAAACCCCTTTTCTTTGCCTTAATACCGCCTCCTTTGTACAAAAAGACTGTAGATGTTCTTTGTGTGTTTGTTACATCATTTACAGTTTTCCATTGAAAAAGTAGAATAGTCATACTGTCGTCCTTTGATTTAGATCTGTCGTAAGTGTCGATTTTGATCTTAGGAGAAAGTTTATTTGCTGTTGACAGTCGATTATGCTTTTACTTTTGCATTTGGTTTGAATTTGTGACTTTCTAGTGTCGAAACGAGTATTTATTTCAAAATCATAAAGTGTCGTAATCTTCTCTACCTTTTGATTTCGAAAAGAAGCTTGTTTGTGTTTGTCACTTGAAAGCAAATTCAGATTTGTACATCAACTTTCTTTTTAGGCATCAATATTAAGAAAGTGAAAACAAATACATGCATATGTGCATTTGCATATTGATAGTCTGCTTGGCTTGATTTAGGAAAAGTGCATTTACAGTGTGCTCTTTTCTCTTTGAGAAAAGATTGTGTCTTTCTTTTCCCCTTGTAGCTAGGATTTTCATTGCTGAAAAGAGATAAAGTTTGCTTATCATCTTTAGATTGCATTTTAGGAATTACATATACATCTCGTGGTGATCCCAAAAGGCAAACTTCTAAGAAAGATCAACTTAAAATAAATTGAATTAATCTAACAACGCTTTGGAACTTAACGCACAACATTTAGAGGTCTAGGATAGAGACGTATTCCGGCGTCGTAAAGCCTGGTAACTATTGTCCTCACTGATGGTTGGGTGATTCCTCCACTTTGAGACGATAAGTGCCAGTACGGACTTGTGCTCCCACGTACCGTCGAGTATATATTGGGAGACCCATATAGGCTTAAAACCTTTTATCCATAGGAAGCCGTGTCGGCCGCCCTACTGATCGCAATGCACCGAACACAGCATTCGGGAAGATTGACTGTTGTATCGTAAAAAGTATTCTGCAGTTTTGCGATTAGTTTGGCACTCCCTCTACCTAGATCTCCAGAGCAGTTCCTTTCGTTCCTTTTCAGACTCCTTAACGGAAAAGGTCCATCTGAGCACTTGTCACTTCAGGCTCATTAAAAATCGAAGGAGACTAGAGTCATCTTTTGTTTTTTCTCGACTCTTTAAAACTGAAAAAACAAGTTGTGTCAAAGCGTCTAAAAATTTATTTTAAAACGGAATATTCATACCCTTTTCCTACATTGATCTTAGGTTGAGAAAATGGAGTCTACCAACCAAGGAATTCCCCTTGGTGGAAATCCTAGTCCCTTCTCCTCTTGGGGAGATGTTGGTGCACCCCATATGGCCACATTGTCGCTTCCAGGACTGACAATTGGCCTGCCAGTATGGCTCTTCTCAACCAATGTCGTTCAGAACACCACTATTCCTGAACAATCGAATCAGCAATTAGACGAGTCCAGAGTTGCCCACCAACCTTCTACTTCCTCTAATTCTTCCTCTCCTCCTTCCTCTTCACTTGATGGGGCTGGCAAAGCCAAAAGTCAGGCTCCTAAGGAGAAGAAGGAGAAGAAGAAGAAAGAGAAGAAGAAGAAGGAGCCAAAGGCGAATGGGGGAAAATGAGTGTCGTCTAACGAAAATCCACACACTGCACTGACCAGGCCTAAATCGCCATGTGTCATTTGCAAATGAGACCACTTTCACAGAGATTGTCCTTGCATCCCTCGGATACTAAGGGATTGGTCTCCTCGTTTGCACAATCCGGTGTCATCAACCTCTGATGATCACGTTGAAAGCACACCGTCAACTAGCGAAAGTGAAGCCCCAGGACAAAAAGGGAAAGCTAGATTTCCCTGTAAACTGTGCGAAGGCAATCATGCCATCCACCGTTGTCCCTTCTTAGACGAAGCAAAAATAGTTTTGGATGATCGTCCGGTTTCACCGTTACGACTTCCTCCTGGATATAAAAAACTCTTGCCAGTCCGTCGCTAGTTGAGAATCCAGCTGGCCCGCTCAAGTGGTCGACTGAAGCGCCTATCATCGAAGATAAACCATCTGAATCCATACCAGACGAAAGTCAAAAGGTCGAGGCGGCAGTTGACCTAGTCGTGCCTTCAGAGGTTTTATCTTCGGATGATACAGTCACTGAAGAGAACAAGGATGACACCGACCAAATTCTCTTCATCAACACAGACTCGGACGAACATGGGGGCAATCTACCCATTCCCTTACCGCAGGAGGGAAATTCGTCAGAGCCATACCCGGCCATCTACTCGGTCCCACCTCCAAGCAACCTAGTTGTCTCCTTCGATTGGAATCAACTAGGCAGACCCCCTTTACCAGCAAGCATACCATTTGGAATTATCGTTCAAATATATAGAATGGTCATGTTTGGTACCATCATAGATGAGGGGGCTTATGTGAGTATCCTTTCCTCTATTTCTTGGAAAGCGCTTGGTTCGCCATCGTTGTTGCCTGAGATGAGAAATCTGACAGGTTTTGATAAAGGAACCAGTCGACCTTTAGGGATCCTTCCCAATGTGCCCATAACATTGAGAGGGAAGACAGTTCAAATGAATGTAATGGTAGTTCAAGGACCCTTGGATTATAACCTACTCCTTGGACGAGACTATATTTATTGCATGGGAGCCATCATCTCCTCACTCTTTAGAGTAATGTGTTTTCCGCACGAAGGAAGAGTTGTCAAGCTCGTGGACCAGCTTTCATTTCCCGGATCACGCATAGAAAATAGTCATATACCATCCCTAAATGGTCTCTTCACGCAAGAAATGTCTCAATCCGTAGTTCGTCCTCCCGATGAGCATGAGTAATTCAGAGGGATATGACTGAAACCCAGGGGGCATGAATCCTGGTCTGCTTCGGCAGGAGAACTTCGGGTATAGGGTAGGTTTCCACGGGAGAATATGACTAGTCTGTACCTCATCCGTCGGTGGAAGAGGGGTTATTCTAGAATAAGATTCTCTTGTCAAAGTTATGTGAGTTGGCAGAACTGAGTCACTCACCCTTGTTTATCTCGGTAGACACCGCCGAAGAAGTGTTTTGTTTGCACCGCGAATCGAGCAATCTTTGGGTAACCTGTAAGAGGTAGGCCTCTCCCGGTAAAACAAATGTTTTCTTGGACTAAAGAAGGGGTAACCTTGAAACCATACTTTATACCTGGGGGCATGAAAACCTTTTGGAGTGCAAGCGAGGGGCGACTATTTATTTTTTTTAAATTGTTAGGACCTCTAACCCTTTAAACTCTTAGGATTAGTCGTCCCCTAACTTGCATAAAGAAAGGATGTGGGGCAAAAATCTAAAAGTTGTCGTTTTATATGAGACATTCTTATCATATGACTGGATTAATCGAGCAGTTTTAGCACATAGTTCAAGCTCGTTAAAAAATAAACATAAGACATGAGAAAATGTTTCCACCCGTGTTTAAGCTCGTTAAAAAATGAACTATTCCCCGGTAAATAACCACCGTGAATGAATCATTTCAGCCATTAAAGCCTTGGTCGTGTTTGCACCGTCACCTCCACTTTTCCATCGGCCGATCATTCACCTCCATTTGATTGTTTACCCATTTTGAGGAACAGCTGCGAAGAGTGATTTCACTAGCCATCCTTGTGACACTGCCGTGATTGGAAAATTCCAACCCTTACCTGGAATCAGCTGCTACCCATTTTATCACTCGTTCCTCAAAAGACGAGTCTTCTTTAAGCTCTTTTCAACTGACTCATAAAATATGAAAAGATTGTTGAGTTTTGGCCTTCCAGCTCGTTAAAGCGACCGGAAGTGTTATCCCTCCTCTAGATTTTAATCTTTTTGGACCTGAGGGATTATTGCACAAAAAGATCGAGCGCTTGTTTTGTTCGGCTCGTTAAAACTATCGAAAATTCATCCCTTCTGTATTGTTTTATACTTTTTCGGACTTAAGGGATTAGATGACGAAAAAGGAATTTCGGAGTTACCTTTACGTACCTTTTCAGACTCTCTAAAAATGAAAAGGACCGAGTTATCTTTGTCGTTAAACTCGTTAAAAAGATTAATAGCGACAAACTTGTATTTAGACGAGAACGAGTTTCACTATCGCTAGGCTCGTTAAAACATAGCGATGGGTTTGCCCGAAGGGAAAATTATAGAACAAACATATGTTATCCTCCTCAAGCTTGACAAAAATAAAGAGTTACTGGTCAGCAATGACTGGGGAAAAATTGGGAAGAAACTCAAAGAATCTTTATTGGTAGCAAGTCGCTCTTGAACATGACACTTCTACTCCGTGCTTGAGTCGGGTTGGGTTATTTCATTCACCGGTCACATCGCCATGGTCACGCCATACCATCCACATTTGGGGTAAATGCTACCAATCCATCACATAAGTGTCGCCGACATGTTCAAGAGAAGTCATCCAGAGAAGTCATCCGTGTCCCATCCACTACCATACATTATACTTCATTCTTTCATGACCGCCATCTTGAACCATATATCATCATATCGTTTTCACCTCCATCAAAATCATTTGCTCCGTTCCGTGTCATTGATGTGGGATTCATTAAGGCCCTCCTTTGACGGATCGCTTCTTGTCGACATCAGCTCATTATCCAAGAAGTTGATCTAGGAACACCCCATTCAGTACTTTGAAGCTTGCATGCCTCAATGGAAAGTTTCTCACTTCCGTCGACAGGTATACATCAATGACCTTCGACCGAAAGATTTAGCGTGGTGTTCGACGCCAAGTCCTTTATTCACACCACATGAATTGTACTGCAGTACGTTGAGGGTCATCATCATTATCGGTGATTCCTCTCGCGCTTGTTAACAGTTTACATCATTGACTGGTAATCAAGCGATGTCTTTCCATGTTCGACTTCAAAACATTTCTCACATGGATCGACTTGTACTTCGAGTGAAGATCAGATGAGATTGAAGACCCCGGATCTAGTTTCATCCATCCGGGCTGCAATATATATTCAGGAGAATAAAGACATTGAAATGTACAGCGTTGCAGCACAGATAATCATCCTACCAAAAGGATGATGGCTCTATCAGAATCATCAGTCTACCATCAGATGATTGTCTGTCCTATGTACATGAAAATGAATTTATAAAGCTGAGCATGGGAATGCCCGCCTCAGCTAGATCATGAAAACAGTATGAAGATAATGTATTGTATTGTATCTTATTACATGTCTCCTCCCAGCATTGAAAGAACTTCGGATCCTCCTAATAAAGCATTTCACCTGATAAACGGCCTCATACTTTAGGGGGAAACTGTTATAGACATTTTTTTGCCTTACAACTCTAAGCATGAAATGTCCATAAACCAAGGGATCCTAAGTCCCTAAAAGTGTTGTTCTGACCCCTAGAGGAACAAGGTCAACAAATTACAGCTTCTCCCAGAAGTTCTCCACCAGAAACTGCTCAGAATCAGTCAAGTCAGGATCATTTCAGCTGCTCCACTAGCTAGCTGCGTTGCATAGCACCCAAGTACACTAGCTAGGTGCGTTGCAACGCACCTAAATGCACTACCAGGGTGCGCTGAGTGGGAAATGACAAATGGCAGTGTCATTCCGCGAGGTGGACAGACAATGGAAGCTTCCAGAATCTTCCCCAATGACATTTGCCTCACTGAGTTCGACCAAGGATGAGTAAGAGGCTCTCAGTCTCCAAGTGGAAGCAAGAACTGACAGAGAGAAGCCACTAGTCAAATCATATGCTGACTCATCCTCTTTGCATACATCTATATATGGATCCCTCATCCCAGAGATCCGGAGGCTGGAATTTTGTACATTGCAGAGAATTGTTGTTGGTTTTGAGATAGAGATCAGAGTATTGGGTGATTTATGCTTTGTTGGAGGTGAAGAGGGGATTCCTTTGCTGGGGGGTTGATGCTGGATCAGGAATCATCGGTTGTAACTCCTCCTAGACCTTCTTCTTATATCAATAAAACTATTTTAGTTTCTCTTACATGCTTGTGTATCAATGATGTTTTGTTATATTTGCATGTTTAGCTTAAATCTGATCCTAAGCTATTTATGAATATAAATCCATGTCTTTGTGTAGTTTTCTCCTTCTGTGATCTTGCAGGAACTTGGCGAAACTGGGCAAGTAAGGGAGCAGGTAGCTGGAAGCTGTCAAAGAGGAGAGAGATTAGATCAAAGGACCAGCGCAAGACACAGGTTGGTTCATCCTATTCCTCTTCATTTATAGTTCATAAAGAAGAATACGAAAGTAGTTTTCTCTATTTGTTTCTAAGGTATTGTCACGCCTTAGTGGGATAGGGGCATTCTGAGTAGACACTTTTCCCGTTAACATTGAAGAATTAATATTCAGAGCAGAAACACCCCCTCACCAAAGGCTCAGCATACCATACTTCCTGCTTCAATAACTCATAAACTCAAGCATGAAAGTGAAGGAGGAATATTACCAATAGTTATCTCACCATGGGTTGATTAGGATCCTCATAGAAGATGCCCTCCAAAACCTTAGAACTCCTATAACATGGTCAATTTTCAGAGACATGCCAGCAGAGGATGACATCAAAGCTCTCACTTATGATGTTAGTCCTACTATCAGTGAAGAGGAAGTAAAATAGGAAGAGGAAGATACAGAAGAAGAAAAGGATGAGATGGATGAAGAAGGAGTTGACAGAAAGGAACATGATGAAGATGAAGAAGAAGAGGGAGAAGAGAAGGAGGATGATGAAGAAACAGAGGAGGAAATTAAGGAGGAAACTGATAGAGATGATGAAGATCTACAAGAAGAAGAAGACATGAAGGACATAGAGGAAGAAGCCAATGGAAAATAGGGGATAGAAAACAAGGAGGAGTCATATATGGTGTCTACAGAAGCCACTAAGAGAGAGGTAGTAGCTGCCCTCATTACTCTTAGCACCCCAATCAAGCAAAAAGGGAAAAGGCAGAGGCAGACCCTATTATATTTTAGGACAAGAAAGAGCACAAGAATAAGACAGGGGAAGCCCAAACATCAACCAAAATTCCTATTGTGATTGAAGACTCCCCTACACAAAAATACAAAATGTCTTCCCCTAAGTCCCATATCACCTATGTGATGAGGCCTACTACTGGATCCACTTCATCCAAGGGAAAGGAAATCCTACAGGATACACAAAAAAATCTACAGGATGAAAAATAGTCCTATAGGATACTCTGTTGAATCTACAAGAGGCACAGAAATTGGAAAGAAAGGTAGGGGAGCAGCAAGAAACTAAATAAGAGGACCCAAAGACAAAAGAACCCAGCCCCCAACCTAACCTAGACTCCTATTACCAGTTTATTGAAGGAGGCAGGGTCATACCTCAAAATTTTGCCATCCCACTGTTCTTCGAGCTTGAGAAGGAGAGGACCAGAACTCACTGATGGATGCAAATCGCCAAATAAAAGGGGGTGGAAGACATTGGGCACATGGAAGAGAAACTCAAGGAGATGGGTAGAGAGCTAAGTGGCTTGAGGGACAGAGAAGCTATAATGAGAAATCAACTAGAGACAAAAAATGCATGGTTGAGGGGATAGTTGTAGGAAAGAGAGAATCAATTGGCATGTATGGCCAGTCTCTCTTTGGAAGCAATCTAGTGTAGGATGCCAGCTAAATCCTATGCTCTCTACCTCAAAGAAAAATGGCTGCAGTTTTAGATTAAGACCCTAGCACAGAGAGGAACCATGCCATTTCAGGACTACAGGTAGTTTATTGATCTTTGTGATCAAAGTACACTAGAGGATAGGGCCAAAATGGCTGAGTTTTATTTGCATAATGTGGCCCTCACAAACATGAATGTATGGGACCCTAATGCCAAGCTAGGAGATCCACAATTAATGGCTTTGGCATCATGGATGAACCATGAAGAGTCAAGAGCTACAAAGATGAAAAGGATATTGGCAAGAGAGAAAATTGAACCTCTTCTAATCAGAGCTGAACAATCAAATCCCATGGCCTTCATCAATACCCATAACTTGATTGCAAATGATCCTCAACTGGAACCTAGATATCTTGTTGCCCAAGAGCAAGCAATGTCACATTTTGAGGACATGTTTAAGTTGCTAGGAGATGATAGTATACATGCCTGCCTGAGGATATGGAACACCCTGCCATACAACTTAAAGATAAGAGAATATCACTCTCCTCAAAGGTTGAGAGAGGCACTCAACATGACACCTATGTATAAGCAATCTATGCAAAAGTTGAAGTTCAATTAGATGGCCTAAAACTCAGTCCACCACTACTATTAGGGATCCTAGAAGGGAGAAAAGAAGAAGAAGAAAAGAGGGAGTGGGAAGAGGTATAAAATAAAGAAGGCTTCTATGAACAAGAAGAGGAGACCACAACAGAGGCATGGAATGTCAGAGAGGCCACTAGAGCCATGAAGGATATGGATATTGATTAAGTTGCTCAGAGGATTAGAAACATTTTTAGTAGGGGGGTGATGATAAGCCTCCTCATTGGGTAATTATATGGGCCTTAATTCACCTCCTAGCTTAGTCAAACCAACTTTTCTCATAACTTAGTACATGTTTTTAATTATATTTTGTTTATGAGGTGAGTTAGAGTTGGATATTATGCTTTGTAGTCTAATATCCATTGAATGCAGGATTAAAGGAGAAAATCAAGGAATTTTGGCAAAGACCAAGGTCAAAACTCAAATGGGAAAAGGGAGAGGGATTATAGGAGGTAAATCCTCCTCATTTACTATTCCTCCATTCAGATATTCCTCCATTCATCACATCAACTCGAAGTGCAAACAGCCAAATCATGAGGACTAGAAGGCAATCGAGCAAGAGAGAGACAAAGCACCAGTTTATCTTGAGTTGGGAGCTAAGCCTCCCTAATTTTAAGGAAGTCTTTAGGGACTTCAGATGTATAAGTAGAGAGGACTAGGACCTCAGTAGGATTCAGATTTTTGATTGTAAAACTCTACTCTATTTTCGAGCTGCAAAACTTGTGACAGTTCTGTTGATGTAATTTGTTGTTTTGGTAATAAGAATGAGTTTTGTTTTGAGCCAGCACTGTGTTAAATCAGTGGGCTGAAGCTCTTGGGTTAGGGCCCAACCCTAGTAGCCAAGGCTCCTCTTGATTGTACATGTACGTTTAGTGTAGAATCATAGCTTAATTGTTAATTTGCTTATTAGATGAATTTCCATTACAAGTAGTGTAGATTAGATTGGTTGTGTGATAGTTTGCTTCCATTTGTGCCTTATTTCAAGTAGCAGGTTACCAAGGAGAAAAATGATCACCACAAGGTTATTAGTAGGTTTCTTAGCCTCACTTCCTCCCTTTGGGACCATGACTTGAGGAAGGGACCCTTAAGCAGCCCCAAAAACACAGATTTCTAGTTCTTTTATGAGCTTTGGAGTTTGTTGACTTTAATTTAGTATTTGGTTAATGTTGCAAGGTAGATTTCATTGTCATATTTTTCATCTCCATTTCTGTAGTAGATCTCACTCATGCTTCCATTCCTTTCAGCAACTTTCTTCATGCATAGTATAGGCAATTGACTCATTAATTCTGCTTTTCTAGTTTATGAAAATGTATCTTGTTGCGTAGCTTTTTGGAAGACACACATGTTTTACGCAAAGAAGGTGCTTCAGGAGGAGACTAAGACTTCATAGCCAGCATCCACCTTCCACTTCATCCACCTTAGCCATCCCTTGTTTTCACCATCACCCTCACTAGTTTTTCATCATTTTTCATTGAAATTCTTCCAAACACATTGAGCGACACTAGCCATCTATCATCTTGGATATTGACTCCTGAATGATGCTAGACCTTCTAACACTCCATTCCACCCATCACACACCTTTCCTAAGCCTCTCATCACCCTCACTAGTTTTTCATCATTTTTCATTGAAATTCTCCCAAACACAATGAACGAAACTAGCCATCTATCATCTTGGATATTGAATCCTAAATGATCCTAGACCTTCTAGGACTCCTTTCCACCCATCACACACCTTTCCTAAGCCTCCCATCACCTCCAACACCTCACATTTAGCTCTCGGCTGTATCCTGTAGGTTTCTTGTAATTCCTACAGGATCATCCTTTAGGTTTCTAGTACATCATGTAGGTTTTCCTGAAATGACTTGTTTTGAGGCCGAATTGATGGAAAACCTCTAGGAAGTCACAAAAAACCTCCTAGGGACCCTCCACATGATCCAACCACTTCACAAACCTTCAAGCTATCCTCAAACACCCTTAATCCACCTATCACATCCACAAGAACAATTAGTTTGCATATTTGATTTTGCATAAAAAGACCAAAAAAGTGAAAACAGAATTAGTTTAATTTCTTTACTTGCACATTAGTATTGTTTGATTCTTCTTACTTCTGCAACTTAGATAATAACATTTGTTTTATGTTGATTTAGCATTTCTACTTAGCATAGCTTCTTAAATGGTTAATTAGGGTATGGTGTGGTTTAGCATTACATGTTGGCCTTCTCCATTACTATAGTAGAGTAACTCTCATAGAGTAGATTTACCTTTCTTCCATCAAACAATCAAGCTTCTTCTGACTCCATAGAATTTTGGCTTGGAACCCTGATGTTCTCTCGCCAGCTGAACAGTGACAACAAGCAGAACCATCACTTTTACTTGTGCATACAGCACTGTCACCTCCAAGTTTGTACGAACCCTGCGTTGATAAGTAAAGTTGGTAGCCCAGGAGTTGAAGCATCCTTGTTGCAATATTGGTGCTCATCAATGCTAACATAGATTGTCATTGATGTCAATATGGCAATATTTGAGGAGCCAAGAGTAGCAAACAGAGCCATCAGAGGAGCAAACAGAGTTGTCGGAGGAGCCAAGAGGAGCAGGCAGAGCCATCAGAGGAGAAAACAGAGCTATCGAAGGAGCAAAGAGCAGAAAGAGCCATTGAGGGAGCAATCAAAGCTATTGGAGCCATCAGAGGATGCAGATAGAGCTATCAGAGCAAGAATGCCAAAGGATACACTATCGAAGGCCAAAACTCATATATATATATATATATATATATATATATATATATATATGCATTAACACTATCGAAGGTGGAAATCATAGGTTTATTGGAAATTATTATAGGTAGATTTTTAATGCTATCAGGTCTATAGAACCCATATAGCATCACCCTTGTATTTACTTGTTTATTGCCAAATGCCATTTACACAGAGAAATCACGCTAAACACTTAGCGGATTTGGGAAAGCGGACTTGAAATTTTATGGACATGAGTGTTGATTCTTATCGGGTCTAGCACATATTATCACATCGCTATAAGTGAGTGGTCTACGTTAAAGTCTAGACCTGAACCTTTCTGATCTGTGATTGCTGACATATATCGCATCGGCACTTTGGGAGCGAGAGCTATACAGTGTTAAGCGGCCCATTGCAATCGTCGATAGTGATTAGCGATATCGCATCAGACCTCCGCCAAGGGCAGGCATCGATTGCAATGAATGTTGCAGATTCGATGCAACATTACAATTGACTTAATGTTATATCGCGTCCGCCATGTCAGAAGTGACCATTGCAAGTTATAAAGGGATGGCACAATATGATGCGACTGCCAATTGCAATTTCACTGTGGACCCGATGCAGGTATAGATGAGGGTGCAATAAATTTGAAGT
The DNA here is from genome assembly GCA_031772625.1 of Pinus tabuliformis. Classification (NCBI taxonomy): domain Eukaryota; kingdom Viridiplantae; phylum Streptophyta; class Pinopsida; order Pinales; family Pinaceae; genus Pinus; species Pinus tabuliformis. The sequence continues at coordinate 1,778,924,018 of CM062819.1, read as the reverse complement.
CCACCTTTTAATGTTTTCACCAGTTTTTTCTCATATTTCCTATGCATTTGAATATTTGCCTTGGGCGGGGTTTGAAGGCAAAAATGCATTAAGAAATGCTCCCGATAGTTCAGGAGGCTGAACTAAAGCCGATTGTGATTGCGATTGGGACGTGGCATGTTCGTTAAACAAAACTATCTTTGTGTACGCCTATTATCATTGAAAAAAACGAAGCTTTGTTATAGTTTTTTAACATACAGTGACTGAAAAGCGAGGAAGCCGAATGGAAAGCCAGCGCAGAGGAAACTGAAAAGAAAAATCAATGGAGAAAAGGGAAGCCAAAGGTCAAGCTAGTGCAGAGGAAGCTGAAGCAAGTGTGGAAGAATCCTAAGAGCCAGTGGAAAGCGAAAACGAATAGTTAGAGGCATCAGGAATACATAAAAATAGAAAAAATAAGGAGAAGGGTGTGTGTGCGAAAAATCAGAGTGAGAGGAAGCCAAAGTTCAGGAAGAAGCAGCAGAGGCAAGAGAGGTAGGAGAAGCAGGAGAATAGGAGTGAATCAAAAGCTCAACAGGCTTGGAGCAGAGAACTACAGTAAAACAGTTTCTACTAGGTTAGGGTTGGAACCTCAGAACTGATTGGAATCCTTGGGAGTTGGTGCTCCTAAGTGCAGAACTATTGCCTTGGAAAAATAGAGTTGGTGCTTTGGAGGTTGGAGCCTCACAAAAGTCCAAGTTGGTGCTTGGCAACTGATTGCAACCATTTATATATTGTATTTGTTTCATTGCACTATTTGTGTTAATAAAAGCATTTATTCCAACTATCTATTTCTGTGTTCCATATATATATGTTTTGGTGATAAAAAGAACAATTAAAAATAAATACTGATTCACCTCCCCTCTCAGTATTTCCAACAATTGGTATTAGAGCAGGCTTCTTCATATTAGCCTAACGGCTTGAAGAACGATTCATAGCCATGATGATAAATCACCAAGCATCAAGAAGACCTCCTTTGTTCGATGGCACTAATTTTGGTTTCTATAAAAAGAGAATGACCTACTACTTAATGTCCCTTGGACCTAAAGTTTGGCATTCGGTTCTAAATGAGTACCCAATTCCTTCTACTCTTCCAACAGATCTAGACAAGAGGAAAGCCTACATTGAAAATGCAAAAGCTTTGAACTCAATCACTAGTGGAATCACTGATTCCAAGTTTACAAAAGTCATGAACTGCAACTCTGCCAAAGAAATGTGGGATAAGATAATTGGCTTATACAATGGGGACTCAAAAGTCAAGAAAGAAAAGCTTCAAACTCATAGAAGGCAGTTTGAAAGTATGAAAATGGAAGATGAAGAAGATATTGCAGCATACTTTCTCCGAGTAGCTGAAGTGGTCAACTCTCTTAAAGGATTGGGCAAAAACATTGAAGAAAGTACCATTGTTCAAAAGGTATTAAGATCTCTTCCAGACAGATTTGACTCCAAAATAAGCACCATAGAAGAAATAAAGGATCTAGATACTCTCAAGATGGATGAACTCCATGGAATCCTCACTACCTTTGAGATGAGAAAAGGTGGCCCAAGCTCCAAAGATGCAACATTCAAGGCTACAAAATAAAAAAGGGGAAAGAAAGAAATGACTGTAGTGATGAATCTGATGTGGAATCCGAATTAGCTCAATTTGTACAAAAGTTGAAGAAAGGATCTAAGCTAAAAGGTAAGTACCCTCTTATCTGTTTCAAATGTGGAAAAATAGGTCATTATGCTGCAAAATGTCCTCATAAACATGATAGTGATGATGAAGGAAATTCTAAAAGAATGGTATACAAGAAGAAAGGTTTCAATAAGAAGAACTTCTTCTCTAAGCAAGATGAGTCTGATGAGGATGAATTTGTAGTCATAAAAAAGAAATCAGATAAGGAAAGTGACCATGATGAAAGCCAAGAAACATTATTCATGGCATTCACAAATGATGATGACTCAGGGCTAGAAGGAAATGTAGATGAACTGTTAATAAGTGCCATTGAATAAAATGAAAAATTGTGGAATAAAATCATTTATCTCAAGGTAGAAAATGAGGAAACAAGAAGAAGAGAAGATATCTTGGAAACAAAGCCAAAAGAAAAAGAAGAGACTTGCAAAGAATGTGAAGCCGAAATAGTATCTCTAAGGAAGGAATTGGAGCAAGTCAAAAAGGGTTGGAAAAGCTCTCAAATACTTGAGACTATCCTAAAAAATAAAAAACCTCAACACAACAAGTCTGGAATAGGTTTTAAAAGAGAATCATCAAGCACTAATAATAGTGCGAAAAGCTATGCCGATGCACTTTCCAGCAACCCAAAAGAAGAAAAAGTATGTCACCAAAGGCGCATCCCAGATCCAAAGAATGAAGAGAGAATAACTCCAAAGAAGAATGTGGATTTGAATCATGGATACTACAAAAAATACAAACCAGTATTCCATCAAAGGCCCATCTCAAATCCAAAGAATGAAGTAGGAGTAATTCCAAGGAAGGAAATTGACTTAAACCATGGCTACTACAACAAGTACAAAACTATCTTTCTTGGACATTGTTTTCATTGTAAGAACTTTGGTCATCAAGCTAGAAATTGCATGGCTCGCAAGAGTGAAACACCAAAGCTAAAGGATCAAATAATCAAACCATATGGCCCTAAAAGGTAGAGATAAATCAAAACCTTCAATTCGTTTGATCCCTTGACCAAATTTGATCTAATTTTCTCATTATGCTACAATAATGGACACTATGAACAAAACTTCCCACTCAAAAGAGGAAAAACAAGTAGTGAGAATCCCAACATGGATAAATGTGGCCTGGCTCTATATGCTCAAAATAATTAAAATCATTCGTTTGTGGATAGTGGATGCTCCAGACACATGACAGGGGACAAAAGGAAGTTTATCTCATTGAGAAAAAAGGAAGGAAATGTGTCCTTTGGAAGTGGATATGTCAGAATTGCGGGAAAAGGAACTGTTACTCTTATCAATGGAAAAGGAAAAGCTCAAGATGCTCTGCTAGTAGATGGGCTCAAACACAACCTCCTGAGTGTCAGCCAAATCTATGATCAAGGACATAATGTTGTCTTTAGCACCAAAGGCTGTTAAATAAGGAACTCTTCCTCAGGGGAACTTGTGCCGAAAGGGGTTAAAACACTAGAAAACATTTACATTTTGGACAAGATTCGAGAAAATAAATGCTACCTGAGTCAGACAGATGAAAGTTGGTTGTGGCACAAGCGACTTGGACATACAAGCTTCGAAAATCTGATCAATATCAGCAAGATTAAAGCTATACGAGACATCCCAAGGCTATTCAAACCAAATCAAGGAGTATGTGGTCCATGTCAACATGGAAAGCAAACCAGAACCAGCCACAAGACCAAGGAGCTCTCTACATCAAAGCCCTTAGAGATCATCCATGTCGATTTATGTGGAGCAACCAGAAATTAAGCACTCCAAGGAGAAAGGTACTTTGTTTTATTTGTTGATGACTATACTAGAATGATGTGGATATATTTTATAAAATATAAATCTGAAACATTTGAGTGTTTTAAGAATCTAAAAGCACTTGTAGAAAATGAAAAGGACTCAAAAATTAAGTGCCTCAGAACAGATAGAGGGGGAGAATTCACATCAAAAGAATTTAATGAGTTCTGTAATATACATGGAATTAAAAGAGAATTCTCTGCTGCTAGAACACCCCAACAAAATGGGGTAGTTGAAAGAAGAAACTGAACAGTTCAAGAAATGGCAAGAACAATGTTATTAGCAGTAGACTTGCAGCCAAAATTATGGAGAGAAGCAGTCGGGACAGCTGTCTATACCTTGAATCGAACTCAATTAAGACCAAATTGTTAAAAAGACTCCTTATGAATTATGGAAAGGAAGACCTCCTTCAGTAAAATACTTCAAGATCTTTGGAAGCAAGTGCTTCATAAAAATCAATGATGGCTCACCTAGAAAGTTTGATTCTCAGGTTGATGAAGGGATATTCCTTGGATACTCTACATGGAGCAAAGCCTACAAGTGCTACAATTTTTGACTAAGGAAAATAGTGGAAAGCGTTGATGTAAAGATTGATGAAGAGCTTCCAGAAAACGAAATTGAAGAACATGAAGATGATCCTCTCATTTAAGAAGAAGAAATAGATTAGGAGGAAGAAGAAGAAGAAAAAGAACCACCTCATACCCCTTCAAAGATGAAGTTTCTCCAGAAATATCATCCAGAAGAACAGATTATTGGCAATAGAGATGAAGGGATGCAAACCCAAATAAGGATGATAATTACACCAAAGAGAAATGTTATTTCTCTTCTATCCATGATAGAACTAGAAACATTTGCACAAGCAAGTAAGGATCCTCATTGGGTAAAAGCCATGGAAGAAGAAATATCCCAAATTGATAAGAATGAGACATGGGAGCTGGTATCTCGTCCAAAGGACAAAAACCTAATAGGAACCAAGTGGGTGTTCAAAATAAAATGAATGAAGAAGGACAAGTTATTAGAAACAAGGCAAGGCTTGTTTGCAAAGGCTACTCACAAATCGAAGGAATTGACTTTGAAGAGACATTTGCACCAGTAGCTCGTATGGAAGCTATCAGGATGTTCTTGGCATTTGCTTGCTCAAAAGGATTCAAAATCTATCAAATGGATGTAAAATCAATATTTCTGAATGGGGATCTCAAGGAAGAAGTCTACATGGAGCAACCCGAAGGGTTTGATCTAGCGGAAGGAAAGGACTTAGTCTGTAAGTTGAAAAAGGCATTATATGGGTTGAAACAGGCTCCCAGAGCTTCATATGCAAGATTGGATCACTATCTACAACAACAAGGCTTCAAGAAGGGAGTGGCAGGGAGTAATCTCTACATAAATATGGAAGAAGGTAAGCTACTAGTTACACTTGTTTATGTTGATGATCTCATTTTTGCTAGCAATAATGATGAAATGAGCCATGAATTTTCTCAAAACATGTCAAGAGAATTCGAGATGTCAATGATAGGAGAGTTATCTCACTTCCTTGGACTACAAGTATCTCAAACTAGAGTAGGATTGTTTATATCTCAAGCCAAATATCTTAAAGACATGCTTAAAAGATATGGAATGGAAGATTGTGCACCCATGAGCACACCTATGACCACAAATTGAAAATTGAGCAAATATGATGACTCCCCTCTAGTAGATGCAACTCATTATAGGTCAATAACTGGAGTCCTTCTGTACTTAACTACTACAAGACCTGACATAATGCAGGCAGTAGGAATGGTGGGAAGATTTCAATCTGCTCCTAAACAATCACATTTGTTAGCTGTAAAAAGAATTCTCAAATATCTGAAAGGAACTCCTGATTTTGGTCTTTGGTACCCTAAGAGTTCAACACTAACTGTAACTGCATACAACGATGTTGATTGGGCTGGAAGTGTAGATGATCGAAAAAGTACTAGTGGAAATGCATTCTTCCTCGAAGACTGTTTAGTATCTTGGCTCAGCAAAAAACAGACATCCATATCATTATCCACAGCGGAAACTGAGTATATAGCTACAACAGACTATTGTACTCAAATACTATGGATGAAGGAAGCTCTAAAAGATGTCAACATAGGTGCAGATCAACCAATTACCATCTATTGTGATAACACAAGTGTTATCAGTCTCAGCAAAAATCTAGTGATGCACTCAAAGACCAAACATATACCAATCAAGTATCATTTCCTTCATGAACAAGTAGCTGAACAAAACATCATCTTGGAATATATCAATACTAAGGAGCAGATAGCTGATATTTTCACAAAACCTCTTCCTCGAGAAGCATTTGAACATCTTCGTCAAAATATGGGGGTTATTTCTTTAGCATCACTCAAGTTCATTCATAAAGATGTTGCAGGACAGGGGGAGCAGTTCTACAGGGGGAGCAGTTCGACAAGGAGAGTCCGTATGCATTCCTTTGCCATTGATGTCAAAGGGGGAGAGAAAAAGAATATTGCCATCAATAACAAAGGGGGAGATTGTTGACATAGATTGTCATTGATGTTAATATGGAAATATTTGAGGAGCCATCAGAGGACGCAGACAGAGTTATCGGAGCAAGAATGCCAAAGAATACACTATCAGAGCCCAAAACTCATATATATATATATATATATATATATATATATATCTGCATTAACACTATCGGAGGCCAAAATGTATATATATAGGCAAATACACTATCGCAGGGCAAAACTCACATATATATGCATTTACACTATCGAGAGGTGGAAGACTTGGTTGTATTGCAAATACACTATCGGAGGCGGAAATCATAGGTGTATTGGAAATTATTATAGGCGGAAGTTTTAATGCTATCAGGTTTGTAGAACCCATATAGCATCACCCCTATGTATTTACTTGTTTATCACCGAATGCCATTTACACAGAGAAATCACGCTAAACACTTAGCAGATTTGGGAAAGCGGACTTGAAACTTTATGCACGGGAGGATTGAGTCTTATCGGGTCTGACACATTTATCGCATCGCTATAAGTGAGTGGTCTACGTTAAGGTCTAGACCTGAACCTTTGTGATTTGTGATTGCCAACATATATTGCATCGGCACTTCGGGAGCGAGAGTTATAAAGTTTTAAGCGGCCCATTGCAATTGCCGATAGCGATTAGTGATATCGCATTGGACCTCTGCCAAGGGCAGGCACGGATTGCGATGAATGTTGCCAACCCAATGCAACATTACAATTGACTTAATGCTATCTCGTGCTCGCCATGTCAAAAGTGACCATTCCAAGTTATAAACGCATGGCGCGATATGCTATGACTGCCGATTACGATTTCACTGTGGACCCAATGTAGGTATAGATGAGGGTGCAATAAATTTGAAGTCCGCCTTTTAACGTTTTCACCGGTTTTTTCTCATATTTCCTATGTATTTGAATATTTGCCATGGGTGGGGTTTGAAGGAAAAAAATGCATTAAGAAATGCTCTCGATAGTTCAAGAGACTGAACTAAAGTTGATTGTGATTGCGATTGGGACGTGGCATGTCTTTTAAACAAAATTGTCTCTATGTATGCCTATTATCATTAAAAAAATGGGGCTTTGTTATAGTTTTTTAACATACAACAACCGAAAAGCCAAGAATTTGAATGGAAAGCCAGCGCAGAGTAAACTGAAAATCCAAATCAATGGAGAAGAGGGAAGCCAAAGGTCAAGCCAGTGTAGAGGAAGATGAAACAAGTGTGGAAGAAGCCGAAGAGCCAGTGGAAAGTGAAAATGAACAGTCAGAGGCATCAGGAATACATAAAAATAGAAAAAACAAGGAGAAGGGTGTGTGTGCGAAAAATTAGAATGAGAGGAAGCCGAATTTCAGGCAGAGGCAGGAGAGGCGAGAGAAGCAGGAGAATAGGAGTGAAGCAGAAGCTAAGTAGGCTTGGAGCAGAGAACTACAACAAAACATTTTCTACCAGGTTAGGGTTGGAGCCTCAGAAGTAAAAGGATTGGAATCCTTGGGAGTTGGTGCTCCTAAGTGTAGAACTATTGCCTTCACAAAACAGAGTTGGTGCTCTAGAGGTTGGAGCCTCACAAAAGTCCAAGTTGGTGCTTGGCAACTGATTGCAACCATTTATATATTGTATTTGTTTCATTGCACTATTTGTGTTAATAAAAGCATTTATTCCAGCTATCTATTTTTGTGTTCCATATATCTATATATATATATATATATATATCTATATATCTATATATATATATATATGTGTGTGTGTGTGTGTGTGTGTGTGTGTGTGTTTTGGTGATAAAAAGAATAGTTAAAAATAAATATTGATTCACCCCCCCTCTCAGTATTTCCAACGATCAATTCTCTCCCTAGATCCATAGAAAATCTCATAGAGTTACAACTCAAAAAGGTAATGATGAGACATATATCCTCTTTGACCTTTATCCAAATCTTCTTCCATATCTTGAAGGGAATTCTAATTTGAGCACTGGAGGCCACATATGGGTGCCTTGGAAGCTTCCAAATGACCTACACATGTCATGAAACTCAAGCCACTTTTAAGTATTAGCAAGTAAATGTTTTCTTAATAATTTTTAACCATTTAATTCACTTACAATACTAGAAATCATTATTTTTTGGAAAACACAATGGAACCCATATAATTATAAAAATGGAGCCTAATGAAACGTTATACGGTCATGGAGTTGCAACATGTGAGTGAAATTGTGGCGATAAAGGTGATACTTTGAATACATTTTGGAGACTCTACAAGGCATACAATTCACTTTGAACAATCTCTCGAGAGGTTTCAGACTTAGTTACCCTACCTACATGTATGGTTATAATCACACTTGTATCGTTGATTGATTTATTGTGAAGTAGTAACCATACTAGCATATCATCTAAGGCTCTTACCTAGGTGATTGTGGGTGGTAAGTCCCCATGGTACCTAAGGTAGACATCGATTTCCATATCAATTATCCTAAAGGGTGATGTGCATCCCCATTAAGGTCACTTTCACTAGTTAAAGATGACATAGGGAGGTTGGAGTAACCACTTCGCTAATCCTTCTTCACTCCAAGGTACTTATGGGATCGATCACCTCAAGCATCTTGGCTTTTAGGAGGTACAATTTTTAGTTTTTTTTTCTTGTTGAATCTCTTAGGGACTTTATAGCATGTGTTGTTTGGTTTGAGTCTAGCTAGTTATAGGGGTGTCTAAAATAACTAATTAAATAATAAATATATATTCACCATGGCTAACCAAACTATCTGTTGTTCCCAAAGACTTTTAAACTTTTCTTCTAAAGAGGAGGGTCCACCACCTTGAAGATGTGGGATATGTTTGTTATTAGAGGGATTAGATCAAACCCATATGGGGGGAGGGGGGCGCATCTTATTTCTAGGGGGGAGACCTGGTCACTATTGAAGTTGTAGATGAAGTTTGCCAACACATGTCAAACCACCTCTAAATAACCCTCTTGACCCCATACTAGTACAACTGAGCGCCTGATTATAAAACCTTTTTCCTTGTTCTCTCTGTAGGTTTTAACCATGTACATAAATTACTTGCAAATGAAAAATTAAAACAAAAAATAAACAATGGTGAGAATATAAAACGTAAAGCAAATATACACATATATTTTCCCCTGGATCCCAAAACCGGACCTACCATATTGATTTTTCATTATATTCCTTTCAATTTTACAATAGATATATATACATGTCGAAGCATTCATAAACCCCAATCCATTAACCCTGGATTAGAACATAACCGTCATTCCCTTGACCATATCTACAAAATACCATGGGCAAAGAACCATCATGCCCAAAACCATGTGCAAAACCCATGCACAAAACCATGGGTATCTTCTCTTTAGGTCTACCCCCCATCGTTGGGTCTAGCCCTGCAATGCCCATTGTTTCTCTACACCAAGAAAACTTCTAAGTTCTCACAAACTTTGTCAATGCATCTTCAACGTTATTCAAATTTTCGACCTTTACTAGCAACACATTTTTGTCCTCAATACCCTCACAAAGTGATACTGAACATCAATATACTTTTTCTTTGAATGATAAGTGGGGTTCTTTGCCAAGAAAAATTCACTTTTCCTGTCACGGTCTATCCTTATAGCTTGTTGTATCAACCCCATACTTGAACACAATCTCTCTATCCAAACGACTTCCTTGCTTGCATGAGTGGCTGCCAAGTATTCATCCTATGTGCTTGAAAGAGCCACTACAAACTGTCTTTTTCTCATCCAATTAACTTCTCCTCTAAATAGTTTAAAAACATACCCACCTGTATATATTCTCTCATCTATATCTCCAACCCAATCTGCATCAACAAAGCCACATATGTCCAAAACTTTGTCCAATCTAGGTCTTCCTTGGTAGCACAGACCATAATCACTAGTGCCATGCAAATACCTGAAAACCCGCTTCATTATTGTCCAATGCTCCTTCCTTGGTTTTGACATAAACCTGCTCAATACTCCCATTGCATGTGCAATGTCTAGTCTAGTGCATACCATTTCATACATCAAGCTACTAAATACACTTTCATATGGAAAACGAGACATGTCCTCTTCCTCTTCTTGTGTCTTGGGACACTGTTCAACAAATAAGTTTGCACCTAAAGGAATAGGAGCCTTCACTTGTTTACTATCCTGCATATTAAACCTCTCCAATATTGTCTCAACATACTTCCTTTGTTTAAACCAAAGCTTCCTCTTTCCCAGATCTCGTTTAATTTCCATGCCCAAAATATAGTTTACAGCACCAATATCCTTCATGTCAACTTTTGGAGGACAATTGGGTCTTCAAATACTAGATAATTTCTTTGTCATTTCCAATCAACGACATATCATCCAAATAAAAGATAAAATAAATAACACACTAACCAATTAATTTAAAATACATATAGTGATCTGCTTTTCTTTTGGTGAAGCCAAGTCCTCATGTATATGTGTCAAATTTCTGATACCACATCCTTGGTGACTGTTTTAAACCATACATAGACTTTTTTAACCTGCATAGCAGTTTTACTTAACCTTCACTACAAAGCCTTTTGGTTGCTTCATGTAGATCTCTTCTTCCAGATGCCCATGAAGAAACGTTGTCTTCACATTCATCTTTTCTACCTCAAAAGAAAGAGGAGAAGCAACAGATAAAAGTAATCTAATAGAAGCTAACTTGGAAACAAGAGAAAAAATATCACCAAGATCAATTCCCAACACCTGGGAATAAAATTTTGCTACCAACCGAGCTTTGTATTTCTCCACCTTTCCTTTTGCATCCATATTCTTCTTAAACACCCATTTTTTTCCAATGGGTTTCCTTCCAAACGGCAATGCCACCAGATCCAAAGCCTCGTTTTTGTCCAAATATGCCATTTCATCAATCATGGCCTCCTTTCACATTTTTCCATCCTCTGAATCCACTGCCTCCCTAACAGTTCTAGGATCATCATTAGTAATGGATAAAGAAAATTTTGAATAGAAAGTGGATGGGCTATACCTTTCTAGCTGCCTTCTCTCTCGAACTGATCTTCTCAAAACTAGAGTTTGTGGCTCTTTCTCTTCTAATTCTTGTTCTGCTGTAGAGTCTTATTCTTCCTTCTTTAGCTCAAAATCTATATTCTCAGGTTCCTTTGGTAGGAATTCATGTTTAATGACATCTTTCACCTCTCTAAATACCACATCTCGGTTGTACATAACCTTCCTTGTTTCTGGGTTCCAAAGCTTATAACCTTTTAAACCATCCTTATACCCAATAAAGATGTACCTTTCAGATTTACTATCCAACTTGGTTTTTTTTCTCCTCTGTAAAATGTACATATGCATCACAGCCAAATACCCTTAGATGTGAAAGAGAGGTTTTCTTACCAGTCCACACCTTATGTGGAGTCATATCCTCTAACATTGATGAAGGTGATCTATTAACCAGGTAACATGTAGTCTCGAGCGCCTTTGCCCAAAATTCTTGTACTAACCCGACACCATTGAGCATGTTTCTTGCCTTTTCCATCAACTTCCTATTCATTTTTCTGCAACTCCATTTTTCCTAGGTGTGTATGGAATAGTCTTCTGCCTTGATATACCACACTTCTTACAGAACTCTTCAAATTCCTTCTTGTAGAACTCTCGACCATTATCTATCCTCAACACTTTTATCTTCTTCTTTGTCTAGTTTTCCACTAGAGCCTTAAATTTTTTAAACTTCTCAAAGACTTCATTTTTCTTCCTGAGGATATATATCCATGTATTCCTTGAGAAGTCATCTATAAATGATACATAGTACATAGACTTACCGAGTGATGGAACTGACATAGGTCTAGACACATCACTATGCACAAGCTCTAATATCCCTTTCTCCCTCTTAATACTAGAGGGGAAACTCACCTGGTTCTATTTCCCATATACACAATGTTCACATAAATCAAAATACATAGAGAAATTATACATACCTTCTACCATACCATTACCATGAAGTACTCAAATGCCCTTCTCTCTAATATGTCCAAGCCTTTGATGCCATAGCATGGTCTTTTCTCCAGAGAACACTAGGTTTTCTACTCCACTTTCAGGAACCACGGAATTTTTGAACACATCAATAATAGTGCTACCCAGAAGATTGTACATAGTTCCAATCTGAACTCCCCGCATCAATACCAGTGCTCCCTGGACCATCTTGCAAGTATCCTTCTTGAACACTATTTTTACACCTGCATCATCCATCTTGCTTACAGAAATAAAATTTCTGTCCAATGTAAGAATATATAGAACACCAAGAAGTTTTCTAATCCTTCCACCTAGCAGCTTCATCTTTATTTCTTAGCATTTTATGATTCTTTCCTTCCTTTCATCCCCTAAGAAGACATCACTACCATCATATTTCTCATACTCGCAGAACCACTCCCTATGAGGAGTGAAGTGAAAGGATGCACCTGAGTTAATCAACCATGCCTCATGATCTACATGTGTACTTGAAGAAGAAACCAATTACACATCCCAACTTTCATCTGAGGTGGTTTTCTCTTCTACAGAAGGAGAATCATCATATCCCTTTCCTTTCTCAGGATATTTAGATCTACAGTCCTTTTTGTAGTGCTCTTTTTGCAATTCCAGCATACCTTTATAGGTTTTCCTAGAGATTTAGATCTTCCTCTAGATTTAGATCTCCCACTCGAGGACTTATTTTTGTTTCTATTATGGGACCATCCTCATACAGATAAGGCATCTCCATTCTGGCTCTCCATATTTTTTTGTCTCATTTCCTTCGACAACAAGGATGAGACTATTTCATCAAGATTCAAGTTAGTTGTATTGCTACCTATTGCAATAACTAGACTATCCCATGAATCTGGTAGATAACAAAACAAAATAATGCATGTGTCTTCATCTAAAATTTTAATATCAACAGATAACAACTAGCTTACCACAATATTAAAGGTGTTTAGATAATCTATCACCGAGTCTTCATCCTTCATCCTCGGGTATACAACTTTTCCCATAGTAATAGTTTGTTCACCAGAGACGTAGATTGTTACAAAGTCCCTAACTTGTCCCACAAATCCTTCGTTGTAGCTTCCCCTGATACATTCAATAATACTGAATTTGTAGCTTCATGACCCGGATTATCCACAGTTTCTTGTTCATTCTGCCAACGTTTCAAACCCTAAAGGGGGTCCATCATCAGGACAAAACAGAAAGAATATGAATGAGAGATTATTATTGAGAGGAGAGAGCAAGCGACCAGGATATAAATAAACTAAGAACCCTAATCCTAATAATGGCCGACTCATGATATAATTTTATTTTAATTTATTTCAAATAAATCTTACTTTTTATTAATTAAATTAGTTTATTTATTAATTTTTATAAATTGGTTGGTTAGTAAATTTTTGTTTTTTATATCAATTAATAAGACTTTATTTAAATTTCATTAGGATTTTTTATTTATCCAAATGAATTATTTGATTAAAATTTTTATTTATTTAAAAATTTTTATTTTTATTTTATTTAAAAATTTTCATACCAATTGAATTTTTTATTTTTAATTGATTAAAATTTTTTAATTTAATTTAAAATTTTTATTTATTTATTTTCATTAAATTTATATTTAATTTTCAATTTCATTAAATTTTTACTTTCATTAAAATTTTTTATAATTTTTAATTTTAAATTAAATCAAATTAAATTAAATTAATTTATTAAAAGATTTTGATATCTGATCAAATTCATTTCTTTTATTTAAGAATTAAATCATTAATTTAATTAATATAATTAATATAATTAATTAAATTAAATTAAATTAAATTAAATTAATTAAATTAAATTAAATTAAATTAAATTAATTAAATTAATTAAATTAAATTAGATTAATTTAATTTAAATAATTAAACCATTAATTTAATTAATTTAATTAATATAATTAAATTAATTAAATTTGAGAGACACAATTGTATTTTTATATTCTCCTTCTGATCTAGCTTCACCCAGTATTTTGTCGACATTCCTATTGGTATCAAACCAGGGTCTATTAAAATCCACTAATCTCAATGGTCTAATTAGGAATATTAGTTTTGTTGTGCTAATATCCTCCTCAAATTATAAACATAATGTTATTCATGTGCTTAAGGATTCATGAGTTTATTGCAAGTGAAAACGAGTTTTTATGTTAATTTTATGAGAAATTTAACATAAATAAGAAATTGAACAGTAGCATATAAATGTATAGAACATCACCCCAACAAATCACAATAGGAACATGATGAAGGAGTTAACCTCTCCTGGGCTACGTCTCCTTGGTCTAGCTTACAATGGCTTGGGCCTCTCTATTATGCTCAAAATGTGTAAAAATATTTGTTTACGATGCTCAAATACTTTTGAAACCTGCTCCAACGAGTCCAGAATGTCCAAAAATGGCTACCTCTCCTAGTTTCTCCACTATTCGCCCCACAAATAGCCCAAAATCCGGCACCGAACCCTCATTTTGGCCCGGATTCCCGTTAACTGGCCACCAAATCCGCCAAGATCCGGGCAAATTTGTTAGGTGGATAAATTGGCCGTTGAGGCCTAAAAATTTGGAGAAAGGCCATATGGAGGGCCATGTGTCCAGGGCCTAACCCCTGGCACTGGCCCCTTTTTCTCCAACAGTCACATAAACTGTTGGCGACTAATGGCGGTGTTCACATGGGTGGTCAAGTCCATGGGTTGGCCCAACCTCCAAACTGCGCACTTGTCTCATTTAAATATAATCCGCAACATTAAGGGTTAAGAAACATTGTGTATGGTGTATTGGTGAAGACTTTGTATTAGTGTTGGGAGGTCGTGGGTTCAACCCTCGCTGCCTCTGCCCATACTATAGCCAAATTTTTGGTGGACTCCCAGGCTGCCACATGGAAACCTCTGGCTGGGCCACGTGTCATCTTTTGGTTGGCCATCATTCCAACCAATAGAAAACACGAAATTTTGACCATTCAGAATGTGCCACTTGGCACAACGTCATTCGCTGAGGAGATTTTTGACCAAGTCAACGTCCACATACCCTTCCTAGTCAGCACCATGTCAGTAGTATGGACTACTAACTAGGTTCTCTTTTTTTTTTTAATCGTCTATTTGGGAAAGTGAAAAGAACTCATTTCTAGATTCATACAGAGTCTGTTTCGTCCAAAACAAGTTGCGCTAGATTCAGGATGATCAGCACTACGTGGTCATTCAGGTTCCACACCAATCTGAAAACTTTGAATTTTGAGCTATTTTTTGAGCACCTGATCATTCCTCCCCACTAGAAACCTTTTGGATCCCAAAAGATCACTTTTAGTTGTCCAGCAGGTGAGGGTACAACTCCCTCACCTTTCTAATCTTGACCCATTTGGACATTGAAGGATTTGTTCCCTTGAGCCCCACTTAAAGGTAATCCACATCCCCTCATTTTGAAGACCTTGTTCTTCTATCAAGAATGGTGTCTTGTTGTAGTTCGTCAAGGTATTCAGGAGAAAAATCATCTATGGAAGGAATTTTGCCATTTTCTCCTTGATCTTCAATCAACAGAGGCTCATACAACCTTAAGTTATCAACATTAACAACATCATAAATTTGAATATATGAAGGAAAATCCAACCTGAAGGCATTGTTACCAAATTTTTCTAAAATTCTGAATGGACCATATTTAATTGGTTTCATTTATTTACCTTCTCCTTGGAGCCTATCCTTGCTAATGTGAAGCCAAACTTCATCACCAACTTAGAACTTGTGATCTACATGATGCTTGTTGTGCCTTGCTTTGTACTAGCCTTGGCTCTTTTCAAGTTGTTCTTCAACTCTTTGGTGACCAATTGGATTTGTTCAATGAACCTTCTTGCTTTGTCTACGTCACTATGACCATCAATAGCAACATCTTTGCCAAAAATTAAATCCATAGGAGACTTAGGCAAGTATCCCAAACATGTCTCAAATGGCAATGCTTGAGTTGAATAGTGCTTGGCCCGATTGTAAGCATGTTGAATATAGTGCAAATGTTCATCCCATAACTTAGGATGTTTGCTACAATACCCACAAGGAAGATCTATCACTGTTTTGTTCACCACCTCTGTTTGACCATATGTTTGCAGATGAAATTCTATACTCTTTTTCAATTTGGTGTCCATGAATCCCCACAATGTTGACCAAAAATTCCCAACAAAGCGAGAATCTCGATCACTAACAATGGATGCGGGAAATCCAAAATGCACCCATAAATTCTAAAAGAATAACTGAGCACGTTGTTCAGTTGTAACTTGCTTTTTACATGGCATCAAAATACACATTTTGTTGAACCTATCCACAACTACATACAAATAATCATGATCACTTTTTGACAATGGAATACCTCCTACAAAATCCATAGAAACACTCTCCCATGGTAGTGAAGGAACCAGAAGTGGTGTGTACAATCCTAACTTCCTATTGCTAGGCTTACTGACTACACATAATGAACATCCTTTAATAAAACGTGAAACAATTTCATGCATACGAGGCCAATAACATTACCTTTTTAGATGTGCCACTATCTTCCTTACACTGAAATGACCAACAATAAGATAAGTATGTGCCTCTCTTATGATGTTGACTCTTTCTCCCTGTGGAATACAAAGCTTGCCAATATTGTACAACAAGTTATCATGCAAATGATAATCCAATTCCTCTACTTGGTTACCTTGACTCAAGCTTTCATAAACATCTTGAAAGTCATTGTCTAATGCATACTGCTCAATATAAATTTCATGCAAAAGAAAACTATGCTTGAGTAAAGTACCTGCACTAATAATAGGCCTAGAAAGCATATCAACAACTTTATTGTAGATACCATTCTTATACTTGATTACCAAGTGGAATTGTTGAAGAAAACCCATCCATCGGAAGTGCCTTGATTGCTGCAACTTTGATTGAGATTGAAAGTATTACAATGGCTAATGATCAGTGTGAATAATTGTTTCCTTACCCATCAAGTAGTGTTTCCACTTTTTCACACTTTGCACCAATGCATACAATTCCTTGTCATATGTAGGATAGTTAATCACTGCACCATTGAAAGTTTCTGAATGAAAACAGATACGCTTACCATGTTGCATGAGGACGGCACCCATGGCTTTGTCACTAGCATCAATCTAAGTCTCAAATGTCTGTCTCAAGTCTGGAAGTGAAAGTATTGGAGTTGAACTGATCTTTTCCTTCAATAAATCAAAGGCCTTTTGTTGTTTGCCTCCCCACTGAAAAACCTTTTTCACACTTGTCAATGCATGCAAAGGAGCTGCTATAGAAGAAAAATTAGCAATGAATTTCCTCCAATATTGGGCTACTCCCAAAAAACTTCTTACCTCAGTAACTATTTTGGGCCTTGGCCAATTCAAAATGACATCAACCTTAGAGAGATCGATTTTCAACTCACCTCCTCCAACAATATGACCCAAGTAAACTAAAGAGGTTTTTCCAAACACACACTTTGACATCTTTAGATACAATTGTTATTTCTTTTAAGACATCAACTAATTTTATCACATACATGACATGTTCATCATGAGATTTACAGAAAATTAAGATGTCATCTAAGTATACTATAACAAACTCATCAATAAATGGCCTCAAAAAATCATTCCTCACACGCATGAATGTAGCAAGAGAATTACATAAACCAAAAGGCATAACAAGCCATTCAAAAAAACCTTGTTTTTTTTTTTAATGATGTCTTACAAATGTCCCCTTAGGCTATTCTAATTTGATGGTAGCAACTCCATAAGTCCAACTTAGTAAAATACTTTTCATATTTCAATTGATCAAGTAAATCATCTATTCTAGGCAGTGGGTAACAATTCTTTACCATAATTTTGTTTAATGCTTGGAAGTCCACACACATGTGCCATGTTCCATTCTTCTTTGGCACCAAAACAATAGGTGAACCACATGGCAAAGAAGATGGTCGGATGATCCCTTTATCCAACAAGTCTTGAATTTGCTTTTTAATTTCTTCACTTTCCATCACTGACATCCTATACATGCCAATGTTAGGAAGAGGACAATATTATTGCAACTGTATCTCATGTTGGATTCCTCTCTTGGGATTCAATCTGTTGGGTCCCTATAATACTAGTGATTACCCCATTACTATTGTAGTTATACCCCTTATTTATATTGTTGTGCCCCTATTACCCACATATTGTTATTTCTGTGCCCCTTAGAATCCCTCTATTATTATTTTTGTGGCTTTATATTATTATTGTTAGGTCGGCTGGATTATATTGTGACTCCTTAGACTGCTATATATAGAAAGGAGGTTTTGTCATTTGTATCATCCAAGAATTGTTCATTTATGTAATGTAAAGGAGGTTTCCCCCTCGAAAAGGCTGAATTCTAAGGCGTTGATCTTTCTTTTCTATCTTTTCTTGAGCTGGTTTCATAACATTTGGTATCAGAGCTTTGGATTCTAGGGTTTCGCTGCTCCAAACAGGTCATCGTGGCATTTTCGCTATAACTTTTTTTCTGTGACGTTTCAAAAGTCGCAAAAAAAACCCATTTGAGAAGAAATCGCGCTAAACCTTGGGTTTGAGTTTCAGATTTTTTCGCGTGACATTTTCGGAGATATGATCTGAGGAAGTTGGTCTTTTTGCAGACTCCTGAATTACACTCAAAACAGGTGACCTGGGGAAAATCGTCATAACTTTCTTTCTGAGCATCGGATTGAAATTTCGTAAGAAGGTACAGAAAGAGAACGGACTGTAGTTTTCTTTTATATATTTTTTAGATTCAAAGGTTGAAACAGTGACACGTGGCATGTCGTACAAGTTCGCTCTACTGAACTAGTCTATAATCAAGTCACTGTGGGAGATTTCGCATAACTCTTCCTTGGAGAATCCAATTTGGGTCAGACTTGTGGCATTGGAAAGAGGACATAGAGGGCTACTACAGATCACAAATTTAGAACTAGATAATCAGAAAGTATAGAGATACATCAGAGGCAATATCGAGCTCCTACAAAGTGAAAAAAAGGTGTGTAGATTTTCTTTAATTTTTGCTTCAGCTTGGTTTGAAAATTTATTTTGAAGGAATTCAAAGGGCATATTAGAGAATTATTATCGGTAACTGATGCCCCGAGGAAAGAAAATGCAAACACCTAGTAAGGAACCTGAAAGCTCTAGCATGACTCATGAAGAAGAAGAAGAAATGCTATATGATATATCAAAATTACAAGAACAAGTGCAACAAGTGTCACTTGCACAAAAAGCAACAGAATCTAAAATGGATGGTTTAAGGAAAGATGTAGAAGCTAAGATGGATGGTTTAAAGAAAGGTGTAGAAGCTAAGATGGATGGCATGGAAGCTAAGGTGAATGGCATGGACGCTAAAATTGATGGCATGGATGATAAGATGGATAAGTTGCTACAAGAAATAGTCACTAAGGGTGAAAGAGTACTAAAGGAAACTCATGATGAGAACAAAAGAAATGTTAATCATGATTCCATAGACTCTAATGTTGGATCGAAGACTCACCATGTTCCAAAAATCGATATGAGGAAGTTTGATGGCAAGGATCCCGCCACATGGATATTACAGATGGAGCAATTCTTCGATCTCAATAATGTGCAAAACACACAAAAGGTACGTATGGCAACTTTATATTTGGAACCAAATCAGTTTGTATGGTATCAATGGCTTTGTTCTCGTAAACAATTTATCACTTGGGCAATTTTTACGGAAGAATTGATAGCACATTATGAGGATACAAAAAGCAACACTTTTTTTAGCCAATTGATAAGTCTCAAACAAAAGGGTTCAATAATGGAGCACATTGAGGAGTTCCAAAAATTGAACATAAGGGTAAAAGATATTCCAGAGGAGCATAGGATTGATGTGTTCATAGGGTCTTTAAAGGATAATATCCAACATGATGTGCGCCTTTGGGAACCTGATTCATTAGAGAAGGCATTCAGGTTAGCAAGAAAAATGGAAAGCAAAATTATGGCAACTAGGAAGCATACCATTCACAACTATAAAGACGGAAGTGTTGTTGCCCATAGTCTTCCACAACCTACAAGGTTGACACCACAACAATTGGAAGAAAAAAGAGCAAAAGGGCTTTGTTACAATTGTGATAGCAAATACACAAAAGGTCATAAGTGTGCTGAGAAGAAATTATTCTACATAGATTGTGAAGAGGAAGAAGAAAAGGAGCAAGAAAGGTCAAAAGAAGAGGATATATTCCAGGAACAAAGCCTAGATGAAGAACAAATAAATCCGACCATATCTTGTAATGCATTGGCGGGAATTACCACTCCTCAAACCATCAAGATAGAAGGACAAATCAAGAAGAAAAAGGTAATAGTGTTGATTGATTCAGGAAGCACCCACAATTTTATTCATTGTAGGGTAGCAAAAGAATTGAATTGCTTCCTATATCCAGCACCAGAGTGTCAAGTGATGATTGCAAATGGAGGAACAATAAATTGTTCTGGAAAGTGCCATAATATCAAGCTATCCATGGGAGAATATGTATTGACTAGCCCAATGCTTTCCATTCCAATGGGAGGTGTTGATGTTGTACTAGGAGTCCAATGGCTACAATCCTTGGGTACAATAGCTTTTAATTTTCAAGAACTTTTCATGAAATTTTTTGTGGAAGGAAAGGAAGTTGAATTAAGGGGTATTGCAGGGAAACCAGGAAAGATAATCAGCTCTAATGGCATGACAAAGCTTCTAAAAAAGGAGCAAAGAGGTGTAATTGCACAATTATGTTCGCTAGATGTTTCCACATTGGAATCATCTATTTCTCCAGATCTCCAAAAAGTCCTGGACAATCATTCCAAGGTATTTGAGACTCCCAAAGGTCTCCCACCTATGCGTGATCATGATCATGCTATTCATCTGATTCCAGGAAGTGTTCCTCCAAACATCAGGCCGTACAGATATCCATATGTCCAAAAAAGTGAAATTGAACGTATGGTTGCAGAAATGCTAGAGGCTGGTATAATTCAACCGAGTCAAAGTTCTTTCTCAGCTCCAGTAGTATTGGTGCACAAGAAGGATGGATCATGGCGCATGTGTCCAGATTATAGGGAGCTCAACAAGCTCACTATTAAAGATAAGTTCCCCATTCCTGTCATTGATGAATTACTGGATGAATTGCATGGATCAATTTACTTCACCAAGTTGGATCTTCGTTCGGGATATCATCAAATCAGAATGAAGATTGAAGACATTCCGAAAATAGCATTTAGAACTCATGAGGGTCATTATGAATTTTTGGTCATGCCTTTTGGCCTTACCAATGCACCTTCAACATTTCAAGGTTTGATGAATTCAATTTTCAAACCATTCCTTAGAAAATTTGTGTTAGTATTTTTTGATGATATACTAATCTACAGCAAGTCTTGGAAGGATCATGTTGAACATGTTGACAAGGTGCTACAACTATTGGAGGAGAAACAATTATATGCAAAAAGATCCAAATGTTTCTTTGGAGTCCAGGAGGTGGAATATTTGGGTCATATTGTATCTCATGAAGGAGTTAAGGTAGACCCTAGCAAAATTAAAGCCATTAAGGAATGGAAAATCCCCACATCCATAAAGCATCTGCGAGGATTTCTTGGGTTGACAGGGTATTATCGCAAGTTTGTTAAGAATTATGGGAGAATAGCAGCACCTCTAACAACATTATTGAAGAAAGATTCATTTTCATGGACTCCAGAAGCAACAAAGGCCTTTAAACATCTTAAAGAGGCAATGTGCCAAGCACCAGTCTTAGCTACACCGGACTTCACAAAAACCTTTATTGTGGAATGTGATGCTTCAGGAAATGGAATTGGTGCTGTTCTAATGCAAGATGAAAGACCCATTGCTTTTGAAAGTCGTCCAATCAAGGGAAAGTTTTTAAGCAAAGCTATTTATGAGAAGGAAATGTTGGCAATACTCCATGCACTTAAGAAATGGCGACCCTACCTAATGGGAAGACACTTCAAGGTAAAAACAGATCATGATAGCCTTAAATACTTTTTAGAACAAAGATTATCCTCTGAAGAGCAACAAAAGTGGGTCACAAAGATGTTGGGTTACGACTTTGAAATCATCTACAAAAAAGGGAATCAAAATGTGGTGGCAGATGCACTTTCAAGAAAGGATGAGGATATGGAAGCATTGTTGTGTGCCATTTCTATTATCCAACCAGATTGGATAAATGAAGCAAAGGAGGAATGGAAGTGTTATCACTGTAAAAATTCCTTAAAAATTTTGGACAACTTACATGGTTTCTCAATTCTTGTATCAGTCATGGTCAAGTCATGGTCAAGTCATTTTTATGTTTTAGGGTTAGTTCATAAGGTTAGAAGTCTTTTAAGATCATATCTCTTTTCCAAATAATGTTTGACAGCCTCATTCCATGATTTAGAAGTCTTATCAGGTGTTTATAAGTCATATCTCACATCATTTTGGAGAAATTTTGAAAGTAGCTACGAAATCACTGAACTAGGCGTTTTCGTAACGCGCTACGAAACCCCTATAGCAGCCTGTTTAAGCATAAAAAACTTTGTTTTCTGCTTTTACTAGTCAACTTCCAGAAGGGGTTCTGAGCAGCTGAAAACTTAATTTTGAAAACTGAAAGAGGCTTTTATTCCTAACATACCAAAATACAAAAAACTCTTTCATTTTCTTCAAATCCATTCTGAGGTTGGAGGAATTTATGATCAAACTTGCGCTACGAAACTGCTGTAGGTGCAAGTTTTCCACAGGCATATTTCTCTATTTTACACCTGTTTTTTCAAGATCCGTTTCTGGTCACATGAAAGGGAATTTTGGAATTCTGAAGGAGGTTTAGCTTCATCAACTCTCCTACTACAATAACCTATCTCAATTTATTCATAAGTTTTTTCAGTTGGGAGATACTAAGCTTTCATTGAAACCCTACTTTCAGAAAACGGATTTTTCCTGTTTGCCACGTGTTTTTCAAGGACAGTTTCTGGACAGCTGGAGAAATGTTTTAAAAAACCAGGAGAGGTTTTTGTTCTGGACAACATGGGATACAAAAAATCCTTCAGTTTCGTAAAATGTGTCATGGATGAAGAGATAAAGGCTCTGTCCCACGTGCCAATTTTCAAGGATCTAAACCTAAAAACAGGGAAACATGTTCCCTAATTTCTAGGGTTTGTCTTCAGCAGTCAGATGACCACGTGGTAAGCTTCATCAAATTCGACTTCATGGAGTTTTAGGTGTCAAATAATGTTTTAAATGTTTAGATAAGGTTGTTGTAATCATAATAAGGAGTTACACTCCTAGTTGTATTAGGTCGCTAGCACTCCTAGTTAACAGCTAGTTCTAATTAATGGTTTGTTTTATGGTTAGAATAGGTGTCACTGATGGCAAATTCGAATTCTCTTGATGAAGGATGATGGAATCCTAATTGTAAATGCTTTATATAGAGCAATAGGTCGAATTAGCAAGAGGTTGGAACATTTTATGGAAAAACTTGTATTTGGCCTATGTAAGACTCATTTTCAGTAATACATGCTTGACTTTACTTCTCAGGATTCATGAAGGGTTTTTTATGTTCAGAATATGTGATATTGTCCTTTTCTTAATTTTTACAATGGTATGGATGTATAATCACTCAGAATTCACTGAATGTGCTCTGACTTCCTGTATACATTTATAAACTGTGTGGTCCCATATGAGTTTATGTTCTGAATGTTTAAACGCTGAATGCCCTGACTTCCATGTAGGGTTGAGTTCATTGTTATATTGAGGTGTTGTTGACTCCATAAGCCCAATGGATAGTTTTGTTTACTGATCATGTTCAACCATTCACATTTTTCACTTGTTTCATAGAGTTAGCCATCTAATCTTTGTCAAAATCATTAACCTTTGAGAGAGCCCTCTCAGGTTGAGGAGGCTAAGCCTCAGCCAAAAGTTGGTTTGAAAGAGTTACATAAGGTCTTCCTGATCAACAGCCTATCTGGGGCATGATTTTGTGATAACATTTTGGCGCGTCTGTCGGGAGCCTGAAGTCTATTCATTCCCGAAATTTAGAGGCTGAACTTCTGAAGGTAGCAGGAGCTCAGACATCTTTTTGAGGCTGCAAAACTACCTTGGTGACTCCACACATCAAATAATAAATTGGAAGGTGACTCCACTGCTAGAAGATCAGTAGCTTGATGAAGTTTCAAGATGAATTCCACTGCAAGAATGAATGCCAGGTATGCTCCTATGAATCGGTCTCATATCCCTAGTTTTCCAAATCCTATGCCAAAGGTTGATTCGTTAGAGGATCTTCCGATATTCAAAGATGAAAAGAAAGACAATGCTGCTCTTCATTTGGTTAGGTTTCATATGCATGTACGCAGTCTTAAGGTTCATTTCCCTGAAGATTGTCTCATGAGGATGTTTATGACCACTTTAGAAGGAAAAGCATGGTCTTGGTATAAAAGCTTGGAAAATGGTTCATTATATTCTCTTGCTAATTTCCATGATGAATTCTATGAGATGTATAAAGAATGTCATCCTTCCTTATTACTGCTCAAAGATTGTTGTAAACATTCTTTAAGTCTTATTCAGTACTTGGAAGATTGTTATAATGATGATGAATTTATGGATGAAGAAATTTTAGAGGCTCTTCATAATAATGCATTTCAACACCAACAAGAAAGTATAACATGTCATGAAATGCAGCATGAGGATCAGCAGGGGTTTACTTATGAAAACCATGTTTCATCCTTTGATATAAATGAGAAGATGCAGAAAACTTGCCACGATTTTGATCACAATGAGTATGAAATCGATTGCAAACACCAAGGAGAAGTACTGAAAGATAGCTTTTATAACCCTCAGGCAGAGGAAAAGTTTGTTCATTTTTGTAATTCCTTGCAGCAGCTTACATCAAAGAGTGATCATAATAATGAAGAAAATTACATTGTTTGTGGGAATCATGCAAAAAGGCAGTTGGATAGCACATCAAAGGGGTCTTTGGTTGAGAATCAGTTGTCTGAAGATTTAGAGTGTTATGATGATCATCAAAATAATCATGTCTTCTTTGACCCTATAAGTGAATACATGGCAAAGCTTTGCACACCAGTATTTCATTTTCATTTGCATTATGAAGATCAGGTACATTATAATTTGATTTGGTCATCTCACTATCATGGTTATTTTGAGGTTGAATGCAGTCAAGAGCCTCCAATATTAGAAAGGACAATTGATTGGCTTTATTGGAAGTTTCATGTTCCTTGAGCTACAAGTGGAGATTGCAGCTGATAGGGTAGGTAGGAATGTGCAAATAAAGATCAGGGTAGGTTGACTGAGCATCTGTTTCAGTAGGTGCAGTTGATATTCTTCATTCAGAAATAATTAAAGGCTTGAGGAGCAAATTGGGCAGAAGTTCAAAGTTGTCTTCTAGAGGATGGATAGCGGCACTGGAGCTACAGGTTCTTAATGTACCACAAGGGCACACTATCCCTAGTGGAGCCACTGTTATCACTGTAAAACTTCCTTAAAAAGTTTGGACAACTTACATGGTTTCTCAATTCTTGTATCAGTCATGGTCAAGTCATGGTCAAGTCATTTTTATGTTTTAGGGTTAGGTCATAAGGTTAGAAGTCTTTTAAGATCATATCTCTTTTCCAAATAATGTTTGACAGCCTCATTCCATGTTTTAGAAGTCTTACCAGGTGTTTATAAGTCATATCTCACATCATTTTGGAGAAATTTTGAAAGTAGCTACAAAATCACTGAACTAGGCGTTTTCGTAGCGCGCTACGAAACCCCTGTAGCAGCCTGTTTCAGCATAAAAAACTATGTTTTCTGCTTTTACTAGTCAACTTACAGAAGAGGTTCTGAGCAGCTGAAAACTTAATTTTGAAAACTGAAAGAGGATTTTATTCCTAACATACCAAAATACAAAAACCTCTTTCATTTTCTTAAAATCCATTCTGAGGTGGGAGGAATTTATGATCAAACTTGCGCTACGAAACTGCTGTAGGTGCAAGTTTTCCACAGGCATATTTCTCTATTTTACACCTATTTTTTCAAGATCTGTTTCTGGTCACATGAAAGGGTATTTTGGAATTCTGAAGGAGTTTTATCTTCATCAAATCTCCTAGTACAATAACCTATCTCAATTTATTCATAAGTGTTTTCAGTTGGGAGATACTAAGCTTTCATTGAAACCCTACTTTCAGAAAACGGATTTTTCCTGTTTGCCACGTGTTTTTCAAGGACAGTTTCTGGACAGCTGGAGAAATGTTTTAAAAAACCAGGAGAGTTTTTTGTTTTGGACAACATGGGCTACAAAAACCTCCTTCAGTTTCATAAAATTTGTCATGGATGAAGAGATAAATGCTCTGTCCCACGTGCCAATTTTCAAGGATCTAAACCTAAAAACAGGGAAACATGTTCCCTAATTTCTAGGGTTTGTCTTCAGCAGTCAGATGACCACATGGGAAGCTTCCTCAAATTAGACTTCATGGAGTTTTAGGTGTCAAATAATGTTTTAAATTTTTAGATAAGGTTTTTGTAATCATAATAAGGAGTTACACTCCTAGTTGTATTAGGTCACTAGCACTCCTAGTTAACAGCTAGTTCTAATTAATGGTTTGTTTTATGGTTAGAATAGGTGTCACTGATGGCAAATTCGAATTCTCTTGATGAAGGATGATGGAATCCTAATTTTAAATTCTTTATATAGAGCAAGAGGTTGAATTAGCAAGAGGTTGGAACATTTTATGGAAAAACTTGTATTTGGCCTATGTAAGACTCATTTTCAGTAATACATGCTTGACTTTACTTCTCAGGATTCATGAAGGGTTTTTTATGTTCAGAATATGTGATGTTGTCCTTTTCTTAATTCTTACAATGGTATGGATGTATAATCACTCAGAATTCACTGAATGTGCTCTGACTTCTTGTATACATTTATAAACTGTGTGGTCCCATATGAGTTTATGTTCTGAATGTTTAAACGCTGAATGCCCTGACTTCCATGTAGGGTTGAGTTCATTGTTATATTGAGGTGTTGTTGACTCCATAAGCCCAATGGATAGTTTTGTTTACTGATCATGTTCAACCATTCATATTTTTCACTTGTTTCATAGAGTTAGCCATCTAATCTTTGTCAAAATCATTAAACTTTGAGAGAGCCCTCTCAAGTTGAGGAGGCTAAGCCTCAGCCAAAAGTTGGTTTGAAAGAGTTACATAAGGTCTTCCTGATCAGAAGCCTATCAGGGGCATGATTTTGTGATAACAGGAAGAATGACGAAGAAGTGTGGGCACTTATTCAAAAGCTACAACAAGATTCAAGTACTTCTGATACATTTAGCTGGCAAAATGATTCGTTATGGTCCAAAGATCGCTTATACCTCTGTAAGAATTCCTAGCTAAAACAAAAGATTCTTATGGAATTGCACACTTCTCCCTTAGGAGGGCACTCAGGATTTTTAAAAACTTACCACAAGGTTAAGAAGGAATTTTTTTTGGATGGCCTTAAATCAGATATTCAAAAGTTTGTCGCAGAATGTTTGGTTTGCCAAAAAAATAAAGTTGAAACAATTAAGACACCGGGTCTATTACAACCTTTATCCATTCCAAGCCAACGTTGGGAGGAGGTTTCAATGGATTTTATCACAGGTTTACCCAAGTCTGAGGGAAAGAGTGTCATCATGGTGGTAGTTGACAGACTTACCAAGTATGCACACTTTTGTGCATTATCACATCCATTTAAAGCCAGTACAGTTTCTACTGCATTTATGGAAACAGTTCAAAAGCTACATGGAAACCCAAAGATTATTGTAAGTGACAGAGATCCCATTTTCACTGGAAATTTTTGGACAGAATTATTTTCTTGTCTTGGTACTCAGTTAGCTCATAGCTCATCTTAACATCCTCAATCTGATGGGCAAACTGAGATAGTAAACAAATGTTTGGAAGGATATCTTCGTTGCTTTGTATCTGATAAACAGACACAATGGGTCAAATGGTTGCCTCTGGCTGAATGGTGGTATAACACTTCCTTCCATACAGCAACAAAAATGACCCCATTTATGGCACTTTATGGGTACCAACCACCATCAATCACATCATATTTAAGAGAAAATTCTAAGGTTTAGGCAGTGGAACATCACATCGAACATCAACAACAAGTCCTCCAACTCTTAAAGGATAACCTCGTGTTGGCACAAAATAGAATGAAACAACAGGCAGATCAACATCGCAGTGAAAGAAGTAGGTGATTGGGTATTCCTACGGCTACAACCATATAAGAAAATGTCCCTAAAGCAAGCTAAGAAGGATAATAAATTATCACCAAAGTATTATGGTCCGTACAAGGTGTTGGAAAAGATTGGTACTATGGCATACAAATTGGAGCTTCCTGCAGCTTCTCGATTGCACCCAGTTTTCCATGTTTCATGTTTATAGAAGGTTATAGGCGACAAGCTCCCAGTTCAAACAATATTTCCAGAACTTGACGAGGAAGGAAAAATTATATTGGAACCGGAAGCAGTCACAGAAACAAGAACTCGACAGCTACGAAATCGATCAATTTCAGAGTATCTTATCAAGTGGAAGAACTTATCCGCTGAAGATTCCACATGGGAGGATGAGAATTTTATGCAGAAGTATCCAGAACTGCTCAAGCGTTGAGGACAACACTTTTTTGAAGGAGAGGGGCATGTTGGGTCCCTATAATACTAGTGATTACCCCATTACTATTGTAGTTATACCCCTTATTTATATTGTTGTGCCCCTATTACCCACATATTGTTATTTCTGTGCCCCTTAGAATCCCTCTATTATTATTTTTGTGGCTTTATATTATTATTGTTAGGTCGGCTGGATTATATTGTGACTCCTTAGACTCCTATATATAGAAAGGAGGTTTTGTCATTTGTATCATCCAAGAATTGTTCATTTATGTAATGTAAAGGAGGTTGCCCCCTCGAAGAGGTTGAATTCTAAGGCGTTGATCTTTCTTTTCTATCTTTTCTTGAGCTGGTTTCATAACACAATCCTTTTGGTTCCTGAAACATCTCATCACATTGGTTAACTACGTCAACCAATTCAGATTTCAATTTTGAATCGCAACCTTTAAAACCTTCATTATCAACATCATTCTTGGGTTTGATTATTAGAAGCACAAAATTATTGCTTGAATTCACTAGTCTTTTCATCTACCCTACATTAACAAGTGAAAGATTTAGTTTCTTGCTATGAGCTCTCACAATATTCTCTACTCCATATTTGAACAAATGGTATTTGTTTTCATGTCTATGGAAGATAGTTTTTTTGTCATAGAGGTACAAGCTGCTCAAAACTATACCACATATGTCTAATGGCACAACATCAAGCTCCACTTCATCTATGAAATTTGTAGTAATGGAAAAATTTCAGTTTACACTTCCTAGTTACCTGTAATTGTGCATTGTCACACACCCATCCAAGTGGATATGGTTTATGATGTGGAATGGTTTCCAAGTTTAAACTTTTGACAATGTTTTCAGAGATAAGATTGGCTTGAGAGCCACTGTCGAAAAGTGTATTAATTTTTCTATGTTTTGAGATCACCCTTATGTGAAAAAGTTTTATCCTCTTCTTTTCATTTGGAGTTTCATTTTGTGAATTTCAAGTACTAGTGCTAGCAATGGATTATTTTCCTTTCATACCCATGGCTGTAATTTTAGTTTCATCACCTAAATCAGATCCCAAATCCTATTGAGTGGTTGCAGTTGTCTTCGTTTTCCCTTGTTGTTGATTTTTTTTGTTTCATTTCGGGATGAAGCTTCCAACAATGAGCTTCATCGTGAGCCTATTTGGAACAATGTTTTCATGTTAATTTATCTCCTTCCTTCTTAATAGATGCATTTTTCTTTCCCTTCCCTTTGAAACCCTTTTCTTTTCCTTTACTCTTAAATAGCTTTTTACTACCCTCTTCTGGAGTGTTTTTCCCTCTTGCCTCAAATGAGTTGCTTTCACACACACATCATCTAGATTATTGGGATTAAACATTAAGATAGTATGCCTGAGGTAACTATGTAAGCCCCCTATGTACTTCAGCAATGCGTCTTGTGATTGAAAATCTACACTTAACATTAGAGACCTTTTTCTAAATTCTTGGGTGTAATCTTGCACATTTTTACCTTTAAGTTGTCTAAAGTTATGCCAATTCATGATGGATTTCTGCATATAAGCTAGAGGCTAGAATTGTCTTTTAATTGTAGCAATGAAATTAGACCAAGAAATTGAGATCTTATCGTGTTTTTCTATCTCCTCTTATGTCTTTGATTCCCACCATACTGGTGTTGCACCCTCCATTCTCAAGGAAGCTAACTGGATATTTATGTCATCCTCTTGAAGGTTTTGAATTCTGCAATAGACCTCCAACTGATGAATCCAATTATCAAGCTTCTCTGCATTCTCTTCACCATTATACATGGGCAACTCAAATTTAACATGAAGTTTTAATAAGGGTGATTTACCAGTTCCTTTTGAGGTATGTTGATGAGTATGAGTAAGGGTTTTGTTAGTGGAAGAGGGTTAAGGTGCCTGTGAAGAAGAAGATGAAGAATATGGTGGAGAGGGTGGAGGTTTACTTCCATTTCCATTACCTCCTCCTGAAGAACCTTCTTCTTTGGGAGGTTTGGAGCTTTCACCCTGCAGTCTAGTATTCCTATCTTCATAGAGGACCTTCACCATCTCTGACATATCAAAGAAAGCCTTCCTGAAGAGCTTGTCATCCTCTGTCATTGTAGTCTCTCCTTCATTATACATGCTCATTGGTGCCTCAACTACAACTTGAGGAAGAACTGGTGGTGGAGACTATGGCAACGTTTCCCTTCTTCACTTTGACACAACTTCGGGGCTTTCAACAAGTTTCCCTTCTCCTCTTTTGAGTTTTAACGTTGTAAGCATGACATAAATTTGAAAATAGTTAAATCCTTCTTGCACAAAGAAAATCTAGTGCTCTAATACCAAAATGGTCTAATTAGGAATATTAGTTTTGTTGTGCTAAGATCCTCCTCATATTATAAACAAAATGATATTCATGTGCTTAAGGATTCATGAGTTTATTACAAGTGAAAATGAGTTTTTATGCTAATTTTATGAGTAATTTAACATAAATAAGAAACTGAACAGTAACATATAAATGTACAGAAGATCACCAACAATACATCACAACAGGAACATGATGAAGGAGTTCACCCCTCCTAGACTATGTCTCCTTAGTCCAGCTTCCAATGGCTTGGGCCTCTCTATTATGCTCAAAATGTGAAAAAAGATGTATTTACAATGCTCAAATGCTTCTGAAACCTGCTCCAATGAGTCCATAATGTCCAAAAATGGTTATCTAGCCTCTTTTTTCTCCCAATTTGGTTGAAAACTAAAGAAGTTATGACCCCTCCTAGTTTCTCCACTATTTGCTCCACAAATTGCCCAAAATCTGGCACCGAACCCTCATTTTCACCCAAATTGCTGCTAACTGGCCACTAAATCTGTCGAAATCCGGGCGAATACATTAGCTGTCGAGGCCTAAAAATTTAGAGAAAGGCCATATGGAGGACCATGCACCCAGGGGCTATCTCCCAGAGCTAGCCCCTTTTCCTCCGACGGTCACATAAACTATTGACAGCTAACAACGGTGTTCACATGGGTAGTCAAGTCTACAAACTGGCCCAACCTTCAAACTGTGTGCTTGTCTCATTTAAATATAATCAAAAACATTAAGGGTTAAGAAACATTGTGTATGGTGTATTGGTGAAGGCTTTGTATTAGTGATGGGAGGTCGTGGGTTTGACCCCTGTTGCCTCTACCCGGACTATAGCCAAAATTTTGGTGGCCTCTTGGGCTGCCACATGGTGGCCTTAGGCTGGACCAAATGTCATCTTGTGGTTGGCCATCATTCCAACCAATAGAAAACATGAAATTTCAACCATTCAGAATGTGCCACTTGGCATGATGTCATTCGCCGAGAAGCCAATTGACAAATTCAACATCCACACACCTTGCCTAGTCAGCACCACATCAGTAGTACAAACTGCTCACTGGGTTGTCCTTTTTTTTTTAAATTTGTATGTTTGAGAAAGTGAACAAAACTCATTTTTGGAGTCATATGGAGTCCATTTTGCACGAAACAAGTTGTGTCAGATTCAGGATGACGACCACTACGCAGTCATCTAGTTTCCACACCAATCTGAAAACTTTGAATTTTGGGCTATTTTTTGAGCACCTAATCACACAGTCCACCAATAGATCCTCCATCTTGAGATTCCACGACTCAAAAATCTAACCACTAAATTTCTCAATCTCTCTCTTTCCATTGTTTTCCATCTTCTTTCACCACAAGAATCGATCCCACAGATCTCCCACTGAATAAGGTCTACCACAGGCCTGAGAAAAACCCCTCAGCAGCGAAGGTGTCCCCTTGAAGCAGAAACAACTCTGATACAAAATGTAGGTTTTCACCCTGTACAAAAATTACTTAGAAAACAAATTATTAAAACAGAAAATAAATAATGGCGAGAACATAAAACATAAAAAAATATACACAGATATTTTACCCTGGATTCCAATTCTGAAACTACCAGATTGATTTTTCATTATATTCCTTTCAATGTTACAACACATATATACATGCAGAAGATTTCATAAACCTGAATCTATTAACCCCGGATTAGAGCATAACCATATTTCCCTTTACTAGATCTACAAAATATCATGGGCAGAAAACCATCATGCCCAAAACCATGGGTAGGTCCACCCAACATCTTTGGGTCTGCCCCCCATCCTTGGGTCTGCATATATATAGGAAAAAAATAATTCTTAGGGTGCTACCCCGGACCCCGTGCAGGGGGGCTACCACCCCCCTACTACACCCTACGCAATGAACAAAAACATACCCCACCACCCCCCCCCCCCCCACACATGCCACTAGTCATGGAAAGAATATAACACACACCCAACAAACTCATCCAATGTCTAGTGAGATTGGTGTTTATACCATGGTGGAAATAGGTCCCTCATCTCCATCCACATCAGGAGTGTCTTCTATGATTTTTTCTTTACCACCTATTATTGTGATAGGTACTACTACCTAAATTTTGACTACACCTCTTTCCTCACAATGGGGCATCACACCAGTTGCTATGAAAATCTCGACAAGTTTTCCAAGTTTTTGTATGTCCCTTCCTCTATCAAGATGTGTATTTGGAATGGGAGAAATCCCAAGTCAATCCATGGGATCTAGCTGGTTCCCACCTAGTTCATCTATCCCTATGGTTATGATCTCTAGAATGGGTTAGTCATCTTCGATGAACTTTCCGAGAGGATCTATGTTTGTCTCTAGTATGTCTAGCAACAATACTATTTTTAGGGGAAATTTAAATCCTTAGGGAACTTTTGTGTTTTGAGGAACCCTATTATTTTTAAGTTTTGAATCCTTTAGAGGGGCTAATTTACCTGGCAGAAATATTGATCTAAATATTGGGGGGCTTATAACCTAAAATTAGATGTAGAGTCATAAAGTCATACTTTAATGTAAAAGGGAACTTGATTGATATGCAATTGACAAGTTCAAACCTAACTAAAGTTTAATACATCAACAAGACACCTTATAAGAAGGCAATAGGAAGAGAGTGAAGAGGGAAAAGGAGAGGTCCCAAAATTGGCCTCATTGTTGGCTTGAGGGGGCTTGGACCCGGGTTCAGAGTTAGTTGTGCTAACCAACAAAACCCTACACTACCGGCCCTTTCGGAAACAACCTGTGTAGCATAGGTTGTAGTCTCACCCGAGGCAGTATTGGGGGATGACAAAACCAAGTTGATGCATCCAAAGGACTATGTGATGTGTTTATGTTACTTCTAGGGCTTTATTCCAACCTTTGCGAACCCTAACCCTTGAAACGCGGAAATTACAGTAACTTACAATTAAAACATCCAAACTTTGTGCTAATTGTTCTAAACATTCATAACATCATGTAATTAACAAGATCTACCACTTTCGCACATCTATTAAGTACTTTTCAAGATAAATTCAGTAAAATAGAGTGAATACAGAGCAAATGCAGAAGTGAGGAGTAGCACATATAGACACAAGTTATGCTCCAAAATAGCCTTTATTATGCTCAGATATTTTGTTACCGATTGCTTCTACCCTACGCACACAGTTGAAGGGGCCCACACACTCAGCTATAGACTTACCAAGGTCTCCACACACACACCTTCAAGAGCCTTCCCCTTCGCCTAAGTACAGAAAATAGACTTCCTACTTAGATCAAATACCCATACAATCTTTAGATATCTTCCATGACTCTCTATGACTCCTTTTTATATCATATTCTATTACAATAGCATGGTCCACAAACCATGAGCGACTCACAAAACACTTAGATTTTAACTAACTAAGGGGCTTTGACCTTCCTAAAACCCCTTTGACTCCTAACAACCTTCATGCTTCTCTCCTCAAAATGCGGATACTTTACAATAATAACAAAAACAGTTTACAAGATTGGCCCCAGGGGACCCTATCTCAACATGCCTCCAACACAAAGTGGTGACTCATCCTCGAGTCACTTTGTTGGCATCGCCTTGATATTTTCCTGTAGACCACTAAGTTCTATCTTCAATAATTGAAGATCTATTGTCCCCTACACATTGGCCTGACGAACTTCCTCAATCAATTTTTTAGTAGTCAGACCTTCGATTGCAAGGCCCATGGTCCTCTGTATTTGCTGCATGGCCTTTAGCTTGCTCTGCACTGATTGTGTCAACTGAATTGCTTCATCTTCCCAAGGCCATGTCCTTAAATATATGATGGATTCCTTCTGACGTAGCTCGTCAGTCTCGCATTGGATGAGATTTCCCTCGTGTAATCTGGTGAACCTTTGCACTTGTGCTAAGGTTCGCGTTGTAGATTGGATCTCATTAAACTGCCTTTGTTTCTCTCAGATTTCTGCTTCAAGTTTCCGCAAAGTTGGGTCCTCCTGTAGTAAAGTCCAAAATTCCATGGCTTGTTCAAACAACTAGGTGTAACCCTTGACTGCAACTTCTAATGTAGTCATCTCTTCTTTAACAACAAATTTGCACTACTCTCTAAATTCTAGAAGACTGATTGGTTACAACTTAAGTTGGAGTTCAAATATTTGCAACTGCAACTCAAAACAAACTTTACTAATTTCCTCCTTCGATTCCTTGACTGCAACAGCTAGCTTCTAAATTTTTTTGTAGAGGCCGCTTCTATCGGAATCTAGAGCTCGAGAATCTCACTTCAGGCCTATGCCTTTTCCTCGAACATCTACTGGTTGTTGGTCTTTACTTCATTGATGACCAGTAGTGCGTGTTGTTACCGAACTTTGATCCCATCTGATACCCCTTGATATAGCTCGTCTAGTGTCTGAATAGGGAGTGCCACTAGGTTCAGACTCAATTCCTTTAGGTGCAATAAGCATGCCCTACCTTCTTATGTTTCAACATGCAGTGACCCCTCTAGTAGCTACACTATGCGGAGGTCCACGGTGAGCTCCGCTATTAAGGCCAACCCACTTACTTATATTAAGCTCTCTTGCTTCCGGATCGCTTGTCCCACACTCGATTGAATGATGCCTGTGTAGACCTACAATTCCCTCAAGCCCTGTTGTACCTTGTCCAGTGTCTGATGGTACTAGTCTTCTATGTGGCTCCAAATGTTCTTCATTGCAGCACAGACCACATCACTGATCTTTTCTAGGTCCCTCTCCATGAGGACGAAAGGCATCGCACTTGCCAATTTGTCTAACTTCTACTTCTTGCCTGACCCTATAGAACTCTACTTCTACCTCTTTTTGAAAATGAAGGGAGACTCCAAGCCTACACCCCCTTCCTGTTCACCCTCTGTTTCAACCACTTCATTAGTGCGCTCCGTGTTAGCCTTGCAGAGGTAAATAGTGGCCTGCAACGTAGTGGCAATTTTCTCCTTTGGTGCTTTTGTATCTTTGGCAAAGACCCTCTCTTGTGTTTCATCTTTCTCCTCTGTTTCTTATTTCTCCATCTGTTGTGCGAACTTTTCCTTAGCCACGACATTTTCCTTCATAGAAGCCTTTTGTGCTTCCTTCTTCTTCTCTTTCGTTGTTGCTATATTTTTCTTTGCTTCACCTTCGCCAGCCTTACTTCTTCCTATGCCCACATCAGATGGGTTGAGCCAATGTCTCATCCATTTAGTGATGACCCCCATAATGTCATATTCGACGACCAGGTATGGAAACTTGTGCCATGTGCGTGTAGTATCTTTCTTTACATGAATATGCAGATTATGAAAATCTTCCTTGAAGTCAACCACATTGGCATACTGCGTGTGCAAACTAGGTGATAACTGTGGCTGTTGGTTAATCACCATCCTCAACTTTGATTTAAACAAGAACCAAAAGATATTCATCTCCATAACACGCTTAGAGTTCTTGGTTGCCCACAGCAAGGTGAACTTCATGGCCTCGGGTAGATCTGGATCATGCTGAGGGAACTAAATTTCTTCTGGCATCCTCCATGCCACCAACGTGATCAACAAAAGTAGCCACGCGTAGTGGAATGCCTTGCCATCATCCTAGGCCTCTCTGCAATCCTCCAAAAACTCATGACATAAGTACTAATCCCAGTTGTATTGGACTCCCTTGGAACACTGTGCAACCAAAGATACTACCGGTGCCGACACTTCATCAGCGTGACACTTCCTCATGATTTTCCTGGCCAAAATTTGTGTAGCAAACTACACCATGCCATATGAGATGGAATGAATTGAATGACCATGTGACTTCTTTACCAGGCCGAAATCGCTCTTCATTTGGTCCACCAAATTCTTCTCCTGCAATTTTCTGGCAAATGCACTCGCAGGGTCCACTCCTTGGTAAGGAAACAACGTGATTATGTTGATCAACATGTCAGTACTTGGGATGGTCCCTCCTAACCACAGGCACCCATCGTGAACCAGCGTTAATTATTGACGCACGCAAATTGTATTAATGGCACTACGACTAAAATGTAACACCCACAACATGTTTAATATCCCTGTGCACCCAACTTCAAACACTCATTTCATCGAATCAAGCCGCATGAGCTCTGATTCTTCATAATATACCTTCTTCAGGTACTTGCTCGGTTCTAGCCGTGGGAACTTCATGTGATCCCCCAAGTCCCAGTCCTCCATCTTTAAATAGGGTATTTGAGCCAGAAAATTTCCCTCAAAAGGAACATTCTCCAGTAACAATGGGGTGGATACCATGAAATTCACTGAATCTGAATCTTTAGGAACCTTGGCTGTAGATTTTCTTGTTGCTATATAAGGTAGTAGTCCAGTTATCGACTCATCTTCCTTTGCATCAATATCCTCAATTCCCCCAGTTAATTCTTCCTCATTTAGGTCCAAGGGTTCTATCGACTGCCTAGTTCTACCCATCTTCCCCTTTTGTCTAATCTCTGTTGGATTTTTGTGTGGCGATTGCCACACCGGTGCTTTCTGGGGTTTCTTCTTCTTCTTATCTCCTGTCGTGGAAGCAGATGGTTTAGGTCTCAATGACTTAGACATTATAGTAGGTAAACTTGTAGCCACAGGTTGGGTTGGCTTAGGCTCAGGTCAGGTTGCAGTCATTCTCTCGAGGAATCTTTTGCACTGCTAATCAGTTAAATTTGCAAATCCTGGCTATGAAATCTTCTCCTTAAGTATTTCCCAATCTTCTGCAGACATACAACAATTCTTTTGGCGCAAGCTAAAGTGCAAAAGCTTAAGGAAAATTCTCAGGGGGCAAAGTGTTCGAATGTGGAGCAGGAAGTTGCATTTATAGCCCAATTTGAATTCAAATCCATTTTTTCCCTCCAAATCCCTACCATTAATGCATGTTTGGCAGAAAATTTCCAAAGATATGCATCTTAAATGCTCTCCCCCGCTCCCTTTAATGGAAAAATCGCCATCCCATCAACTACAATGCTTTCAATGTCATTTTTTGGCTAGGTTGTGCGGGACCCACCATTCTAGTGTAGCTCCTTCATCACAGCTCTCCCCTACACCTTCCCTCGATTCATCGTGCAGCCCATTCACTTCTCACAACCATCCTTCTAGTTGTTTAGTTTATAGTCCTGTACTCCCTTACAACTTCCTAGAGTACTAAGACTATCCTACATCCATATAGTCATTATGTAAGGGCAGGATCACCCCTGTACAACTTTAACCGGCTCCCATTGACCAGGGAAAATTTTAAGAACCACCCTAAATTTATATGTATAATAAATTGGTGAATCCCCATGATACATAGGAAAAATGGGACGCAATTTTATCAATAATATAATATGTATATATAATTTTTTTGGTGAATCTCTCACCATATTATATTATCTTGTAAAGTCATGGTGAATCTTTCACTGAATTATAAAATCTTGTAAGATCTTGGAAAATCTTTCACTGAATAATAAAACATTATGAAGTCTTGGCGGATATTTTATTAAAGTATGAAACCATATATGATAATAGGAAAACATATTCATTAAACTATAATATACTAACATACATGTTTGGAAAAAAGAAACATAATTTTCTCTTCCTACAAACAATATTGCAAGTTTGAGTGGCCGTGTTTGTCAAGGTTCTTACTGTACACTCTTTCATATCCTTCTATTAGTTTTGATAATATTCCGCAACAAAGTTCTTGTAGGTGTTGATCTTGACCACCAGTTCTGTCAAGGTATGAGAGATTAATCTTTTCTCTACCACTTTTGTCAAGCTATCAAATTTCTTTCCTATTCCATAGACTCCAACTTCAAGATAAAAAATATATTAAAAAAAACACACACACACACACACACACACATCAAGTTTGTTTACCCCAACACGCCAACAAGTAGCAACCCCCAACTATATAATATAAGAAAGTAGTAGGTATCCCAAAGGCCTGAAGGGGATCTAATGGAAAGAAGTGACCATTGTCACAAGCCTTCCAATAAATATATAAATGTAGATTTATTATTATTTTAATTGGAAATATTCAATTAAATAATAAAATTTAATTACGTCTCTCCCAATCTAAGTTGCTTATTAGCATAATTCACTACCTTCATATGTCTTGCATTTTTTAACAGCATTGTAACATGTGAATTAATTTCCTTTTTGGTGCACAATGTCCACCTTTTAGGATAATATGGTGCAGTGGCCCAACCCTTACAACAAACTAAGAATAATAGAAAGGATGAAAGGTTGTACAAACCAGCTTATTTTTCAAACAACTAATCCAACATCAATACCTTAAATTTTTCATGAAGATATCATATTGAGAACGTTTGAAAAATGGTGGGAAATCTAGGCAGCGACTATCTCTCTTTTGCGAGGGTGATGCGGAAAGAGTGATAAGATTTCACTCTTTTGATTTTATTTTTTTTGTTAAATCAGAAAAACCAATATTAATGGAGATATTGGTATTTTTTACTAAATTTTATGAAGTGACTAAATGTAGCTTTAACCATTCACCTTAAGATGTTTTTTACAATATAATTTCCTAAGTCCATTTAATATCTTCATTATCATAAAAACCAACCTATATCCATCTTAACTCCACATCTACCACTCATAGAGGGATGAAATCTATTTATCCCTCTCAGCACTTGGTAGACCCAGAATTAAGATGGACATAGACCCGGAATTAAGATGGATCTAAGCTGATACAATTTCCCCTTTGAATAGTCTATCCTCACATGAATACCATGGTATTACCATGGGTTATTATAAACTTGGAGCTTAAAAACTACTATTAGTAATTTATAAAAAATAATAAAAATAATAATTGTTTTTTATTTTAACCAAGTTAAAATCTTTAAGTGACATTAAATTACAAGATCCATTTTTACTCTTTATCTACCAAGCCCCAAGTGGGATCAAATATTTTTTCACTCTATGCTAGTCTGCATATCATGATATTTGATCGCTCTCAGGGCTTAGTAGATCTAGAGTAAAGATGGATTTATCCTTGTTTAATTCCCCCCTCTAAATAGGCTACATTCCACATGAATACCATGGGTCAATACCATGTGCCATCTTTATTTTTATTAATGCTAATATTAGGGTTAATAATGTTTTTTTCATGGTATTAATAATAATTTGGCCGATAAAATTTGGCCCATAGGCTTCACCTAAATATAACGCATTTTTTGAGTGTTCGCAATGGAGTTAATATATATATATATATATATATATATATATATATATACCATACCTCTCATTTATTTATATTTTTATTAATTTACCATACCTCTTTTATAAATACAATATTTGGCCCATAGGATTCACTTAAATAAAACCTATTTTTTGAGCCTTCTTAAATAGAAAGAGGGTTATGGACTAAATATAAAAAGAGGTTTTATTTATTTACCATACCTCCACTTTATTTATATTTTTATTTATTGGGACGAAATACAACCTCCCAAACTAGAAAATGGGCGATTGCAAAAGAATTTAACATTGAAAAGCAGAAAATATGGTGATTGTAATGGAATATAACCTCACAAACCAGGCAAATCGGGTCAAATCAATTTTTTCATAATTTATCTGCCCCTTTATTTTTGGGATAAAATGAAAAAAAATATATTTTTTAAATAAAAGTTGGGCTAAATATATGAAATGGGTGTTTAAAAATTTCACCCCTCTAAAATGAAAAACCCCTTAAATTTTGCCCTTGGGCTAAAATTCGCCACTAAAATTTACCATACCATTGACCTTTCCTGGAAACATCTCCCCATTTAGCTTCGCGATCTGAACTATGCCTCCATCCATAATCTCCTTGATAATATAGGGCCCTAGCTAATGCACTTGGAACTTTCCCGGAAACTTCGTGAACTTACTATCATACAACAATACCAAATCTCTACTCTTAAAGGTGCATTGTTTAATATGGCGATCATACCATGCATTTTTTCGATCCTTCTACACCTTCTAATGAAAATCGGCCAAGAAGTGATCTTCCTCCAACTCAACTAGCTGCACGTGGCATTCTTCCATGGTATCCCGATCGGCCATGTCTATAACTGCAGCAATCTGCAAAATTGGCACGATGTACGCCATCGACATCACAGCTTCTTATCCATAAACCAGTCTAAATGGTGTCTGTCTAGTCAACGTTTTACAAGTAGTTATATACGCCCATAGAACAATGGGTATGTGCACATCCCAATCATTCTATTTTTCATTACAAATCTTTGTTAAGGCATTCTCCAGGATTTTATTAAAGGCTTCCATTATTCCATTTGCTTGAGGGTGATATAGCATACTCTTCTGGTGATACATTTGGAACTCTTCAATCAAGGTAGAAATCGTTTCGTTCAAGAAGTGTGAACCCCTATCACTCATCAAAATTTTAGGGCAGCCAAACCGAGACAAGATGTATTCAAAAATGAACTTGTCTACTGTAACCACACTACAATCCTTCACACACTGCACCTCAACCCATCTAGTCAAGTATTCGATGTTGTAATGATGTATCTTTCTCCGTTCTTCTTTCCTAGTGGCTAAATTGGTCCCACGAAGTCTATTTCCTACTTATCCAAAGCCTGTAATGATATTTGTGGGTTCAAAGGAAATTCATCTCTTCATGAAAACCTCCTCATTCTCTGACAGACAACGCATGCCTAGCAGTAATCCATGGAATCCTTATGCATAGTCGGCCACCATAATCCTTCTTGTAGGATCTTCTGCGCAGTTTCTCTTCCTGCATAATGTCCTCCCGTAACTCCTCCATGCGCTTCAATGAGGATACTTTGTTGTTCATACTCCAGGACATACCTAATAAATATTTCATCAGATCCCATTTTATATAAATGTCTTGCAATAACAAAAAAATCTGCAACCCTGACCACCAATTCTTTCTTTTGTTATGTTGTATACCCTTCAGGAGTTGTACCCGTAGACAAGAATTAGATTAGGTCTGCAAGATGTTCATCCGCGACATGTACAAC
This sequence comes from Pinus tabuliformis, assembly GCA_031772625.1. NCBI lineage: Eukaryota > Viridiplantae > Streptophyta > Pinopsida > Pinales > Pinaceae > Pinus > Pinus tabuliformis. The sequence goes on along the minus strand of CM062819.1, from coordinate 1,778,882,078 downwards.
AAAGAGTTATGCATCAAGCAATCCTTCCTCCAGATTTGTAGGTTCATCACCATTCTCAATCCGTGAAAGGTGATTTGGTCCAACATTCAGTTGCCCTAGCTTCACAATTACCTCAAATTCATATTCTTGAAATAGTAGAAACCATCTACATATTCCCCCCCCCACAACACAGGCTTGTTGACCAGATACTTCAAAGAAAAATGGTTCCTGCACATTTTGAAGTGCGTGCCCAACAAATAGTTCCCAAACTTCTGGAGCACATACACCATTTCCAATCCTTCATGCTTTGTGGTTGAATAATTCTTTTCTACCTTTGATAACTTCCTACTCGCAAACGTTATCGGGTGGTTGATATCACCTTCACATGGCTGGGTTTGTACAACTCCCAATGCTATGCATGATGCATCTACATGTACATGGAACTCCTTCTTCCAGTCATGGAACACTAGAATAGACGTTATGACCATTATTTCCTTCAAGACATCCAAACTCTTCTGGAAATCATCATCCTAGCAAAACATCACGTCCTTCTTCAGTAATATCTCCATGGGTGCAGTGATCTGCGCATATGCTTTGATGAATTTCCTATATTATCCTATATGGCCCAATGTGACACACAGTTGTTTGGCATTCTTTGGAGGCTCCAAATTGATAATAACTGCAATTTTTGTAGGGTCTACCATCAACCCCTACTTACAGACAACATGGCCCAAAAGTATCCCACACAGTACACAAAATACGCACTTTTTCATATTAAGGGATATTTGATCATTTTGACAAGTATCAAACATGAGGCGAATACTAGAAACATGTCTCTTTACTAACCCAAACATTGTTCAATCATAAAAGTATACCTCCAAAAACTTATGAATAAATTCTTTGAAAGTTGTGACTACCACCCTAGAGAAGATTGTAGGGCCATTCTTAAGTCCAAAGGGCATAAATCTATACCGAAAACAACCCCATTCAGTAGTGAAGGTAGTCTTACTTCGATTCCTCTGATATGATTTTGATCTAATGATACCCTGAGAACCCATCAATAAACGAATAGGCTTCCTGACCTCCAACGTTCTCCAATATTTTGTTTATGGATGGTGTAGGAAATGGATCATGGACACAAGAATCATTTAACTTTCTTAAATCTACACAGATCTGAATTTCTCCCTTCATCTTCTTTTCCTAAACCACCATAAGACTAACCCAGTCTGATTCCTTGATAGACTCAATAATCTCGGTTGCAAGCATATTATCTAATTCTTTGGGCACTTTTTCCTTGTACTTAGGATTCAACCAGTATGGGCGCTGCTTCACTGGCTTCACATTTGGCTTCAGAATGATCTTCATGACACCCAGATCACCTACTATCCCTTTCAAATCAAATAACTTGGTGGGAAATAAGTCCTCATACTCCCGGAATAACTCCGCAACCTTGTCCATTGTGTCCTCATCGCAGTAATCACCTATATTTGTAAACTTCGGTTGCACTTCCAACCCAATATTCACCAGTTTGGTCTTCAGAGGCTTTGAGATATCAGGGACTTCTACCTTAGTCCATGCCACTTTGCAATGTCCTTCTGACTCAAGAATATTTATATTCCTACGATCTTCCTCGCCTTCCTCAGTGGCCACATTATATCATTCCAGAGGATGATGCAATTGCGTACTCCAGTCTGGTTGTACCCACGCGATAGGTTCTTATGGAATTCAGAACATTGCATCTTTGATCTCCTGTAATGCTTCATCAATACACTCAAATCCATCTTCAAAGCTAAAAATTAACAAAAATATTTCCTTCAGGACATCCCATTCTACAGTTCCATGTCGTAACTTTGTTTCTAGGTACCAGTTCATCGTAATCGTATCCAAAGTGTGGCAGAATATTTGAACCCATTCTAGTTGTGGTTCTTCTCCCCATGCCTTTGTCCATCGATCCAGATGCTCGTGCGGATTGTCCTTTCCTGTATACTTCTCCGTAATGTGGGTATTGGCATACCCAAACCGTAGCTTTATCATTCATTGATATTCCTTCCAATCTGCAAAGTTGTTCTTATGTGTACCCCACCATCTGGTAGGTGTAACTCTCAGTGAAATGTCTAATGCCTCAAACTGATGTTCCTCTAATACATCCCTCTCAAATTTATCTAGAAATAAATTGACATCTTCTAAACCATCATAATATGGTAAGTTGTGTACCTTAGTGGATATACATTGAAGTGACTTAGTAATCATTTTGCATCGCAGCAACAATACCTCATGCAATCTGTTATGCCACTGCTCAAGCTCCTCATCTGAATCTGAATTACAAGATTTGTCCTTCTCCCAAGTAATTTGCCCATTCGTCGTAGGGTTGATCCAATCCTCATCCTGTGCAGTAAACTTGTAGATTTTCTCAACATCTTCCTCCTCATAATAATATCAGACTGGTTCAGTATATCGTGCACATTCGACCAGATCCAATGGAACAATAATCCTTAGTTCCTTCTTCTCAAATTTCATGTTGCACTTCTTGAGGTTGATGACTGCGTTCATATCAAATGCCCAATCAATGCCAAGTAGTGCTGGGTATGGGTTACTATCGTCCACTATTTCAATCACTTCAAAATCGGTTATGGTGTGTGCCCCTTCAATATCCACAGTTACTCCATGTAGGCACCCCATAGGAATGATCTTTTTTTGATTCACCATTCTCAGCTAGATCGAGGACCACTGTAGTGTTTGCCTTCCCATTATTTCCCAGTTTTCCTTCGGCAAAACATTTGCATCAAATCCTAAATCAAGGATCACATGGTCCATTTCACATTCTCTAATATGGGTAGTCAATCTCATTTCCCGAACAGTCTTTTTCTTGCCTTTATCCACCTTATGTATTGCACGTTATTCTGGTAGTGGCTTACTCTTACCAGTGTAGTTATCTATCAATTCAAGTAGTCCCTCTACTACTTTTTGATCCCTTAGGAGCTTCATGCATGTTTGTAAGAAAGATGTTAACAATGATGGATATGTTTCTTGTGTAGTACTAACTCCTTTAGTCTTCTCCATGTTCGTATTCTCAGCCCTTGAGGTAGAATATCCTGCATATGTGAAGCTCCTCTTTGCCTCCATAAACGTTTCCTTCACTTTATTCACATCAAATCCAGCCTACCTATCAACAGCCTTGTGTACCCATACATTTTCCTCAGGTTATTTTCCTGGGTCCTTCCTGGTAGCTATATCTCTCCACGTAACAATATTAACACTTGGCCCATCTTCGCGTGGTTCTGATATCATCATCTGGATGTTTTGCATACGTTGTTGGGTCTGGGTCTTATTTTCTTAGATCTTCATGATGAGCACGGGACAATATTCTATGACATGATCAAATTTTTGACAATATTGACATGAGGGGTGTGTTCGATTCTAACAATCTCGCGCAAAATGACCTAGTTCTCTCCAATTGTAACAAATGATCTGGCCATGACCTCTTCCAACTCCTCATCCTCATCCTCTTCCTCATCCCTAGAATCCTCCACGCGCTATAGTTGCACCTTGATCTTGCTGAGAATGTGCCTCCATCTATACTCTATATGTTGGTGTTCTTTCCATCATCAATTCATAACTTCGGCAATTGTGCTTGTCATGACCGACAGATTTGCAAAAGTTGCAAAACAATTGTTGGGGAGTCTGCACAAACTTTTGTAACAAATGAAAATTGTTTGTCATATGTTTTATTGTGATCTGAAAAATAACGCACCAAGGTACCACACCTGTACTTGTCCCAACAATATTTTTAGGCTTTAGGGGAATAAGACCTCCTCCAACTAGATAATTCTGATACACCAGGCAATGATCCTTGTCATGACCATGACCTTTACATTTTAAACACCATAATTTTGTGTGGACCTCATTCTAGACTTCTTTTCCCTTTTTGAGGCTCTGCAACTCCATATGTAGGCTAGCCAACTGCGATTGAATCTGCTGCACTCCCAGATTCGTATCCTGAATAGGTGAGGCTTCCAATTTCATAGCAATCTCCAATGCCTCAGCCTGCATTCCAATCTTCTATTGCAACAATGGAAATATCAAATGGGGTAATAGCAAAGCAATATACCAATCCTTGTGTTGGTCATCTGTGATCTGCATATTAGCATGTTGCAACAAACATTTCAAACTTTGATCAAAATCCCACACAAGCTCATTTACCTTATGCTAGATCTCTTTGACTTCTGTTACCAACTGGGCTTGTGATTTAGGCTTCTTGAATTCATTATTCAGCGCATCCTTTTTATCATTTAGAGTCGTTGTTGGGTGAATTGAACAATACTTAATATACCATCTCAGCGCTCTATCTTGCAATGCTATGACCAACTGCACTTTCTTTAGGTCATCATTTTTTATCTGCTGTGACTTCCACACAGCATTTGCTACAAACCAAATTTTTTTAGGGTCTTCTATCCCCAGATCCTTAAGTATGGGCATATTCATAGCGTTCGTGATATTGAATAGTGGAGGTGGAGGTGGAGGTGGAGGTGTAGGTGTAGGTGTAGGTGTATGAGGTGGAGGTGATGGCGGAGGTGGAGTGGATGGATGTGGTATTCTCACGATACACTGATTTACATTTTGTAGCACACCTTGAGGGATCTTCAAAATACTACTTTCTTCATCACTATTAGATGCTCCCAACAAAGGACTGTATTCAGCACCCGAATCTAGATTTCGTCTAAATGGATTTTCACTTCACGTAGCTCCCCTCAAATGTCGACTAAACATCAATTCAATGGAATAACATGTTTCTCACACAATAACATTTTAATCAAAGTTTTCAGAGACTTCAAATACTTACCTCTTGGTCCTTTGAAAAACTGGTGTTCAGCTTCACTATAACTGACATTTGTATTGATCACAAACTCAATAATGAATCCACCCAAACTACTATCAATCCAATAATCGACCGCCCTTGCGATCTTATTTTCTGACCCTTTGAGATGCCTCACTAGCTCTGGAGTCCAAGCAATAGGGTTATCTAACTTCCATGTACCTTCATCGTCTGCTAATTTAGACAACCACTCATATAATTGGCACAGAAAAGAGAAGAATAAAATTCCGTGTTCTTCTGTATATAGGAATCTATTCAACCACTCTTCCTTTGTCAGACACAAATTCCTATTTTCCTGGGCTACAAATTCTTGTAGCTTCTGATTAATCCACTTTTTGGTCTCTTTCTTAGTCGGTATCCACTTATTGCTCATCACATAATCCTCAGATAGATCCCAGTCTTGGCAACATAACCATTTGTTGGCTTGAGGGGACTTGGACCCAGGTTCAAAGTTAGTTGTGCTAACCATCAAAACCCTACACTACTAGCCCTTTCTACAACAACATGCGTAGCACGGGCTGCAGTCTCACCCAAGGTAGTATTGGGGGATGACAGAACTAGTTTTCTGCATCCAAAGGACTATGTGATGTGTTTTTGTTACTTCTAGGTCTTTATTCCAATCTTCGCGAACCCTAACCCTTGAAACACGGCAATTATAGTAACTTACAATTAACAGATCCAGACTCTACGCTAAATGTTGTAAACGTTCATAACATCATGTGATTAACTAGATCTACCACTTTCACACATTTATTAAGTACTTTTCAAGATAAATTCAGTAAAACAGAACGAATACACAACAAATGTAGAAGTAAAGAGTAGCACATATATACACAAGTTATGCTCCAAAATAGCCTTTATTATGCTCAGATATTTTGTTACAGACTCTTTCTACCTTGCGCACATAGCTGGAGGGGCCCACGCACTCAGCTGCAGACTTACCAAGGTCTCCACGCACATAGCTACACGAGCCTTCCCCTTTGCCTAAGTATAGAGAACATACTTCCTACTTAGATCAAATACCCATACAACCTTAGATATCTTCCATGGCTCTATATGACTCCTTTTTATATCATCTTCTATTACAATACCATGGTCTATGAACCATGGGCGGGTCACAAAACACTTATCTTCTAACAAACTAAGGGTCTTTGACCTTCCTAAAGCCCCTTTAACTCCTAACAACCTTCGCACTCCGCTCCTCAAAATGCGGAGACTTTATAATAATAACAAAAACAATTTACAAAATTGACCCCAAGGGACCCTATCCCAACACTCATTGCATGCAGTGGTTCTTCTTAATGGAATTATTCTTCTCCAATTCTCTCCCTCTCTTTCTCTCTCTCTCTCTCTCCATATTTTTGTGATGTATTTAGTTCTTGCATTTTTATCAATGTTCTTGTGATCAGTGTTATGGTAATTTGGATGTTTTCTCTCCTCCTCTCTTTACATTCAAAGCTATAGGATATTATCCCTCGAGATCTAGATTAGTGGTATCAAAGAAAGTTATGGTTCCATCGGAATGAAGGTTTGAATCATATTTCACTTTCAACATTTTGTAGTAATCTCCAACCTCCTTTTGGCACTTTTGGAGACAATTTTCTAGGTCATACACTATAAGTATCACAGTTGATCCACAAGCATTATAGGGTTCTATCTCATATCCTCATTCACCATGGAAATAACATTCTTACATGGATTCACTACATCCATTGGTCTGTAACGTGGAGGTTCCATGACCTCTACAACAATCCATGTTGCTCTATAAACCCTTGGCATCTTTTGTAGCCCTCTACACTTGGTATTCTCACATTCATTGTTATTGTAGATTTATACAACCATGCCATAACTTAAAATAATTGCATGCAACACATAGAATCTTGGATGACCTCATTTTAGCCATTTTGCATCTTGTCCATTGTGGTATGGTCGATATAAAAGTGCAATAATAGGTGGAATGCTAGGAAAAAACCTTCAATGAACTTAACGTAGGTTCCATACGTCTATAGATCACTTTAAAAGGTGGAAATTAGATCATTTTAAAGGATGATTTGTTAGATCAATTGGGTTTTTTACAGTATTTGTTTTGGCTTCATGGTTTGAGAGATATCATCCTTTTAAGTCACACATTTTTGTAAAGCAGCGTGATTGCACACACCTTGAATTTCAAGAATGATTTTCCCACCCCACGTATCATTATCAAGTAAGTATCTTATAAAATTCTCTTCGATATCGCAAATGGGTCTTTGATCGAATTTGATTTCATAACATGGAACAAAAGTTTGTAGTAATAGGTTAATTGCCAAGAAAATAAATTTTAAAAAAACCCATGGTTTTGGGTTATCCACAAACACCTAAGATTGGGTCATCCACAAACCCAAACCTTTTCTTTGTTGCCACTTTGTACACTATAATCATGATGGTTATGTGTCATCCACAAACCCATAGATATGGGTTAACCACACAAATCCCTTCTATTCAATGGCTAATGGCATATTGTAATCATTATGCTACATTAAACATAATTGGGTCTCTCTTTTTATATCATTTTGAATGATGGGGACCATCATTTTCTAAGGGTGGAGGATTGATTTGAATTTTATGGGGGCTTATAACCTAAGTTCTGATGTATAAGTCATAAAGTCACAATTTTATATATAATGGAAGTTGATTGATATGTAACTGATAGGTTCAAACTTAACTAAAGTGGAATACGTCAATAAGACACCTTATAAGAAGGAAATAAGAAGAGAGTGAAGGGGGAGAAGGAGAGGTCCCAAATTTTGCCTTATTGTATGTAATGGTTGGTTCTCTCTCTCTCTCCATATTTTTGTGATGTATTCAATTCTTACATTTTAATGAATTTTTTTGTGATCAACTTTATGGTAGATATAAATTTTTTCTCTCCTCCTCTCTCATCATTCAAGCCTTTGGTATCTTAGCTCCCAAGTTATAGAACAAATATCCCTACCACTACTACTATGCTCACCATTTTTCACACTTATGGTGGTGATTTTGCAGTAGGAGGTTTTCATTTTAGTGCCAAGAATAATCCCATTACAAGTCATGTTTTTGGGAGTCCCTTCGTCTCTGGGGCCAATCCTTTTTGGGGAAATCATCCTTTCACCGTCATGGATAGTCCAAGCCCTTAGTACTATGGCTTTGTTTCACCCTTTGGTTAATATTTGTCTTTTGGAAAATTTTCTATGTATGGATCATAAGGTCCATCTAGAGGTTCTTCTCTACCTTCATACATGTTCATGCAAAATCAACTTCCATTTCTAGAATATCTTTATTTTCTATATTATACAAGTTAATCAATGGTCCCATATGCCATGACACTAGGTGGCCTCCAATTCCTACGAAATTACCCTCTAATATTCCCAAGTTTGAAGGAAAGTTGGGAGAGCATATGACCATGCATATCACCACCTATCATCTATGGTGTTCTTCTAATTCTTTTGTGGTAGGTTTTGTGAGGTTGTGTCTCTTCCAAAGAACCCTAACTAGAGATGCCATGAAATGGTATATCAAGTTGGATAAGGCATCATATAGTGACTATGCTTCCTTGGTGGGAATGCTCTTGAATCATTTTAAATTACCTTCACATTAATAGGTTATAACCAATATCCTATCTACCTTCAAGAATGACACATCTACACACATCTCTTATCATATTCATGAGTGGAGGCATCAAAAGTGATTGATTAGGACTAATATTCCTGACCAGTTGCATAAATATTGGTTTACCTAATCCTTGCTACGACCTATTGCCAAGGATGTTGCTATGTCTATGGAGGCTACTGAGAAGCAAGCCATTTTATGTGCCCATCATCTTGACTTGATTTATTCTTAGTCAAGAACTTTATATGATATTATCCCTAATGCTCCTCATTCTTTGATTGACCAACAATGAACTGAATTGGAACCACATTTTGATGGTGTAAATAGTATCATATCTTTTTATGTTGTGACCATGTTTTCTTCTTAATTGGGGCAACTAATCGTTCAAAAGTCCCCACAATTGTGACCAGTTCTTAACAAGCCACATCTTCTAAGAAATCCACCAAGATTCATATGGTCCAATCCATGCAACCAAAGAATCCTCAGCAACCTAATAGGAAAAATAAAAAAAAAACAAGTAAAAAAACATGTATAAACCTACCCAAGAGACTCAACAACCCCAACCCAATCAGGGTGACGGCACTAATGAGTATCGTTAAAAGGTCAAGTTCCCTTGCAATATTTTTCAAGGGGGTCATTTAACTCACATGTGCCCAAGGATGAATGAGATTCATCTCCTTCTCACATAATCAAGTGCCACTCAACAACTAATTGTTTTTACACATTTGTTCCCCAACCAACCTCAAAAAATGATTAAAAATCATCCTCTACCTCCACCTAAGAGAATGAGAGGACAAATTCTTCCTAAAGGCACCTATCCTTATGTGCAATGATCAAGTTAACTTGTCTACAAGAGCTAGGTCTTGTGAGACTCTAGAGTTGAGTTCTGCTTATAAGAACCCAGTTATCCCCATTGTGCTCAATGGACCTCTCACAATAGATAGGGCTTTGAAGCTTGTGTTTCACCCACCTAAGGGTGTTATCTGAAAGTTGACCCACAATTCCAATATGAGGGATACCCAACATTATAGTATTTTTGAGGATATATCCCAAGCTCCCAATGCCATATTTTCCTTACAGGTTTTATATAGTTGTCCTATGTAACATGGATAGTTTTTCTCCGCTATAAGAGGGTTTGATATCTTGGAGTCAAATTTAATCATGTTTAACATTAATGCCAGTCATTCTAGATTATCCCATTAGGTTTCTTTTTAAATCTCGATGTACGTATTTAGTTGAGATGTGCTCCACACTATTGTGGATGAAGGATCTTCCACCTACCTTATGGCCTTGTCATGTCATAAAGCTCTTGGTTCTCCAACACTCATTAAGTCAATTACTACCTTCAAGCCTTCGATGGTCGCATTTTTATGCCTTAGTGTGTTCTTCCAACATTTTCCATCAAGCTAGGTGGAATAACCATTACCATCAATGTGGAATTTGTGTATGTCCTAATGGAGTAGAATCTACTCCTTGTTCATAGTTGGTTCTATGCTATGACTATTTTTGTGTCATCAGTGTTTTGATTTTGAAATTTTCCCCATGAAGGAAATATCATCACCATTTATTAGCTTGATTAATACATGCCAACAATTAAGTATACCACTATGAGCACTACTTTTCCATTTATTGGATATAACCCTCTCACATATGATAGCATCATTATGACCCTATTTTAGATTCCCATTACTTATTGATGTCTTTCATATACCCATGTTTGATGTTACTTCTACTATCATGGCTCCATTGAACATGATCTCTTCCATCACTAGTGGATCCCATCAATATGGAAAAGTTTAAGGACTAATATTCAAAGGTCGGTTAATTTTCAATGATTTCTCTGCCAAAAAGATTCACTAATTCCCATTTTTTATAAAAATGATTCGCCCAAAATTTACAATATAAAATTATTTTACCTTAAAAATTGTCAACATTATATAGAGACTATGTATAAAATCATTATAAATTTGAAAAATTTTACAAATATATCAATAAACATTTTATAGTTTGCATATTAGGGACTAGTGATATTTTCCAATGTTTTTAAACTTGAAGATAATTTTCCATCCTTAATTTTCCCTTGCCCATCAGTCACCTGCTCCTTGGGTAGTATCATCGCCTTCAGTTGTAGACTCATATGGTGAGAAAATTATGCTTTTAGCAAAAGATATTTCCTTTTTGGTGGTCATGTTATCACCTCCTAATGTTGGTAAGAAAATCCTTCCTAATATGGAATATGATCAGGATTGTTTTCCCAGATGGGTCATCACTTTTGCTATACCACATGACTCCCTCAATGACACAATCCCTTCACAACAAGTCATCTTGGAGGTCATGGATTCAATTGATAATCCAAGGGATATTATACCTCTCGATGCTTTTATTCTCCTCGGCTCACAAATGGTAGAGATTGGAAAACTAAATCTTGAATTGGGTCACAGGGGCATTTTCTAGGCCATCTATAGAAGTGACACCATTGGACTGGGTCAAGTCTTTCCAATGAATTTTCCAATCTGAATACTCTCGTATATGAGTGTCTTGTACCCCTTCCATGTCTTGATATTCACTGTCTAGGAGATGCATTAGTTCATAAGTCCACTCACCTTTTATGTCCTTGGGTCATTCGTGATAACGATATGGTTCTAGGCTTTCCATAGCATCATCAACCTTTAGGAATGTGGTAATTCAAATCTATGTGGTATGGCCAGAACATGGTGCACCATATGATGCTAATAATGGCCCATGAGTTCATACACAACCATATGGATCCTTGTCCTATGCTTGGCATTGGGAACTATAAAATGTAACCTATTAGACTGCATTGCACATGTACATGTTTTCTATATGTTTTGGGTATGGTGATTTTTTCCTTTTTCTTTTGAGTGTGGGATTTTTTGGTTTGATGTTAATCATTCTTGGTGCTTCATTTGAATTTGTCAGTCACATACTCTTGGCTCATCATAGGCACACCCATGGTGAGACCAAGATGTTACATATGTTAGTTCTCTATCTATTTTGACATGTGTCATATTAATTGAGCATCTATATAGGCATTCATGTCTACACAACATGTATTTGAACCACATCATCCTAAGTCATAAGTAAGAGCCAAACTAGACCTAGATAATACATTGTATATGTCAAAAAATCCAAAAAAAGAATATAAATTTCAAAGAATAAAATATATATGGTCTTGTTTTTACTTGATCCATGGTTTATTTATTTCATTATGTGATTTAACCATGGGTATAGTCTTTCTAAATGATTTTTATAAGATAGCGTGCCATTTTTGTTATGACATCCACTGGACCTAAGGTGTGTTTTTCTTGAACCTGACATGTAGGGGTAAGTCTTTCCTTATCATTTCTATATCATTATTGACCATAATTTCCATCTTCATTGTGCCTTAGGTCCAATCCTATTAGGTTGGGGCATTAACCACTCTATATTTATGTGTCGTAACTTGTGTGGTAGAGATTTTCTTCACATGGATACCCTAGTATAGTACCCCTTTTCCATGTTGGTGTCCATGCTACATCTCTTTATCGCTCTAAAATCCCTCCTTTTGACCCACCGTGACTTTGAATCTGAGCCTCATTGTTATGAAACCAGCTCACAAAAGAAAGAAAAGATAGATGAGCGCCTTAGAAATAAGCCTCTTCGAGGGGGCAACCTCTTTTACATTACACAAATGGACAATTCTTGGATGATTCAAATGACAAAACCTCCTTTCTATATATAGGAGTCTAAGGGGTCACAATATAACCAAGCCAACCTAACAATAATAATATCAAGGCACAAAAATAACAATAGAGGGATTCTATGGGGCAGAACAATAATAATATGGGGACAATAGGGGCTTGTTGTCCCCAATGCTTGAGTAGTTCTAAATGCTTCTGTATAAAATTCTCATCCTCCCATGTGGAATCTTCTGCGGATAAGTTCTTCCACTTGATGAGATATTCTGAAATTGATCGATTTTGTAGCTGTCGAGTTCTTATTTCTATGACTACTTCCAGTTCCAATATAATTTTTCCTTCCTCGTCAAGTTCTGGCAATATTGTTTGAACTAGGAGCTTGTTGCCTATAACCTTCTTTAAACATGAAACATGGAAAACTAGGTGCACTCGAGAACCTGCAGGAAGCTCCAATTTGTAAGCCATAGTACCAATCTTTTGCAACACCTTGTACGGACCATAATACTTTGGTGATAATTTATTATCCTTCTTAGCTTGCTTGAGGGACATTTGTTTATATGGTTTTAGCCGTAGGAATACCTAGTCACCTACATCAAAACTTATTTCGCTACAATGTTGATCTGCCTGTTGCTTCCTTCTATTCTACACCAACATGAGGTTAGTTGGAGAACTTGTTGTTGATGCTCGATGTGATGTTCCACTGCTTGAACCTTAGAATTTTCTCTTAAATATGATGTGATGGGTGGTGGATGATATCCATAAAGTGACATAAATGGGGTCATTTTTGCAGCAATATGGAAGGAAGTGTTATACCACCATTTAGCCAGAGGAAACCATTTAACCCATTGTGTATGTTTATCAGATACAAAGCAAAAGATATCCTTCCAAACATTTGTTTACTATCTCAATTTTCCCATCATATTGAGGATGATAAGATGAGCTATGAGCTAACCGAGTACCTAGACAAGAAAATAATTCTGTCCAAAAATTTCCAGTGAAAATGGGATCTCTGTCGCTTACAATAATCTTTGGGTTTCTAAGTAGCTTTTGAATTGTTTCCATAAATGTAGTAGAGACTGCACTGGCTTTAAATGGATGTGATAATGCACAAAAGTGTGCATACTTGGTAAGTCTGTCAACTACCACCATGATGACACTCTTTCCTTCGGACTTGGGTAAACCTATGATAAAATCCATTGAAACCTCCTCCCAACATTGGCTTGGAATGGATAAAAGTTGTAATAGACCTGGGGTCTTAATTGTTTCAACTTTATTTTTTTGGCAAACCAAACATTCTGCCACAAACTTTTGAATATCTGATTTAATGTCATCCAAAAAATTCCTTCTTAACCCTGTGGTAAGTTTTTAAAAATCTTGAGTGCCCTCCTAAGGGAGAAGTGTGCAATTCCATAAGAATATTTTGTTTGAGTTGGGAATTCTTACATAGGTATAAGCGATATTTGTACCATAATGAATCATTTTTCCAGTTAAATTTATCAGATGTACTGGAATATTGTTGTAATTTTCGAATGAGTGCCCAACTTCATCGTCATTCTTCCATTCCTCCCTTGCTTCGTTTATCCAATCTGGTTGGATAATAGAAATGACACACAACAATGCTTCTACATCCTCATCCTTTCTTGAGAGTGCATGTGCCACAAAATTTTTATTCCCTTTTTTGTAGATGATTTCAAAGTCATAACCCAACATCTTTGTGACCCATTTTTGTTGCTCTTTAGAGGATAATCTTTGTTCTAAAAACTATTTAAGACTATCATGATCCGTTTTTACCTTGAAGTGTCTTCCCATTAGGTAGGGTCGCCATTTATTAAGTGCATGTAGTATTGCCAACATTTCATTCTCATAAATAGCTTTGTATAAATACTTTCCCTTGATTGGATGACTTTCGAAAGCAATGGGTCTTTCATCTTGCATTAAAACAGCACCAATTCCATTTCCTGAAGCATCACATTCCACAATAAAGGTTTTTGTGAAGTCCGGTGTAGCTAAGACCGGTGCTTGGCACATTGCCTCTTCAAGATGTTCGAAGGCCTTTGTTTCTTCTGGAGTCCATGAAAATTCATCTTTCTTCAACAATGTTGTTAGGGGTGCAGCTATTCTCCCATAATTCTTAACAAACTTGCAATAATACCCTGTCAACCCGAGAAATCCTCGCAGATGCTTTATGGATGTGGGGATTTTCCATTCCTTAATGGCTTTAATTTTGCTAGGGTCTACCTTAACACCTTCATGAGATACAATATGACCCAGATTAACAACCTCTTGTACTCCAAAGAAAAATTTGGAGCTTTTTGCATATAATTGTTTCTCCTCCAATAGTTTGAGCTCCCTGTCAACATGTTCAACATGATCCTTCCAAGACTTGCTGTAGATTAGTATATCATCAAAAAATACTAACACAAATTTTCTAAGGAAGGGTTTGAAAATGGAATTCATCAAACCTTGAAATATAGAAGGTGCATTGGTAAGGCCACAAGGCATGACCAAATTTTCTTCTTGATATGTCCTTCTATCTTGATAGTTTTGAGGAGTGGTAATTCCAGCCAATGCATTACAAGATATGGTTGGATTCATTTCCTCTTTATCTAGGGTTTCTTCCTAGAGTATATCCTCTTCTTTTGACATTTCTTGTTCCTTTTCTTCCTCCTCTTCACAATCTATGTAGAATAATTTCTTCTCAGCACACTTATGACCTTTAGTGTATTATCTATCACAACTGTAACAAAGCCCTTTTGCTCTTTTTTCTTACAATTGTTGTGGTGTCAACCTTGTAATTTTTGGAAGGCTAGGAGCAACAACACTTCCATATTTATAGTTGTGAGTGGTAGGCTTCCTGGTTGCCATAATTTTGCTTTCCATTTTTCTTGCTAACCTAAATACCTTCTCCAATGAATCAGGTTCCCAAAGATGAACCTCATTTTGGATATTATCCTTTAAAGTTCCTAAGAACACATCAACCCCATGCCCTTATTTTCAATTTTTAGAAGTCTTCAATGTGCTCCATCATTGAACCCTTTTGTTTGAGTTTTATCAATTGGCTAAAAAAGGTGTTGCTTTTTGTATCATCATAATGTGATATAATTTCTTCCGTAAAAAATTCACAAGTGACAATTTTTTTATGAGAGAAAAGCCATTGATACTATACAAACTAATTTGGTTCTAAATATAAAGTTTCAATACGTACCTTTTGTGTGTTTTGCACATTATGGAGATCAAAAAATTGCTCCATCTGTAGTATCCATGTTCTGGGATCCTTGCCATCAAACTTCCTCATATCGATTTTTGGAACATGGTGGGTCTTCAATCCAACATTAGAGTCTATGAAATCATGATTAACATTTCTTTTGTTCTCATCATGAGTTTCCTTTACTACCCTTTCACCATTAGTGATCATTTCTTGTAGCAACTTATTCAAATTTATATTCATTTCTTCCATCTTATCGTCCATTCCATTCATCTTAGCATCCATGCCATTCATCTTAGCTTCCATCTTAGCGTCCATGCCATTCATCTTAACTTGCATGCCATTCATATTAGCTTCCACGCCATTCATCTTGGCTTCATTTACCTTTAGTGAGAGTGAAATTTGTTGTACTTGGTCTTGTAATTTTGATATATCATGTTGCATTTCTTCCTCTTCTTCATGAGTCATGCTAGAGATTTTAGGTTGCTTACTAGGTGTTTCCATTTCTTTCTTCAGGGCATTAATTAATGCTAATAATTCTTCACTATTCCCTTTGAATTCCTTCAAACTAATTTTTCAATTCAATCTTATGCAAAAATAAAAATAAAAAAACTACAAACCTTTTTTTTTCACTTTGTAAGAGCTCAACATTGAATCTATTGTATCTCTGTAATTACAGATCTCTAATATCTGAAATCTCATCTTGTGGTAGCCCTTTGATTCCTCTTTCTAACCCCACCAGTTTGATCAATATTGGATTCTCCAAGGAAGAGTTATGCCAAATCTCCCACGGTGACCTGATTATAGACTAGTTCAGTAGAGCGAACTTGTATGACGTGTCACATGTTATTGTTTGGACCTTAGTACCTGAAACTGATACATCGAAAACTATAGGCTATCTTCTTTCTGAAACTTCTTACAAAATTTCAATCTGATCCTCAAAACAAAAGTTATGACGATTTTCCCCAGGTCACCTATTTGGAATGTAATTCAGGAGACTGCAAAAGCCCTAACTTCGTTAGATCATATCTCCGCAAATATAGCAAGACAAGCTCTGAAATTTGGACCCAAAGTTCAGAACTATTTTGGCTCGAATGGGTTTTTTTGTAGCTTCTGAAACACCACAGAAAAAAGTTATAGCGAAAATTCCACGATGACTTGTTTGGAGCAGCGAAAACCTAGAATCCAAAGCTCTGATACCAAATGCTATGAAACCAGCTCACAAAAGATAGAAAAGATAGATGAACGCCTTAGAAATAAGCCTCTTCAAGGGGGCAACCTCCTTTACATTACACAAATGAACAATTCTTGGATGTTTCAAATGGAAAAACCTCCTTTCTGTTAGCTACCTATATCAATAGGTTTCATATTTCATGATTGGCAAAGAAAGTTCCAAATATGCTCTGCTTTGGTGATACAAAGATCCCATATTTCCATGAGGAAACAATGTGTGTATATAGCTTTATGTTGACTCAATTTTGATGGATGGTCCAACAGCCTAATATGGATCATGCCATGTTTCAATTTTCTGTTGTAGAATAGAGAAAGAAGTTTGTCCAAACTGTTTAATCTTGGCAGACCAGTAGCTTAGATAGAGAATTAAGGTTCCCAACTGCTTAATCTGGGACCTTGGAAGCAATAAGGGTAATTCTAGATAGAAAATCAAAAGAAAAAGCCAAGAGAAAAGAAAAGGCAAATAAGGGTCTGCAAGTCTAAGTGCACCCTCCAAGAAGAAACAAAAAATGCTAGGCAAGTAGATGGGTAGGCAGATGGGGTTGCAGAAATGTCATTCCTTATAATTGAATGTGTGCTAACCTATTCACGAAGGAAAATCAATGGATTGAGAAGGTCTTCTTCTCCATCATGTTGCAGCAAAGCAAAGGAGCATGTCTAACTTCACATTTTCCCCTTTCACATTCATTACTAACATCCCTTCATCAGTTGAGATTCAGGGAAGAATTTGAGGTTTTATGGTGGTTCTTATTCCTTTAAAAGCCACATTTCTTGTCTAAAAATCTTTTCATTTTGATCTACTCCCTAAGCTAGGTTATCTTCACAAAAACTTAGTGTTTCACCCCTTCCCCCACTCTTACTAACCCCTAACTTCTTATTATCTAAATCCCCTATGTTCCCCTTTTCCCTACTATTATAAACACTATGGTGTATAAACCCCAAGCATGCTATAAATACCCCTTCCCCTTGGCACTATAGCCATATGTTCACAGTCAGGGATTAAAGTGACATCCGGTCACTTTAAGAACCCAAACCCTACCCCTTGTCCCCCTTCAGAAGTTATCCAAACCATTAACCCCTTCATTTACTAAAAACCTTGTAAAAAACCCCTTTTTACCCATAACCCACTTTATTTGCAAAAAACATACAAAAACCCACTTTTTCCCGTTTACCCAAAGTCTTAGCGCTATGCGCATTTTTGTCAAAACATTGAAAAAAACCATATGAATCGCCAAAATTCCCAAAGGTCCCGCCGAGCGCAAATTTCAAAAGAAATATTATTTTAATCTCGCCTGCATCCGTATCGTCCGGCCAGCTCAACGATCCGTCGACCGTCGGATCAGGCCCTTTTCATCCGACGGCCCTCGTGCATATCGGACCGGCCCCGACGTCCGAAAGATACCTTCCGATATCTGTCAGAGGGTGACGTCAGGCCTCTGCCACGCGTCACCCCCACATCATATCGGAGGTACCTCTGACAATTCCGCTTCTGTATGGAAGGCGGTGCGATATGAAACCGCTAACCACTTCCAGTTTCGGTTAATCCGTCCTGCCTACGTCACTGCCAGCATCACTGCTACGTCAGCGCCGCGTCGGTATGCCCCGTCCGCCATTGCTCCACCTGTCTGCCACCTCACCATCCCCGTGGACCTCTCTTATGCCGCCACGTCACCCGATGACGTCATGCTGACGTCATCCGACCTTGACCCCACCTAATGACGTCATGCTGACGTCATCCAAAAAAGGTGCCAATATTCCAAAAAATACATATTTTGGCCGAAATTTTGCGTTTTTTGCACTTTTTGCCAAAAACGCTGTTGTTTTTTCTGCATGGTTTTTACGTCCAACTGCGCACCAACCCGGTGAACTCGACCTGGAGACCGCTGGCGCGCCATTTCCACCTGCATTCGTGTCCATTGTTCTCTATATACCAGGTGTTTATCCTTGTGAATCCCTCCTGCACCTAGTTTCGTCTGTAAATTGCCAAGAAAGCTTAAAACACTGAGAAACTTATAATTCACCGGCAAATCCCCTGTGCCTAGTCCCCATTTACACTCTAAGGTCGAAATTCGCCGGTTGAGCCTTGTTTGCCCGAGTTTTTTACCAATAACTGCATTCTGTTCGCGCAATCGCGAAATGGTAACCCAAACTGTACCAATTTGCTGAGAAAAAGAGTTTAAGACCAGACATTTGTCTTATCCATCCTTTAAGCAGTATTTCAATTGCTGCAATTGACCATTTATCCTCTGTCCCTCAGTAATTTACCTTTCTGTTCAAAGAAAACTCTGTGGTGTTGCTCTGCACAGTAACACCAGTTTATAAATGACATAAATCCTAAAAGTAACCATGGATCCACCAGTAGCTCCTGTAGCATTGAATATTGCTCCTCTAAATGCCCCTCAGAGACAATTGGAGTGGCAGCCTCTAGCAGACCTGGATTATCAGATAGCAGAAGAAATGCTAATGCACAGCAAGTACCACATTCATTTGTTGAATGAGTTGAGGATTAAACATGAGGCTGGAACAGATGTATTGGGCATTTGGGATTCTTTCCTCCCTCTATTCAAACTCGCTCAGGTCAACCAGTTTCCTGACCTGATCCACCTATGTGCTGAATCCTACGACGCCACTCAGAGGGCTGTGATTGACCCTTCAGGCTCAGTTGTTTTCTATGTCACCCCTGAAGCCATCAGAGAGATGCTCCATTTCAAAACTGAGAAGAAATTAGTCCCTTTATCACTGGTTGATCTGATAAAGCAAGGAGCCAAATTGACAGATGCCCAGATCACCAAACTAAATCAATTATATATTGACTCTGACACAGTGAAGTACCCTCCCATTTCTCATGTTTACCTAAACCAATTGGGCAGGGACCTTGTAGACATGATCAGTCCCATTCTGGGCTATAATTCTATTGAATTTGTTGATGAGACTGTGCTGGTGATGATGCTCATGTTTACCCCTAGCAAGTCTCCAATCTGCTATGACTATGCCACTTACATATCTGACAAAATACATGAGCAATTGATGAACTTACCAAGAGAAAGGGTGTTCAGATACACCTCCTACATCTACCACTTGATTTTGTATTATCAACATGAGAAGTTCCACTTTGCTATAAAGAGAGTGGATGCACAAGGAAATCCAAGGTCAGTGGTGTATTGGTGCTCTGCCTTCCACTGTAGATCTGTTTCTCCATACACCTATTGTGAATTTATAGACCTCTTCATCCACCCAGCCATGTCTCTGCTCATGAGCTCACCTCCTCCTAGGCTAACTGATGAGATGCAGAGGATTCTTCAGTTGTCCAAGACATACAGCATCGGGGATTGGTGTTATTACCAACACCACACGGTCATCAGAATATATGGGTGTGAGCTGCCCCCATACAGATTGCCCAGATATGTGCCCATGAGATTGTTTGCCCTGGAATACTTCAGGCAATTTGGGAATGCTGATGTGCTGCACTTTTCAAGCAGAGGCAAGAAAGCACAACTCAAGGTCAGAAACCAATTAGGCCACTTCATCTACAACAAAAGGGAGGAAGGTTGGCAAGAAGTCGACAACATGTTAGGATCCCTTGGCCTATAGACCAGTTTCCTTTGGAAACCTTATGACCCCAATCACTTCATAACTCTAAGAAGGGTCAAGTATAGGTTGTCTGGTTATGACCATGTAAGGTTGCCTCACATAGAAAAATATGCAAATCAAGCAAAATGGAGGAGGGGAACCTTAGAGGAGGCTGCTACACAAGAAGAATTAAGTCAAAGAGCAGTTAGAAATATCCAAAAGATGGCTGACTTGGAGCTTTGTACACAGGTGTTTACTCTTCCAAGCACTCAAGTGGGAGCAGCTGCATCTTCCTCCACAGCAAATCAGCAAGCGGTTAAAGCTACTGAGCAAACCTCAAGCAAAGGCAAAGAAAAGGAGATGGAACCAGAACAACCGCCTCATGAGCAGGCACAGCAGCAAAAACAACAAGTACAATAGCAACAAGAGGGGCAGCAAGAGAAAGAGCAGCCATTACAGCAAGAAAAGGCAGTTGAAGCCCCAATTTCCACTGAGCAGCAGGCTCAGGACACGGTGCCTCCTAGGCCAGAAACGACAGTGGAGGCCTCAGTACTCCAAACCCCACAAAAAGAAGACATAAGCAGAAAGAGGGACAGAGAGATTCCCCTCACAACAACAACGACTCAAGGGGAGAAAAGACACAGAATGAATCCCCTTTCAGAAGAGGAAATGCCTTTGGGGCAATCTTTGGGCATGGGCCCACCAAGTCTGGAGGCCTCAGCAAGTTCCTTCCAGCAGGAACAAGAGAGGATGATGGGAGGAGAAGTCAGCTCCTCAAGCCAGCAGAGAGAAGGTGAATTGAGCATCAAACAACAGTTCATTGACATAAAGAGGAGGAATGAGCCAATAAAAATACAACTATATAATCATTTGTTGAAAATGGCTCCCACCAACCAGAAAAGGCTCATGTCTGCATATGATGTTAATGAAGGCAAAATGATCATGAGTCACTTCATGCCAACTGCATTGCAGCCACAGTCCCCTTCAGACTACTTGAGGACCAATCTTGAGGTCCTTGCCAAGGACATCCACCCAATGGACAAAATCGAATTGCATAAACAAACCGGTGAGATGGTGTATGCCTCCTTGGCAGACAAGACACTCGATAACTACAGGCTAGAAAATAGCCTAAATAATACAGCTGCCCAATTGAGTTGGAGAGAGCATCCTCTCAAGCAAAGGATAACAGGATCAGGGCCTTAGAAGATATAATCATAGAGATTGGACATGATCCCAAGGACATCAAGGGCATACAAGAAATATTGAAATTGAGGGATACAGACATGGCAGCTTTGAGGAGAAAGATCAAAATCCCAGCAACAATTCACCCTCAAACAGATGAAGTTGCCCAGCTGAGACATGATCAAGATGCCATAGCTTTGCTGGTGTCTTTATATAAACAGCTAATCCAGACTCAAGAAAAGCTGGGTGAATCAGAGGCTGCACAGGCAACATTGCAAGCATCATTACAGCAAAAGGAAGGAGGTCAATCATCTCAGCCTCCTCCAGAAATAATTAACCTGGAGGAACCTCCTCAGACCACAGCTCCTCCTACTGAAAAGACAACACCATCTACATCAGCAACTGCACCAACAACAACAGAGCAGGCTCCAAGCCTGGACATGCAGAAGCTCAAGAATGAAATACAAGCCCTGGAAGCCCAAATGGCAGAGCTAAATGAGGCCAGGGAGAGTCTAGCCAAGCTCAATGAGAGGTATGATAAATCCAAGCAGACTGTGGCGGAAAAGGGCAGGGAAATAAAAGCCCTCAAAGACAGGATAAAGGAGCTGGAGAAGGAGCTCAAACTGGATAAAGTAGTGGCTGAGCTCAAGACAGTGCTATGGGCCAATATTGGCCAATCCATCACTGATCAATGGCAGTATATTGAGACAATTCATGAGCAGTTGGAGCTCATTGCAAAAGCACAGAAGGAAATTCAGAGATCAAGGGCCTCTCTAGGCAATATGCCTGAAGTTGCCAACAGGATGATCAATGTGCTTAGTAATAGAACAAGTGCTCAATTAGCTACTATGGGAATCGCCAATAGGACTGAGACTATTTTATTAGTAAAGAGGGTCCTGACACTAAGAAACATGGTGCAGACATTAGAAAGAAGGACCTAGGACATGCAGACAAAGGTCAACAGATTCATGGACAAATTTGTGGCATTGAAAAACAGAGGTCTCCCTGGCTTACTGAATAGTGCAGGAAGGCTACTTACACATGAGCAGTATGCCAAGAGGGTCAACACATTCACCACAAATCAGATCACTGAAAGGCCCAGCACCTCAGAGGAAACAGGGCCAGCTACAGGACAAAGTCTCTACAACAGGGTAGAGAATTTATTCTTTATAATGATTGAAATTAAACACCTGTTTGAAGTGCCTCCCAATTTCTATAAATACACAGAGGCAGATGAGACTTTGGATGCAATTCTTAGACATCAACTGCCCACACAGGAATGGTGGACTAGCATGATACAGAAGATACTGTAAATCCAAAGGCTTCCAGCACAGTTTTCAGCAAAAAACATAAGTCATCACCTTCAGAAAAAGTGATACATACACGGTGGATGAGAGAGGAATGGGCTGAGCCAACTCAGCAGATCATATTCGGCCAACAAAAGCAAGATTGACAGCTAACAGGTAACAGGGCCGAAAAGCTACAGCGCAACAGCCATAAAGGCACATTTCCAGCATTAAAGCAGAATGTTCAGACCGACTAAGTGGCCTCCAAGGGTCAAAGTAGCTCCTGACAGATATAAAGGGCATTCATTTTGTATTAATAGCAGCAGTAACTGCTTTTCTGATATTTTGTAAAAGTTGGTAGCGTATTTAATTATCAGATAACTCAGCGGTTCAGATATTTTGGAACCGATTGTATAAATTCCCCCTCGCATAAGCTTGCAGGGGTTGTTGATTTCCTCTTGAAGAGATCCTATGCTGTAATCTATTCAGAGTTTAATAAAAGAAGTAATGGAATCTCTCAAGTTCTGAGCTGTTTGAATGCGTTCATGGTGTTTGTTAAAAGTTGCAGGATCCCTGTGCATCTCACAATACAATAAGTCTTCTGTAACTCTCTTCGTTATGTGTTTCAGTCTTTTACAATCCATACATGTTTCTAAGTTCTAGTATTTAGCAGCAAAGAAAAATAATAGCTTCAGGATTTATTCATGAAATACCCTGAGCTCAATCTATGTTGTTAATGAATGTTTTCTTCAGTTATAATCTTGATAAGTGTAATTCTTAATTGCTGCACTTTCAGAATATATGTTTCACAGTGACCCTTGTTTCAGGAATTCAAGTTTGCTCCTGAGCAATATACTTCACTTTCAGACCATTGGCTTAGTGGAAAATTCTTAATTTCTTTCCACTGGCTAATCATACATAATCATCACAGTTTTAAGTTTGTTTGTTGGAATACCCAATAGGCCCTGCAGTCTGAACACTCCCACTTAAGCATTTCAAACGATTCACAGCTCTAGACTCCATTGCCCAATGAATTACAACTGTCTGAACACTACATCTTAGGTATTGAAAGATATCATTCAACCAAAATTCAAACCAAACCCTCACTTCATAACTAGCCTAAAATCCTCACAAAACAGAGATAAATCTTAAAGAGAGAGCCCTCTCTGATTACAGTTTGGCTAGAAACTGTAATCCAAAGCTTGGTTAGTGGTTACCCCGGCCATATTCCCTTGGGAGTCATAGGGAACAACCTGGGTGTTAACATAATTGGCGACTCCACTGGGGACAACTTATTTTTCAACTATTGTCTGTCTATAGACAGTGGTTCTAAAATTTGAGTAGTCCCTTGAAACAGTTCTAAAAATATCCTAAAATATCAAAAAACAAGTTCAGAAGCTGGCTCCTAAAAGGGAAACTAGACATACTAGGTCAAACCCGGACCCCAATCCACCAGCTATTTTTGAAAATCCTAATACAATCCCCAAGATCATTAGGAAGCAGCAGGAACAGGAGACCCTTGCTGACTCAAGTCCTGAGACAGCTCATCCAAACCCTGTTCCAACTCCAATCAAGGTTCTATTTCGGTCTACCCTTGGTTCCCCCAGTTCACCATCCACATCTCAAAGCCCTCCTTTCACACCTCCATCCACTACACATATTCCCTTGACCAACACTCTAGTTTCCACCTTTCCCACTACCCCTGTTATACCAGTCATTCATGCTATCCCTGTTAATCCTCTAAATCCTGCAAATATGGCTAATAGATATGCACCCCTGCAGTTACCTGCCAATGCTCCAGCTCTACCTCAGGACTATCAATCCAAGATCTCATATTTTGACTCCACTAGCCCTTTCACAGCAATTCAGCATGCCAGAAGGATGCAAGACCACTTTTAGAACTATGAAATTGATGATGACAGTGTGAGAATGAGAGTCTTTGTTCAGAGCCTCACAGGGGATGTAAGAACTTGGTTTAGATCACTAGCTGCAAATACCATCACAACTCCTGATGACCTTTATCAAGCTTTTACCAATAGATGGGAGAAGAAGAAAGATCCCCTGCACATACTTGGTGAATATGACACAATCAGATGAGGTCCTCAAGAGACCGTTTTGGAGTATTGTGCAAGATTCAATAATGTATATAATGCAATACCACAGAATTTAAGACCTCCCCCTGATCTGGCCTTGTACAAATTTCCTGATGGTTTTGACCCTGATATGGCATATCAATTGAAAGAAAGGGCACCTGAAACCCTTGAAGAAGCCCAAAAGGTTGCTGTCACAGTAGAGGCTAACCTGATTGCCAAAAGAAACAGGGCAAGATTAGAAAAGAGAACCACCTTCAAAGAAGAACCATCAGCCTTTGATCAAAAACTGGATGCAATACTCACTCGCATGAAGAGGTTGGGGGACAGAGTAGAATTAGTTGAGAGAAAGTCATCATGGGATGCACCACAAAATAACCCTAACAGGAATCCAAACTTTAGGAGAAATCAAAACCCAAACGGTGGCAAGACCAGTTCTGACCCAGACATAAGACCTCCTTTCCAGGAAAACTATACTGAGGCATCCACTTCAGATGAACAAACAGATGACACCCACATTAACCTGATGGGCCTGAATGATGAGCAGCAAGTTTTTCTAAGTCAAGAGGATCATAAAGATGATGACATTCAGCAATTCCAAACCAGGTCAGGTGAGTCATTTGACTTTAAACAAGGATATGACACAGCTGTTTATGAAGTTCATAAACAATATAAGCTAAGAAGCAGAACTATAAATGTGACACAGCCTGACAAGACAAAGGACATAACACAGCCTAAGAAAGCTATTATCACAGAACCAAGTGACAAAACTGGTCCAATTACAGATGAGGTAACAATTGAGGAAATAGCTGTAACTTCTCCCTCAAAACAGAAACCAGTAGAGTCATCACCCTTGCAGCCCAACCCAACTAACATTCCTCAAGAGGTCAGTAACAAGGACAAGCTTCAAGATCAAGACAAGGATCAAGAAGAAAACTTATTAAACAAAGAAAAGGTTGTCACCCACAACACTAAGGTTCAATCTGAAAGACCCTTTGACTTGGAAGTTGAAATTGGCAAACTGAAGGTAGCCATCCCTCTTTCAGATTTAGCCAAGCATGACATCTATAAACAACAAATCAAGAAGTCCCTCCAACTTACTCGTAATAAATACAATGTCAATGTGTTGGATTATACCCCAGAATTGTTGTTTGGTCCAGAGGTTGATGGAAAGACAGCAGCCACAGGGATCTTACCTTTTTATGTCAGTTTACATGTTCATGATAAGATACTACACAATGCAATGTTTGACTCAGGTGCCTCTCATAACCTGATGCCGAAATCAGTCATGGAAAGGTTGAATCTAGATATTACAAGTCCATATAAGGACCTATTCTCATTTGACTCCAGCCAAGTTAAGTGTTTAGGCTTGATAAAAGACTTATGTGTATCCCTGGTCCAATATCCAAATAAAACAATCTTAATGGATGTTGTAGTTGCTGATATCCCACCCAAATATGGGATGTTGTTATCAAGGTCATGGGGAGATAAACTCCAAGGCTCCTTACAACTAGACATGTCATATGCAACCATCTCTGTCTTTGGGCAACCAAAAAGACTATACAGAGAAACACTTATGAAGTACATGGTCAGCAGTGAAGAAAAACCTCAAAATTTTCCCATATATGCTGTTCATTCTGATATAGACTCATATATTCTTTTCAATGACAATACAGATCTTACAAATAATGATGTTGAAACCAAAACACTTGAGCAAGACCAGGATATTAATGAACAAGCTACTGCTCTAGAAATCAAGCTAATTCAATCAAGTGATCAGACTATCCTAGAAGACAAACCAGGTGAAAAACCAGAACTTCAACTTATGATTCCAGATCACAGAGAAATTATTAAATCACCCCTATAAAAAGAGAACCTATGGTTTCTATAATTTGATGGGCCAGTCAACAAGTTAGGGGCAGGAGCAGGGGTTTGGATACATAATAAACAAAATAGTCATGCAAAGGGCCGAGCCTATATGTTAAACTTCAGATGAACCAACAATATGGTAGAATATGAAGCTCTCTTGTTAGGCCTTAAGCTAGTAAAATCCTTACAAGCCATAAAGGTTTCAATTATGGGAGATTCAGACTTGATCATCCAACAAGTAAAGGGAAATTTTGTTACTAATGATAAAAGATTGAGATCTTATAGGTCTGCTACTACTGAACTACTACAGTCCTTCACTGAATTCCAGATTACCAAAATTCCTAGAACCCATAATCTGCATGTCCATAGCTTGGCCACATTTGCAAGTACCTGCAAGCTACCTTTTGAGCCCCACCATTGCTTTACATCTGAGGTAAAACACAGACCTTCTGTCCCAAAAAATGTCAAGGACTGGCAAGTATTTGAAGATGATGCACAGATAAATAATTTCCTGACCTTGCAACAAGAATTTGCAGGACTAAATATTGACACTGAGGGAGAAAGTCAATCACAAATACAGAGTAAACAGAATAACAAGCCAATGTCACCTAAAACAACAAACCAAATGTTACATCCAACAATTTTTAACAAAGAAAACATACAAGAACTTGGACAAAACAGTTGTGAAGAGATAGCTGATGATGAAGCCGAAGTTATACAATTGAAAGACAATTTTCTTCCAACAGGCTTAGCTCCATTAGAAGACATTTTCGACTCCAACGATGTTCCCAGCAAACCAAAAATCCAGCCCCTCAACACTGCCATAGAAGAGTGTAACGTTGGGACTGCTGAACAACCCAAAATAATAAAATTGTCTGCTTCATTACCTCCTGATCAAAAGCCTAAATACATTGACCTCTTCAAGGAGTTCCAGGATGTCTTTGCATGGAGTTATGAGGATTTAAAATCCTATGACACCTCTGTAATTCAACACACTATCCCTCTCAAGCCAAATCAAAAACCCTTTAAGCAAAAATTGAGGAGAATCAGTCCTATGCTTCTCCCAACAATGGAACAAGAGGTACAAAAAATGTTTAAGGCTGGCATCATAGCACCAATCAAATTTTCTGACTAGATTTCAAACTTAGTCCCTACAAGAAAGAAAACTGGTGAAATAAGGCTCTGTGTTGATCTAAGGAACTTAAATCAAGTGTCCTTGAAAGATAACTACCCCTTACCCAAGATGGATCACATCTTGCAGAGAGTAGTGGGGGCCTCAAGAATTTCTCTACTTGATGGATTCTCAGGTTTCAACCAGATCCTAGTTCACCCTGATGATCAGGACAAAACAGCATTTACAACCCCTTGGGGAACCTTCAAATATGTGAAAATGCCTTTTGGATTGAAAAATGCAGGGGCTACCTTTCAAAGAGCAATGGATATTGCTTTTGCCAAAGAGATCCATGATTTCCTTGTGGTCTACTTAGATGACCTTACACCATTTTCAAAATCTGACCCTGAACATCTGAAACATTTAAGGCAGATATTCATAACTTGTAGGAAATATGGAATTTCATTAAATCCCAAGAAATCCCTGTTTGGTTTGGAAGAAGGTAAACTGTTGGGTCACATCATTTCAAAGGATGGTGTTAGGATCGACCCAGACAGAATCCAGGCCATCTTACAAATGCCTCATCCAAGAAATGTAAAGGAATTACAAGCCTTTCTCGGTAAAATCAACTTCCTAAGGAGATTTATCCCAAATTTGGCTGAATTAGGAAGATTACTCAATAACATGCTAAAAAAGGATTCAAAAGTAAAATGGACAGTAGAATAAAATCAAGCTTTTGAAGGTATCAAACTAGCCCTCACCCAAACCCCAGTCTTAACCAACCCTCAATTTGATAGGGAATTTATCATATTTTCCTTTACTTCCCAACACACAATTGCTGCTGTCTTATTACAGAAAGATGACCAGGGAAATGAAAAACCTATTGCTTTTTTTAGTAGAGCTCTTAGAGATGCACCCCTGAAATACCAGATCATGGAAAAACAAGCATATGCTTTGGTCAAAGCTATTAAAGACTTTAGGATCTACATCCTATACTCCCATGTTATAGCCTATGTACCAAGCCCAATTGTGAAAGACATACTTACTCAAGAGAACTTAGAGGGCAGAAGAGGAAAATGGATTGCCAACATTTTAGAATTTGACATTGAAATAAAACCTACAAAACTGATAAAAGGGCAAGGTTTGGCCAAATTAATGTCTGAAACAAATTTCCAAGCCTTGGACATCAACCAGCTGGACAGTGAAACGGAGCTGGCGACTCCAGAGATCAATGTAGCCTTTGAACAATCCCCCTGGTATTCTGATATCTGTTATGTGTTACAAAACCTGTGTGCTCCCCCAGGACTGTCCAGAACTAAGTGTAGGTTCCTAAAAATGAAAGCTTCTAAATTTTGTGTTATAAATGGCAATTTTCTTTGTAAAAACCATGAGGGTATACTGCTAAACTGCTTGATTGAGAATGAGACTAACAATGTCACCAAAGAATTTCATGCAGGTGACTGTGGTGGGCACTTGTATTGGAAGTCCACTGTGGATAAGATACTGAGGGCTGGTTACTATTGGCCCACGGTTTTCTCTGATGTCCAGAAATTTACCACCTCTTGTCATAAATGTCAAGTGTTTGAGGGAAAGAGAAAGTTACTGCCACTTCCTTTGAGGCCTATTGCAACAGAGAGACCTTTTCAACAATGGGGCTTGGATTTCATTGGGGAAATTCACCCTTCATCTTCAGGCCAACATAGATGGATTCTAACAGCTACAGACTACTTTACTAAATGGATTGAAGCTATTCCATGCAGACAAGCAAATGATTCCACTATCATTCAGTTCCTTGAGACCAATATTCTTTCTAGATTTGGTTGTCCTGATAAAATAATAACAGACACTGTTGCTGCCTTCAGATCTAAGAAGATGGTGAATTTCTGTCACAAATTTCACATTACCTTGGGCCATTCTACTGCATATTATCCCCAAGGAAATGGCCTTGTTGAATCATCAAACAAAAGCCTTGTGAACATCATAAAAAAGGTGCTTGAAGAAAATAAAAAGAACTGGCACAAGAAGCTTGTGAATGCCTTATGGGCAGATAGACTAACAACCAAAAGATCAATTGGGATCAGCCCATATGAGTTAGTCTATGGATTAGAAGCCCAATTTCCTTCATCACTGGGAATCCCTGTCATGAAACTACTTCAAGAGTGTAACAGTGCAAAAATATAAATTAAATTCTTGATAGAAATATATGCTGACAAATAATTTGATATCTATATTACCTGCTAACAAAGTTTACCAGATGACAACAAGATTGTGGGGACGAATCTCCACCCAACCGTAGGCTCAATTGTGCAAGACAACTGGCCACCCCCGAGCATCAATCAACTACTACTGCCAGTGCCCTAAGCCTTGGTATCCATTCTTCCAAGAGAATGGAAGATACAACCTCAGACTGATAGAATGCCGGAAAGAATAATCATCCCTCATCTTCCTTGCCCTCTATTAAATAGAAGTCTCATCCACTTTCTTTTGATTTCTTTCCTTTTTGATAGTTTCCATTTCTTGTTTTATTTCCTTTTTGTTGATAGTTTTTTTTGATAGTTTCCTTATTCTTATCTAGAGTTTTAGTATGGTTATTTCTATTTTATTCTATTTTATTATTTTATTATTTATTGATTTCTTTGTATATATTTTTAATCTTATTATTTAATTGATTTATTTATTATTATTTATAATTTATTTTATTAATTATTATTTATTCATTATTTCTATTATTATTTATTATTTATTATTAAGGGGAGGGATATTACATACTCTCCCCCTTTAAGGAACTTCGTCCCGAAGTTATGTTGAATTATGTATTATTTATTATTTATTATTTTATTTACTTCCTGTTGCCAACACCCTCTGCTGAACTAGTATAACCAGCAGGCATCGAAAGTCCCCAACACCCCGGGAAATCTCAAGGGATCTCTGTCCTTTTTCCCACTTTCGGCACCAGGCTAAGCCTGACCCGGTCTGTATCTTAGTCCAAGGCTGGCCCCAAGGCTCGCGCCTGACTCAGACCTCATCTGCCCCAAGGCAGGCATCTGGTCCGGTACTCAATGACCCCGGGCATCTCGCAAGGCTGGCCCACTCCCTCCACAACTACTAGGGCGCACAGCCCCAGGCATCGAAGTCCTTTACATCCCTTCGAGGCTTCGGCATCCCAATCCAATAACAGGCACCAAGCCTAGAACATCGGGCACTTGGCCTCCTCAAGATGGTCCCATAGCTCTTCTAGAGCTATCCATCAAGAGCTATACCCAAGACAAAGGAATCACTGGCATATGTAGTGTTGATTGAGTTTTGTCCCCAGCCCATATGGTGTTAGTTATTCTCCCTCGTGCGTATGGGCTCACACGAGATCATCAAATAAACCAGCCCTCTCGGCCCATTTGTGGAGTCCTGTGAATCCTCACATCTCCACATGCATCCAATGCATTAACCATTACCATCATAGTATCATAGGAAATAATCCACAAGCCAACTCTTGCATGTCATCATAAGAATGTTCATCTTTGTTAATTGCAACATTATGAATAATAAGGAACTGCATGCTCATGCATGTCATAGATTTGTACAGAACTATCGCATGCTTCAGTTATACCATCAACATAATTGTATTAAAGACATATCATGACATCACATAATAAACAAAGCACTTATCAATATAACCTCATATCATAACATCATTATCCCTATGCATATCATATTCATCATGAGCATTTAACATCATTATCATACCAAATAAATAAATAAACATCACATATACGTCATTATCCTCTCATGAGAACTATATCCATTTACCACATACCAAGATATCATGAAACATCATTAATATGAGAATCATCAAATACTTTATTAAATATAGAACAACAATGCACTATAAGCATTCTTATCATGAATTAATTTCATTTATATATATGAACAATGAATGCTAACTATGAATTAACATTAGTTAACATTCCTCTAGGATTTATGTTATCTTATGAGTACTATTAGTGTCATGATTTCATCAAGTTACCAACTATGCTTTATTAACAAATTCAAATTTCCAATTTACATCATTCTTAGTGGATTATTATTTATAAATCAACATAAAACATGCAATCTACTCCATATGAATAAACTTGGAAAGTTTCTCATCACTTGGTTCTTATAGATCTAATGTTGATTTTCTATCTAAAATCACTTCAATACCATCTCACCATTCAACTACTTAAGCTTTTAAATTTCTCTCATATTTCATGACCAACCCGATGTTATATATTTAACTAATAACTAAAAGGATCTATCCTATTGTGAATCTATATTACATTTATTAACCATAATGTTCAACCATACCATATTAAAATTTCTTGAGTTAACATTTTATAACTACTTGTATGTTGGTTTAGCAGTTCAAAAATGGCTAGTGACATTATCCTTAAATAAAAACTCAAACACATTAATTTAATGAATATACACTTGTGGTTTTTCATAAATAATCCAATTAACCCCTTTATTTTTAACCATTTCTCTTAATAAATAATTAATTAAAATAATTAGATAAAAATAATAATTTATAACTTTATGTTTCCATATTGTTTTAATCCTAAAACATAACAAAATATATATATATATATATATATATATATATATATATATATATATATTATTAAAAATGCATTATTATATCCCTTAAAAAAAATAACCATGTAAAACTTTTGAGTGTGTGCTTGTATCTATCTTTCTTTCAAAACTTTCTACACTCTGTCGGCTTGGCTCTTTCAGTCATCCCCGTTTTTCTACCATGACTAGAGAAAGGCACATCGTCACATGGGGAGCGCAGGTCAAGGAATCAAATGCCATAGGAAATACAACATGAACTCAAGGAATCTGAGGAGGATTTGATACAGTAGCAAGAGCATTTGTCGGACTCAAATATTCTAGCTCACATTGTGGCCTGGGTCCCTGACATTGGTCACACTTGAGATCTGGTAGAATCAATACCTCTGCAAAATAGATTTATATTGGCATATGAAGTCGTTGTTAAGCAAAGTCTTGCTGGAGCGCAATGATGCAAACAATGAAATACTCCTCATGTTGGACAAAATGCAATTGGAGATACAAGACTCAGGGCATTGTCTAGACATAATTGAAATCAACCGTGCACCAGGATCAAGTTCAAGAGTGGCTGGAACATCCGTTCAAGCTGAAGACACCCCAATAAAGCAGGATCCCTGAAAATCTACTTAATTTTCCGCATGATTTATAAGCCCATAACTTTCGTGTTTTTATGTTTCAGTTTCCTTTCTAGCAAATGTCAGTACAGGCATCCAAGACTCCACAACCAGTCACAACTATGGCTTTCGTATGTTGTTTCCTTTTGTGATATTTTGAATATGAATTTTCCAAATACAAGGGCCTGATGCACTGCCATTAGTCTGGTTTCCCCAATGGTAGACCAAAGGCTAGCATCAGACCATTGCAAATGTGATGTTTTGAAGGATTATTGAAAATTAACTTCACATAAAATAAAATAAAATAAAAGACTTCATCACATCATCGAAATCCATTATCTGATTTCCAATTAAATATTAGAAGAACATGCATAAACATTCCAAACACTAGCTTCCTGAATATTACTGAAGCCTTTGATCCTCAACTATCAGGAGTTTAATATTGATGTAACCTACCCCTATTATACGGTGTGTGACACTAGCGTGGTCATTACCAGGTAGAAATTATCGCGTGAATTTTGAACATCCTTGGGGTAAAGTTAAAGACATAATTTTATTGCTGGTTTAGCCAGTATAAACTAGAGTCTCCAAATGAATTTTTCTCATCAATCAAAATTTGAGCAAAAACCGGTAAAGAATAACAATGAAAGGACAAATAATAGCACAAACAAACAAGTTCAGACACCCCAGGATGAGAAGTCTGTGACACATCCTACTGTGAATCATCTTACATCTACCATAAAGATTGATGTGGAGCAGACAGATTTATGGTTTTTTTTTTTTTTTTTTTTTTCAGGATAATTTCTCCATTAAAGATCTATACTCTATAGGCAGAGAATGGTATAGCTCGAATGGACTGGATTTACAAAAGAACTGCAGTGGTTGCATCGCTTCTGAATTCTCACTTCCCTGAATAGGTGGGTTATAGCCAGAGGGTTTATCAAAATATGATGGGCGCTGGACATCAAGGCGCACCGTCTGAAACAAAATCATTGAGCGGCTCTTCGGATTTTAAGCACTTAATGCCTGAAGAGTTTAATTCTGTCAGAGCTATGCAAGGTTTCTTGGCAGCTGAACATCAGGAAAGGCCCCCTGCGAAAAGTTGATGGCAATGATGTGTGTGCAGACTGTGGTTGTCATGATCCAGATTGGGCCTCATTAAATCTGGGTATTTTGCTGTGCATTGAATGTTCCGGTGTTTATAGAAATATTGGTGTTCATATTTCAAGGCAGAAAAAATTTAATAAGATATAAAGTATATAAGAACTCTTTTTTTGAATCGCAGGGGTTTTCTAGTTTTTTTTTTTTTAAGGATATTTGTTTATAATAATTTAAAGCACAATTTTGAACCATATATATATTGCGACACAATATATATGCTCGAAAAATAAAAAATATTACGATAACCTTAAAGGCTAGACGATTGAGACATGAACAAGTGTTCTAACACAGGTCATAAGAGTCATAAAATATACTTCAAAAAGTATTGATTTTTTTTTTTTTTTTTTAATCTGATGGTGATAAGCAGAAAAATCCTGCCAAGATTGCCCTCTTAGCCAGTAGAGCGTCTGCTCGCGGGTCCCAATCTTAGGAAACTATGCTAAATTCATTATACAAGCTCCAAGAGATTATGTGAAAGGTATAAAAATAATTCGTCCAACTGATTAAGTTGTCATTGACAAAGAACACTCCCTGATAAAAATATATCAATCGAAGAGGTTTAAGAGTTTTACAATAACCCCGTTTTTTTTTTTTAAACTGAGAGTTCGGAAACATCTTAATAAATAAGTTAAATAGAATTGTGTTAAAATGAGTGGACTGATAAAAAAAATAAACAGTATCACGAATGGCGCCAGATTTAGGCTCTGGTCCGAAGGGGAAACTTCTTAAATACGTAAATAAGTTGGGTTCAAAGGAATAGAATGAACATATTAATTATTCAAATTGATCTTTATCTCTATCTCGAATTTTGAGGCATGTTTTTATTGAGTCTTCGCAGCTCGCTGATAAAGCATAGGAATAGCAGGGGGAGGTGATGGGTTTGGCTGAATATGGGATTCATTTAATTCAATGCAATTCAATGAAAGGGAAATTATATGGGAATTTATTTAATTCAATGACTAATTTATTATCACATGAATTATAACATTAGAAATTTGTTAGAAGACAAATGATTGTTGGTTTATAGAGAAGTGAATTTGTTAAAAAAAACAAGTATGAAAACCTCTCGGCTGGGTAGGCATGTTACACTAACCACAAGGAAACAGACATCTCCCTAACGTAGGCTGTAGAGTGGCACAAAAAGTGCCAGAATATTACATCAATAAATATGGAGACACACTCACCAAAATTTCTCCGGCGAAATCAAGAATGCAACATTTTGACCAAGACTTGTCTTGAAGCCAATGCACGACTGCGTATGGGCTATGGCAACACTTTAATGAGCATCACTTTGGAATCGATTTTGATTAAAATCATAAAAGACCAACATATCATTTGCTTCCATCATGCAAATGGAGCTATTATCAAAACGAACACGTATTTTCAGACAACAATAGAACAGAGGAAGCTCTGAAATTAGTGTGTTTATTAAATATATGGACAACATTCAAATAGAGCAGTGAGAAGACAGAGTCACAAATCTGAAACAGAATTGAGATGTATTTTCTTTGAATTGTAAGAAATCACCCAGGAAAAAATGGTCCTAATTCAAATTTTGGTTATTTATTTATGTAAACACGGATGCAACCAGATACATAATCCTTTGACAAGCGCTGATTGGCAAGTATAATGTTTCAGAAGTCAAATTCTGAGTCAATTTCAAAGTGGTGAAAGTGATTCAAGAATCAAAAAGTAAAGCTTCTCACTTGCTATCTCAACTCTAAAATCATCATGCAGCTGAAAATTTTCGTTCATATATTTTATCAAATAGTCTGTATGCATCCATCCTGACGGGATAGTCATGGTGATTTCACTAATCTATAATAATGTCCAATTATAATCCAAATGAAGATATGCTTATGATTTTTCAATGTTAATGCCCATACCAAGACTCATGTTACAACTGGCATTTTCTTTTGATTTATTAAAATACTTTAAGAAATTCAAAAACTGTTGTGACACATAGTTATGGAACTATAAACATCTAGGCACAGAAATTAGCATGGATTTCGGGGTTGTTATAGGCTGATTTCAAATTTGATAGCCACAGAATTTTTTAAAATTGATTTATGGAAATATCATCAGTGAGTCCCAGACATTATTCAGCGGATCCTTCCAAAAACATAGAGGTTCTCCCAGGGAAAAAAAAAATATTGATATTTCTCAACGTATTTATAGGAGCAATGATGAACAGATTCTATTCAGATTTCGATTATGGATGAATTTTAGGAACTTTCACATCTACTAACTGTATCAACCGATGCACATTGCACATTGGAATAAAATTTTTGTATTTATTTTTCCAAAAAATTTCATAGAGGTTGGTTACATTAATGCTACGGCACCATAAATAGCCTGTAGGAATATTCTACGCATTCATCATTTTTTTTTTAAACGGATTAATTGTAACTCAGTCGGATTATGTAATGATGGAAGGTGTCCAGCTAACTTGACCTAATATAATAGTAGGTTCATTTAATCATCGATCACCGAAAAGACGATAATGGTTGGTTGTATTGCTCACTATGTTGTGAGAATAATGTAGAAAATGAGTTAGTTATGAACAGTTACACAAGATGCAGTTGTGAGTAGTTAGAGTTGGTTACCAAAATTGGTTGTTAGTTTCCTATATAAATGAATATGTAATCGAGCAGAAGATCAATAAAGTTTTGTGAAGTTTATATTTTAAGTTGGTATCAGAGCTTTCTTTAGTAAACGCCTCTCTTCTTTTCGTGGGCAGGGAGAGACCTCCTGCCATTAGAGTGTGCGTGAAGACTGCTGTTGCTGCGTGTGGTGCAGCGTGAGAGCCGTGAGGCGGAGTGTGTTGCTGCGTGTGGTGCAGCGTGAGAGACTGAGACCTGCGGGTGTTTCCAAGAAGACGGAGCAGTTAGTGGTGCGTTTGTGGACAGCATACGGTGCAGCAAATTCCACTCGAAGTTTTCAACGGCGTTGCAGCAAGAAGTGCCCTGAATCCGGTGCAGCAGGACGGGTATCGATTTTTATTCTGAGCAAGAAAATCCGGAATGTGGACAAAACTTCTTACGTCTACAGTTGAGTTTGACCGGTGGTATGTATTACAATTGAATTTGATCGTTGGTGTGTGAGCAGACGGCAGCCCCTACCTGTAGACTTCTCACAAAGACTTGGACCAAACCTGCGGCCCTTTGCTGCATAATGTTCTTTGCCGAGAGCCACCGTTAGACGCCATCTATTTTTTTTTGAAATTCAAGTCATTGTATTCGATAAAGATTTGAAGGATTTTATTAAATTGCCGACTATCCCAAAGTTATGATTTAAGATTAAGTCGAGTATTGGTCATGTACTTGTGCTGTTTTGGTTTAGTTTGCTGCCGAATCTTGTAATTGATTGATAGCAGAGGTTGTTCTGTGTTTTTTTTAAAAGAAAAGGATAGCAGAGTACAGAGATGGCTAATCCCCTTGCAGATTCCTATTTAAATGAGTCTTCAAAACTTGACGGAGACAACTATGTAAATTGGAAATTTAAGATCACCACAGTACTGGAGGCACACAATCTCTGGTCGATTGTAAAAGGTGACGAGACCAAGCCTCAACCTCCTACTAACCCTCAAGATTGGGAGAAGCGTGAAGTAAGAGCAAGGGTGCTGCTTCGTATGTCAGTGAAGGACAATATTATTCCTCACATTCGGGACTGTGACACTTCGAAGGCGACATGGGACACTCTTAAAAGTTTGTATGAGACTTCTAATGCTAATCGTATTTTATTTTTAAAAACAAAGCTGCTATCTATCAAAATGGATGCCAATGAAAGCATTAGTAATTTTGTTTCCCGAATTAAAGACTTTAGTGATAAGCTTGGTGATATTGGTGAAAAGGTTTCTAGTACAGACTTGGTAACTGTTACTTTAAAGGGGTTAGTTCCCGACTATAAAGTCTTTATTTCAGCTCTCTCAGCTAGACCGACACCTCCTACATTTGAAGAATTGGCTGGAATTCTTCTTCAAGAAGAAGAGCGCATGAAAACATTTGAACTGGAGTCAAATGGTTCTGATTTGGCTTTGACTGCCAGAGGCCAAAGATCATTCCGAGGGAGACCATGGGACAGAAACAAAGGCCATTTTCAAGCAAAGCAGAAAGGTAAGGCACCTCCTGATTCTTATGTTAAAAGGAACATTGTATGTCATTATTGTGGAAAACCTGGACATCTGGCAAAAGATTGCTATAGGAGAAAGAATAATGAATCAAATCAAAGACATAACAGGCATAATGGAAACTACATAAACAGAGACACCTCAGTGAGTGATGGATTTAAAAATCTTAAGTTATTTCTTTCTGATGCTGCATTGTCTGCTGAAACTGATGATGAGAATACTTGGTTTATAGATTCTGGTGCATCGGCACACATGACTTGTAATAAAGAATGGTTTGATAAATATTTTGAGAAATCTGATGGTACACACATTTACTTAGGAGATGATAGGTCACTTAAAGTTCAAGGCTATGGCATAGTAAATGTGTACTTACCTAATGGACAAATGAGACAGATTCATAATGTGATGTATGTACCTGCTCTTAAAAAGAATCTGCTATCTGTTTCTGCTATCACTGATAATCATTTAAAAGTAGAATTTGGTAAATTGGGGTGTATAGTTAAAGATGTTCAGGACCACTACAAGGTTGTTTCTACAGGTACCAGGGTTGGAGGATTGTACAGATTGGATGTGACAGTCAAGCGCCATGTTGCATTGACATCTCAAGAGACATCGACAGCAGAATTATGGCATCACAGGTATGGGCACCTTAATTACAATGATTTATCATTGTTACAAAGGAAAACAATGGTTGAAGGTCTTCCTGAGATGAAGTGTGAACATTTACCATGTGAAGCTTGTGCACTTGGTAAGCAGCATAGAGAAGAGTTTCCTATTCATACTGAGAAACGGAAGTATGATATTCTTGAATTAATTCACACTGATGTATGCGGACCTATGCAAACTAGGTCTCTTGGTGGTGCTTTATACTTTGTTATTTTTATTGATGATAGATCTAGATATACCTGGGTCTATTTTGTTAGAAGGAAAAGTGATATATTTGAGTATTTTAAAGAATTTCGAAATATGGTTGAAAAACAAACAGGAAAGTGTATTAAAATACTCAGATCTGATCAAGGGGGTGAATATAAATCAAAGGCATTTAACACCTATTGTAAATTTAATGGAATTCAACAACAGTTCACAGTGCCACATACCCCTCAGCAAAATGGTGTTGCTGAGCGATGGAATAGAACCTTGGTGGAATCTGCTCGTAGTATGCTGCAAGGTAAGAACATCTCTAATGGTTTCTGGGCAGAAGCCATTAACACTGCTGTTTATCTAAAGAATCGATGTCCCACTAAGCAATTAGTTTTTCAAACTCCTTTTGAGGTTCTTTATGGTTATAAACCTGATGTGAGTCATTTCAAAGTCTTTGGATGTACTGCTTTTGCTCATATTCCTGAAGCTAACAGAAGAAAACTTGATGCCAAGTCCATCAAGTGTATTTTCATTGGATATTGTACGGATCAGAAAGCCTATAAATTGTTTGATCCAAGTTCCCATAAACTATTTGC
This sequence comes from Pinus tabuliformis, assembly GCA_031772625.1. Taxonomy (NCBI): domain Eukaryota; kingdom Viridiplantae; phylum Streptophyta; class Pinopsida; order Pinales; family Pinaceae; genus Pinus; species Pinus tabuliformis. The sequence goes on along the minus strand of CM062819.1, from coordinate 1,778,842,392 downwards.
AAGTCGTGATGTATTGTTTCATGAGCAGACTGATAAAAGTAATACAAAGAATGATACATGGCATATTTCTAATGATGATGCACATATCAAACTTGATACTATGATTAAACAGGAACAGGAACAGGTCCAGGTACAGGTACAGGATCAGGATGATAGCAGCAGTACGAGCACATCTAGCAGCAGTGAGTCATCACAAGGAGGTGATACACCTCAAAGCCGACGTATCATGGATGAATCACCCACACCAAGAAGGTCTTCCCGACAGACTCGGCCTCCTGCAAGGTATAGAGACTATGCCTTAATGTCTAATATAATGAATGTTGAAGAACCAATTGATTATGAGCAGGCTAAACATCATGAACCCTGGATTAATGCTATGAATGATGAGTATGCTTCTATTATGAAAAATCAAACATGGGAATTAGTGGAACTTCCTGAAAATAAAGTTCCAATTGGCAGCAAATGGTTGTATAAAACAAAATTTAAAGCAGATGGTACAATTGATAAATTTAAGGCTAGATTAGTAGCAAAAGGATATGCTCAACAAGAGGGCATTGATTATGAAGACACTTTTGCACCAGTAGCTAAGTTGAATACAATTAGATTACTGATTGCCTTAGCCACCAAACATAACTGGAATATACATCAAATGGATGTCAAATCTGCTTTTCTAAATGGTGATTTACAGGAAGAAGTTTATTTGGTTCAACCTGAAGGGTTTGTCAAACAGGGACAGGAGCATCTGGTTTGTAGGTTACGAAAGGCCTTGTATGGTTTGAAACAGGCACCAAGATCATGGTATGTAAAGATTGATACTTTCTTTCTTCAGAATGGGTTTATGAAAAGCAAAAATGATCCTAACTTGTATGTAAAGAAAGATGAAAAAGGACATGTTGCTTTAATATCTTTATATGTGGATGATCTCATTATAACAGGCAGTGCTCACAGGTTAATTGAAGAAATTAAAGTTCAGTTGTCACAGGTTTTTGAAATGAAAGATTTGGGTGAAATGCATTACTGTTTAGGCATTGAGGTATGGAGAGAAACTGGTAAAACATTGATCACTCAAAGCAAATATACGAAGGAGATTCTTAAAAAGTTCAATATGATAGATTGTAAAGCTATGTCAACTCCATTAGAACAGAATGCAAAGTTGTACAAAGAAGATGATTCGGAAGAGGCAAATGGAATTTTATATCGTCAGTTAGTGGGAAGTTTGAACTATCTCACCACTACCAGGCCAGACATTGCATACTCAGTCAGTATCCTTAGTCAATTCATGGCTAAGCCTTCAGGAAATCACTGGATTGCTGCAAAGAAAGTTCTTCGATACTTAAAGGGAACAGTGAATCTTGGTATTATGTATACTGATGTATCTGATGTTGTACTGACAGGTTTTTCTGATTCAGATTGGGCAGGAAATCCAGATGACAGACGATCTACCTCTGGCTATGCATTCCATATTGGATCAGGGGTCGTATCTTGGAGCAGTAAGAAACAGCCAACTGTTTCTTTATCATCAACAGAATCAGAGTACAAAGCTTTAACCAATGCCACCTGTGAAGCTATTTGGTTGCGGAGAGTTCTTGCTGATCTTGAAGAAGCGCAAAGTGGTGCAACATGTATTAATTGTGATAATCAGAGTGCTATCAAATTAGCACATAATCCAGTTTACCATGCTAGAACAAAACATGTTGAGTTACAGTACCACTTTGTACGTGAAAAAATTGAGTCCAAAGAAATTGGGTTGATATTTTGTAACACCAAGGATAATGTGGCTGATATATTTACTAAGCCCCTTGGTAAAATCAAATTTGAAGTTTTTAGAAATCAGTTAGGTATTGTAGAAAATCCATTTCTCCATTAAGGGAGGATGTGAGAATAATGTAGAAAATGAGTTAGTTATGAACAGTTACACAAGATGCAGTTGTGAGTAGTTAGAGTTGGTTACCAAAATTGGTTGTTAGTTTCCTATATAAATGAATATGTAATCGAGCAGAAGATCAATAAAGTTTTGTGAAGTTTATATTTTAAGTTATGTATCTAGATACAGAGCAGAGCATCACTAGTATGAGATATCTCTATGTTCCTTCAGTTATCGATCATAAGAGAATTTGCTATTGTGGAATGAGCTGTTCAGTGTATAAAATATACTCACAGCCAGTAATATTTTTTTTTTTAAAGAAAGAAGCCACAATAGCTGGACTCGGGAAAAAAAAAAAAAAATAAAATTAATGCCCATACCTCTAAAAATTTGGGTTTCTAGTTTGAAAACAATTAACGCGGTATCCAAACTTGATAATTAACGCTATGTTTTATGGTTTAGCTATCCTTATGACCCTGGCAATCTGAAGATAAACCGTTCATCCTCATTTCCGATGTTTTCATGTCGATAACTGTAACTTATTGTACTCGTAAAACAAAATGTTAGTAAGGGCATATAGCTCAAGGATCTTTTCTTTCAGGAAAATACGAGCAAAGAATCCGATGGTGGATCAAACTCAAAATTTGGCAGACTCAGGTTACTCCATGTGCATTCCTCTCGGAGGTATTTTCCTAGTTATTGGTCGTGGAATATTTCTGTTGCAAATATTTCATGGAAGATCTAACTGATTTCAATTGAAGAAAATACATGCAACCCGAGAATGAAATATCAGCAATAAATTAATTCTAATACAAATTAGACATTTAATCAAACAAACTATTCCAACCTGTAAGCTTATTGGTTGGTGAAATCAATATTAGTATTGTTGACGTGGTGAGGGTCCTGTGTTCAATACCCATCCGTGCCAACTTTGTAACCAAACACCACTATACTTTTATTGGATTTGTGTGGAAATGACTGAAACCTATACAACAAAACTGGAGAACATAACTCTCTTACAAACGCCTAATTTCTGTGTGAGAAATCAACCAAAGAAACAGAACATCACCATATATTTATAGAAATTTTTTTTTTTTTTTTAAAGGACAATCGAAATTTGTCCAAAGAGCTTATTGAAGTTCTACTACGGCTAGCAGGTCTTCAGCTTTGGATAATAAAAAAAAAAAAAAAACCGTTCAAATATTTCTAAGAATAAATAGAATAAATACAAGAATAAATAGAATAAATACAATGCTACAAATAAAAGATTGTTCCAAGTAATTACATTTGGTATAACACTGCAAATAAACAATTTTATACAATTGGTATAATGTTGCTTGAAAATAATTACAATATTTCTTCACAAGGCTATAAATCAAGGTTCTAAATGAGGCTCACGTCATGTTTGTCTCTATGTAATTATTTTTGGGCAATGAGATTCTGGTCTCAAACTCTACAAAGCACATTGAGCGTTATCTGGACAACAGGCAAAAACCCACACCGAAACAGTTCGTGCAATTCAGATCATGGTATGTATTTGACACCTAACGGAGTTGTTGAGTTGGGTTCCACAAAATTGAATCCGCAGAACTGGGATTTGATACAGAAGGCTAGAAATTCTTTCACTTTTACTTTTCTGGACAGTTAGTGGGAAGAAAATCATACCCAAAATGATTCTGATCCATCACTTTAGTTGACTGAACCCCCTGTCAAGCCTAAAACAGAGCCTGAAAAGAAACAACAACAGATAACCCCATGCAGAAACTAAAGCTCTTCACAGATTTTTCCCTCATGAATTGGGATTTGCTACAATCACAAGCCAATAGCACACACGCCCAAAGCAAATCCCAACGGCCTATGCAGGTTTGAGCTTCTGATCAATCTCCATAGACAACTAGAAACAAAACATGATCACCGTTTCACAAAGATGAACAGGTCATGAGATTGATCCCTCTAAATTCTATACAGAGAAAAAGGGGAACAGCCACCAGAAGAAAATAAATAAATAAAACCTCAAATAATTTGTTTTGCAAAATTAATAAAACGCCATGGACAGGCATGGTTAATTTAATTAAAACGGAGGCATGGTTGTATACAGAAAGGAAATGGCAGAAGACTACAAACAACGACCCATTTTCACAATGTTATGCTCGAATAAACAAAACATATGAAAACCAAAGCAGAAAATTAACAGTAATACATGGAACCAGACAATACAATTATGGAACCAGACAATACAATTAATTATAATGCAAATCAACATTTAACTATTCCAAATCTGTACGATTTTTCCACGGAAACTAAAATATACCATCATGTGGTTTATGCATAAAATCACGATCCGATGCTATAGGCCCTAAGAGTTGAAACTTGACTCCGATACCATATGTAACAGTGCAAAAATATAAATTAAATTCTTGATAGAAATATTACCTGCTAACAAAGTTTACTAGATGACAACAAGATTGTGGGGACGACTCTCCACCCAACCGTAGGCTCAATTGTGCAAGACAACTGGCCACCCCCGAGCTCAATCAACTACTACTGCCAGTGCCCTAAGCCTTGGTATCCATTCTTCCAAGAGAATGGAAGATACAACCTCAGACTGATAGAATGCCGGAAAGAATAATCATCCCTCATCTTCCTTGCCCTCTATTAAATAGAAGTCTCATCCACTTTCTTTTGATTTCTTTCCTTTTTGATAGTTTCCATTTCTTGTTTTATTTCCTTTTTGTTGATAGTTTTTTTTTATAGTTTCCTTATTCTTATCTAGAGTTTTAGTATGGTTATTTCTATTTTATTATTTTATTATTTATTGATTTCTTTGTATATATTTTTAATCTTATTATTTAATTGATTTATTTATTATTATTTATAATTTATTTTATTAATTATTATTTATTCATTATTTCTATTATTATTTATTATTTATTTTTGTTATTTATTATTTATTATTTATTATTAAGGGGAGGGATATTACAAAGAGACTCAAGTTGAGCCCAATGATATGCAAAGGAGGGTAAATCAAATAATATGTTTGCAGCAAACTAGAGACCAAGTTTACAGCAGAGTTCAAGTTTTGCAAGAAAAGTTAAAGAAAGCCTTTAACAGAAGGACCAAGGCAGAAGATTTTAATGTTGGAGACAAAGTCCTCAAGTGGGATTCAAGAAGGGAAGATAAAGGAAAACATGGAAAATTTGATTCCCTTTGGAGAGGACCATTTGTTGTTCAAGCAGTACAAGGAAACAATACTTATTTCCTTAAAAGTCTTAATGAAACTGATTTGGATGAAGGTCTTGTGAATGGCAGGATGTTAAAGCACTATTTTGACTACCATCCATAAGTGCAACCTGAGTTTCCCTTGTACATATCCAGGTGTATATATTACTTTCTGTTAAATATGTAAAAATACAGTTTCTCAAGTTTTATTAGCTATCAGCAAAGTGCAAATGAGTTCAAAGATCTACCAAGATGGGAAGAGTACAATTGGGCATGTCAAAGCAGCATACTTCAAGTTTTAAAAGCATGTCAAGGGCCCAAGGCATTCTGACCTGCTGTTCTTGGCCTTTCAAATGGAAAAGCCATCCCCATGTGGAGCCACTGTTAGCTACCTGTATCAATAGGTTTCATATTTCATGATTGGAAAAGAAAGTTCCAAATATGCTCTGCTTTGGTGATACAAAGATCCCATATTTCCATGAGGAAACAATGTGTGTATATAGCTTTATGTTGACTCAATTTTGATAGATGGTCTAACAGCCTAATCTGGATCATGCCATGTTTCAATTTTCTGTTGTAGAATAGAGAAAGAAGTCTGTCCAAACTGTTTAATCTTGGCAGACCAGTAGCTTAAATAGAGAATTAAGGTTCCCAACTGCTTAATCTGGGACCTTGGAAGCAATAAGGGTAATTCTAGATAGAAAATCAAAAGAAAAAGCCAAGAGAAAAGAAAAGGCAAATAAGGGTCTGCAAGTCTAAGTGCACCCTCCAAGAAGAAACAAAAAATGCTAGGCAAGTAGATGGGTAGGCAGATGGGGTTGCAGAAATGTCATTCCTTATAATTGAATGTGTGCTAACCTATTCACGAAGGAAAATCAATGGATTGAGAAGGTCTTCTTCTCCATCATCTTGCAGCAAAGCAAAAGAGCATGTCTAACTTCACATTTTCCCCTTTCACATTCATTACTAACATCCCTTCATCAGTTGAGATTCAGGGAAGAATTTGAGGTTTTATGGTGGTTCTTATTCCTTTAAAAGCCACATTTCTTGTCTAAAAATCTTTTCATTTTGATCTACTCCCTAAGCTAGGTTATCTTCACAAAAACTTAGTGTTTCACCCCTTCCCCCACTCTTACTAACCCCTAACTTCTTATTATCTAAATCCCCTATGTTCCCCTTTTCCCTACTATTATAAACACTATGGTGTATAAACCCCAAGCATGCTATAAATACCCCTTCCCCTTGGCACTATAGCCATATGTTCACGGTCAGGGATTAAAGTGACATCCAGTCACTTTAAGAACCCAAACCCTACCCCTTGCCCCCCTTCAGAAGTTATCCAAACCATTAACCCCTTCATTTGCTAAAAACCTTGTAAAAAACCCCTTTTTACCCATAACCCACTTTATTTGCAAAAAACATACAAAAACCCACTTTTTCCCGTTTACCCAAAGTCTTAGCGCTATGCGCATTTTTGTCAAAACATTGAAAAAAACCATATGAATCGCCAAAATTCCCAAAGGTCCCGCCGGGCACAAATTTCAAAAGAAATATTATTTTAATCCCGCCCGCATCTGTATCGTCCGGCCAGCTCAACGATCCGTCGACCGTCGGATCAGGCCCTTTTCATCCGACGGCCCTCGTGCATATCGGACCGGCCCCGACGTCCGAAAGATACCTTCTGATATCTGTCAGAGGGTGACGTCAAGCCTCTGCCACGCGTCACCCCCACATTGTATCGGAGGTACCTCTGACAATTCCACTTCCGTATAGAAGGCGGTGCGATATGAAACCGCTAACCACTTCCGGTTTCGGTTAATCCGTCCTGCCTACGTCACTGCCAGCATCACTGCTACGTCAGCGCCGCGTCGGTACGCCCCGTCTGCCATTGCTCCACCTGTCTGCCACCTCACCATCCCCGTGGACCTCTCTTATACCGCCACGTCACCCGATGATGTCATGCTGACATCATTCGACCTTGACCCCAACTGATGACGTCATGCTGACGTCATCCAAAAAAGGCACCAATATTCCAAAAAATCCATATTTTGGCCGAAATTTCGCGTTTTTTGCACTTTTTGCCAAAAACGCTGTTGTTTTTTCTGCATGGTTTTTACGTCCAACTGCGCACCAACCTGCTGAACTCGACCTGGAGACCGCTGGCGTGCCGTTTCCACCTGCATTCGTGTCCATTGTTCTCTATATACCAGGTATTTATCCTTGTGAATCCCTCCTGCACCTGGTTTCGTCTGTAAATTGCCAAGAAAGCTTAAAACACTAAGAAACTTATAATTCACCGGCAAATCCACTGTGCCTAGTCCCCATTTACACTCTAAGGTCGAAATTCGCCGGTTGAGCCTTGTTTGCCCGAGTTTTTTACCAATAACTGCATTCTATTCGCGCAATCGCGAAATGGTAACCCAAACTGTACCAATTTGCTGAGAAAAAGAGTTTAAGACCAGACATTTGTCTTATCCATCCTTTAAGCAGTATTTCAATTGCTGCAATTTACCATTTATCCTCTGTCCCTCAGTAATTTACCTTTCTGTTCAAAGAAAACTCTGTGGTGTTGCTCTGCACAGTAACACAAGTTTATAAACGACATAAATCCTAAAAGTAACCATGGATCCACCAGTAGCTCCTGTAGCATTGAATATTGCTCCTCTAAATGCCCCTCAGAGACAATTGGAGTGGCAGCCTCTAGCAGACCTGGATTATCAGATAGCAGAAGAAATGCTAATGCACAACAAGTACCACATTCATTTGCTGAATGAGTTGAGGATTAAACATGAGGCTCGAACAGATTTATTGGGCATTTGGGATTCTTTTCTCCCTCTATTCAAACTCCCTCAGGTCAACCAGTTTCCTGACCTGATCCACCTATGTGTTGAATCCTACGACGCCACTCAGAGGGCTGTGATTGACCCTTCAGGCTCAGTTGTTTTCTATGTCACCCCTGAAGCCATCAGAGAGATGCTCCATTTCAAAACTGAGAAGAAATTAGTCCCTTTATCACTGGCTGATCTGATAAAGCAAGGAGCCAAATTGACAGATGCCCAGATCACCAAACTAAATCAATTATATATTGACTCTGACACAGTGAAGTACCCTCCCATTTCTCATGTTTACCTAAACCAATTGGGCAGGGACCTTGTAGACATGATCAATCCCATTCTGGGCTATAATTCTATATAATTTGTTGATGAGACTGTGCTGGTGATGATGCTCATGTTTGCCCCTGGCAAGTCTCCAATCTGCTATGACTATGCCACTTACATATCTGACAAAATACATGAGCAATTGATGAACTTACAAAGAGAAAGGGTGTTCAGATACACCTCCTACATCTACCACTTGATTTTGTATTATCAACATGAGAAGTTCCACTTAGCTATAAAGAGAGTGGATGCACAAGGAAATCCAAGGTCAGTGGTGTATTGGTCCTCTGCCTTCCACTGCAGATCTATTTCTCCATACACCTATTGTGAATTTATAGACCTCTTCATCCACCCAGCCATGTCTCTGCTCATGAGCTCACCTCCTCCTAGGCTAACTAATGAGATGCAGAGGATTCTTCAGCTGTCCAAGGCATACAGCATCGGGGATTGGTATTATTACCAACACCACACAGTCATCAGAATATATGGGTGTGAGCTGCCCCCATACAAATTGCCCAGATATGTGCCCATGAGATTGTTTGCCCTAGAATACTTCAGGCAATTTGGGAATGCTGATGTGCTGCACTTTTCAAGCAGAGGCAAGAAAGCACAACTCAAGGTCAGAAACCAATTAGGCCACTTCATCTACAACAAAAGGGAGGAAGGTTGGCAAGAAGCCGACAGCATGTTAGGATCCCTTGGCCTATATACCAGTTTCCTTTGGAAACCTTATGACCCCAATCACTTCATAACTCTAAGAAGGGTCAAGTATAGGCTGTCTGGTTATGACCATGTAAGGTTGCCTCACATAGAAAAATATGCAAATCAAGCAAAATGGAGGAGGGGAACCTTAAAGGAGGCTGCTACACAAGAAGAATTAAATCAAAGAGCAGTTAGAAATATCCAAAAGATGGCTGACTTGGAGCTTTGTGCACAGGTGTTTACTCTTCCAAGCACTCAAGTGGGAGCAGCTGCATCTTCCTCCACAGCAAATCAGCAAGCGGTTAAAGCTACTGAGCAAACCTCAAGCAAAGGCAAAGAAAAGGAGATGGAACCAGAACAGCCACCTCATGAGCAGGCACAGTAGCAACAACAACAGGTACAACAGCAACAAGAGGGGCAGCAAGAGAAAGAGCAGCCATTACAGCAAGAAAAGGCAGCTGAAGCCCCAATTTCCACTCAGCAGCAGGCTCAGGACACGGTGCCTCCTAGGCCAGAAACGACAGTGGAGGCCTCAGTCCTCCAAACCCCACAAAAAGAAGACATAAGCAGAAAGAGGGACAGAGAGACTCCCCTCACAACAACAACGACTCAAGGGGAGAAAAGACACAGAATGAATCCCCTTTCAGAAGAGGAAATGCCTTTGGGGCAATCTTTGGGCATGGGCCCACCAAGTCTGGAGGCCTCAGCAAGTTCCTTCCAGCAGGAACAAGAGAGGATGATGGGAGGAGAAGTCAGCTCCTCAAGCCAGCAGAGAGAAGGTGAACTAAGCATCAAACAGCAGTTCATTGACATAAAGAGGAGGAATGAACCAATAAAGATACAACTATATAATCATTTGTTGAAAATGGCTCCCACCAACCAGCAAAGGCTCATGTCTGCATATGATTTTAATGAAGTCAAAATGATCATGAGTCACTTCATGCCAACTGCATTGTAGCCACAGTCCCCTTCAGACTACTTGAGGACCAATCTTGAGGTCCTTGCCAAGGACCACCCAATGGACAAAATCGAATTGCATAAACAAACGGGTGAGATGGTGTATGCCTCCTTGGCAGACAAGACACTGGATAACTACAGGCTAGAAAATAGCCTAAATAATATAGCTGCTCAACTTGAGTTGGAGAGAGCATCCTCTCAAGCAAAGGATAACAGGATCAGGGCCTTAGAAGATATAATCATAGAGATTGGACATGATCCCAAGGACATCAAGGGCATACAAGAAATATTGAAATTGAGGGATGAAGACATGGCAACTTTGAGGAGAAAGATCAAAATCCCAGCAACAATTCACCCTCAAACAGATGAAGTTGCCCAGCTGAGACATGATCATGATGCCACAACTTTGCTGGTGTCTTTATATAAACAGCTAATCCAGACTCAAGAAAAGTTGGGTGAATCAGAGGCTGCGCAGGCAGCATTGCAAGCATCATTACAGCAAAAGGAAGGAGGTCAATCATCTCAGCCTCCTCCAGAAATAATTAACCTGGAGGAACCTCCTCAGACCACAGCTCCTCCTACTGAAAAGACAGCACCATCTACATCAGCAACTGCACCAACAACAACAGAGCAGGCTCCAAGCCTGGACATGCAGAAGCTCAAGAATGATATACAAGCCCTAGAAGCCCAAATGGCAGAGCTAAATGAGGCCAGGGAGAGTCTAGCCAAGCTCAATGAGAGGTATGATAAATCCAAGCAGACTATGGTGGAAAAGGGCAGGGAAATAAAAGCCCTCAAAGACAGGATAAAGGAGCTAGAGAAGGAGCTCAAACTGGATAAAGTAGTGTCTGAGATCAAGACAGTGCTATGGGCCAATATTGGCCAATCCATCACTGATCAATGGCAGTATATTGAGACAATTCATGAGCAGTTGGAGCTCATTGCAAAAGCACAGAAGGAAATTCAGAGATCAAGGGCCTCTCTAGGCAATATGCCTGAAGTTGCCAACGATATGATCAATGTGCTTAATAATAGAAGAAGTGCTCAGTTAGCTACTATGGGAATCTCCAATAGGACTGAGACTATTTTATTAGTAAAGAGGGTCCTGACACTAAGAAACCTGGTGCAGACATTAGAAAGAAGGACCCAGGACATGCAGACAGAGGTCAACAGATTCATGGACAAATTTGTGGCATTGCAAAACAGAGGTCTCCCTAGCTTACTGAACAGCGCAGGAAGGCTACTTACAAATGAGCAGTATGCCAAGAGGGTCAACACATTCGCCACAAATCAGATCACTGAAAGGCCCAGCACCTCAGAGGAAACAGGGCCAGCTATAGGACAAAGTCTCTACAACAGGGTAGAGAATTTATTCTTTATAATGAATGAATTTAAACACCTGTTTGAAGTGCCTCCCAATTTCTATAAATACACAGAGGCAGATGAGACTTTGGATGCAATTCTTAGACATCAACTGCCCACACAGGAATGGTGGACTAGCATGATACAGAAGATACTGTAAATCCAAAGGCTTCCAGCACAGTTTTCAGCAAAAAACATAAGTCATCACCTTCAGAAAAAGTGATACATACACAGTGGATGAGAGAGGAATGGGCTGAGCCAACTCAGCAGATCATATTCGGCCAACAAAAGCAAGATTGACAGCTAACAGGTAACAGGGCCGAAAAGCTACAGCGCAACAGCCATAAAGGCACATTTCCGGCATTAAAGCAGAACGTTCAGACCGACTAAGTGGCCTTCAAGGGTCAAAGTAGCTCCTGACAGATATAAAGGGCATTCATTTTGTATTAATAGCAGCAGTAACTGCTTTTATGATATTTTGTAAAAGTTGGTAGCGTATTTAATTATCAGATAACTCAGCGGTTCAGATATTTTGGAACCGATTGTATAAATTCCCCCTCGCATAAGCTTGCAGGGGTTGTTGATTTCCTCTTGAAGAGATCCTATGCTGTAATCTATTCAGAGTTTAATAAAAGAAGTAATGGAATCTCTCAAGTTCTGAGCTGTTTGAATGCGTTCATGGTGTTTGTTAAAAGTTGCAGGATCCCTGTGCATCTCACAATACAATAAGTCTTCTGTAACTCTCTCCATTATGTGTTTCAGTCTTTTACAATCCATACATGTTTCTAAGTTCTAGTATTTAGCAGCAAAGAAAAAGAATAGCTTCAGGATTTATTCATGAAATACCCTGAGCTCAATCTATGTTAATGAATGTTTTCTTCAGTTATAATCTTGATAAGTGTAATTCTTAATTGTTGCACTTTCAGAATATATCTTTCACAGTGACCCTTGTTTCAGGAATTCAAGTTTGCTCCTGAGCAATATACTTCACTTTCAGACCACTGGCTTAGTGGAAAATTCTTAATTGCTTTCCACTGGCTAATCATACATAATCACCACAGTTTTAAGTTTGTTTGTTGGAATACCCAATAGGCCTTGCAGTCTGAACACTCCCACGCTCTAGACTCCATTGCCCAATGAATTACAACTGTCTGAACACTACATCTTAGGTATTGAAAGATATCATTCAACCAAAATTCAAACCAAACCCTCACTTCATAACTAGCCTAAAATCCTCACAAAACAGAGATAAATCTTAAAGAGAGAGCCCTCTCTGATTACAGTTTGGCTAGAAACTGTAATCCAAAGCTTGGTTAGTGGTTACCCCGGCCGTATTCCCTTGGGAGTCATAGGGAACAACCTGGGTGTTAACACTTTCTATATATAGGAGTCTAAGGGGTCACAATATAACCAAGCCGACCTAACAATAATAATATAAAGGCACAAAAATAACAATAGAGGGATTCTGAGGTTCCTCCGTATTGTGAAAGAATGCGCTCTGAGGCGATTCGACAGTGAAAAACAAAAACCTAGCCGCCATTACACGGACCTGCCATAGCTGCTGCAGGTTTCTCCACTGACGGCCGCACATGGTAACAGATGCAGGAGGGGAGAGCTCTGCCTCCCCTCCACAGGACATGCACATATCTGACAACAAGCAAAAGCCTGTGACTCTGCCCTCCGCAGACACAGATCCGGAAACAGAAGAAACCCAGCAAAGGACGCAGAAAGAAAAGCTGCATTCAGCTCAGAATGAAGAGGATACAGAAAACAACGATAAGCATACCAATGCGGAACCATCTAAGACAAAAGCGACATCACGGACCTGCATACCAAAAGCGGCAGAATCGATCAAGGTGGATCTGCCAAGCCACCATATCAACAGCGAAATACAATACATGCAGGACTACGCCCTCATTGGAAAGTTTCTAGGATTTTGGCCCACAGAGAAAGCCTTACAAGGCTGGATAGCCTCAAAATGGAAGCCAAAAGGACAAGTGACGTTGCAGCTTGGCCCAAAGGGCTTCTTCACAGCTATCTTCAACTGTCTCGAAGAAAAAACGAGGGTATTTGAAGGCGGCCCGTACTTCTTCAACTCCTCCGGTTTGTATCTAACGGAATGGAAGCCAAGATTCAACCCGGACAAAGAAGACTTTAGATGGGCCCCTGTATGGATAAGAATGTATTCACTTCCTGTGGAATACTGGAAAGAAGAGACGCTGGCTGACATTGGCAACAAGCTGGGGACCTTTATCAAAGTTGCAACTGAAACAAAATCTCGCAAATACACCTCCTATGCCAGGATCTGCGTCAAGATGCACCTAACCAAGACCCTTGCAGACACGGTAAGTCTCTTTCACGATGACTATGAATGGAAGCAGTCTTTAGATTATGAGCACATCCCCTTTCGCTGCAGAAAATGTCATGAACACGGCCATCTCTTCCGTGACTGCCCCTTAAATGTTCAGCCATTGGCTCCTTCCAATGAGGCATCTAAGGATCAAGATGGTTATACCAAAGTCCCCACCCGCCGCCGGCATGCTAAGAAAAACCAAGCTATCCCAGATCTAGGACCCAAGGTGAACATCCAGAACCGTTTCTCTGTCCTAGCCTCCCAGGATTCTCCAAAGCTTCCCCACTCTGAAATCCCTGATCAACAGATTCCCATCGAGCCCCCCTCCAACCGCTCCATCACCTTATTATCCTCGGATCCAGCCTCCTCCAAACCCGCAGATATATCCTCATTGGCGTATATCAATTCTGTCTCAGATCTCGAACCCCCATTCCCTTCCAAAGGGAAAATCATATTGAATGAAAATCAAATAGCATCAAATATGGATCTTGATGCAGCACTAGCCTTAAGTCTTCATGATAATGCAGCGGAAATGGAACAAAACATCCCAATCATTATGGAGGAAGACAGAGTAGATGTAAATCTGGAAGAGTTTGACATCTCTAAGCTTGACATTTCCAAATTGGAGACTGCATGCAAACAAAAAGAGTATGACTCAATCCCCCCCTGGCAAATAGACAAACTTGAAGGAGTTTTGTCGCGAGTACATCACCATAAAAGTCTGGGTATTCAAGGCGGGAGTCACTGGGATGGAAAAAAAATCCTTAAAGAAACAAAGAAAAGAGGCAGGAAAACAGACCTTCAGAGAACAATAACAGTTGGGGAAATACTTATGGATTCGGGGCTATTTCCCAAGCTGACAAAGTTCTACAAACCCACAACGCAATCTCCATGAAGCTCATATCCTGGAATGTAAGAGGACTCAACAGTCCCTCTAAACACAGAATGATAAAAAACTTGATTATGCAAGAACAACCAGCAGTAGTCTTTCTCCAAGAAACAAAAAGCAGTAGCACAATGATAGACAAGCTCGGCAACAAAATATGGGCAGGTAGTAGGTCAATATCAGTAGACGCTTCAGGGGCATCAGGCGGTTTGGCCATTTTATGGAACCCGCAGATTGTTATGTTGGACAATTTCCATGCCACTCTCCATCTTATTCAAGCCACCTTCCCTCTCATAGGCACCAACATTCATGGGCACCTCACCAATGTATATTTCCCTCAGTCGATTCAGCAAAAATTGGACCTCCTGGATACGATCTCCCTCCTTAACGCAAATAGACTCTTCCCCTTGTGGATTGGAGGGGGTGATTTCAATATCATAAAATCAATGGAGGAAAAACAAGGGGGCAGAGTCCGGCTCGACAGCGACAGCAATGGCTTCAAGCAATTCATACAGAACAATTAGCTCATGGACATTCCTACCTCCAATGGTATCTTTACTTGGTCCAACAAGCGCAAAGGAGCCCACCAAATTGCCTCAAGGCTGGATCGATTTTTAATTTCTGACAATTCGATCCACCTCGGAGGAGACTTCAGTACCTCAATCATTCCTCAAAGCGGCTCGGATCACTGGCCAATTCTGCTTCATTGGTCAAGACCAGGTCATGGCTGCAATCGTCCCTTTCGATTTGAAGCCTTTTGGCTAACAAACAACAAATTAAAGGATGTTGTCACTCAAGCCTGGACATCATATTCACCACCAGCGGGAGCCAAGATGTATCAGTTTCAAGAAAAGTTAAAACATCTGAAACAAGTTCTAAAAAGATGGAATCGCACTCATTTTGGCAACATACAGGAGAGCAGACAAAAGCTGGAGCAGCAAATGAAAGAACTTCAACAAAAATTCATTCTGGCAGGACACACAGAAGAACAAATTCAACAAGAGCAGAGCCTTAGGAGTCAGATAGAAGAGCGCCAACAACAAGAGGAAATTTTATGGAAACAAAAATCCCGAATAAGCTGGCTGAAAGAAGGAGAGAAAAACACAAAGTTCTTCCACAAAACTACCATACAAAGGCGCATGCACAACAAAATTACCTTTGTCAATAATCAACAGGGTGATAGAATAGAGGTTCATGAAGAAATGGAAAAAGAATTTACAGGCTACTTCAAGGACATTCTAAAGGAACCTGAAGTCAATCGGGATGAGGCAATCCAAGCCATCACGCAGCGCATTCCCAAAATAATCAATGAGGACCACAACAATCAGCTACTCCAACCTGTTACACTGAAGGAAGTAGAAGAAGCCATGGCCCAACTCAAATATGGCAAAGCACCAGGGCCAGATGGATTTACAGCCAACTTCTTTCATGAATTTTGGGAGCTCATTAAAGTTGAAGTATGGAATCTAGTGGAAGAATCCCGAAGCATGCATTGGGTCCTCCCTGCCCTCAACTCAAATTTCATAGCCTTGGTACCCAAAGAAGCAGCCTCCAGCAAGCCTGAGAAATACAGACCAATAGCGTTATGCAATGTGATATACAAACTCATTTCAAAGGTCATTGCAAACCGTCTCAAGCCGCTACTACCAATGCTAATCTCTCCAGAGCAAACGGGGTATGTCGAGGGAAGGCAGATCATGGATGGAATAATTCTCTCAAATGAAGTCATACATTCTCTAAAGCTCCTCAAAAAACCAGGTATGCTTCTCAAGCTCGACCTTTCCAAAGCCTTCGACAAACTTAGCTGGAAATATATTCATAAAATGCTCTTAGCTTTTGGTTTTAATGCAACCTGGACCAGATGGATCATGAACCTCATAACTTCTCCAAGTTTTTCTGTCTTACTGAACGGATCTCCCTCACCTCCCTTCAAATCCTCCCGTGGCATTAGGCAAGGGGATCCTCTCTCGCCATTTCTCTTCGTTTTAATGGCTGAAGGATTAAGTAGGCTCCTCAAATCAGCAGTATCTTCCCAAGCTCTCAAAGGATTATCCCTCCACGGCCGCCCTCCCCAGACTCATCAACAATTTGTTGATGACACTCTGCTCTTCAGGCATCCCTCTGTTAAAGAAGCCTCCGTATTCAAATCTCTTCTAAATATCTTTGCTGAAGCTTCCGGCACATCCATTAACGCCGCCAAATCCCAGCTCTTTTTCTTCAATACTCCCCCCTCCACGCAAAGGAACATTGCTAGAACTCTGGGATTCACAATCTCCCATTTTCCTTCTAAATATCTAGGAGCCCCCCTCTCTGATTCAGCGATCAAACAAGTGTCTTGGAGGTCACTTCTGGACAAACTTGAATCAAAGCTTTCCTCATGGACTTTCAGGGCTCTAAATCTAGCCGGTAGGCTTGTCCTCATTAAATCAGTACTACAAGCAATGCTGCTCTATCTCTTCTCCATATTGGCAGCTCCAAAAGGGATCCTGAAGGCTATTCGCATTCTGCAACGCAACTTCCTCTGGGGTTCCACTGCCTTAAATAGGAAGTGGGCTCTTGTCAAATGGACAGAGGTGTGCAAAACCAAATCAGAGGGAGGGTTAGGACTTCGGGATCCGCTTCAAAGCAATAACACAATGGGGGCTAGAATATGGTGGAACTGGGTCTCCAAGCCAAACTCCCCTTGGGCTCAATTATGGCAAGCAAAATATGCCAGGGGTAGCTGCTGGAGTGACCTCATCAGAATCAATCCCACGGCGCAAGGTTCACTCATCTGGAACAATGCAAAAACGCAGAGCCGCTTCATTCAAGAACACAGCTTTTGGGAAATACACTCAGGGACTGCCACCAGATTTTGGGAGGACTCTTGGCAACAGCTCCCAAAACTCGCAAATTTGTTCCATAAACCTCTTTGGCAGGCTCATATGAAGCAAACAGGTATCACCCAGGTACACCAGTTCTGGCAGTCTTCCTCAAATCATGATTTTCAAACATGGAAACCAGCGCAACAATGGCAAATAGATTGGCAAGGAGAAACATACACAGAAATAGAACAAGAACTCAAAGAAAGGAGAATCCGCCACTCCAATCAGCAGGACAAACTACGTTGGGGTTATACAACCAGGGGCACCTTCACCACTAAAGAAGCTCACCATCTGCGATATTCCAATCTCCAAGAGGAAAAAGATCAAATTTGGGAGAAAGTCTGGCACAAAGGGCTATGGCCCAAGATCTCCACCTTCATATGGCTATTAAGCAAAAGGCGCATCCTTACTTGGGATAACCTAATAAAAAGAGGATTCATTGGGCCCTCCAGGTGCCCAAACTGCAATACTAATAATGAAACTATCAGTCATCTAATGGAAGACTGCCCCCTAGCAAAACAGATATGGAAGAAAGTCGAAAATTGTAATATGAGAGCAATCCCTAGACAGGCGGACGTCACGGAAAATATAAGAAACTGGGCCAAAAATCCATTCAAATGCCAAATTCTAAACTCTCTGTGGAACATCATTCCCGGCTTCCTGTACTGGACTCTGTGGAAAGAGCGCAACCACCGAATTTTCAACAACACCTACCGATCCATGGATGATCTCTGGCTCACCCTCAAACAAAATATACAGGAAACCTTGGCCATCCGAATCTGGAATGAAACTGACATGCCCGAGATCCCACAAGAATGCAGAATACTGAAGGAATGGGATCTTGATCTCAAGCCCCTGGTCAAGGCAAAAACCTCCCCTTGCATCATATCTGCCTCTCCTTCAACCTGGTCCCCTCCTGCCTTAAACTCCTACAAGATAAACTTCGATGGCGCTGCCAAAGGCAACCCCGGCCCTGCAGGCTTCGGAGGGGTCATAAGAAATCATTCAGGAGATGTGAAACTCTTGTATTTTGGCACATTAGGCAAAAACACCAATAACGCCGCAGAGCTGGAAGGACTATGGAAAGGAATATGTTTAGCTGAACAATATAACCTCTCCCCCCTTGAAGTTGAAGGGGACTCGCTCATACTAATAGAGGCAGCCAAAAGAATACAAGCTGGCGCCAGAGCTGTCAAAATTGCAAAAAATTGGAGGTTGCTAAGTCGTCTGGAATCCCTGGAGGAAAAGCTCCTCATTCCCCACAACATAACCTTCAAGCATGTCAGAAGATCAACAAACCAGGTGGCAGATCGGTTGGCTAATCAAGGAGTGGCTCAATCGATAACTTACTTCTCGGGTGCTCTGGATATGGTTGAAGATGATCAACTTAAGAAAGAATGCATCTCTCTGGTGCAAAAAGATCTCCTTCTCCCGGATGCGGGTGTTAATGGAGTTAATGCCGCATGTTAATGGAGTTAAGGGGCATGTGGCTTGTCACATGGGCAACTGTCAGCCCGGACAAGCCACGCCACTCCACGACGAAGGCCCCTTAAATTCGCCGGAAGGCGAAGCAATGGGCGCGTTTGAAATGGTTTATGCGGAGGGGAATGTCGTTGGACTGTCCAGTCGATTGCAGGGGAATGCTGTGGGAATGTACAGTTGATTGCAGGCGCCATTCAATGCGCTGCAACATCCGAGGAATATGGGAGCTATTAAGGTTACAACCCAAACCACTCTGCCGCCATTCAAGCCATTTGAGTGGGTGTTAGCCTGGTGTAAGGTTTCCCAGGGGAATTCTAGTGTAGGAAGAAATTGTCAGATGTCCAGGGAAAGGCTCAGGATGAGCAGTCGCAGAGGAGGGTCACGGGGTCGTTCTGCCTCTCAGAGGCCTGAGATTTCACCCTCCTCTTCAGTAGAGATCACCTCTGAGCAAAACAGGCCTCCGGGCAGCAATGTTAGAGGAAGCTGGGGCATTCCGGAGTGTGGTCACACGGAACACCCGGCCATTCGTTACAGAATCCCCTGCGCATTTGCAAACAATACTCTCATAGTTTCGGTTACCGTGGAGCATTGCAACAGTATTCGGGGGCGTTTGGAAACTGTGAATGTACCGAGGGTGGATATGGAGACTCCCACTGTCGACTTCAGGCGTCCAATTCAGAAGGATGAGGCCGGCCCCAGTGAACCTGTTCAGAGGAGCTCGCGCCAGGAAAAGGAAGACTCGGAAAAGCTCAAGGGTCCTGCAAAAGATGAGCCTCACACCACGGATGAAGACTAACTCAGAAGACGCCAAGTCTGTGCGGCAAGGAATGAATCTCTCTGACCATCTCATTTTGCTTACTTTGTATGTTTGTCATGGGGTTTATGTTCGCAGTGTCAGTCCAAATCACCATAGTATTAGTCCACGCGTCAGTCTACATGTTCACCGTGTCGATTTCTATATACACCGTGTCGAATTATGTTCACCGTGTCGAGTTATGACTCCATCGTGTCGATTTCTGTATTCACCGTGTCGTATTAGGTATCCATCGTGTTGCATCATGTATCCACCGTGTCAGCAGGAAGGTAAACTGGTCTCTCTGCAAGTTTAGCTATGACTGATATCTTCATGGAAAATCTCTTTGAAGAAACAGGGCCTCAGCCCAGATGTAATTTTTGCTGTAATTTTGGCATTTTTGTAATATAATTAGCTCAGTTTTAACGAGAAAAAAAAAACCAATAGAGGGATTCTATGGGGTAGAATAATAAAAATATGGGGACAATAGGGGCACAACAATAATAGTAACGGATACAACGACAATAGTAATGGGGGAATCACTAATATTATAGGGACCTAACACTCATGTCCCCTTCTTTGTCATCTTCTATCTATACCTTGGGAGAATTCCATCACTACTTTCTACCTTGTGATGACTAATGCATGTCGATTTTATTTGGTATCATTTTCATCATTGCCATCACATTGCCCTTATCCTTCTTGCTAGCCTTCACTTTCTGTGTTTATATTTCCTGGAGGGATTATTATGATGACTGGTTTTCTCACCAACCTTATTTCTCCACCTTACTTAGGGTGGTTTCATTAGCTTGGAACAAATTTTTATCCTTTATATGACTCATTCCACCAGGAAGAGCTTCCTTTGCATCCCTCTCATGCTTGTTAAACACTAAAGGGTACTAAGCCCTTTTACCTCTTGTTTGGGCTCATTAAACCCTCACAAAAAAGACATCCTATATAAAGCATACTACTATCTCTTCTTTGAGCTCATTAAACCATGAAGAATATATCTTATCGACTATCCTTTTATCTCTTTTTTAGGCTCATTAAAACTAAAAAAAAAGACACTATTGAGCTTACTTGTATTCACTTTTGTGCTCGCTAAATTATCAAGTAGATACCAACCAATAAAAGGAGAAAAAGGGGGGAAATCATTTTTTCCCATTCTATCATTCAAAATGCCAGCGTCAGTCGTATATTCCTTGAACATGGCACATGTTTTTCCACACCTTACAAATATGTTTTAGCTTTCCTAGGAGTCGTACCATACATATGAGCCATTCTACTCCTCCAACTAGTTACTCTTCTAGTCTAGTATGGTATGTGCTTCAATGCCTCTTGCATTGTATATAATATCACATGGTTATGCCATTACATGGCTATGTCGTTACATGTTCAAGGGAATTTTAAACCTCACTCGATCATCTATCCTTGTTAGCCTTTTGTGTCAACCATCCTTGTGTTAGTTGTACCTCATGACTCCATCCATTTACATCATCTCTCGGTCTACTTTGTGTCGATTGTTGGGGTGTACATTAAGGCTCTCATTTGATGAATCTTCTCATGTCGACTTTAGTTCATTATATAGAATTTTGATATGGGAACCAAAAATATCTTGGAGCTTGTAGACCCCAGTCGTAGGCTTCCTCACAGTTGAAAATGAGTTTACACCATTAGCTCTTGAATGGCTAAATACACAAGTGCTTAACATCAACACATTTATTCACACTTCGTGGGTTGTGTTAGATACCTTGGGGTCCATTTTCAACATTGGTGGGTCCCCTCACATATGTTAATGATATACCTCAATGATCAGTAATAACATGGTTTCTTCCATGCTCAACATCAGCTCACTTATTCGCAAGTTTTAGATTTGTACCATTGGTGTTGATTCAAAAGACCTTGGGATAGAGACATCTCACTTCTATATGGTACCCTTCCCAAGATACAATGGAGTTATGTACCATCTTATGTAATTTGAGGTCTACTATGGGGAACATATTCTCTATATGTCCCTTTTCATGTTGATGTATACTATCACATAGATCCATGTTGTATTTTCTGGTGGCTATGTTCTTTTGGTTTGTGTCATGGATCCATTGTGTATGTCTCATGACCTTGTATTAGCATTTGATGTAATTGCTTCACTATGTATAGTTGGCGTTCATGTTCAGTATTTCCTTATGATGAATGTTAGTATGTCTACCTAAGTAATTTTCATCTTATGATTGAGACTTAGTTATTAGTGTGGATCTGATCTGATTCCTCGGTATCGACTCCACTATAGTGAGAGAGACCCTAGTTCAACTTACCTCAGTTGATGACTAGAATGAAACCCTTTGATCCTTGTTTTTACTTATATGGGTATCACAAGGAAGTTATTATATGTTATAGGGTTGAAATTACATAATTGAGTAATTTCTCATAATTATTTTGTCACAATTTCATAATTATGAAATAATTAATTATTTCATAATTGAGAAAAAAATCATAATAGAGAAGGTTCTTAGTGAGTTGGGAAAATCTCATAATTGACAATGAAACTTGGGCATGACTTGTAATTGCTTGGTTCACATGCCATCAAGACTATCCATGAATTGTATCCACATAATTCACATGTCATGAAGCTTAATTCCTTGTGACCCTGGGTGTCTAGATATATCCTCCTAAGTCCAGGAAAAACCTATATTATGAGACCCTCTCAAGGGAAGAGGGGGATTCATATAGAGAGAATGACTCAATGATGCTAGTGGATTTATGCCAGAACCTTTTCTTGCAAATAATATTTTCCTAGTCCATAGATAAGCCGAGAAGAGGAAGCATCTGAGGTTTAGAAATGAAGCCTCACTACTTGAAGATATAACATGTTTGTACTTCTTATCTTATGAATGGTAAAAGTGTATTTCTCTTCATATTTTATGTTCTCTTATGCATGAATGTGATTTGAATGTCATTATGGTTTCTAGCTCACACTAACTTGCCTCCCACATAGGGAAACATCATCTTGTTTAGTGGTGTATGTGTGTAGGGGATTGGATTAGGGAGCTTTGAGCGGAAACTTTAGGTTGAAGCAAGTACTCCTAGAGCTCTATAGGTTTTGCGATCTACATCAGCTTGCGTGGACATACATATATGGGCCTTTCACCCTCATGTGAAATGAATAAGTTGTGAATGCATTAGATCTAACGTAACTGAGGGCAAGGTCCATGGAGCAACAACTCCTTAGATTTTGAGATATTTTTGGGCTAATAACCACCCCCTCATTTTTTCTCCCTTGTGACCCCCTGTTGTCCCCTACACAATGTACAATACATAGAAATAGTCATGCAAAGAATATAACACATGTCCAACATAAACATTATCAAAGAAAATTAAATAATGACATATTGCATTGAAGGTAAATCCATCTTAACTATTAATATATCGCTCTTTAAAAATGCATTAAATGAAATTAAATCCTTTTGAACATAAACCTTTTTAAAATTTAAAAATATTTAAATTAAAAAAAAAAAAAAACGATTCCTTTTAATACATAACCAACCTAGATCCATCCTAACTCTGGATCTATGAAGCGCCTAGCGAGATCAAATCCCTTCTCACTCTAAAAGAGGTTTGCACCTGAAGAGATTTGATCCCTCTCGGTGCTTGGTAGATCCAGAGTCAAGATGGATCTAGGTTGGTTATATATATATATATATATATATATATATAGTCTAACTTATAGATGAAATAGCCTTTTTCACCGGAATTCACCAAAATCTGGCAATACAATTTCAAGAGTTTTTGTTGTTTAAAATATATTTTTGAATGCATATATGGATTCAACACCCTAAAAAACCCCTAAGGCGCTTGAATTATGAAAATTAAACAATTCAAACACAAGTTTTTAAAAATCTTTGTAGGATTTTGATTAAAATTAATTTGAAAAAATGTCATGAAAAAGGTCATTTCGTCTATAAGTTAGATATATATATATATATATATATATATATATATATATATATATATATATATATATATATATATATTAAGAATTCCATTGAAAAACCATGGGTTGTCAAAACCTAGAGCCTAAAAATCGCCAACAATAAATTGCTTATTTTACCTCAATTTTATTTTAATTATTGAATTTTTATTTTTATTTTTATGTAATTTAACCAAATCATAATGTTTATATAACGAGACATGACAAGGCTTAGAACATCTCTTCTATACTCAGTGGAGAGTGCCTCTAGGTGCAATAAATATATAATTGAGATCCAAATATGTTATGCATGAAGAAATGAGACTAAAATGACATGATTTTTTAGTAGATTAAATAACTTAAACTTACAATTTTAAAAAATTGTACATAGTTTTCGACAAAATTGACCATTTCATCTATTAGTTACACTACTTCCTATATAAAAATCTAAGACTCACAAAAAAAATGTTATCCATAGTAACAACCATTACAACATTAAATATATAGATTTTGAGATCAATTTAGAATTAAAATAATTACTTCCTTCAATTCATATAATAATAAATATTTACAAAGCAAATAATATCAAACATGTTGACTTCCATGGGTATTTTTGTGACAATTAAGGAAAATAAATATGTGTGTTGCAAATCTATCAAATTTAAATTTATAATCTCTTAAAAGCAAATATATCTCCTAACCATAAAACCTTACGCAACTATTTTAATGTTGTTAGCTCTAAGACTTTTGTGATACATAATGTAGAAGAAAGTCTTTCGGATTAATCACATTGATAGGATTTGGTTGACATTTCGAACCAGCTAATGTGGTTCATCCTTAGGACTAGGTGAGAAATCCATTGATCATAAGGAATAAATAGTAGGACACAACATTGCCCAAAAATAGCCATTAAAAACTAGTTGTTGGTGAATTAGTTAAAATGTAAAGAAATTAATTATTAGTGAGTTACTGGTAAAGACTTATTCCATTAAAATATTCTATGTTTAGTTAAAAAGAGCTATTAAGGAATAACTAAAAATAATTAAAAATAAAATATTGAATTTTAATAATGAAAAGAAGTTATTTATTAATAAATTATATCATTTTATGGTTAGAGGTTAACCAATTAGAAAACTAGTTGTTAGGAAACTAGAAACTTCATTCAAAAAAATAAATAAATAAATTATTAAAATTAAGTTTATATTATTCAAATTAAAGGATAAAGAGAAAAACAATACTTAAAAAAAATTAAAATTAAGTTTATATTATTAAAAATTAAAAGATAAATAGAAAAAAAAATACTAAAAAAATACTTTATAATATATATATATGAAAAAAACCAATGTTTTTAATGTTTTTTAAGAATTTTTTTTATATAATTTAATATAGATAACTTTACAGGCTCTTTATTGCTTATAAGAATAACAATGTGAAGTCATAATTTTATTATTTATTATACTTAATAAACTTTAAATTGAATTTCATTTTTTAATTATTTTAATATGTTTCAATTATATGTTTAGTGGTTTGTTTTTTTAATTATAAATATTGTATGTTAAATATATATGTATATGGTCATCATTTAATGAAATATTGTGATTAAATTTATTAAATTATTTGTATTTTATAAATGAAGATATGTGATTATTTGCATTATTAAACCTTTCTTTAATTATATAATCGATTTTCAACTTTAAGATTTAACTCCAACCTTGTTGCCACAATCATCTTTCTTCTTTACAGTATTTGTGTCCTATGCCTATCAACATGAACCATTTAACTTATATGTGTGAATAGTAAATAATAGTGTAGTTCTCGATCTTTCAATTTTTATAAATTTAGCAATTTTTCCCTAGACTTGTATCCTTGTGTTATGCTCTTAACCTGCAAAATGATACCCAAATACAGAATATGCGAAGAAAAGATACCCAGAACACAGAATAGCAATGATTTTATTATTCAGAGAGTAATGTTCACTTGCCTCTTCGAGGGGGCAAACTCCAATAGAGCAGAGCTCGAATACAAAATAAGACACAATGCTCCTCGCAGGGAGTCTCTATCCTTTATATATGACTCATACATGCAATACCACGGGCCAATACCGTGGGTTTTATTAATACCATCTATCTAATACTACGACCCATTTGCAACTAACTGTGGTCCCGTCATTAATTGCGGGTTAACCACTTACAAATATTAATATGGGCTTTATTGACTCTTGACTATGACGTGATCCCATGACATAAATAAGGGGGTTAGGGTGGGACCCTAACATGCCCTCCCCCTTAAGACTAGCCTTGTCCTCAAGGCTGAAGCTGTGGAAACTGCTGAAGAATAGTGGCTGGTTCCCAAGTTGCATCTTCCGAAGAGGTGTCTTTCCATTTGACGAGGACTTCCTTAATCATGCGGCCACGCAGGTGCTTGTCTCGTGTGTCTAGAACCTGTTCGGGTTGAAGCCAGATTGACCCTTCTTCGTCCAATTCAGGTAGACTGGTTTGAACTCGGCAATTGTTCCCAATCACTTTCTTGAGGCACGATACATGGAAAACTGGATGGATTTTTGCCGTAGCTGGCAAAGCCAACTTGTAAGCTACTTCTCCAATGCGCTGAAGTACTTGGTATGGTCTATAGAATTTTGGAGAGAGCTTTTCACAACCCTTGTCTTTGAGTGATGTTTGCTTATATGGTTGCAGCCTCAAAAGGACCTGATCCCCTTCTTGAAATTGGCGCTTTGAGCGATGCTGGTCGACCTGTTGCTTCACGCGGTTCTGAGCTTGATGAAGATTCTCTCTAAGATGGACGAGCATGGTTGCGCGGTGTTGTAGGAGTTGATCCACTGCTTGTACTTTGGAGCACCCCTAGAGATAGGAAGTAGGGGAAGGCGGAAGTTGACCATATACTGCTTCATAGGGAGTCATTTTGGTGGTGGCATGATAGTTGGTGTTATACCACCATTCAGCCAGAGGTAACCACTGTACCCAAAGGTGTTGCTTTTCTGAAGTGAAACACCTAAGGTAGGTTTCTAGACATTTGTTGACGGCTTCAGTTTGACCATCTGTTTGCGGATGATATGAAGTACTGAGTTTGAGTTGAGTGCCTTGTATTCTGAAGAGTTCCTACCAAAAATTACTGGTGAAGATCGGGTCGTGGTCGGACACAATAGAAGTGGGCATGCCATGCAATTTGAAGATCTAATCCATGAAAGATTGAGCAACCAAAGTTGGTGTAAACGGGTGGGGTAGGGCACAGAAATGAGCATACTTCGACAGTCGGTCCACAACCACCATGATGACTGATTTTTTCCCTGACTTTGGAAGACCTGTAATGAAATCCATAGAAACCTCCGTCCAAATTGATGCCGGAATGGGCAATGGTTGTAATGTGCCTAGTGTGTTGACGGTTTCCCCTTTGTGGCGTTGACAGACATCACATTCTGCTATGAAGGTAAGGATGTCCTTTTTCATGCCTGTCCAAAAAAATGATCTTCTGGTGCGAGCATACATCTTTTGAAAGCCCGAATGTCCTGCCATGGGAGATGAGTGCAATTATGCCAAAATGCGACTTTTGAGGGTGGATGTTGGTGAGATTATGACTCTGTCCTTGTAGCGAAGAATATCATTCTGCCACGAGTAGCCCTTGGTGGAATTAGGATCTACCTGCAATTGAGAAATGAGTTGGGAGAGCCCGGGGTTTGAAAACCATTCCCTGCGAGCCTCTTCAATCGAGTCTGGAATGGGGAGGGAAATTGCGAGCAACGTACTTTCCTCCTCAAATTGGCGAGATAATGCATCTGCTACACTATTGTCTTTCCATTTCTTGTAAATGATCTCATAATCATATCCCAGCATTTTGGCTAACCATTTATTTTGTTGTGGGGAGGATAGGCGTTGCTCCAAAAAATATTTAAGACTATGATGATCTGTGCTGATTTGGAAATGTCGCCCCAATAAGTAAGCTCGCCAGGTCTCGACTGCATGTAAGATGGCCATCATTTCCTTCTCGTAGGTAGATTGGCCCAAATTCCTCCCACTGAGTTGTTGGCTTGTGAAGGCCAACGGTCACCCTTCCTGCATTAAGACCGCCCTAATACCTGTACCCGAAGCATCACATTCAATGATAAAGGATTTGGTGAAGTCAGGTAGTGCTAAGACTGGAGTGGAACACATGGCGTTTTTTAGAGCGGTAAATGCCTGTTGTGCTTCCTCGTTCCAGAAGAAGGAATTTTTCTTTAGGAGTTGAGTGAGGGGTTTCGCTATGCGGCCATAGTTGTGGACAAATTTACGATAATAGCCTGTGAGACCCAAAAATCCTCTCAAGCTCTTCAAGGTCTTAGGTTGAGGCCATTCTTGCATTGCCTGGATCATTTTGGGGTCCACCTTGACACCTTCATGCCCCACAATGTGGCCCAAATACTCAACTTCTTCCATGCCAAACGAACACTTGGACATCTTGACAAATAATTTATGCTTGTGGGGCAGTTGCAAGAGTAGATCTACATGCTGAAGATGTGCAGCCCAAGTGCCACTATAGATGAGGATGTCATCGAAGAAGACAAGGACAAATTTTTTGAGATATGGTTTGAGAATGTGATTCATAAGGCTCTGAAAAGTAGAGGGGGCATTACAAAGACCAAATGGCATGACCAGGAACTCATAATGGCCTTCATGAGTTCTGAAAGCCGTCTTGGCAATGTCAACTTCCTTCATGCGAATTTGGTGGTAGCCTGAGCGAAGATCCAACTTAGTGAAGAATTGAGCCCCATTGAGTTCGTCCAGCAAATCGTCAACCACCGGGATGGGAAATTTATCTTTGACTGTCAACTTATTAAGGGCCCTAAAGTCGGGACACATCCGCCACTTCCCATCTTTCTTGAGCACCATGACCACTGGGGATGAATAAGGACTAATGCTGGGACGAATGACACCTGCTTCCAACAGTTCCTTGATGATTTTTTATATTTCATTCTTTTGGGTGAACGGATATCTGTATGGCCGCACATTTGGGGGTTGGGCCCCTGGAACCAAGGTGATGCTATGATCATGTTCCCCTCACGAGGGTGGAAGCTCATTAGGCTTGTCAAAGACCATCCGATGGTTATTTAAAATCTGTTGCATCTCATGATGAATTGGCAGAGACATGGTTTCGACTACCTGGATGGCATTAAATTGAGCTACTACTCCATGATGGCCCTTTTTTAACAATTTTTCCATCCTATGCGAGCTGATGATAGAGGGGGCTCCCGCCTGGAGTCCATGGAGGGTATGTGTGGAGTTGTTCTGCTTAAAACTCATATATAACTCCTGGAAATCCATTGTGATTGGCCCAAGAGTGTGGAGCCATTCAGCGGCGAGGACAATGTCGCAACCCCCCATGTGTATGGCAAACATGTGGGTTTTCAACTAATAATCCCCCATTTGAAGTTTGACATTTTCACAGCGGCCTTGACATTTCATGGTGCCCCCATCTACAATTTGGACTTGGAAGTTAGAAACTGCTCGTACAAAACAATGCGTTGCTTCTGTGATTTTTTGATGGATGAAATTATGGGTACTTCCACTATCAATCAAGACTACTACTGGGCGATGTTTAAGAAAACCCCGGATTTTGAGAGTTTGAGGGGAAGAAATCCCTGCCAACGCATGCAGCGAAATAACTGGTTCGTCAGAGACATTCTCCTTTGGGTTGTCTTCTTCTAGAGCCTCATGTTCCTCAAGTGGTGGATCTTCCTCTGTTGATCTGTAGTCAGTGGCATCTATTTGAAAAAATTTGGGCTCCTTGCATTTATGACCTGGGGAGTATTTTTCATCACAGTAGTAACATAGTCCTTGCTTCCTTCTTTCGGCCATTTCCGCAGGTGACACCTTTTGGACCTTAAGTGTTTGAGTCGTGTTGTGAGCCTGTGGGGGACGACCTTTAGCGGGGAAATTTGGGCGACGGTATTGGGCTGCTAATGCACGTTCCACCTTACGAGCTACCTGGCAAGCCTCCGTCCACGTGGGAGGGTGGTGAAGTAGAACTTGAGCTTTGATGGCTTCTTTAAGACCGCTGATAAAACATTCCGTGTAGAACTCATCTGTGAGAACCCTAGTGCAGAAGGCTAAGGCTTCAAAAGCGGTAATATATTCATCCACTGTACCAGTCTGTCGGAGCTTAGTGAGACGACCCAAAAAAGAGTCTTCCTATTCAAAGTGATCTCGAAGAGCTTTGGTAAATTGGGTCCAAGTCCTAAAAGGTCCATTGCAACGCTGATGCCATTCCCACCATTGCCACTGTTCATTGTCCAAGTACATGCTCCCAATCATAAGCTTATTCACATCATCTGGGATATGATTCAATTTGAAATACTGCTCCATTTGTGCTAGCCATGCGGATGGGTGAGAACCGTCAAATTTATGCACATCCAACTTGGGAGGTCGCTGACTAGGTGGTGGATGGGTGTGCCAGACATGAGGAGAGTGGCTAGACTCACCCTCATTGTATTCATGGCCATTATACGCCTCCTCGTGGGCTTGCTCCTTGCCCTTCGGGACGAATTGCTGTATCTGGAGACTTAGTCCTTGAAACTCACGTTGGAGGGATTGCACGGAGTCTTCCAGTTTTTCCATCCTTTCATTTGCCATCGCTTGAACTCTAGTCTCTACCATACACCAACCTGATGAAAAAATGGGACCGCCAAAAAAATTTGACTAATAAATTGAATGGTACCACCTTGCTCAGCTCGTCGTCCTGATTTTGATGGGCTAGATCACCAATAAGCGCCCCGGAAGATCTCATACTCGGTTTTTTGTTTTTTTTTTGGAAAACTCCTAACGGAGTTTTACTCCTTCTTGATCAATACTGCAATCTCCAAATCCTCAAAATGTCAATGCTGCCAAAAGTCCTGCGAAAAGTATACCCCGGTATAGGAACCCTTCACAACAACTCCGATCTGGTGGATCTGAGAGATCTGAATGGCGGAACAACTGCTGTGGCGGATCTGATGGATCTGATGTCTGCTGCTGCTGCACCTCTTTGCACTCGTGGATCGGGAATAGATGATGTGTGATCCCCCGATAGAAAAGGAAACTATGGTCGTGAGGAGTCTCAGGTGCTACAAATCGCAATATACATAAGGTTCTGGCAGTAGTACTCGGCCCAATGTTTCAGGGCTCTAACTAAGGAGGATCGACCGTACCCTTAGTCGTACAACCCGACTTCACTATCGTACGGGCGAGTAATCTCTCCGAGTGCTATTCTTGGTGTACTGTAGCCACAAGACGGCCGACGGTTTATCTATGGCGAGGCTTCAAGGGAGCCTAGGGGGCTTCCAATATACCCAGAGGGTACGTGGAAGACAGTCCGTGCGCGGTTCTGTCTAATGCGCTACTACTCGAAGGGGTACCCACAGGGGTTACAAGGGAGTCCAACAGACGTGACCACCTCTTGTATTTCCTGCGTGCATGCCTCCCCAAATCCACAGGTTTATGCGCTCAATGATAGATCCTGTGGTTTAAAGACGCCGGAACAGGTCTCTAGCCGAAAAAAAAAAAATTGCTAAGAATTGGAGATCCCACCGGCCCTAGAAAGTGCTATGATACCACTTGTTATGCTCTTAACCTGCAAAATGATACCCAAATACAGAATATGCAAAGAAAAGATTCACAGAACACAGAATAGCAATGATTTTATTATTCAAAGAGTAATTTTCACTTGCCTCTTCGAGGGGGTAACCTCCAATAGAGCAGAGCTCGAATACAAAATAAGACACAATGCTTCTCGCAAGGAGTCTCTATCCTTTATATATGACTCATACATGCAATACCATGGGCCAATACCGTGGGTTTTATTAATACCATCTATCTAATACTATAGCCCATTTGCAACTAACTGTGGTCCCGTCATTAATTGTGGGTTAACCACTTACAAATATTAATATGGGCTTTATTGACTCTTGACTATGACGTGATCCCATGACATAAATAAGGGGGTTAGGGTGGGACCCTAACACCTTGCCAATATTCCTCAACACACTCTTTTATATAAATTTGGGTGAAACTTCTAACCATTCTTAATACTTTATCCATGTTTCGAACATTTCCCCAATTCAAAAAATAGTGCAATACACACATACATAAATAGAGTGATGAGAAATGGTAACAAGAAATTACAGTTTAATTTGTCCTTGAATTAAACTGAGAATTAAAATCGAATTCTATTCTCATAACAACTTATAAATAGTTAATTAAGTTTAATTAACTTAATTAGCTTAGGAATTTCGAGTTGGGAGTCTTTCTGTTGTCATGTATATGTTCTCCCTAAGTTTTTGGAGTCCAATATGAGTTTAAATTGGGTTGGAAATTAGATCACTCAGTTTACTGAGTCAAGTTTAGTTAAATTAGTTCCAAACTGTTTGAGGAACTAATAGAGGACTAACATTTAGTTGGTGCACTAATGTATCTACTAGTGCTACTCTAGTTAACTGAAGATTCCCTCATGAGAAACTAATGCATGTCAGTTCAGAGAAAGGCCTAGTTGAGATTAGAGTGCAGGGACAATGTACTATCAGTGGTATTATTTACTAGAGTGTAAATATCATGCATGCATAAGAGATTGATACTATGTTTGGATTGCATAGTTTTGGAAGCATGAATTCCATTTAAATACGGGTTATTCATCCTAGGAATTATGCAAGATATTAGGGGTTTGGAGAGCTACTGAATAGGCTAACGATTTAGCTTGAGCTAGCTTGTGAGCTCTAAGAGTTGAGAATACTTGTGCAGAATTGTTCTAGTGAGAACAAGCTTTGTATCTTCACTCATATTTCTAATATATGCAATACAGATAGCAGGGTTTTGAGCAGTGGCTTTCCGCAGATACATCTTCTGTTATGTGCCATTGATTTATCTTCTTCTTGTTCATATTGTTTTCATCGATCTATTGGCTTCCGCTCGTTGAAAATAGAAGTATATTCTTGTCATGTGCTTTAGTACATTGCATGAGCTTGTGAATCTATAGAATTCTATACATGGTATCGGAACTGAAGACAGTATACTATAGGAGATTTCAAAGTTTTGAGTTTTGGGTTACAAGTGAAATTCGAATTTGCAATACATACTTCAAGATCAGCAGATGGTGTTCTACGGTTTGTGGCTCGAGTATGCCTTGGAAGGCAGCTCAAATTTTATAGCCTGGAGGGACAAAATGGAGGTTGTGCTAGAGGATAATGGCTTGAAGGAATTTTTTGATCATGAAATTCCTAAGCCAGCGGCATTATATGCACAGAATTTGACTAAATAGAAGAAGTGTGTGGCAAAGGCGAGGCAGATAATCCTTGAAGGAGTTCGAGACCACATTGTCTCAAGTCTCCATGGCAAGGAAACTTCATATGTTATGTGGAAGACATTGATAGACTTGTATCAGAATAACAGTGACCAAAGAAAATTGGCACTAAAGGACAAACTTCGAAAAATTAAAATGGAGAAAGGCAAGACTATTCCAAAATACTTGACCAAGTTCACTCAATGTCATGATGAACTTGAAAGTGTTGGAATCAAAGTTGTGAAGATGATATGGTGAGTATTTCTCTTCTAGGACTCCCAAAGAGTTGGCATAGTTATCAATACTTTGTCAATGGTTGGGAGAAGCTACCAGATTGGGAACGACTGTGGTCAGATTTGATGCAAGAGGAGATCAGGAGGAACATCAAGGATGGCTCTTCATCAAAGACTGATGAAGAAGAGAACTGTGCCTTACTGATTAAGGCAAAGAAAGGGAAAGGGAAAGCTTTGTTGGCATTATGATATAGGTGTTGTCTGTGATGGCAACTTACTAAGATGACAGATCACAGTTAAGGCTCACAGAATGAAGAAAAAGAGATATACGTAGGTTCCCTTTGATAAATCTGCATATACACGCAGGTTAGTTGACCAAAAGGTGCGTATACATATACATGCACTTTCATGCAAGGGAAGGTGCCTACATTGGGTTTTGGTCCATGGTATTTAGTCCTTGGTATTTGGACCTATGGTTTTGGACCATGGTACACAGGTATTGGGTCCATGGTATTGATTCTCTATGGTTTTGGACCATGGTATTGAGTAAGGCCTAAGACTATAAAAAGGGACGAAGATCATTAGGCAAAGGTATGGAGAAAGTCTTGAATATCTGATGAAGTATGAAATCTAGTATGCAGGTTAAGGGTTCATAATGCTTTTCTTGATCTGAGCTAAGGAGGAACCTCAACGGTTGATGGAGAACAAGATCTAAGGATAGATCAGGATCTAATGGCGTGGAATGAATCATCTCTATACGGTTTGATCACGCTTATTCTAGATCTGTATACTGACACATGTAATGTTCTGTAAATATTATGATCTGGGTATAACTCAAGTTTGGAATAGTTGCAAATCATGAATAAATATTTACAGATGTATACGTTGGTTGACTATGTTAAAAGTGTGTACATACGCAGGTTAGATACATCTAAGTAGCGTATACCATATGAATTATTATTGTTGATGAGTTCTGGTGACTGTTTACTGGTGTCAATATTCTGCATATTCAGATTGGTTGATTGTGTTTAGCTTTAGTGTTGGTGGATTAAATCTAACAATGGATCAAGATCATAATGACCTATCTTTATGTGATCGGATGGACTAATATCTGGTTGCTAACACACGTATTATCCTTGTATATGTAATGATCTGGGTATGTCTGAAGTCAGGAAGTGTAGCGAAGTTATAAGTAAGTAATTGTTGACATATACGTTGGTTCACTTTGGTGAAGTTGTGTATACACACTGGTTCTGCTCTTCCAAGTAGCATATGCACTCTGATGCATGATTTCTGATGATACAATTGGTTCTAAATATTGTTGAAGACTTCTGTGTTTTGCTCTGTGTTCTGGTGACTGCATTTTATTGACAGGGTTTCAGTGATTCAGTATTGGGTGATTCAGAGATTGATGATGCAAGTGGTGATTGATTTTGTGCTTCAATGATATTGATGGGTCCAATATGAAAATTGGATGAAACGTGGCCTTCAGATTATGGTGTTGTGCTTTAGGAGTATCCAATCTGAAAATTTATGAAACGTAGTACCTGGAGGAAGAAAGAGAAGGTAGTAGCCTTCTGTAGGTCGGCACCTACGTATTAGTACATCAGCTAATACAAGAGCTAAGGGGGTGGTAGCTCCCTTCCAGTAGCAGTTAGGAAACGAGTGAAGGTTGGAGCATTCAGTAGGCCGGCACCTACATACTAGTAAAAGGATCGGCTAGTACAAGAGCTAAGGGGGTTGCAGCTCCCTTCCAAGAGAAGCTAGAGAACGAGAGAAGGTTGTAGCCTTCTGCAAGTAGAAGCTTGTGTACTGGTATAAGACTGCACTAGTACAAAAATATTGTAAAAAGAAGTTTCTTATTAAAAGAAGATAGAGACGACTTGCAGCAGGTGGTTTTCACCCACATTGGGTTTCCACCTTACATCATGGTGTTCATGTGTGCTTCTTGTGTGTGATGATCTATTCTGTTTTACTGCACTTGTTTACTGTTCATATGGTTAATAAAAGTTCTGATGCACTAACTAAAGATCAACATTTAATGGATTAACTGAATCATAAGTTTACTGGATATATGCTAGTTGCATTAGACACAGTTGCATGTACACGCAGGTTCCCTTCACTGAAGTAGCATATATGAATCTGAGTATGGAAATGAAAAAGTGTTTGATTTGATAATATTGATTCAACCCCCCCACCCCCCACCCCCTCTCAGTATTATTTCCAATAAGCTTCCCATTCCAAGTCGGATTCTTATCATGGAGGTAAGAAGAAAGACATGATGAAAGTTAAGTGCTTTCATTATCATGAGCTGGGCCATTTTGCTACAAATTGTCCACACAAGAAGTCTAAGCAGAATTACTTAGGAGGAGCAGCGGGTGACGCTTTAGTGTCTCAATTTGAATTTGACTTTTCCCTCATTATATGCATGGTGTCATCAATAATGGGAAGTGTATGGTACTTATATAGTGGAGCTTCATTCCACATGACTGGAAACAGAGAGTTTTTCAGTGACTTGAAGGAGAAAGATCTCCAAATGCATATCGAGATGGGTGACGACGGGAAGTATAGTGTTACTGGATTGGGCATGATTACTTTCCAAAGGGAGCATGGAGCTCCACCCACCTTGAAGAATGTTATGTATGTGATGGGGCTAAAGAATAACTTGGTATCTATTGCCATGATTGAGGATAGAGGCTATGATGTGATCTTCTCAAAAAGAAAGGCGTTCCTTCGGCACATAGCCACGGGTCAAGTAATTAAGATAGGGATTCAGGTGAAGAATCTCTATAAGCTAGAGGTAGAGGAGTGTGCTACTTTGAGCACAAAATCAGAAAGGATGCAGAGCCGAGATGTTGATGAGTTGTAGCATAGGAAATTAGGCCACTTGCATCATGGGGCTTTGAAGGTATTGTAGCAGATCCCTATCGGCCTTCCCAAAGGTATGCTTGAGAAAGTTGATACATGCAAGGGATGTACTTGGAGAAAATACACCAAGTCTTCCTTTCATGACAGAGACGGCCGAGCAAAGGCTATTCTGGAGTGAGTCCAATTAGATGTGTGTGGACCATTCTCAACAACATCCACATCCAAACACAAGTATTATGTTATAATTTATGATGATTATTATCGTAAATGTTGGATAATTTTCATGCAGAAAAATGATCACACTTTCACAAAGTTTTGTGATTTTAAAGCATTGGTGGAGAAAGAGTCAGGCGAGAAGGTTAAATCTCTACAAAGTGATAATGGTGGTGAGTATGTCTCAAACAAGTTTAAGAAATTATGTGCAGCAGAATGGGATTAAATGGGAGTTGACGACACCCCATAACCCTCAGCAGAATAGGGTGGCTGAGAGGAAGAACAAAATCATAGTAGGGGCAACAAGGGTGATGTTGCATGATCAGGGCCTACCACTACACTTGTGGGCTGATGCATGTAACACAACAGTTTACGTTCAAAACTGTAGCCCACATCAAATACTTGAGATGAAAACACCAAAGGAGGTTTATTCCCTTAAGAGGCCAAATGTTGGTCACTTCAAGATTTTTGGGTCATCAATATATTTCCATGTGACCAAAGATGCATGGAATAAGCTTGAGCCAACATCGGAGTTGGGGATATTTGTGGGGTACACTAATACACCTCATAACTATTAGGTGTACTTACCGACCAATAGGATGACAGTGGTTTGCAGAGATGTCAGATTCGATGAGAAGAAGGCCATGCGAGTTTCCTTTGAGAGGGAACTTAAGCTACATGCAGATGAGGATCTTTTAGCTCCTAAGGTTGAGGAGCCTCAGATTGATGTGGAGAAGCCACATGCAGAGGATCCGAAAGTGGAGACATCCACTTAGGTAGAGTCTTCTAGAGAGGGAAGAAAGCACACCAGAGACACTGACAAATTGTTGGATAATGCACGGGAGAATGTGGGAGCAATCACTTCTCAGCGTAGGCAGAGGAGGTTACTTGAGAGGTACACTGGATACATGGATCTTATTAACGAATGTGTTGTGACAGAGCTATCTTCCTTTAAGGAAGCAGTGCAGCAGCCAGTTTGGGTTGATGCCATGGTGGAGGAGTATGACTCCATACTTTGTAACAATGTTTGGGATGTGGTCCCGAGACCAGAGGGTAAGTCAGTGGTGAGCTCCCATTAGCTTTATAAGGTAAAGAAAGCTCAGATGGTAGTGTGGAGAAGCATAAGGCTATATTTGTGGCCCATGGCTTTTCACAGGTAGAAGAGATTGACTATGATGAGACCTTTTCTCCTATTGCAAGGTACTCATCAATCATATCTATATTGGCACTATCAACACATATGGGTTGGAAGATACATCAGATGGATGTGAAGATAACCTTCCTTAATGGCATGATTGAGGAAGAGGTGTACATAGAGCAGCCTGAAGGTTTTGAGACCTTTGACCATGAGTCACATGTGTGCCAGCTCAAGAGAGCATTGTATGGGTTGAAGCAAGCACCCTGTGCTTGGTACACTAGGATAGATAGCTACTTCAACAAGTTGGGCTTCACGAAGAGTGAAGCGAATGTGAACCTGTACCACATAGTGGTGGAAGGTAAACTGTTGATCATTGTACTTTATGTTGATGATCTCATACTGACAAGTGATGATCAGTTGATCAAGTCTTTCAATGAGGACCTTGCAAGAGAGTTTGAGATGAAGGACATGGGGCTCATGCATTACTTTCTTGTCATGGAGGTATGGCAGGGAGATGGGGAGTTGTTTGTGTCTCAGGGTAAGTATGCCAACGCGATACTCAAGAGATTCTGCATGGAGAGCAACAAACCCATGGAGACTCCTCTAATAGGTAACTGGAGGAAGGAGGATGTTAATTCAAGGGAAGTAGTGGAAGCTATTATTTACAGACAGCTTATGGGTTCACTCATGTACTTGGTGAACACACGACCGGATATGTGTTATGTAGTTAACCAGCTTAGTCAAGTGATGGTTAGGCCTACCAAGCTGTATTGGAAGGCGGCAAAGCATGTGTTGAGATACCTAAAGGGAACTTCTCAATATGGATTATGGTACAAACAGATAGACGGAATGAAGCTTCAAGGCTTCACCAATGCAGATTGGGAAGGGAGTCCATTCGACAGGAGAAGCACATCAGGAGGGATCTTCAGTAGTGGGTCAGTGGCAGTTCCTTGGTACAGTAGAAAATAGAGATCGGTTGCACTTAATTCAGCAAAGGCAGAGTACATGGCTATGAGTCAGGAAACATGTGAGGC
Organism: Pinus tabuliformis; assembly: GCA_031772625.1. Classification (NCBI taxonomy): domain Eukaryota; kingdom Viridiplantae; phylum Streptophyta; class Pinopsida; order Pinales; family Pinaceae; genus Pinus; species Pinus tabuliformis. Next base: position 1,778,804,005 of record CM062819.1, on the reverse strand, counting down.
CATCTGGATGAGGAAGATCCTGGTTGGTTTGTTTCGTCAGCAAATGGATCTAACTGTGATTTACTACGATAATTAAAGTTGTATCAAACTCTCTGAAAATCTAGTTTTTCATGATCGGTCCAAGCATATTGATATCTAATATCATCGTCATAGAGATTTTGTATTGAGGAGGATTATGTTGTTAGATTACATTTCCACGGACGAGAAAGATGCTAACATTTTGACAAAGGCATTTTCAATATGTAAATTCGAGTTTCACAGAGACATGATCAGGATAGATGATAATCCCTTTCTTGTTGAGAGGAATTGTTGAGAAATGGAAACAAGAAATTCTAGTTTAGTTTGTCCTTGAATTAAACGGAGAATTAAAATTGAATTCTATTCTCATAGCAACTTGTAAATAGTTAATTAAGTTTAATTAACTTAATTATCTTAGGAATTTCGAGTTGGAAGTCTTTCTGTAGTCATGTATATGTTCTCCCTAAGTTTTAGGGGTCTAGTATGAGTTTAAATTGAGTTGGAAATTAGATCACTCAGTTTACTGACTTAAGTCAAGTTAAATTAGTTCCAAACCATTTGAGGAACTAATAGAGGACTAACAGTTATTCAGTGCACTAATGCATCCACTAGTGCTACTCCAGTTAACTAAAGATTCCCTCATGAGAAACTCATGCATGTCAGTTCAAAGAAAGACCCAATTGAGACTAGAGTGTAGGGACAGTGTACTATCAGTGGTATTATTTACTAGAGTGTAAATATCATGCATGCATCAGAGATTGATCCTATGTTTGTATTGCACAGTTTTGGAAGCATGAATTCCCTTTAAATACGGGCTATTCATCCTAGGAATTATGCAAGATATTAGGGGCTTGGAGTGCTACTAAATAGGCTAAGCATTTAGCTTGAGCTAGCTTGTGAGCTGAGAGAGTTGAGCATACTTGTGCAGAATTTTTCTTGTGATAAAAAGCTTTGTATATTCACTCATATTTCTGACATATGCAATACAAATAGAGGGGTTTTGAGCAGTGGCTTTCCCCAGATACATCTTGTGTTATGTGCCATTGATTTATCCTATTCTTTTTCATATCGTTTCCATCGATCTATTGGCTTCTGCTGGTTTAAAGTAGAAATAGATTCTTATCATGTGCTTTAGCACATTGCATGAGCTTGTGAATCTACTGAATTTTTTGCATAGAGCAATACACATATACATAGGAAATAAAAATGTCACTTTTTTAACCTTTTTAGAATAGGAAAAAAATCACAATACTTAAAATCTATTCACCTAATCTCTCTTGATACAATCTCAAGACCTAAAAATGCATTGTTAGCGAAACTTGTTTATGGTGAAAACTTCCACTCTTAGGGTGTTAAGAAACACCATTCTTAATAAATTAAAAACACTTTAAAATCATACTTAAACCCCCACTTAAATCATACAAAATTTTAAAAATATCACCATGCCTAATAACCATTATATTTGATTTTAAAGGTTAATTCTCTTTATTAAAAATAAAAATTAAATTCTTATACCTAATTATAATTTTATCTATTATCCAAAAATTACATCTTATCCAAAATGATATAATAAACATGCATTTATGAATTTGCAATTTCAAATGAAAACTAGCACAATCTTAATAAACATCAAAATACTGTACGCAATTGTCTTCCAGATCCATTACATAAACAAGTTGATTGCTAATGTGGTTCATCATCAAGACGATTACATTAGATGAAGAGAATTGATCCAACAGAGTTTAAAAAGAGGAAAAAGACTAAGTTAAAAAAAATATCATTAGAAAAAATAAAAATAAAAGAACACTGTTTGGAAAATAATAAATTTAATAAAAATAAAAAGATATAACCGTTAGAAAAAATAAATTTAATAAAAACTCTTAATAAATAATTAATATTTAGATATTCATATAATAATATATTATTATAAATAAATATAATTAATCAATAAATATTTATATAAATAATAGTTTACATAAAACTAAATATTACAAAAGTAATAAGGGTAAATACACTTAGGACTAAATATATAATTATAATAAAAAGAAAAGTCAAAAGTTTATAATACAATAAAGAATATAAATATAAATAATTTTAATATAATTAACTATTGAAAAAAATAATAATATTCTAATCATATAATTAATAGATTATACGCAAATATAAATAGTTTTAATATAATTAGAGAATAATAAAATATTAAAATTTTAACCATATAAATAATAAATGTTATAAACTAATAAAAGTAAAATATATATTAAAAGACATTAAATAAAATTAAGGGTCAATAAATGTTATAAACTAATAAAAGTAAAATATATATTAAAAGACATTAAATAAAATTAAGGGTCAAATAAATATATAATATAGTTTAAAAAATATTATAAATAATCAAGTCAAATGAGACGTAGATATTAATATTATTTTTATTATAGATAAATTATTATTATTAATAGTTATATTAGTAAAGAGTAAAATAAATTAATTTGAGGTAAAAAAGGAAATAAAAATAAATACGTGTATTAATAAATTTAGATAAAGTAAAAGATAGATTAAAATCAAGAAGAAGAATTATTCGAAGAGAGGGAGGGGATCCAATTTCTACAGATTCTCCAACCATGATACCTATTAAGATTGTTGGCGGACTGTTTCTCTATCTCAATGGTCTCTTGGAACTCTCTGTGTTGATAATGAGAGATCTTAGCAAGGATACAAGCATCTTCAATACACATTTGATTCTTAGTCTTTACAAAATGCTCAGCTAGAGTCGAAGAGCAAGATTGATTATGCTTAATGTTCATTGCGTGCTCCTAAATTCTACGATTGATAGAATGACCCGTCTTACATATATAAGGCTTCCCATAGGAACAAGGGATCATGTAAATAACTTTAGAGTTAGAGGGGTCAATCGAGTCTTTGACAAACCTAAGGGAAGACTGAATAGCGTTAAGTGACTTGAAGGTGGAAGAGATATTGTTCTTCTTAAGAATATGAGCGAACTTGTCGATAGTCCTTGAATAAAAGAAGATGAATAGTGGCAATATGATTGCTGGGATTAGTCTTAGCCCTCAGTGATTTTTTTGGTTTTTGGAAGGCTTTCAAGCCTTGATGTTTTCTATAACCATTGCTTATAAAACCTCCAAAATATAAGTTTTCTCACCATTTATATGAAGATCATCAGAAATCCTCAAGGCTCTGGTAGTAAGGGTGTTCAAAACACTAAGTTTTTGGGTTGGGTGATGATGAAAATTGGCATGGAGATATTGTTCAGTGTGAGTCTTCTTTGTGGAAAATCTAATGAGAGATGGATCCATCCTCCTTCTTGGTTAAGAGGACATCAAGAAAGAGAATGTTTCCATCAACTTCAATCTCCATAATGAATTTAATGGATTCAAAATGTTTCCTTGAACTTCAATCTCCATAATGAATTTAATGAATTCAGAAAGAATATTAAGATGATGTTTAAAGATTTCAAGCTTTTCCTGACCATGGAGTCAAATGACAAAGGTATTGTCGATACTTTTTTTTCCAGATATTAGGGTGGAAAGGGGTAGAAATAAGTGCTTTATTCTCAAAATCCTTAATGAAAATATTCACTCAATACAGGAGGGATGTGAGCCTATAGAAACTCCACAGGTTTGGTCATAAATTTCATCTTGAAAGATGAAGAAAGTATATTTTAAGCAAATACTAACTAATTTTACTGCATTTGGGTCAATGATGTTATTAATGATGTTGATGGCCTCATTAATGGGGATCTTGGTAAAAAGAGAGACAACATCAAAATTGACCAAAATATCATTGGGCTCAAGCTTAAAACCTTTAATTTCATTGATGAAAGAGGAAGAGTCCTTGATGAAGGAGTCAATATTACCAATAAGAGGCTTAAGCTTCATGGCTAAATGCTTAGCAAGGAGATAAGAAAGCTCGCCAATTGTATTCACAATAGGTCTCATCAAAGCACCTTCTTTATGGATTTTAGGAAGGCCATAGATTCGTGTGGTAAGCGGGTTACTCTCAATAAGATTTTCACTTATAGTGGAACAAACATTATCAGACATGATAACATTAGAGACTTCCTTAGAATTTTTGCTAAGTTTTTTATAGCTACCATTGTTGTTGAGGTGGTCCAACATTTTATCACTGTAATCCTTCTTATCAAGGATGACAACCATGCCTCCCTTGTTAGCTTCAAGAACAAGAATATGCTAATTATTATTAAGGGCCTCAAGGGAAAGGGATTCTTGCTTAGAGATATTATAATTAGGAGCTTTCACCTTCCAAAGGATAATAGAACAATATTGTCTAATAACTTCTTTGAGGTGATCCAAAATGTCCTTGAGACCATATTCAATACTGCACATAATATCTTCCACCGGATTCTTGCGAGGAGCAATGGAAAAATTTAATTCTTTTTCAAGAAGACATTGGGTAGAAAAATGATCCGAACTTAAGCAAGAATGAAACAACTTACAGATATAATCATAAACACAAAGATGTAGTAGAAAAACACTTCATTTCATTAGTAGCAAAATATTGAACTATGCTTACAAACATAATGGAAATAATATAGCTTGGGCGATGGTAGCTTATCTCTGAGAAGAGATGTGGCAGCTACATACCTCTGAACTGAGTTACAATGAGGCTCAAGGGCCTTTTTATTATTGAACAATAAGGGAAAACCCTAACCCGAGGAGATGTAACGCCAAGAATTTATGGGCCTTGTTGGGGTTAGTTGGGTAGCCAACCTCTCGGGGTCGTAACTTGGTCATATTATCTTTGTTTGACGTGTATGATACCTCATTGGAAAGATCTCTCTGAGGACTACAATTGTTGACATGTTTTCCACTAAAATCACCAAAAGTATTTTTGCCAAAAAAACGTCGTTTAGGGCCTCAAAACGGCTTCAGAAGTTGAGGACCTAAAATTTTTGCCAAAAATAGTAAATTGTGGTACAATTAAGCAAACAGATGAAACTGATTGGGGGGTCTAGGTGGAAAAGGTGGATGGCCACCAATATCCACCTGGATCATTCCTCCCACCTTAGGAACCAATGGTACCCATTTCTTGCATAGCCTCCATGAGGTGAGGAAATTTTTGTTGAACTTGGTTCCTGGTGAACCACTTGCCCTGGTGACGGGGTTGGCCTACTTTGACAACTCGATATAGTTGTATCCTCTGTTGACGAGTGTTCTCGATCTGTGTGTCCATGACCTAATCAGTTGTGGCCTATTCCATGGAGTCCGAGTTGATCCAAACTTAAACAGGAACGCAACAAATTACAGATATAACCATAAACACAGATATGCAGCGGAAATAATACTTCATTTCATTAATTTAAAATACTGAAATATGCTTACAAACAGTAATGGAAATAAACCAGCTAGGGCAATGGTAGCTTATCTCTAAGAAGAGATGTGGTGGCTACATGCCTCTGAACTATGTTACAATGAGGCTCGAAGGCCTATTTATTGTTGAGAAACAATGGAAAACCCTTAACATTCCAAAACCTAACCTTAGAAGATGAAACGCCCAACTGTGGGCCCCATTTGCGTAAATTGGTACATCAACTTCCCGGGGTTGTAACTTTGGCATACGATCTCCGTTTGATGCGTACAATAGCTCGCTAGAAAGATCTATCTGAGCATTATCACTTTGGGAAGGGCAACATCGGTCCATGGACCCATTTTTCCCCCATATTTCCCAAAAAACGTCGTTTAGGGCCTCAAAATGGCTCCGAAAGTCAGGACCCGAAAAACTGCTAAAACTAGTAAGTTGTGCTACAATTAAGGAAACTGAAAATGCTGAGAGAAACAATGGTGGGGGTCCAAGTGGACTTGGCAGGTGGCCATCAATATCGACCTGGATAATTCCTCCCCCCTTAGGAAGAAATGGTCCCCATTACATTGAGTTCATCCATGATATGAGGAAACTTTTGCTGAACTTGATCCCTGGTGAGCCACTTGCCTTGGTGAAGGAGTTGGCCTGCTTTGACAACTCGATACAGTTGGATATTCTATTGGCGAGTGTTCTTGATCTGTGTGTCCATGATCCAATCAGTTGCAGCTTGTTCCATGCAATCTGGATTTAATTCTGTGGGTGTGAGCTGTTCTGCAATGTCGGATGTGTCTAGCAATGGTGGAAAGTATGGCCGAAGGCAGTCCACATTGAACACTGGGTGAAGGCCAAGGAATGGGGGAATGTTGAGCTCAAATGCATTGTCTCCCACAACCTTATTAATGGTGTAAGGAGCATATCGAAGTGGTCTCAATTTCCGATAGGCTCCAGTAAGGTGTTCCTTTTGCAAATGCAACCAGACTTTGTCGCCCACCTGAAACTTGTGTGACACTCGATGTTGATCATGTCGCTACTTGTACTGGGAATTTGATTTCTCCAGAATGTCATGGACCTGCTGGCGAATATGTTGGATGTGCTCAATGAAGCTGGTTGCCTTGTCTGTTTCGAACTGGACATGAGCCGAATCTGTGTGAGTAGCTACAAGTGGCATGGCCACATCAATGGGGCATAGTGGCCGGAATCCCAGGCCTACTTGAAAAGGGTTGTGGCCAGTCGAGCTGTGAAGAGCTCGGTTGTAGCTGTGCTGAACATAGGGGAGGCTCTCGTCCCATGTGCGTGGATGCTTTGAGTTGTACATGCGCAGAATGTGTACAATCATCCTATTGAAAACCTCTGTCTGGCCATCAGTTTGAGGATGGAAGGCTGTGGACTTAGTGAGTTTGGTGTCTAGCATTGACCAGAGACTGGACCAAAATGTACTAAGGAACTGACTGTCCCAATCCGAGATGATAAACTGTGGGATCCCAAAGTGCACCCACACTCGTTCAAAGAAGAGTTTAGCAGTGGCTTCTGCTGTGATATTCTTCTTGCAGGCCACCATAATGGCCATCTTCGAGAACTTGTTGACGACCACAAAAACACAGTCATTCCCATGCTTAGTGGAAGGAAGGCCTGACATGTAATCCATGGAGATGGATTCCCAAGGTCGACTAGGGGTAGGCAGCGGGGTATAGAGGCCTTGCTTCTTGATGGTCGGTTTGGCAATGGCACAGGCAGTACATGATCTGATGTACTTCCCGACATCCTGTCGAAGATTCGGCCAATAGAAATACTTTTGCAGTACTGCCACCATTTTCTCGACCCCGAAATGCCCAACAGTCTGACTGTAGTGTGCTTCCCAAATCATCTTCGCACGCTCACTTGAAGGAACACAAAGGTGACCCAAGTGGCATAACAGGGCATCCTGGAGGTGAAAATCTGGAACATGCCGACCCTCCAAGAGTGTTTGGTATGTGTGCCCGAATTCTGGGTCGTTTTTGTAGAGAAGTGGCCAATCAGAAGTCTCATGCCCACAAGAGTTGAGCATGGTGGTTAACGCCATGATTGGTGGTCGACTGAGGCAATCTACAACATTATTGGTGCTACCCTTCTTACACTTGATATTCACATGGAACTGTTGCAGGTATGTAGACCACTTCTGATGGTGATCGTTCTACAATTTCCCTTGGGTCTGTATAAACTACAGGGGTCGGTGGTCTGTGTGGATGACCGTTTCCTTCCCCAAAATGTAATGCTTCCATTGTCGGTAGGCCTGCACAATGGAATACATCTCTTTATCATAAGTGGGATACTTTCGGACTGTGTCTAAGAGTGTTTCACTGTGATATGCCACTGGATGCCTGTGTTGAGTAAGGACTACCCCAATAGCATAGTCAGAGGCATCTGTCTCGACCTCAAATGGTTGTTGTAAATCTAGTAATGCGAGCACTAGTGCCATGCAGAGGCGATCTTTCAACTCTATGAATGCCTTCTGTTGAGATTCAGACCAAAATAATTTTTCTTTTGCTCCTCCCCTGGTGACTTGACTCAAGGGCCAAGTGATATGAGAAAACCCCAACACGAACATGCGATAGAAGTTTGCAAGACCTAGAAAGCTATGGAGCTCTATCAGAGTGGTTGGAGATGGCCAATCCCAAATGACTTGGATCTTGGCTGGATCCACATGCACCCCCTGTTCATCAATAATGTATCCCAAATACTAAACCTGGGTCATGCCAAAAGTGCATTTCTCCAAATTGGCACATAGCTTTTGTTGACGCAGTGTTTGGAGAACCTGTTGGATGTGGTGGAGGTGCTCTTCCCAACTCTGGCTGAAGATCAGAATATCATCCAAGTATACCACTACAAATGAGTTGGTGAATGGCTGCAAGATGTCATCCATTAGCCTCATGAAGGTTGCAGGAGCATTCGTCAACCCGAAAGGCATAACCAACCATTCAAAAAGGTCCTCCTTGGCTTTGAAGGCAGTCTTCCACACATCAGAGGGTTAAATTGGTACCTGGTGATATCCTGACTTCAGATCGATCTTTCTGAAATATTTTTCCCCCTTTAGTTGGTTTAGGAGGTCATCAATCCATGTGATCGGGTACCTATTACAGACAGTTCTCTTGTTTAGCACCCGATAATCAATACAGAGTCTCCAAGTCCCATCCTTCTTCTGTACCAACACGATCGGGCTCCCATAAGGTGATGAACTCGGACGGATGTGACCTTTCTGCAACAGCTCCTGAATCTGCCTCTTGATTTCATCATTCTCCATAACAGAGCGCTGATAAATTGGTCCATTGGGTAGCAACACACCTAGTGTCAAATTGATGGAGTGCTTGACCTGACAGTGCAGAGGAACGTCTGCAGGGGAGGTGAAGATGTGCTCATACTCCTCCACGACCTTGTCCATCTGTAGTTGTCGTGTGGAGGGGCCCTCTCTAGAGGTCGTGGCCACTGTCTTCTTCTTTCCTTGAGGGCGTATCATCAGGAAAACAAATTTCCCAGTTTTGGAAATGAGCTTATTGCATTGTTTTGCGGTAATCAAAGAGATGGCAGTAGGCGGTGCTACCTCTGTTATCCTGTACAACTTATTTCCCAATGCAATAATAACAGCACGGGGCCTTGATTCATACACAACATGTCACTTCCACAAGTATGGTTGTCCTAATAATACATCACAAACTTCAAGCGGAGCAATGTCTCACAATACCTCATCCGTGAAGGGCTTGATGTTGTATGGAAGGCAACACTGTTGGCTCACGCGAAGATCCCGTCCTTGGTGAAGCCACCCAATGGTGTACGGTTGTGGATGCGCTATGGTTGGTAAGCCCAACCGCTTCAAGACCTCTGCCGAAATGAGGTTCTTTTGGCTCCCGCTATCGATAATGAACTATAGCGGGGAGCCCTTTACCCACATCTAGGAGTGGAAGAGACGCTCCTCCTCCTCTGGATCTTCGGGTTCATTTTTCTGGATCTTGGTGGTAGCAACAGTGGCATTGGGATCCGCATCAATGATCTGCTTCCCTTTTTCATTCCCCTTGTCGGGTTCTGACTCAGAGTCAGAACATGCATCTGATTCTGAAACCTTTAGCTCAACCACTAGTGACTGCTTGGCCCGACACTCACTTGTGTTGTGAGTGGAGCTCTTATGGAACTCACAACATTTTCCCGTGTCCTTTTTCGGCTTCGCGGAACTGTTCTTTGCTTGCAGCTTTGGTGGGTTGTCTTGGGCTGCCCCATCTTGGCTTTGTCCTTTGTTCTATGGTTTAGGGGCACCTTTCCCTTTCTTCAGATTTGCAGATCCAAAGTCTCGCTTCTTTTGTTTAAACTTCTGCTCGACCTTGACGGCATATCGGTATGCTGTGCCGAGCGAGGAGATGTTCAGGAATTCTATTTCTTCCTGGATGTACTTGTGCAAGCAGCCGTGGTATTTGAGTATCAAATGCTACTCCGAATCCTTGATACCCAACTTTGTTGCGAAGGGTATGGAAAAGATTGGTGAACTCTGTCACGTCTTGGTCCCTTCCCTATCGCAGCGTGGTCCACTTTATGTATTCATCCTCATAGCTTCCGACAGGGTAGTATTGCTCCTTGATGGCATCCTGGAATGAATTCCAAGTGGGTGCGGCTAAAAATAGTGAGCCGGTATTTTAGTCCTTCTATTCGCAGTAGGTTTCCCACCAGTCCTTAACATGGGGGGCTTATTTGAGAAGAGCGAAAACAATCTTTTCCCAACTCGAAAATTCATGAACAGAAAAATAACCCTCTAGCAGATCTAACCATTTATCTACGACATCTGCATCTATCTGACCCTTGAATATGGGGATTTCAAAATTAACTTGTACCTTAAAGGGCGCGGCGTTTCCAGAGTAGCTGCTGGAAGCTGATGCATTGCTTCTAGGTAGCCACTGAAGGATCTGGGCAAAGTTGTCCATCATCGCGTTCCGTTGTCACTCGAGGGCTTCTTCGAGCAAGGTTTTGATAGGATCTCCTACCCCGTCGTCTTTCTTCTCATCTGCCATGGGAGGTCATCGGGATTTGCGAGGCTGGTCTTGCAAACGTTCGTCCAGTTCAAGCCCTAACTCCTTAAATCTCGACCTCATTGGGGACATGCAAAGAAAAACAAAGAAAAAGAAAATCGCTCTGATACCACTGATCTGGACTTAAACAAGAACGCAACAAATTACAGATATAACCATAAACACAGATATGCAGCGGAAATAATACTTCATTTCATTAATGTAAAATACTGAAATATGCTTACAAACAGTAATGGAAATAAACCAGCTAGGGTGATGGTAGCTTATCTCTGAGAAGAGATGTGGTGGCTACATGCCTCTAAACTGCGTTACAATGAGGCTCGAAGGCCTATTTATTGTTGAGAAACAATGGAAAACCCTTAACATTCCAAAACCTAACCCTAGAAGATGAAATGCCACATTGTGGGCCCCGTTTGATTGGTACATCAACTTCCCGGGGTTGTAACTTTGGCATACGATCTCCATTTGATGCGTACAATAGCTCATTAGAAATATCTATCCAAGAACTATCACTTTGGGAAGGGCAACATCGGTCCATGGACCCATGTTGCCCCCATATTTCCTAAAAAACGTCGTATAGGGCCTCAAAACGGCTCCGGAAGTTCAGGACCCGAAAAACTGCTAAAAAATAGTAAGTTGTGCTACAATTAAGGAAAATGAAAATGCTGAGAGAAATAATGGTGGGGGTCCAAGTGGACTTGGCAGGTGGCCACCAATATCCACCTGGATCACGGGTTGAGCTCTATTGGTGTGAGTTGTTCTGCAATGTCAGATGTGTCCAACAATGGTGGGAAGTATGGCCGAAGGAGATCTACACTGAACAATGGCTGCAAACCAAGGAACGGTGGGATGCTGAGCTCGAAGGCATTGTCACCGACGACCTTGGTGATGGTGTATGGCCCATATCGGAGCAGGCGAAGCTTTCGATGGGGTATAGAAAGACGCTCTTTTTGCAAATGAAGCCAAACTTTATCGCCCACCTGGAACTTGTGCGACACTCGATGTTGATCATGGCGTTGCTTGTACTTAGTATTGGATCTATCCAATATATCATGGACCTATTGCCATATATGTTGAATGTGCTCAATGAAGCTAGTAGCTGTTTTAGCGTCGGACTGCACGTGAGACGAATCTAGCTGAGTGGATGCAAATGGTATGGCCACATCAATGGGGCATAATGGATGAAATCCCAACCCTACCTGAAAGGGGCTGTGGCCTATTGAGCTGTGGAGAGATTTTTTGTAGTTGTGTTGGACATAGGGGAGACTTTTGTTGGAAATAATACTGAGAGGGGGGGTGAATCAGTATTATCTAGCAATTTAACAAATCTTCCTTATTTGATCTTTTAAATTATTCTTGCATATCAGTACCATAAAATAATGAGCATGAACAAAGAAAATAGACAGTCACACCAAAGAACACAAGATGTAAGGTGGAAACCCAATGTGGGAGAAAACCACCTGCTGCAATATGTCTCTATCTTCTTTCAATTTAGAAATTCTTTTACAATGATTTTGTACTGGTGCAGTCCTTTACCAGTACGCAGGCTACAACCTGCAGAGAGCTACAACTCTCTCTCGTTTTCCAGTCTCTCCTGGAAGGGAGCTACAACCCCCTACTTCTTTTCATGAAGAATCAAATGATCAACAAGTATACAACAGTTACAGTCCACTACAGTTATCAGATCAGTAATCACAGAACTAACCCAGAACACCTTATGAACAGAAAAATACAGTGAACAGATCATCTTAAGACAGGGACGCAATTTTTCTTTCTGTGGCCTGTGACTGGACGCAGTTTACCTTCTGCTGCTCTGCGTGCCGACACACTGTTCCTTTAAACTGCTCTGCGTACCGGCGCACCCAACAATACTATCGCGCCGCGTCTTTTGCTTCAGAGACGCATCCAATAATACTATCGCGCCGCGTCTTTTGCTTCAGAGATGCACCTGAGCCCTTACTGTACTGCGTCTCGGCGCACTTGCCCTTCACTGAACCTGCGTCCCTTCAGATATAAAAGATATGAAGACTTCAGAACTAGCCCAAACAGTCAGATCTGCAGATCTGATCATGCGCCATAGAGATCATAGTCCATTAGAAGATTCGCCCTCATAGATCTGGACTAGATCTCACCAAAAGATATTCAACCAAAGACCATGATAAATCCAAATGAACTCCTTTGCTTTATATAGGCAAGCTCCTCCCCAAAACATGGAACAATACCACGAGCCGACACCATAGAAACACAAAACCGTCGGCTAGATACCACACAAGAAACCCCCACGTGCTTTTCTCTGTCTTGAAATGTGTGCACTGGGTGGACGCACCCCCTGAACGGCTGGCCTGCGTCCCTGGACGCAGGTTCTGCATGGTATACCTGCGGGGACACACTTTCTGAACAGATTGCCTGCGTCCTTCTTAAAAATAGAGAGCTGATCATCAAGAATAGTGATCTACCACCTGAATGGGTTGCCATCAAGGACAACACCTGAATCATAATGCCAACAATCTCCCCCTTTGGACTTGATGGCAACCTCATGGTCTTCAGCTTCATTCTCCCCCTTTGACAGCAAGGGCAAAGGCTATGCTCCCCCTACGCTCATGCTCCTCCAGATCTGCAAATAACCAGAAATCCACCATGAAAGAGATAGAGACATATTCCAGCTATTTCCAAGATCTCCTTCTTCATAATGCCAACAATGCATTATGTGCTCCCCCTGAGCCTATACCACCAATAAGAAGATGTTCAGCAATAAGATGATGCATCAACAACCCCCAGCTTTTGCCTGAGGTATTCAAAAGTGTCCCTGGGCAACGGTTTGGTGAAAATATCAGCAACTTGTTCCTTAGAAGGAACATACTCCAACTTGACCTTCTGTTCAAGTACTTGTTCCTGGAGAAAATGGTACTTGATTGGTATGTGCTTGGTTTTTGAATGCATAACCAGATTCTTTGAGATGCTGATTGCACTTGTGTTGTCACATAAGATAGGGATTGGAGGTGTACAAGTGATTTGATAATCCTGCAAAGTCTGCATCATCCAAAGGAGTTGGGTGCAACAAGATGCAGCAGCAACATATTCCGCTTCAGCTGTAGACAAGGCAATTGAACTCTGTTTCTTGCTGAACCAAGATACCAGTCTGGAACCCATAAAGAACGCACCACCACTTGTGCTTTTCCTGTCATCCACGCTTCCGGCCCAATCTGCATCTGTATAAGCATGAAGAGTGAGATCTGTATCTCTAGGATACCATAAGCCATAATTTTGAGTCCCTTGAAGATATTTGAAAATTCTCTTTACTGCCTGAAGATGAGTCTCCTTCGGATTTGCATGAAATCTTCCAACTATTCCAACTGCATGCATGATGTCTGGTCGGGTACCTGTCAAATATAGTAAACTTCCAATCATAGATCTGTAGGTTGGTTGATGTACTGCTGCAGATTCATCATTTGCACTGAGACTACATCCTGTGACCATGGGTGTACATACTGGTTTTGCATCTTCCATGCCATATTTCTTCAAAATCTGCTTGAGATACTTGGTTTGAGATAAAAGGATTCCTCCTTCCTTTTGTTGGATTTGCAAACCAAGGAAGTATGTCAGTTCTCCTAGCAAGGACATTTCAAATTCTTTCTGCATGACCGAGGCAAAGCTTTGACTCATAGCTTCTTCATTGCTGCCAAAAATAATGTCATCTACATACACAACAAGTATTAGCAATTTGTCATTTTCAACTTTTATATACAGATTGCTATCTGCTGAACCTTTTGAAAAACCTTGTTGATGAAGATATTTGTCCAACCGGTAGTACCAAGCCCTTGGAGCTTGTTTGAGACCATAGAGAGCCTTTTTAATCGGCATACAAGATTTGGATCATTTCCAAGAATGAACCCATCTGGCTGTTCAATGTATACTTTTTCATCCAAGTCTCCATTCAGAAAGGCTGATTTCACATCCATTTGAAATACTTTGAAGTTCTGAAAACTTGAGAGAGCAAGGAACATTCGGATGGCCTCAAGTCTTGCAACAGGAGCAAAAGTTTCTTCAAAGTCTATTCCTTCTTGCTGCGCATACCCTTTACAAACAAGTCTGGCTTTGTTTCTAATTACTTCTCCATTTTCATTCAATTTATTTTTGAAGACCCATTTTGTTCCAATAACATTCTTATCCTTTGGTCTAGGAACCAGCTCCCAAGTGTTGTTCTTTTCGATTTTCTCAAGTTCTTCATCCATTGCTTTCACCCAACATTCATCTTTGCATGCCTCTTTCACATTTTGTGGTTCAGTAGAGGAGAGTAATGCCAAATAGCTTGAAGCTTCTGCAACTGTTCTTCTAGTTTGTATACCTGCTTCTTTCTGTCCCATGATCTGAGATTCTGGATGGTTCTTCTGAACATATCTGGATGGAGTCTTTTCTTCTATTCTTGTTCGTTCTTCTGCGTCTTCGTGAGGTTCTTCTTGAGATTCTTCTTGAGGTTCTTCTTCTTCATCATTCTGTCTTTGAGGGTAGCTTTCATCTTCTTCGATGTCTTCACGATGTATTTGCCTAGGAATGTATCCCTTCTCATCAACCACTACATCAATGCTGTCAACAATTCTGCCAAGTCTTTTATTGTAGCATTTGTATGCTTTGCTATGTGGAGAATAACCAAGAAGAATGCCTTCATCTGCTCTAGGATCAAGTTTGCCAAGTTGCTCCTCAGTATTCTTGATATAGCATTTGCTCCCAAAGATTTTGAAGTGCTTTACCGAAGGAGTTTTACCACTCCAGAGCTCATGAGGAGTTTGAGTGCTGTTCACCCGGACATTTGTCTTGTTGAGAATAATAACCGCAGCATGTGCAGCTTCACCCCAGAAAGTTGCGGGAGTTCCTGATTCATCAAGCATAGCACGAGCCATTTGTTGGATTGTTCTGTTCATTCTTTCAACAACTCCATTTTGCTGAGGAGTTCTAGCTGTAGAGAATTCTCTCCTTATCCCATGTTCATCACAGAAATCGAAAAATTCATTTGAAGTAAATTCCCCACCTCTGTCGGATCTGAGGCACTTAATTTTGTGACCTGATTCATTTTCAACCAAGGCTTTGAAGGATTTGAATTTTTCGAATGCTTCATCTTTGTGCTTCATAAGTCCTAACCAAACAAACCTGGAGAAATCGTCAATAAATAATATCAAGTATTCCTCTCCTCTAGGTGTTCTTTTCCTGAATGGTCCACATACATCTGTATGTACTAGCTCAAGAGGCATGCTAGCTGATCCTTCTTTCTCTGGAAAGTTAGTCCTGGTTTGTTTTCCAAACTGACATGATCTGCATATGGTGTTGTCAGGAATTTTGATATCTGGAAGATCGCGAACTGCCTGATATTTGCATGCTTTCCTTATTTGTGAGAAGCTTAGATGTCCCAACCTTCGATGCCATAACCAGTGCTCTTCATCCTTGCTTAGATAGCATTGTTGTTGTCCTTCTTCAAATATGTATAGATTATTTGGAGTTCTTTTCCCTTTGAGAACTGTTTTACCTGTATCAAGATCACGAACAAGACATCCATTTGATCTGAATATAACCTCGGTTCTTTGATCACACATCTGGCTGACACTTAGTAGATTATGCTTCAATCCATCAACATACAAAACATTTCCAGCCTTAACATCTTCTTTTAAAGGAGCAATACCTTTTCCTTTTATAGTTGCAGGAGTATCATTTCCAAAAGAGACTTTCTTTCCCTTTTCTAAAATAGAATAAGACTCAAGTTTTTCTTTATCACCTGTCATATGCTTCGAACATCCACTGTCAATGTACCATAGATTTTCCTGTCCTTCTGCATAAAATGCTATCCCACATCTTTCTGTTTGAGGTTCCTTTATTCTCCATGTTTTGGTGCCTGAGGCTTGTTCCTTTTTCCGCTCTTGTTCCTTTCTTTCCTGAAACCTGCTTCTGCATTCAAAGTCTTCATGACCAAAATTATTGCAAATAGAACATTCAACTTCATTTTCAAGAGCCGAAAAGCTGTTATAGGTCCTTTTTGTAATCCCTGTCATACTTCTTTGTTTTTGAGCTTCCCTAGTCATGATTGTTTTATACGCAACACATTGAGCTGCTTTGTGACCAAAGTTATGGCAAGAAAAGCATTGTCCATTGAAGAAGCTTCTGCGGTTATTGAATCTACCAGCCAACTGATTGTAATTTCTATTTTCATCTATTCTTGAACCAAACTGGGAAGATTTTACCTGTGGCTGGTTGTGGCTTTTGTTCACCCTTAAGCTGGATTGCCCCTGATAGTTTTTGTTTGAAGTTTGTCCCTGCTTTACCTGATGATCTTCATTGTGCTTTTGCTCATTTCTTCTTGTTGCATCAAGATAACTTTTTGAAGTGGATGCTTGAGAAGTTTCTCCATTATAGCCCAGACCTGTCTTATTTAGTGGAGACTGCTGCACACTGATAATCTCATCCAAAGTTTCAGATCCTTTGACAAACTTAAGATTAATAGCTTTTGTTTTCTCAATTTCTTTTCTAAGACCAACAATTTCACCTTCTAATTTTTCAAGATGTTTTTCCTTTTCATCAATTTGAAATTGTAGAGTATCAATGATCATGTTCTTTTCTTCTATACATCTCTTGAGTCTAGTAATTTCATCATAAAGGTTATCCACATCTACAGCATCCTCATAATCATCATCTTCAAATGCCATTAACAACCTATATTTATTACCTTGTTCATCTTCATCACTGTTTGATAAGCCATCACTATCTTCATGGGTGTAGTAGCTTTTCTTATTTGCACTTTGTTTCTTGTTCCATCTAGCTGGTTCCTTTCCTTTATCCTTATAAGGACATTTTGCAGCATAATGACCTACTCTTCCACAAGAAAAGCATTTGAAAGGTAGCTTACCTCTGAACCTTCCAGAACCCCTTTGAAGATTTCTGACAAAATTTGATTCTTCTTCCTCTTCTTCTGGAACATGACTTGCTTCATAGTGATCTTCTTTGCCTGATGCCTTAAAAGCAGCCTCCCTTCTGTCTGATGGACCTCCCTTTCTCATTTCATAAGCAGTTAGAATTCCATGTAGCTGAGACATAGTGAGAACACGGAGATTTTCTTTTTCTTCTATTGCAGATACTTTAGATTCAAACTTGGGGGATAATGATCTTAGAATCTTTTGAACTACTATAGACTCTTTTATTTCTTCACCCAAATTTTTCATACAATTAACAATCTCATCTACCCGAAGAAAATAATTAGCCACACTTTCATCATTATACATCTTGAGAGTCTCATATTGAATCCTGAGAGTTTGAAGTTTAGCTTGTTTTACCTGTTCATCTTCTTCATAGCTCGTGATCATTTTGTCCCATATTTCTTTTGCTGATTTGAAGTGCATTACCTTCATGAATTCTGTTTGGGATATACTTCCTAATAGAGTACTGACTGCTTTTTCATTTGTTTCATACTTCTTTTTCTCAGCTGGATCTGTAGGAGTAGCTGAAGGAAAAGCATAGCCTGTTTCTACAATGTCCCAAACTTCTGTACCAAGAGATTGAAGATATGCAGTAACTCTTACCTTCCAATAATTGAAGTTTGTCCCATCAAAAACTGGTGGCATGATTGATGCTTCTCTCTCGTAGTTGCTCATGATGAACGATCTACCTTCAAGCGATCAAGCTTTTCTGAAGGACCTGCTCTGATACCAATTGTTGGAAATAATGCTGAGAGGGGGGGTGAATCAGTATTATCTAGCAATTTAACAAATCTTCCTTATTTGATCTTTTAAATTATTCTTGCATATCAGTACCATAAAATAATGAGCATGAACAAAGAAAATAGACAGTCACACCAAAGAACACAAGATGTAAGGTGGAAACCCAATGTGGGAGAAAACCACCTGCTGCAATATGTCTCTATCTTCTTTCAATTTAGAAATTCTTTTACAATGATTTTGTACTGGTGCAGTCCTTTACCAGTACGCAGGCTGCAACCTGCAGAGAGCTACAACTCTCTCTCGTTTTCCAGTCTCTCCTGGAAGGGAGCTACAACCCCCTACTTCTTTTCATGAAGAATCAAATGATCAACAAGTATACAACAGTTACAGTCCACTACAGTTATCAGATCAGTAATCACATAACTAACCCAGAACACCTTATGAACAGAAAAATACAGTCAACAGATCATCTTAAGACAGGGACGCAATTTTTCTTTCTGTGGCCTGCGACTGGACGCAGTTTACCTTCTGCTGCTCTGCGTGCCGACACACTGTTCCTTTAAACTGCTCTGCGTACCGGCGCACCCAACAATACTATCGCGCCGCGTCTTTTGCTTCAGAGACGCATCCAATAATACTATCGCGCCACGTCTTTCGCTTCAGAGACGCACCTGAGCCCTTACTGTATTGTGTCTCGGCACACTTGCCCTTCACTGAACCTGCGTCCCTTCAGATATAAAAGATATGAAGACTTCAGAACTAGCCCAAACAGTCAGATCTGCAGATCTGATCATGCGCCATAGAGATCATAGTCCATTAGAAGATTCGCCCTCATAGATCTGGACTAGATCTCACCAAAAGATATTCAACCAAAGACCATGATAAATCCAAATGAACTCCTTTGCTTTATATAGGCAAGCTCCTCCCCAAAACATGGAACAATACCACGAGCCGACACCATAGAAACACAAAACCGTCGGCTAGATACCACACAAGAAACCCCCACGTGCTTTTCTCTGTCTTGAAATGTGTGCACTGGGTGGACGCACCCTCTGAACGGCTGGCCTGCATCCCTGGACACAGGTTCTGCATGGTATACCTGCGGGGACGCACTTTCTGAACAGATTGCCTGCGTCCTTCTTAAAAATAGAGAGCTGATCATCAAGAATAGTGATCTACCACCTGAATGGGTTGCCATCAAGGACAACACCTGAATCATAATGCCAACAACTTTCATTCCATGTGTGTGGATGCTTCGAGTTGTACATGCACAGAATGTGTACAATCATCATGTTGACAACCTCTGTTTGGCCATCAGTTTGGGGATGGAAAATCGTGGACTTAGTGAGTTTTATAGCCAGCATCGACCAAAGACTTGACCAAAATGCACTCAAGAATCTCCGGTCCCGATCTGAGATAATGGACTGTGGGATCCCAAAGTGTACCCACACTTGCTCAAAGAAGAGATTAGTAGTGGCCTCTACTGTGATACTCTTCCTGTAGGCCACCATGATGGAAATCTTATATAATTTGTCGACAACCACAAAAATGCAATCGTTTCCGTGCTTAGTAGAAGGAAGGCCTGAAATATAATCCATGGATACATATTCCCAAGGCTGACTAGGAGTAGGTAGAGGAGTGTAAAGGCCTTTCTTCTTGATGGTTGGTTTGGCAATGGCGGAAGCGGTGTAAGATCTAATATACTTCCCAACATCCTAACAAAGTTTCGACCAATAAAAATACTTCTGCAATACCATCATTTTTTTCTCTACTCCAAAATTTCCAGCGACCTGAATGTAGTGTGCCTCCCAAATCATCTTGGCACGCTCACTTGAAGGAACACATATGTGTCCCAAGTGGCATAATAGTGCATCCTGAAGGTGAAAATTTGGAGCTTTCTTCCCTTCCAGGAGTGTCTGGTATATGCTGCTGAATTCTGGATCGCTCTTGTAAAGATGCGGCCACCCCAATGTCTTGTTCCCACAGGAGTCGAGCACAGTGATTAGCGTCATGACCAGTGGTCAAATGAGGAAATTAGTGACATTATTGGTGTTGCCCTTCTTATACTTAATGTTTAAATGGAACTATTGCAGATAGGTGGACCATTTCTAATGGCGATCATTCTATAACTTCCCTTGTGTCTGTATGAACTGTAGGGGCTAGTGGTTTGTGTGGATGACCGTTTCCTTCCCCAAAATGTAATGCTTCCATTGACGGCAATCCTGCATAATGGAATACATTTCTTTGTCATAAGTGGGGTACTTTCGGATTGTGTTTGAAAGTGTCTCATTGTGGTAAGCCACTAGATGCCCATGTTGAGTAAGAACTGCACCAATAACATAGTCAGAGGCATCTGTCTCAATCTCAAATGGTTGTTGCAGGTTTGGTAATGTGAGCACTGGTGTGGAATAGAGGCAATTCTTCAACTCGAAGAACACTCGTTGTTGGGTTTCCGACCAAAAGAATTTTGCTTTCGCTCTGCCCTTGGTGACTTGACTTAAAAGCCAAGTGATATGAGAGAACCCCAACCAAAACCTACAGTAGAAATTGGCAAGACCCAAAAAGTTACAGAGCTCTGTTAGAGTGGTTGGGGCTGGCGAATACCGAATGACTTGTATCTTGGATGGGTCCACATGTACACCCTACTCATCAACGATGTACCCTAGATATTGAACCTGGGTGAGGCAAAAGCTGCATTTCTCCAAGTTAGCACACATCTTCTGTTGTCGAAGGGTTTGAAGGACCTATCGAATATGGTGGAGGTGCTCTTCGCAACTCTGGCTGAAGATCAAGATTTCATCTAAATACACCACCACGAATGCATTGGTGAAGCGCCAAAAGATGTCGTCCATCAGTCTCATGAAGGTTGCAGGGACATTCGTCAATCCAAACGGCATGACCAATCATTCGAGAAGGCCCTCCTTGGATTTGAAGGTAGTCTTCCACACATTGGAGGGTTTGATAGGCACTTGGTGATGACCTGACTTCAAGTCAATCTTGCAAAAATATTTGGCCCACTTGAGTTGGTCCAGAAGGTCATCAATCCATGGGATTGGATACCTATTCTGGACAGTGATCTTGTTCAGCACCCGATAATCAATACAGAGCCTCCAGGTCCCATCCTTCTTTTGTTCCAATACAATCGGGCTCCCACAGGGTGATGAGCTTGGCCTACTGTGCCCTTTCTACAGTAGTTCTTGAATCTGCCTCTTGATCTCATCATTCTCTAGAACAGAGCGTCGATAGATCAGTCCATTGGGAAGCGGCGTGCGTTGTACCTCTGAGATAATAATGGTTAGCTATTATGCCAAAGCATCTAAGATAAAATTTTTGGGGGTTTTTTTTTAATTTGGGAGACCAATGAATGAAACAAATATAGAACTGATGTGCCTAACCTCTTGAATAATATCAATATTTCAGCATAGGGCTGCTATAAATATTTACACAGTGAAATAGCTTTTATAATGATGAGCAAAAACAGAAAAGTAATATGATTGCCACAATTTTCAAATTGAAAACTAGATAATCATAAGTATGAAAACCTTTAAACCATGTTTACAGGTTCGAGAAAATATACATGAGATTACAAAAGATGCTGATGATTTATTAATTTTGAGGGAATTAATTAAACAAATAGTTCATTAACTCATTCTCTTTATAGATTATCACTTCAGAAAGCTTATAGGAATAGATTGAAATACAATTACTCCTACCTAGTTATCTCTGCAAGACACAAGTATATGAAGAAAAACATAATGAATGACACTGGAAACACTTACAGGAAACACAAACTGTGCAAAACAAAATTCAGAATCCTTTTCTTCGTATTAATGATCCAGAAAGATTAATTACATCAGATGTCTAGAAATGCTTCTTCAAGGGTGAAACCCTTAATAACTCGTGAAGAGAGTTATTTATACAACAGTAGGACGAAAAATATCCTAAACTGCTTTTACAAAAATAGATTATTTACAAAATCAAAAATAAAATTGTTTACTGATCTGGCACTATTTTGGTGTTGCGTTGTTTGATGACTAATGCTGAAAAAGTTGAAAAATGGTTGGAGCTAGCTGACTGTTCCCACAAAAACTGAATGTTGTTCCATTATCCTCAATCCAGTAAATATGTTAATTCTTCCCAGCATTTCTTATCTGGGATAGAAATCTTTGTTACCCTCCTGTAGATTTCATCCATCTCGGTATATTTAGTAAAAGTGGGTTTTACTAAAAATATGTGCTTGATTTCATCCAGGATGAAGAAAGAATCCCTGAGTGTTTTTACTATGAGAGTTGGTGTTGTTGATCCTTTGATATTGGCTACTGAAGCTACATGGGTGCCCACCTCTGTTAACTTCTTGACATAATCTTCAATTGGCATCAACTTATCATTAATAATCATCATGGAAGGTAAACCTTTGCTGATCAAAGGTTCAATTTTGTTGAAGAATATCTGAACCATGTTGTTAACATTGCTGCACTTTTCTTGTAGCTAAAGGTTGAGATTTCTTTTAGTGATAACCTTCTTTACTTCTAATATTGTTGCAGTTCTGTCACTTATCCTTAACTCCTCAAGCTCATAATCATCCTTGGAATTCAGAAATTTGATTATATCAGAGGCAGTCTCTGGCATATCCTCTAGCTACCTATTTATGGATTCCACTACTTCCTGAGCTTTCTCCAAAAGATCTTTTTGGTTGAATATTATCTTAATGGAGGGCCAAATCTCCTTGATTTCCTCTATGATTTCTTCCCATAGAATTTCTTTTTCTAAAGAAAACTTGTTTCCTATGAAGGAATCTGTGAGTTCTTTCTTCAACACTTCCACTTGGCCTTTAAGTCTGTTTGTTTCAGTTGTGTGTGTACTATCTGATATAGACTTCAAAAGCCATAATTCTTTGAGTTCATCCTTCAATTTATTGATTTCTCTTGTCTGGATAGACAGGTTCTGAACAGCTTCAGTAAGTTGTTTAACTCCTTCTGCTGTACCTGTTGCTGATGTAGTGGTTGTAGTAGAAACTCTGGTGATGGGAATTGCTGCAAGAGAAACTGCATCTATTGAAGTTTGAATGTTCTTGATAGCTTCCTCCTTCTCCTTAACCAATTTCTCCATCTGCTCCTCCATTTGTTTTATTTGAAAATTCTATTCTATGATGAGCTTCATCATGTCTGACTTTTGAGTCTCTGTCTCCTCAATTTCTTTGGCCATTAGATCCTCAGATGTTGATAGTTCTAGCTGTTTCTTTAGTGCTGCAACTTCAATTTTATTTTTCTTAATGAGCTCCTCAGCAACATTTATGTTTGATGGATCATATCTCACCCTTAGCACTAGATTTTCCAGGGACTGAATCTTGGTATCCTTTTCTAGCAAGGAGACCTTATCCAACTTTAATTGTGACTGAATGTTGACCAATGTAACCTGCAATTTTGACAAACTCATAGCAGTGCTTGTTAGGGTTGAATAAATCATCTATCTAGTTTGTTTGTGCATCTCAATTTGATCAATTGGATGGACATCCTAAACATTGAACTCAAAAGAAGTGTGTTTTTGATATTGTGCTGCATTCTTGGGTTGGGGAACTTGGGCTTGCAAGAAATCCATTTGCATCTTCCCTTTCTCAGAGTCAAAGACTAAAAGAAGCCTTGCTTGAGAGCTAGAAGAATGCTTCCAGAACTGGGTGTAAGTATTCAACTTCAATTCCTCATTCTTTCATTTGATTTCATTGAAGACATGGAAGATGTCTTCCTTTTTATTCTCTTGAATTCCTCCAACATGTTGGACAATTTGTTGTTCATGAGAAGTGGTAGATTGAGTTGGAGATTGTACATACTGTTCACCAGGCTGTGAATCAACATTCATAGAGACTCTTTGTTTCTTTTTCCTATGAAAAACCTTGAAGCCTTGGCTTGTTGCCTTTGTTGCAAGTGAAGATTGTTCTTCCCTCCCTCTCTTCGCTGCCTTTTCCTATGCAATTGGAGTTTGCATATTTGATGTAGAGACTACCTGGTCCTCAGCCTCCTGGAGGGTATTCTCTATCCATTCCAACTGATTCTTTAACTATTCTATCTTAGGCCTAGCTATATGATGATATGGTGTGAATTTATTCTCCACTCTGAGATTGGAGATGACTCCCAATGGGTCATATGACCAAGAAAAAATGAGAGAAAATTTCATTTCTTTTAGAAACTTATCAACTTCCTCCCCTGCTTCCCTGGTATTACAAATGAAGGGACCGACTTGAGCTTTGAGCTTAAATTGTGATTTCTTTTTGGCAGCTACAAAATGTATTTCATCTGCATTCAATCTTTGCCTCAGGTACTCCAGTGCAAAGATTCTAATAGGGATGTACTTTGGCCATTTGTAGGGTGGAAGATCACAACCCAAAACCTTGATTTCTGTGTAGTTCTGGTAGCAATATCAATCACCTGTTGCAGCTTGATCTATGAACTAAAGCTCTTTGACAATCTCTTCACTGATCCTTGGTAATGGAGTGCTGCTCATAAGGCTGAGGAAGGGATGAATAAACAGTTCTATGAAGTGCTTGTATGTGAATTCTTCTTTCTCCTTCATCCCCATTTAAGTCTAGAAAATCACTAACTGTGGCAATCCTTCTTCATCAAGTTTCTGCAAAGAAAATGGGAATTTGTCCCCCTGAAAATATATAAACAGATACACAAGTACTGAAGCATACTTGAATACTTCTTCAGTGTTAAATTTAACAAACTGCTCATGTATGGTTTTAGCTATGAAATGACCAAAATCATAAATAACAGTAGGCATAGAATCATAAGAAAACATGGATAAGAAACCATGGATGGCTTCGTTGACAGATTGATTAGAGTGATAACCAAGCAAATAAGACATGATAGTAGTGATATGCCTGGTTCTCTCAGGAAACATAGATGAAGCATAAGGGGGATTTATCTTTGGTAGAGGACTACCTATTGCTAAAAATAGTTCCAGGGTATGGGATCTCATGGTAAAGTCCAATTTGTTATAAGCTTCTATCAGGTTTTCATGAGGAAAGGATGAGTTGGAGTAGTGGCAGGGGCCTGCAACATTTTCTCAATTGAATCAGCATTAATAGGACATAGGATTTCTCCAATAGGTGAGATTATGGCTCTCTGGTTGGGATCATAGGATTCTTGGCATTTTCTCACAAACTCTGGAGCTTTGTGTATTTGTTGAAAAATATAATGGGGTAATTGGGATTCCCAAAGCCCAATTTCATCACTCTAGTCAATTAGCTGCTCTTCCCACCAACAATAAATTTCAAATAAATCAAATTAAGAAGAAGTCTCAATGATTTTGAAATCCTTGTTAACTAATGGAGTATGGTGGAAATCAATCTGTGGTTGAATTAGAGGATTGGACACTTCTACAATTTTTTCCCTTGGGAGGCATTTTGGAAAACGAAACTGTGGACTATAAATGACATAATGATAAAAAGGAGTTAATAGAGTGGAGAGGGGTAACTGACAAGTGGACCTGGAAGGTGTGCTTGCAAATAGGACAAATGGCTGCTAAAATGTAGGGCAGTGGCTGAGCTGTTGAGCAAGCGAGCTTTCAAGAATACTCTCAATCACAGAAGTTAATTGTGTAAAATTTGAAATGTATGGCAGAGTGCTTATAAAGAGAAGAATGCAGTGGAAAGGTGGCAACGAATGTTTGAAAGTTCATTAATTATCCAACGGGTTAATTAACGAACATTTGGTTATAAATGCATGGGAGCGGAAATGAATGGGCAATGAATAAGTGGTCAATGATTGGACGGGAGATATGAAGTGGAGCGTGACGTGGAGGTGACATGGAGTGGCGGTAACGGTTATGAAGGATACCGCGTTTGGGGGTAAGATGGAGCGGTTTGTGGTTTTGGGATTTTTAGTCCCAAAAGACTAAAAGGCACTTTTGTGGTTTATATGGGCAGTATTAAAGACTACCCATTTCAGGTCTCCCCCCCCCCCTAGCGATAAACTTTGAACAATGAATGAGGCCGAAAGGGAGTGTGGGTCATATGATTATAGAGGAGCATGCGGGATGAGAGGTGAGATGGAGGGCGTTTAACATGTATGAGCGGGGAATGAATGGTGGGGTCGCGATATGATAGGTGGATGCGACAACTGTGGGTCCAGGTGATTTAATGAATGAAGTGATGGCATATCGCAAATCACACTTTCCTTCACCCAATGGTTCATGCACTCATGAACGATGCGATGCGATATGATCCTACGGTCAAGAATCAGCAGTGATCTAACGGTTGGTTTATGCACTCAGCTATGAATGATGCGATGCAATATGATCCTATGGTCAGGAATCAACAGTCATCTGATGGCTAATATTGGTATCTCACATCGCACTTTCATTCGCCCAATGGTTCTTTCAATTATGAATAACGCGATGCGATATGATACTTAGGAAATAACCATTTCAACATTTCAAACTTTCACATTTCTACCTACCCTTCTATTCCTAACATTTTTACTTATCCTTCTAGAGTGCATTTGAACTAGCAACCCAATATTTTCCTTTTATAAACAATCTATCTCTATACCTTATTTCTTCCATTGGCTCAGATTAAACTGTTGAGCCAATTTATTTTCTACCTATGAGAACAAATCCAATTATGATGCAATTGTATAATTGGATAAAATAACCTAGTTTGGCATCTAAACAAACTGCACACAACTATTATTTTCAAAATGAATTAGAACAAAGTAGTGGAAATTAGATTTGCAACACTTTCAGAGTTTATTTCTTTTTCTTTTCTGTCTAACGTAACATTTTATTTTGCCTTAATTTTTTAGAGCATCTACCCTAACATTTTCTTTGATATGGACATATTTATCAAAATATTTTCCTAGCATTTTTTATTAAATATTCTTTTTGTCCATTCCTATCTTAACATTTTGTAAATATATTTTCATTTTTTGTCTAATTTATTCTAACTTATCAAAACCGAAAAATGCTACAACATTGGCTCCAACTGGGGACTGCTTTCTCCTGTAGAATGAAGAGAACCTGCAGATCCATGTGCCTTCTCCTCGGGCTATGGAGTCCTTTGCTGTAAAAAATCTCACTAACAGCTTTAAAAGTAAAAGAAACCGAAGTATTTACAATGAAATGTATTCCAACTTCTCAGTATTGAATGAAATGTTTGAGAAACCTTCCATTTACAGGATAAGTGGAATATAGTCCCTCAAGATTTTGTAGCACAAAAGTTTTGTTACCCTTTACTTCAGCAATTGCTAAAGGACCAAACCATAGGTTGTCAAACTTACCATGCTTTCCCTTTTCCTCCCTCCTGGAGTCCCATCTTAGAACTAGGTCACCTTCCCTGAAGTCCCTTTCCCTAGCTCTTCTGTCAAACAGACTTTTCATCTTATTTTGATATTTCTTCAATTTTTATTGAACTTCATCTCTCTTTTCATTTAGTTCAATAATCTGATTTATCCTTCTTAAAAAAATCATTAGGTTCATCTGTTGAGTCTTGCAAGAATTTTAAAGCTGGGAAAGCCAAATTGGTGGGAAAATTTGCATCTTTCCCATAGACTAACTAAAAAGGAGATTTTCCAGTAGATATTTTTGGAGTTATTCTGTTTGCCCATACTGCATAAATTAAATGAGAGTCCCAGCTCTTTTTATGATCTGCTAGGGTCTTTTTGATTACCTTTACCAGAATTTTATTTAAGGATTCTGCAAGGCCATTACCTTGAGGGTAGTATGGAGTTGAATGATATAACAAAATCTGATATTTCTGGCAAAACTCAATCATTTTATCACTAGAGAATGTTGTTGCATTATCTATGATAATTTGAGTTGGGCAACCAAACCCAGATAAGATATTTTCTTCAATGAATTTAATTACTACCGAATCGATAGAATTTCTTACCAGAATTGCTTCTACCCATTTAGTGAAGTAGGCTATTGTTGTGAGGATCCATCTATGTTGGTTACTTAAAGTGGGATGGATCTCTCCAACAAAATCTAAACCCCATTGAAGGAAAGGTGTTGAGATTATTGATGGTACTAGTGGAAGAGCTGCTAGTTTCTTCTTACTAGCAAACTTCTGACAAGGAAGACAACCTCTGACCTTTTCTCCTACTTGCAAGAACAATGTTGGCCAATAAAATCATCCCCTTAAAATCTTGTATACTGTTGCTCTCCAAGCATAATGTCCTCCACAAAATCCTATATGGAACTGATCAATGATTCCTTCAGTTTCTGATTCTGTTAAACATAATAACAAAATATTCAGTGGATCTTTCCAGTACAAATTTTCATTTATGGTGTAGTACTTGACTACTTTCGATTTAAGATTTTTACATTGGGCTTTGGAGAATGATGTTGGGCATTCAAAATGGAGCAAAAAATTTAAAATGTCTTGATACCAATTTGACAATAGAAGTTTGTCATCAATATGTAAAGGGCCAATCTAATCTGAAGGTAAAGGTTCTTGTGGATTCTTTTCTTCGAGTTCAAGAGAAGGTTCTTGTGGATTCTCCCCTTGTAAAATTAGGAAAGGTTCTTGTGGATTATTCACTTGTGTAAGGACAGAAGGTTCTTGTGGATTCTTCCCTTGTGCAAGGACAAAAGTTTCTTGTGGATTCTTCCCTTGTACTTCTAAAATAGAATTGATTCCAAGCACTTTGCAATTGGATTTTGCTAGAAGCTTGGCTAATCCCTAGCCTTTTACTAACTTTGTAGTTTTGATAGTTAGATAAAACTAAAGTATTTGAGTGATCCACCTACCTCTTTTCCCATCAATGTCAGGTTGAGTTAGAACGATTTTTACAGCACCATTAGGAACATAAGCAATAATAGGCGAATGTAGGACATACATCCTCAAAGATTTCAGGGCTTGAATGAGGGCATAGGCTTGCTTCATGATTATGTCATACTTAAGCTCGACATCTCTCATAACCTTATTGAAAAGGATATGGGCTAGTCATGGGAATCTTCCTTCTTTTGTAATAGGACAGTGGCAAGGGTTGTTTCTGAGGCAAAAAAAAGATACTGAATGGTTTAGTATAATCAGGGTTGGCCAAGGTGGGAGCTTCGGAGATAGCTTTCTTGATCTAATCAAATGCATGCTTGGAAGAGACAGCCCATTTAACTTCATGGTCCTTTTGGAGCATGTCAATTATATCTTTTACAATCTCTGCATAGTTTGGGATGAATCCCCTTAAAAAATTAATCTTACCTAGAAAAGCTTGAATTTATTTCTTATTTCTAGGCAAGGTCAATGTTTCAATGGCAGACACACACTTGGGATCAATTACCACTCCTTCCTTTTAGATTATATGGCCCAATAGCTTTCCTTCTTTGATAGAAAACAGATACTTTTTAGGGTTCAATGATATCCCAAATTTTCTACACCTATCAAAAACCTTGACCAAGTGCTTTAGATGTTTCTTATCAGATTTAGAAAAAACAGTAACGTCATCAAGATAAATAACCACAAATTTGTTTACCTAACCCATGAAAGCTACATCCGTAGCTCTCTGAAATGTTGCTCCAACATATGATAATCTAAATGGCATTCTAGCATATATAAATGTAACCCGGGGTGTAGTGAAGGTTGTCTTTTCCCTATCGGCTGGATCAACATTCACCTGATTATAACCTGAAAAACCATCAAGCATAGAAAGTCTTTGTGCTCCTGAAACCATTTAAAGTAACTGGTCCATTTTGGGCAAAGGGTAATTATCCTTTAATGATGCTTTGTTCAAATTACTAAAGTCCACACAACGTCTTATTTCTCCATTCTTTTTTCTAAGAGGAACTAAATTTGCAACCCAATTAGAATATCTAAGAGGGAGAATGATCTAGGCATCTGGCATTTTCCTAATTTCCTTTTCAACAGTTGGTAGAAGGGATGGATTAATCCTCCTAAGTTTTTGTTGATAAGGTACTGCTTCTAGCTTCAAAGGGATCTTATGTTGTATTAATGAAGTGTCATAAGTTTTTAGATCAGCATAGGTCCAAGCAAAAACATCCTTATAATTTTGAAGTAACTTAAGATATTGAGTTTTAATCTCAGGGTCTAGATATGCACAGATTTTGACACTTTTGACATCATCATTTGTTCCAATGTTAGTTTCTTCTATGTCTTCTTCCGAAGAAATGGACTGAGGATCTCGGAGGACATCATTTTGATCAAAAAAAAATTCTAAAGGTATCAAGCCTTTCGAAATGAAATTGTTAGACAATTGAATAATATCATGATCAACAATTTTTGAATTGAAATCTGAAGTATCTTTTTTTGCTAATGCAAGAGTCGGACCTTCAATTCCATTAATCATCAACAAAATAACATAAAATACAAGAGTTTTTGCATGGTCATTGACCATGAAGAGAACACATCAAAACCTAAAAACCGAGCTGAAAGAATAAGCCTTCCTTCCTACAACCAAACCATACAATTCTCTCAAGAAAGAAGAGTGAGCAAGGAAACGGATCCAAAGAAACAACAGAGTTAAAATATTACAGATTCGTTTCCTCCCATCTTCAAAACCCGCTGCACAAAGGCCAGAGTAAAAAAGACAATAGTAACCCAGGAAATCCCTTTCCCGCCAAAACCTTCCCGTCAAATCCTCACATCCATTTGATCTCAACTATTGAAACTGTTTGTCTGATCCAACGGCACGGAACAATTTCGCTTTGACAAGCAGTCCGCCGTTTACCAAAGGGACCCGCAGACTTGCACGACTAATCCCAATCGTTGATCTGGCTTGGATGATCCAACGGTTGAAATAAATATCGCAACCACCTACCTATGTGCACATTATCGTGCGATGAGGGTGGTATTCCACCTGCCTCCACCGCCACGTGGAGCACATTGCATGGTATCGCATCCAAACAACAAAACCACTTACCACTATTGCGCATCGCGATTACGAGAAACAGCTCGGGGCGTGGTATGGAGAACCAACCCAGAAAACCTCGGGCTTCGCGGCAACCAATGGACTCCGGCTTACGACCTGTTCTAGTTTCTATCCTCCTTGACCCGTTCCTATAAATTAGGATGCAGAAGCCACCATCTACACTGTTGAAACTTCCAACATAAGGACCCCCTGAAATCTCTTTAATCCATCCTCCCCGCCCTAGATTCTTGGAAGAAAAATGTAAAACTGGATCCAAGAAATCGTGAAACCTGTACAGTCTTCCTCCCAACAAACCCTTCACAAGAGTCTTTGAATGGAGCCTTGTATTCTGACCCCTAAACCAGTAGCCATGTAAGGTAACACCCAGCCAAGCCAACCTAGGTTCGCTCTTCAATACTGCTCAACCGATCTAGATCGTTGAACCAATCGCAAAATCCAACAGTTGTCCAGAATGTCGCATCATCCAAATTAACCATACTCAAATGTGCAAGGAGGGTGGTTTTCCAATCCTTCCTTTGCCATGTGTGGGGAGATGTATGGGCTCGCTCCAAATCCTCTAAAACCACTTTCCCTTTCAACGCAGTGCAATCATCGAAAAACCTTTTAGGAAGTGGTTTTTCTCTCCAAGACCCACAAAAACCCTGATTCTGGCTATCGATGAAAACCCCATCAAGGTTTCTTGTCTTTCTCACCTGAACTTGCATTCCTTGGAGATCAATTCTAACATTCTTACCTCTTCTCAGGTATCTATCCCCCTTCGGCGATCAACTCTTCTTCAAGGACCTGTAAGTAAGATTCTGAAAACACATGT